>JARYHS010008074.1:86173086-86275982 GCA_031002005.1 Vandiemenella viatica | reverse complement strand
TTTCCAAGGCGACGCAGTGTGCACAGATAAAGCGAGGGCTATTTTTCGGCGAGCGGAAGCCGCGAGCCCGTTCGTTAAACCACCCGCTGCGCTGTTGACAATAACAGCAGGGACAGCCAACCTACAGACAATAGTGATCCGCTACTCGGATATTCTTGTATACTGTTGCATGGAATGCTGCTCGGAGGTGGAGTGGAGACGAGACACTTCTGGACTGCATGTCGAGGTGAGAAGAGGGACTGCGAGACCACCGCCATCCTCTGTGGGCCTGAGGTTCATTTCCCGTCCCCGGCAGTGAACAGTGCGCGGACACGGTAATGTGCCTATAAAAGTGAGACTTATTGCAACATATCAAGAGCCCGGAAAATACCCCTGAGAAGCTACCTTGATTAGCTAGATACTTCTTTGAAATATTCAACTGAGCTAGCCATCCGTAAAACTTCACATGTCAGATTTGTGTCTTTAGTTTGGTCAATAAAGTCATGTCTTTTGTGAACCCATTTTCTTTATGGTCTTGTAACCCCTGAGACGTGTCATGTGCGAGGCTTAATATCAACATGTTGATAAAGAAAAGTTTTAATTGCTGACGCCATACAGGGTGTCTAATAAATTTAAAAGTAAAACCACCCCCACCAAAAGAGAATATTACAAGCTACAATGGTTTTCGGGAATGATAAAGCTATTCTGCAGATGGAAATGATCGTTTTGCAAGAAAACACAGTTTAAAAACAAAAACATGCGGAAGTTTCCAGTGAAGAGTTCTGGATAAAATTTGTGTGTAGTAATAAATATACAGAACTACAAAAATTAGCTTTGAAACTTCTTACTTTGTTTGGGTCAACATATACTTGTGAAGCGGCATTTTCGAAGATGAACTTCATTAAGAATAAATTTCGATCTCGACTTACTGATGAACATCTCCAGGATTTAATGTCAATAGCTTGTACCAATTTCACTCCAAACTTTCGACAGATCGTTCGCAACAAAAAATGTCATTTTTCGCATTGATATGTAAAAAAATCTTGTCTTTTCTGTAATTACATTTGTTAAATAAATATTTTTTTTCTATAAAATGCTGTGCGGGCCGCGTTGGTCACTTCATTTCTTGAAACGGACCCCGAGCGCAACTAATTGGTGACCCCTGCTCTAGCTGGTAGAAATACGTGTACTAATATACCACCCCTGGAAAATGCAGAAGGAATGGAAGATGACTTTACTTTAGGTTCCGATGACTCATATTTGGGAGACGCTGATGAGCAATATAATGAAAATTAGTTACCAACAATGGAACAATCAACAAGCAAATCATCCGTTTTCAGACGGCCCCCTGCCAAGAAATTTGAAAGAAATGACAGGATAGAACAAATGATATCTTTAGAAAAACAAAAACTTGAAGTCTACAAGCAAAATGTCATTAATAGCAATGACGCTCATTATCAGTTTCTGATGAGCTTGTTACGAGAACTAAAAAAAGTGCCAGCGCACAGACAATTGCATGCTCGTATTAGAATACAGCAGGTACTTATAGAAGAACAGCAGCAGCCACCATCGTCATTTTGGGTTCATACAACATCTCCATCAGCACTGCCAACGAGACCGCAGTCAACCTCATCGTCATCAAGTTGTCCGCCATACAGTCCGACAACTCATCACGAGCAAGAAACGCCTTATCAAGGAACCACCTCTTCATATTCTACAGCTGACTATTTAACAAATTTTCAGTCTACTGAGTAACAACTCATAATTAATTTTTTATACAATTTCCTTGTTGCTGTACTTGATTTGATTAAATGTGATTAATATTAAATAACTTGGAACAAATAGTTGATATTATTAAACCAATAATTTTCTATGACGCTCACTTAATGTACCAAAAATTCTTATGTTATGTTGAATAAGCGATCAATCACCCTGGTGGTTCAGTGGTTAAGGCGTCTGATTTGAGACTGAAAGGTTCCCAGTTTAAATCCCTTTCTAGGTGGGGATTTTCGAAGGTCCTAAACCCGACCTTCATCTTTCGCATAGCTTGCTGTAAAATGTGAAATATGTTCTAATGGTTGTTCAGATTCAACATTAAACTGTAGGTTCCCTCTGAGGCTAACAAATCTAGTTATACACACGAAGCAAATTCAATTAAAAACGAAGGCTTAACATGGTCCTGTTTGGTCCATACGAACATATATTTGGAATAAGCTTTTGTGATAATAGGCGTGATTGTGGCATTTCTCTTCGTGTGTGTGCCGGTGCCAGATGTCCCTTAATCGGGATATGGCACATTGTAAACTGCTCTTGGCGTGGGGTGGCAGGGCATTCGATTATTGCAGCAACCAGTGAGCTACATGAAGAGCTAGAATAGCAATTACTAAAGATTTATTAACCTTTCTCGGGAAACAAACCGAGTAATATTATAATTATTATTATAACTTCCCTCTACGGGGAGGATATTTATCGTCGTGTTAAGCGACTGGAGAAGCTTCGCAAGAAGAGGTCGAGACTTCTTAGCCGACATATTGTGCATCAATAATAATGTTACTCGATTTGTTTCCCGAGAAACGTTTATAAATAAATAACGCCAAGAAAAATTGCATTCATTTACAATTTAAGATGTTTGAACGATTTATGAACCTTCACTTTGTAACGGGACGTTATCACGTCACGCTACAATTATTTTTATTCTTAAAATTAATCTTTTTATTTAATTTTATTCAGATTAAATTTATAAATTAATCTCGGGCAGCCCAGAATTATATATATTTAAATCAATATGCAAGGGCATTTTATTTGTGGGAGCTCGACAAATGTATGCGAGTGTCAGAAATGTGTTGAAGCTAGGGGTCCAACGTCTTGAGCTGGGGCCTAAGTGTCCCGTTATTCCCGCCACTCGGACAATGCCCCGACTTGGTGTCGCCTGGCCAAGGTCGAGCGGACGGCCACCTTACAGCTTGCCTCCCCCGCCCCACCAGAGACATCGCACAGGGAACACAGGCAAAATGCCGCGAATCTGAACGATGGACTGTATCACGTGATTTCCAACCTGCCTATGAAATCATCGATAGGGGTCTTCATGTGTTAATGCAGGGTGTATTCTTTCTGCCCGCCATGTTCCTACGCGGGAGGAGGACGCCATCGCCTTCCGAAGAGGAGGAACTTACTTCTCGCCAGACCACGGTCTGGGACAGTCGATCTTACTTCTTGCTGGGCCACGGTCCAGAGTAGTCGAGTTTACTTCTCGCCGGGCCACGGTCTGAGACAGTCGAGTGTACTTATCGCTGGTCCAGAACAGTTTATCTGGGCTATACAGCGACTAGCCTACGATCACCAGTCTGTGATCGTATATTGCGCTGGAACTGAGAGTGCAACGGACATCAGCGCTGCTGCTATGGTAAAGTGTTAAACGCCAGGTCTTGCTTCGTTGAGTTCTTATTGAGACTGCGAATGACCCGTAAGCGCCTTTGAGAGAGAGACTTATGTTCTTTATGCTAATTTGACCCTGAGCTAGCCGACATTTGTTGAACTTTATGAGAGCCTTGCATATCGCCAGTTCCATTTCATTTCTTTGTATTTAAACGGCGCCCGAGACCCCTGTAATTTTCATGTATTCATGTTATAGTACTGACTATTCTTGTTGTAGCATATTTAAGTTAGTTAGCTTGAATAAGAACGGCCAATTGTAACGCTAAGGCATTGATATCCTAGTGATTTACATATTAACGATAAAGTTAAATATGCCTAGCGGTGTAGAAGCCATACGAAGACAATAAATTATTTATGTCAGTTTCCTTTGTGACCTGGCTAATGATTCTTGCAACCAATCATTGAATATTAATAAAATAATTATAAATTCATAACCCCCCCTTTCATTTATTCCTGTACCACCACAATTGCGCACAACGTGGGGCGAATTAATTAATTAATCCGGGGAATTAATTAATAATCAAATGTTTTCAAAGTCTCAAAAGAACCAAGTTCATGACCTTAGGCATTTATTTTTCTAGCATAGAAAGTAAAAAAAAAAATTTATACTTTGTCATTGCTTGTTAAAATTCAATTTAATCTTAGTGATGAAATTCTTTTGCAAATGGTAAATTTTTTCAATGCAATCTGATTCATGATAAATCAGTTTCAGACATTTAATTGCAAATTATTTTTTTTTTTTTTCTCAATATGCAAAGTTCATTTTGAAAGCATATAATGTCGAGTCAGTGTATTGTCTATTTTACATATTAGCAACTAAGAATTTATTTGCGCATGTTTTCCTCATGCCGATTGTTTGTTGTTGCATGAATCAGCATTGTGATTTGGTCTTGCATTTTTTTTGATGGTTTGTCGCTCAATTTTCTTGATGGGATTTGTGACTATGTTATGTGTAAATTCTAAAATTTTGACTGATGTTAAAGATCGCGCTGTTCGTAATTTACAGCATCGCTTGCTAAAATCTTTAGTAGTCACTAGAGATTTCCTGTGCCATATAGTAGTCCTATGCTTTTGAGATCCGGACGTAATCTAAAAATAAATATGGCAGGTAACAATTCAAATGTAGAGATGAACGATAATCGCAGAAAGTTTGAAAATGATAGGGAACCGTTACTGAATGCGGGAACGAGCTTTATAGCAACGGAAACATTGAATTATGACACTAGAAGCCTAGATAACGTCATTGAAGACCAGAACATTGATGATAGGTCGGGGTACAGTTCCAATTCTACAATAACTGTAGCCGACATGGCGTTGGGGAGTCCTCCTATTCAGAATGAAGCGGTGATAGTAACAACCCCACTAAGTTGTACACCTCCATTAATGGAAGCCACACCCGCCATACAAAATCCAGTTCCAATGCAAAATCAACCAGAAATACCTCCTTGGGTCCAAGCGATGATGGCTGAGTTAATAAAGGGACAAGAAAATTTAAAGGCAGATTTCAGCAAGGGACAAGAAAATTTAAAGGCAGATTTCAACAAGGGACAAGAAAATTTGCATGATAGCATATCCAAGAAATTGGATTCTACAAACAGTAGGATCGAAGCTTTGGAAAGGCGGCAGGATGTAATCGGCAAAACTTTGAACAAAAATTCTCCGTTTTTCACACGAAAATCTGTAGAGAGGTAGCAGAATTTCAGACAGGAATAAGAACGGAAATCGTTGATTTGTCTGAAAAATCGGAGCGAGTTATAGCTGCGTGCGACAGATTGGAAAAGGAGAGTGACGTCACCAATACAAACCTTGCCACTGTAAAATCAGCAATAGCACATTTGGAAATTTAAACTAGGGAAACAAATGGACAATTGTCTAATTTTATGCATGAGGTACCAGAACAAATGGAAGGGAAAGTATCTCAGATCAGTGCGAAAGTTGACAAAGTTGCTACCTCTGTTACCAATTTGAAAGAAGACAATTATCAGTTAAAGGGAGCACAAGAAAAACTTCGGGAGGAAATGTTGTTGAAATATCAACAAGTTGAAGGTGACGTGAATAAGTTAAAAAGTTCCCCTGCTACACAACAAACTCACACTGGACAAGCTACCAATATACACATTGATTTGAAACTTCCTAAATTTTGTTCATACAAAGATATTAACCCCAAAGCATTTTTGTCAGAATTGGAAACCTATTTTAGGATCAAAGCAGTGCCAGAAAACATAAAATTATTGATTATCCGGCAAGCTATGCTTGATTTTTTTTTTTTTTTAATGTATTTACGTCTCTCAACATCGAGGTCTTTAGAGACGGGAAAGGATGGGGGGCAAGGATGGGGGCAAGGAATGGGAAGGAATTCGGCCATGGCCTTTTGAAGGAAGCATCCCGGCATTTGCCTCCTGGAGTGATTTGGGAAACCATGGAAAACCCAAATCTGGATACCCGGACGGGGATCGAACCGCCGTCCTCCCGAATGCGAGGCGAGAACGCTATCCGTTACACCGCCACGCTCGGTGCTATGCTTGAACCTGATCGTTACTGGTACGATGTTTCTTGTAACATAGATATGTCCTACGCGGATTTTAAAGAGTTGTTTCTCAGAACCTACTGGTCCCACAAACACCAGAATCAAACGCGCATGAAAATGTACCAAGGCCGTTACGAGCCAAAATCCAATGATTCCATGGATGTATTATCGCGGCACTTAGATCAACCCATGTCGAAATCGGAATTTATTACGGCTGTAGCGACTCATTTTTCCCCGCAAGTCCAGGCTCACATAAATCCGGTGGTTATAACAACTATCCCACAACTTTTGGAAACCCTAAAGAATTTAGATGCAATTGGACAGAAAGCCAGTAATGAACAGAAGTTTAAAGGCGAAAATGGCGGCCAGATGCGAAACCAACAAAATTGCCGAGAACACAATAATCGGGGCAATAGTAATAATAACAATTCGCGTTATTACAATGACAATAACAAACAACAATTTTCAAATAATGATGGAAACCACTGGAGGGGTAAGAATCGATATGAGAATAAAGCAGATTACCAAGCAAAGCATAACATAAATGCCATTGAAATTGGAAATCAGAACGAGGGGGAACAACTTGGAGACCACACAGTACCGTTCCAAGCACAAAGTTTGGAAAACATGCGAACGGAGTCCTCGCAGCAATGAAAGACCCTAGTAACATAAATTTTTATATATATACATATTTAAATAAAAAAATTTAAATACTAGTAATAAAGTAGATTTTGTTTCTTAAGAAATGTTGCGGAGAATGCGTGTTGTTGAACTAACACATTAGCGGACTGCGAAACCGTTATTCGAGGCTGGGCCGGAGCGGCCAGATTTTCGAGTAGATTCTTATCTAAAGCTGCCAGACGCAGGTAGAAGAACGGTCATTGCTTGTACGCTGGGGTCCCACTCAAACTACGGCTGCAGCGAATGAATGAGTATTTGTCGAACCATAACTGAAAATATGAAGTTTGTTTGGCAATAACATGGTGTCGGGAGACTAAAGAGATATGATATATGCGCCGAAATGTATTCTCGGGTTATGCAATTCGGAAATTTGAATGGAATGCGGAAGTAATTATTTTATTATTTTGTTGTTGTCACTGACATAAAGGCCAGGACACATTTGTTGTATAAATGTACCTTTCGGGAGTAGGATATAAAAGTCCTTCATAGGTTCCTCACCCAAGGGCAGATGTACGTTTGTTATTTCCCCTGCGTGAATCCATTCAGCAAATAATCTGTAAGTAGCACTTATTGACGAGAAACGAAGTAAAAGATTATATCGAAAGCACTTCCTGACGCTCTGTAACTTGTCGAAATGACGCATATTGCGTGAGACATATATTCGGAAATCATTGTTGTAAGGAATGGCATATGGACCATGGATTTGAAAAAAAATCATAAGGCCCTCAGTAGAAAATCTTCAGTGTAATAATTTGAATGGAGATGTTTTAATAAAAAGTCAATGGCGGTTCCTTTTTCTTTCTGTTTGGTAATTATAACGATGCTCTTGGTGAATTCTTAAGTAGGAATGGCACGATCTATTCAAGAAATGCTACAAATTATTCCAGTTTTCGCGGTTTCTTCTTTTTTTTTTGCTTAAGTTCTTGGAGTTTCACAAGAAATAACAGGACTCCGACATGAGCAGAACTTGCGTAATAATTAGGTAAATATTTGATTTACATGTACCTAAGTTTGTATATGTCAATTTTTTTTTCATGTTTATAATGTTTTGTTGTTTAATATAAGAATCTATTGTTAATAAGTTAATAAGGCAGGAAAGAAATCATGTATGATTGTCCACGGACTGTTAAAGAGTCCTAGGTCATGGACATGATGTTGTTGTTGTTTTTAGGGCTTTAGGGCGCGTCGACATCTAAGTCATTAGCGCCCTAGCAAGAGTACGGAATGACATGTGGGTAGAAACACACTGCCGTCTGCATGGCCGGCTGTAAATGGGTCGGCCACACAGACAGCACAATAAAATACAAAAAAAAAGTGGTAAAAACACAGCCCGCATGGTCGATTGTAAAGGGGTCGACCATGGAGACAACAGGATTGAGTAAAATACTAAAACAGTGGCTGTAAAATGGCCTAAAATGCACAAACAAGTAGTACTGGCTGGTTGGCTGTAGAGGAGCCAACCAGCTATAACGAACACTGAAACAACGAACTGGCTGGCTGTAAAGGGGCCAGCCAGGGATAAAAAATATACATGGATTGGTGGCTGTAGAAAAAAACACCAAACCATTCTAAAAACTAGGCCGATCTCCCCAAAATTTTTGGACTGAGACCGGCCAATTTGCAAAATTTTAAAACCTTCCCAACATTGTCTTTGTTTAAAATAACAGGCAGATCGTTAGCTAAGCCAACATCCGCCCTTACGTTTAAAAAAAGGACACAGTCAGTTAAGATGTGGCGCACCGTCAAAGGTACGCCACAAGCATCGCATTCCGGAGGGTCCTCTCGGCGGAGAAGGAAACCATGAGTCAGAGGACAGTGCCCTATACGGAGGCGAGTAAGGAGAGCCTCATCCCTCCTCGCCCGCTGGAAGGAGCTGCTCCACGGCTGAACGGTCGGTTTGACCAGCCGGAGCTTATTATGCTCTACTTCCAGCCACTGCCTCTGCCATGCTTCAAAAACAATTCTCTTCGCTACCGAGGCAAGGTCTGACTTTGGGACCGGATCAAAGTCGGTTTCGACCTTGTTGCAGGCTAATTAGGCAGCTGCATCGGCTGCCTCGTTCCCCCTGATTCCCACATGACCGGGCACCCAGCAGAATAAAACCTCCTTTCCACGTGATTGGAGGGAAAGGAGGGCGTCCTGGATGTCCTGGACTAGACGGTCTGCTGGGTACATGGTTGTTAATGCCTGGATACAGCTGAGGGAATCACAGCATATGATATACTTCATGTCGCGGCATACCTTCATATGCTGGAGCGACTTTAGCAGGGCATAGCACTCCGCAGTGTAAACGCTGCACCTGCTATCCAGCTTGTATGTATGAGTCGCTCGAGGGAACACAACGGAGCAAACCACTCCGTTAGCCTGCTTAGACCCATCCGTATACACCGGGGTAAAATCGCGATGGTGATTCAAAACATCCTTAAAAACATTTAGAAATACCCTGTAAGCGGTAAACAGTTTGTTGTACCGCGAGAGGTCTAAAATCGTTCTGGGCCTCTTTAAAAGCCAGGGAGGTGATTTACTCCATCCCTGGTGATAAAAAACGGACAGTTGACATCCGTATTCTTCTAAAATAGCCTTTGTACGGTGGCTGAATGGTTTGGTCGCTCTGCAGCGATTAGCATATAGCTGTTCAAAGTTTGGTCGCATCACTACGTCGTACACGGGACTGCCAGGCGTTGTGGCAATATTCACATAGTGTCGCACCATGATGAGATGCCGCCTGGTGGAAAGCGGCGGCTCGCCAGACTCGGTACAAATGCTCGGTATCGGGCTGGTGCGGTAAGCACCTGTGGCGAGCCGAATTCCTGCATGGTGGACACTATCAAGTATCCGAAGATAACTGTCCCGTGCCGAACCGTATACGATGCAACCATACTCGAGACGCGACCGTACAAAGGCTCGATAAAACTGTAGCAGGCAGGAGCGGTCAGCGCCCCACGACCTGCCACACAGACATTTTAAAAGATTAAGAGTTTTCAAGGCCCTGGCTCTCACATCTTTTAGATGCGCAAGCCAGTTGAGCCTTGTGTCTAAAATAAGGCCCAGAAATCTAACAGTATCAATAAAACGTAGAACGGTGTTCCTCAGGTTAAGGTGGGGCTCTGATAAAAGGCTTCTGCTACGAGTAAAAAGTACACACTGGGTTTTGTCAGCGGAGAAACGAAAACCCGTGTGCACTGACCATTCATCCAATATAAGCGTAGCTTTGTAATAATCACCGCACCACTGCCTGGTTCCTATACAATAGGGATGCCGCAACTAATGGAATACATTTGAATTATATACTTCATTTGGTAGATTTCAAGAAAGCTATAGCTAGAAGTTTTTTATTCCATGGGAAAAATGCAATAAAAAGAAAGAAAGACCCAAATCTGATTCAATTGAGAGGTTACATATAGCTAAGAAGAAAAGAGGTCCAGCTGCTGCACTAACTGAAAAAGAAATGAGGTTGGATTTGCCTATTATGGATCAGAAAGGTAGATGCAAGATTCCTACAAGCAATGGAATAGTTAGAGTTAAATGTGTGAAATGCAATGTGCATCTACCTCACTACAGCAAAAAACTGCTTTCTAAAATTTCATACAGAACAATAACATAAAGCAAGGTTTGATGTTCTAAAAGTGAAAGAACAACTTCGTAAATGATTAGACTATTAAATAATGTGTATTCTTATCTGTAAAACATACTTTTTTGTTATTTCAATAGATACTAAGTATATTTGTGAGCCTATGTGTCAATACTCTTGAGTATCATATTGTGGAAGTTTGCATTGTAACTCATGTTGTTGCCATATGACAACAAACCTAAAATATGAAATATATATCTAAATAATACATATTCAATAGTTTTTCTCAGTTAATTGTCATTCGAGACCAATATCCCATGATTTGTACATTTTTTCGTTAGAAAAAAAAATATCAAAAAAACTCATGCAATAGAGGGTTAAGCAATTAGGAAATGGCTTTCACGCAGTGGAAATACCATAGCCTCATCAACTCCGTGGGGGGGGGGGCTGGTGTAGCTAAACCACAATGTAGCGCCCAGCAGTTGGCAGCGCGGCTGTTAAGGGCCCCATACACACAGCAACTTGTTGGCCAACTTGGTTGTGTTGTAGCTGAAGTTGGTGTGTGTATGGGTAGGTTGGCAGACCAAATCACAAGTTGGCCAACCAAGTTGGCGGTTTTCAAACGCGTTTGATATTCGTAGGCGGGGCCTATTGTTGTGCCAACGTGTTGTAGTGTGTATGGGCAAGTTGTCCAACTTGACTGCCAACATCAGTATGCTCCGGTTTCTCACCGAGGTAGTGCTAGAGATCTATGCTAATAGTGGTATTCTGATGGCTACTATTCAGAACAACGATGCGTGGAACACCGTCATCGAAAAGTTTCGCAGTCTACCACAATTGTGGAAAGTGAAATCTGATTTATATAAAAATAAAAATTCAAGAAACAAGGGCTGGCAAGAATTGCTGATTGCTTTCAAAGAAGTGGAACGGGATGCCACACTTGAAAGCATGAAAAAGCGTATAGCAAATATGCGCACATGCTATCGACGGGAACTCAAGAAAAAACTAAAAAGTGTAAGATCTGGAGCAGGAGACGAAGATACATATGAGCCTACCCTGTGGTACTTTGATAAGTTAGATTTTTTTAAGGGACCAGGAAACAGTTACTGGGAATTTCGTCCTTTGACAGTGCATACGACGATGAAGACGACTCTGATGTAGCTCAAGTTTAATTAATAGCTTTGCAATAAAACAGATTTCGGTGAAATATCGCGAATTACAAAAGTATCTTCAATATGTAAAGTAGATCATCGATTAAACGACCATCCGTTAACCAAAATCAATCTAGAAAAGAAAAAAAGAGAATAGTTTGATAGGTATTTTTAATAATTTTTATTGCAAATTCTATAACTAATATATATTACTGTAGGAATGTTGATTGTAATTTAAAATTTCTTAAAACTTAAAAAAAAAAAATAAGTGAATAAGTTGAAAGTGTACTAGGAAACCAGGCTTCCTCCATTTTTTCACTCAGCTCATCAATTTTTGGCTCCCCTCTTTCCCGATTTTTCCTGTTAATGTTTCTTAAAACTTATTCCAATTTTATATTTGATTCTTCTACACGAAATTGTTTGAAGGTTTATTGACAATACATATATCAGCTGGTGTCGTTGATATCATCTTATTCTCGTATTTTAGTAAATATTTTTCTATAAGGGTCGCTTTTGTCCACTGACGCTTTTGAACACCTGTTCTTGTGTGTGTAAATTGTAATTGTGATTCATAACCTAATTTATTTTCCCTTTTGTATTTGTATAAAAATTTGATGAAGTTGTTTCACTTTTTTCTTTCTTTCAAGCTGTTATTGGTACAGTTGTTAAACTAATGAATAATCAAATAACCCTTTGTTGTTCTTTTTTTAGGTGCAACAGTTGTTGGGTTGCAGCCAGAAGTTGGAGATCCTCCTCGCTTCCTTGTAGAAGAATTTGCAGCAGCAGGTATTCACCTCACTTACATTCCTTACAAATATGTTGTTGTTGTTGTTGTTGTTGTTGTTGTTTAGGTTTTAGGGCGCGTCGACGACGAGGTCATTAGCGCCCAAACAAAAACCAGGCGTGACAACGTGGCCGACTGTAAAGGGGTCGGCCACAGAGACAGCAAAATAAAATACTAACATACTAACTAAAATACCGTCTGCGTGGCCGACTGTAAAGAAGTCGGCCACACAGACGGCAACATAAAATATAAAACTGTGACTAGAATATAAAATTACATACATTAACTGGTTGGCTGTAGATGGGCCAACCAGGTTAAAAAACAAGTTAGATGGCTGCCTGTAAAAGGGCCAGCCATATAATCAGTGTCACAAATAAAAACAGTACTTGGATTCGTGGTTGTAAACGGCCACCAATCCAATCTAAAACCTAGGCCGATCTGCCCAAAATTTTTGGGACAAGACCGGCCAAGCAACAAAACTTTAAAACCTTAGCCACGTTGTCACGATCATCGCTTAAAATAAGGGACAGATCGTTGGCTAAGCCAACGTCTGCCCTTAGATCTAAAAACAATACACATTCGGTTAAAATGTGGCGTACCGTCAACTGGATGTCCTGGACTAGACGGTCTGCTGGGTACATAGTTCCTAATGCCTGAATGAAACTAAGGGAATCACAGCATATAAGGTACTTCTTGTCGCGGCGTGCCTTCATATGCTGGAGCGACTTTAGCAGGGCATTGCACTCCGCAGTGTAAACACTGCACCTGCTATCCATCTTGTATTCGTAAGTCGCTCGAGGAAATACTACTGAACAGCCTACACTGTTAGCCTGCTTAGACCCATCCGTATACACCGGGGTGAAAGTGTGATATTGATTTAAAATATCAGTAAAAATATTAATAAAAACACTGTCAGCGGTTAGAAGTTTGTTATGCCGTGACAGTTCTAAAATTAATCTGGGCCTCTTTAAAAGCCAGGGAGGGGATTTACTCCAACCCTGGAGATAAAAAGAGGGAAGCTCGAATCCGTAATGTTCTAAAATAGACTTCGTACGGTAGCTGAACGGTTTAGTGACTCTATGCCGGTTGGTATAGAGCCGCTTGTAGCTGGGATGTAGAACTATGTCGTACACGGGACTTCCGGGTGTTATGGCAATATGCATATAGTGTCGCACCATGAGGAGTTGCCGGCGGATGGTAAGTGGTGGCTCGCCCGAGTCAGCACAAATGCTGACAATAGGACTAGTGCGTTATGCACCAGTGGCGAGCCGAATTCCTGCATGGTGGACACTATCCAGTATCCGAAGATAACTGTCCCGTGCCGAACCATATACGATACAACCATACTCGAGACGCGACCATACAAAGGCTCGATAAAACTGTAGCATGCAGGAGCGATCAGCGCCCCACGACCTGCCGCACAGACATTTTAAAATATTAAGAGCTTTTAAGGCCCTGGCTTTCACATCTTTGAGATGCGGAAGCCAGTTAGCCTGATGTCAAAAATTAGGCCCAGAAATCTAACTGTTTCAGTAAAACTTAAAATGGTGTTCCTCAAGGTAAGGTGAGGCTCAGCTAAAAGACTTCTGCTACGAGTAAAAAGTACACACCGGGTTTTCTCGGCAGAGAATCGAAAACCGGTGTGCACTGACCATTCATCCAGCCTGTTCAGCGCGAGTTGCAGCTGCCGCTCTGCGCTTCTCGGGATGGACGATGCAATAAAAATTAAAAAATCGTCCACATATAAGGAGAACCGAATGGGACTCCTTATAACCATAGATATACTGTTGATTGCGAAAGCAAATAGGGTCACGCTTAAAACTGACCCCTGAGGAACACCGTTTTCCTGAATAAAAAAATCAGACACTTCGCTACCGACTCGGTACCGGAAGCAACGACCAGATAAAAAAGATTTTAAAAAATGAGGAAGGTTACCCCTAAAACCCCATTCATGTAACTGTTTTAAAATAACGTGTCGCTAGGTAGTATCGTATTCCTTTTCAAGATAGAAAAAAACACCCACAAGGTGTTGGCTGCGGATGAACGCATCCTGTATTGCCGCCTCCAGGAGAATCAGGTTGTCCAAGGTGGAACGGAACTTCCTGAATCCACACTGAAAGCGGCTCAGAAGATTACGGGATTCAAGACACCAGACGAGGCGGCGATTCACCATCCTCTCCAGTGTATTTCCCACGCAGCTAGTCAAGGCAATACTACGATAACTACCTGGCAACAATTTGTCCTTGCCAGGTTTTAAAATGGGAATTAATGTTGCTTCTTTCCACGAGTCGGGGAAGTGTCCTCCGGTCCAAATATCGTTAAAAATATCTAGAAGGTACTTTTTAGCATCATTACTGAGATGCCTCAGAATCTGGTACTGGATCAGTTCAGGCCCTGGAGCAGTGTCATTTGCGCTGTTCACCGCTGACTCCAGCTCCCAAGATGTAAATGGGCAGTTGTAGGCTTCTGTATTCGACGAATCGAAGCTCAGCGGGCGCCTCTCGGCAGCGACTCTTCGTCGCTGAAACCGAGGGTCAAAGTTATCGGACGAAGTGATGGCGGCGAAGTTCTCCGCCATCAGCTGCGCTATGCTTCGTTCGTCAGTAATAATACGTCCATGATCCAGTAACCCAGATACTGGTGCGCGGGAGTACCTTCCAGATATACGGCGAATGGACTCCCATACTTTCGACGAAGGTGTGGAACGATTGATAGTGCTCACAAAGTTCTGCTATGACCTCTTCTTACTCTCCTTAATAACACGGCGCGCCTCAGCTCTGGCTATACGGAACGCTGCCAGGTTGTCGGATGTAGGATACAACCTAAAACGCCGCAACGCCCGTCTGCGACCCTGAATAGCGGAACGACATTCGTCGTTCCACTAGGTGACGGGCGTCCTTCGCATGCGTTCCGGAGCTTTTCGGCATGGAAACGTCAGCTGCACGGTGAAACACTTCCGTGAAGTGATTCACCTTCTCCTGTATGCTGCCTACAAGTTGTAGTTGTACAGAGCGGCAATAGAGTTGCCAATCTGCACAACTGACGTTCCCCTTACGCCGGTTATTTCCTCCTCCACGATCGCACTCGACGTGCAACCAAATAGGGAAGTGGTCGCTTCCATGTAGGTCGCGATCCACCTCCCATAGCACGGAGTCTGCGATTGAGGGAGAACACAAGGAAAGGTCAATGGCAGAAGATGTACCGGTAGCAGTGGTGAAATGAGTCATTTGCCCTGTATTCACGATACAAATTTCCTCCTGCTCCATCAATCTACCAATCACTCGGCCCCTGGGGCAATCTGTGGTGGAACCCCACAACGCACTGTGGGCGTTGAAATCTCCCAAAAGGAGAAAGGGCCGAGTGAGTTGTCGTATAATACCAACCAGGTCGTCGTAGTCGACGGACAAACTGGGTGGCAGATAGATAGAGCATACGGTCAGTTGGATAGGACCGTGTATTTTCACCGCTACTGCTTGTAATGGGGAGGTGAGAGCAACTGGTTCGGAATGGACGGTATTTAAGAACAAACACCGCCACTCCCCCCTTCGCTCGATCACCCTCGGTATCGTCTTTCCTGTACAGGTCGTAGCCTCTTAGCACAGGTTGGTGTGTCGGTCTAAAGTGTGTCTCTTGCAGACACAAACACAAGGGTTTAGACCGCGCTAAGAGTTCTACTTCCTCTTTGTGAGCCTGAAAACCATTCAGGTTCCACTGCAGTATGGGAGCCATCTCACCTATGCAGGACCACCCGCCCCGGGTCGGGTGGGTCAGAGTCCGGTGTCTCCTGAGGAACGGGACCAGGATCGTCCACCACCATTGTGTTGTCTTCAGGGTCCGAAGACGATTCTCGTTGGAAGGCCTCGGAGTCATGCGGATTTTTCTTCCGCTGAGGCCTTCCCCCCTTCTTCTCCCTGCCAGTTGGAGAACTGGGAGGGGAAGTAGAAGGGGACTTCAAGAACACAGTGGGGTCCGTGTGTTTAAACTTCGGACCCCGAACCTTCTGCACAGTTTGCCATCCGCTACTAGCTGATGGCGTTGTTACAGCTTCATCTTTTCGTATTGTAGCCAACGATACCACGGCTGTGGCTACTGTAGCGGAAGGCTGTGCCTCTGCTGGTGGGACTGCTGGACCTGCTGTCTTGCTGGTCGAGGTTGCAGACGCGCTGCTACCGACGTCCGCGGTCTTAGGTGTTATGACCTTTGTGGCTTTGGCGCCACAATTGCATTGACATGAGCACGTTGTACTTGTGCCCATGTCTGCAAAGGACGTCTGTGTGGCAACGCTTTCCTTCTTGACGGGAGTAGACAAGGTTTTGGCGAAACTGGTAGCGAAGACGGGAGGCGCAAGGGCCTTAAACCTCTTCTTCGCTTCGCCATAAGGTAGTCGTTCCTTGGTCTTTAACTCCTGTATCTTCTTTTCATCGAGATACAATCGACACTCCCTGCTCCAGGCTGGATGTGATCCGGAGCAGTTGACACACACCTGCGGGAGGGTACAACTACTACCTGGCTCGTGTGCAGCCTTTCCACATTTCCCACAGGTGGGGTTGCCCTTACACGTCATTGTCGTATGACCGAACCGCTGGCACTTAAAGCAGCGCATTGGGTCCGGTACATACGGGCGAATATTCAAGTTCAAATACACTGCCTTGATGTTTTTGGGCAACGTTCGGAGTGTCGAACGTCAGGACGAAGGTGGCTGTCTTCTCAAGACTGCCGTTAACCCTTCGTTTAATCTGACGAACCTCGACCACATGTTCTGTTGACCACTCCTTAAGGAGTTCCTCGGTCTCTAAATCCATAAGGTCCCTGCTGGTGATGACTCCTTTACTTGAATTTAGAGTTTTATGGAGTTCGCACTTCACTGCGAACTCCCCGAGCTTCTCAGCACTTAAGGAGTTGGACAGCCTGCCTCTGGGGTGGATGTTTCCATAAGCAGTGTCCCATTCCTCAGCTTTTTTACAGATTTGAGGGTACCCGCAATACCCTCTAAACCTTTCTGAACATAGAATGGAGAGACCTTCTCAAAAGATCCCTCCACCCTTGTCATAATAACGAAAGGCATTGTCATATGACAAAGTCCTTCCTGTTACTGTACTCATTTTCTGGAGGAGGGCTTTCAACCCTCGCCCGCTTTTTGGAACTGGGTGTATTTTTATTAGCCTGCGACACACCCGGGCCGCAGGGGTTTTTGTTTTGTTTGTGAGGAGTAATTTTTGATCCCACGAGCAAAACAGGTTTATAAAGGAATGCTGCTACAACAGGGGTGCGCAGGTGCCCCTGAGGTCGCACGTTAGCGGGTGGTTTGCCTCACCACTCATCCACCTCCTTGGCACGTGTCCGACCGTGAGGTTGAGGGGTTTTTTATAGAGGTTTGTACCGTCCTCGCGATCCGGGCGATGAAGCCAAGATCCCCGTTCTCCTAGGCACACAACGTTCCACCGCCACGCCCTACGGTGGTCGTTGAAGCATCGTAGGAGTTTACGGTGTGGGAAACTTGCGGCGCTCACAAGTTTCCAGCTCGGGCACCGCGGGTTCGCCAAACCCGTACCTGGCACTTGCGTACCAGGCCCCTGCGGGGTGTAAACCAAAGCCAAATTGTTGTCAGCATAGGAATTACAATATGAATAACAAAAATAACTAGCACATTACACAATTTGTGACTTATATCGTCTGCTTGGAGGTAAAAGTCACTAAGTGCAATTTTTTCCAAATTCGAGAAAAAGTCATTGTGTGTTGATGTAATCATTTCCCATAAGTATGAAAAGTCACTAAGTGAATATAACTGCTATAATGCAAATCAGAGAATGAGAAAATTCACTATTTAACTATTTGAGAAGTTTCGTAAAAGTTAAAGTTCATCATAGTCATTTGATGAGTTTTACCATTACATGGTTTCTGTAGGTTAGGGCACTTGGTGAATTTCCCCCTAGCGGTTTTCTTTGGAACTACATATCTCTCTTTATCCAATTCAACCTGTTAACTACAAGTGAGTTATGGGTTATCCCAATAAAAAACATTGTTGTGTTTATTTTGTTCGTTAAAAGTCCATTGTAATCACTTTAAAATGCTCAGTCGCGGTAAAAAGCTAGTTGCTTTGTGCAAGTCTAATGAAATTAATAATAAGGAAAAGGAATCATTAGATGAGAATGGAAACAACAATAGAAACCAGGAGTTTATGATTGAAAACACTGCAATCACGGTAAGCTTTTTCTCTACATGTGCATTACTTATTATTATTTAAATTAATAAAGTGATTTGTATTATTAAAACAATAATTGTTATTTTTTAAATTTAGGAAAACATTGCCCTTAATGAAGACGAAATAGATAACCTGCTCTTAGATTCTGGGTCAGAGTATGTATCTTCTCCTTCAAATTCAACTCTTGATGTTTATTCAGATGAGTTTACTGATCGAGAAAATAATGAAGTTTTTTTTTCTTTTATAAAGTATCCGTTATGATTTGCTTCACACACAATAATAACTAATTGTTTTTATATGACTTATAGGAACCGACAACTCCAACATTAGAAAGCAGTAGCCAAAAGAAAAAAAGAAGCCGATGGAATAAAGCCAATCCTGAAACCTGGAAGTGCAATACAGCGAAGAAAATGAGAGCTGAAGGTCTTCCTTATGTCACAAGGTGTGGTGAACGCCCAGCCAAGGTACCGAAAAACATTAATTGCAAATGTCGATTTAAATGCAGTGATCATTTTTCCAAACAAGACCGAATTGGGCGTTTGATTATAATAGACAAAAAGATTTCATAGTTAAATCTGTTAAAATAGTCCCACCAGCTAGAAGATTTGTAAAAGCTTCTAAGCCTTGAAGTGAATCAAGGCAATATTTTCTCAAAAATAGCAAAGGGGAGTTCAGGGTTTGCAGCTCATTTTTTCAAGCAACTCTTTGTATTTCCAATGGTCCCATTAATAAAGCACTTTCCGCTATCACACCTTCAGCGACATTTGGCGGGATAGACAAAAGGGGAAGAAAGCCTCCACCCAACAAAACCCAGCCTATTGAAATAGATTATGTCAAAGAACACAAATTCTTTTCCTACTGTGGAATCTCACTACACCAGAAAAAATAGTGAGAAAAAGTATTTATCTAGCGATTTAAATATTTCCTCAATGAATAGATTTTACAAAGAATGGTGTGAAATCTAAAATATAAATACTGTTAGCATCCATCAGTATAGAAAAATCTTTTGTACAGAATTTAATTATTCCTTTTTTGTGCCCAAAAAAGATCAATGCATGTTATGCAGCAAATACAATCTTGCTAAAAAAGAAAACCGTTTAGGTGAAGATCTGGAGGAATCCTACAATGCTCACATAGAAAGAAAAACAGTTTGCCAAGAAGCCAAAAGTAAGGACAAAGAGCGTGCAGAATTTGATAGCAGCTTTCAAACCTTTACATTTGATCTGCAAAAAGTAATGCAGCTCCCAACATCTGCGGTTTCCCAATTTTATTATAGCCGAAAAATTTCGGTGTATTAACTTGACTTTCTTTGAAAGCAAAAACAAAGAAGGAAGTTGTTTCTTTTGGAATGAAATAAATGGGAAAAGAGGCTCTAATGAAATTGGATCTATTACGAGGGGGGATCAAATATAAACGGGATTGTTGTTCCTGAACATCAACAATTGGCAGTACTGGGCCCGCGCTTCTGCTATGCTTAGGCGGGACCATTAGGAGTGGGGAGAGCGTGCTGTTAGATATTTCCCGCCATTTAGTCAGTAACGCTCACAGTGTCGGAGCAACAGGTGTACCCCTCCACTGCGCAACGCATTATTATAAAATTTCTTGCCTTGAAGGAGTTACAGCGGCGGAAATTTTCCAGAGATTGACTGCACAGTTCGGTGATAAAACATTGTCAAGGACGCGTGTGTTTTTCTGGCTTACAAAGTTCAAGGAAGGACGAGAAAGTATGGGAAATCAGCAACACGGTCGCCGTCCTCGGACCAGCGTTACAGACGAAAACATTCGTGCGGTTAAAGACATTATTAACGTCGATCGACGGGCGAGAGTATCAGAAATTGCAGAACAAGTCGGAATCAGTTATGGGAGCTGTCAAGCAACCATCACAAAACACCTACAGTTCCGTAAAGTGTGTTCCAGATGGGTCCCTCACCTTTTGACCGAAAATCTGAAGTTGAGACGTTTGGAAGTCTGTCAGAGGCTTACAGCAAGGTTTGCGGAAGAAGGTGATGCATTTTTCAGTCGGATCGTCAGCTGCGATGAAACGTGGGTTCACCACTACACACCAGAATCCAAAGAAGCCAGTAAGGTGTGGCGGAGGAAAGGGGAGGCAGCACCAGTGAAAGCCAAGACTCGACTGTCAGCTGGCAAGGTTCTTTCAACTGTTTTTTTTTTTTTTTTTTTTTTTTTTTTCGATCGGCGAGGCATTTTGCTGATTGATTTTGCATGAGCGACGCACAATTAATGCTGTTTACTACTGCGAGCTGTTGAACGAGGCGAGAGTTGCATATCGCCGCAAAAGAAGAGACCAACCGATTCGACAGGTCATTCTCCTCCACGACAATGTGCGACCCCATATTGCATCTCTAAATGTCTCTAAGCTACAGGAAATGCACTGACTACACTTGATCACCGTCCTTACAGTTCGGACTTATCGCCCTGCGATTTCCATTTGATCGGACCTCTTAAAGATGCTCTAGTAGGGCAACGATTCGAAGATGACGAGAGTGTGGAAGACCTCGTGCGCAACTGGCTGGTGACACGACCCTGTTCTTTTTATGATGAGGGCATCAAAAAGCTGCGTATACGCTGGGAAAAATGTATTTCCAATGCAGGAAACTATGTGGAAAAATAAAGTGTAATTAACTTGTGTTTTTCAATAAATGAATTTAAATAAAAAATAAAATCCCGTTTATATTTGATCCCCCCTCGTATAATGAAATTTATATCCATGCTACCCCCTGGGATAAAAGAAATCTCCTTATTTTCTGACACCTGCTCAGGCCAAAATCGCAACCAGCAAGTCGTCGCTGCTCTTCTTTATACCGTTGGGAAATCAAGCCATTTAGAGGTGATTGAACATAAATTTTTGGAATCCGGCCATTCTTACATGGAATGTGATTCCATGCATTCCACGATAGAAAGGAAAATGAAAAATCAAGAGATATTTATGATGAATGATTATAAACGAATATTTGAAGGAGCCAGAACAGGAAAAAATACGACACCCTACAAATGCTTTGAGCTGAAATATACAGATTTCTTAGATTTAGGAAACCTCAGTTCTAAGATCATAAAAAAAAAAAACTGATATAGAAGAAAACAAGGTTAATTGGCTAAAAATCAAATGTTTCAAATTTTTGAAAACAGAACCAAACAAAATATTTTGTAAGTACAGTCACAAAAACGACTACAAGGCCTTAGAAATTAATAGCTCATCAAATCGTGGAAGACCACGAAGCAATGACAACTGTTTCCCAGCTCTCGTCCCTGCCTATAGTGTCCACTTAAAGTTAAATAAAGCAAAGAAAAAAGACTTGATCCAACTTTGTGACAAAGGAGTCATTCCAGAGGAAGTCCAGCAGTGGTATAGAAATATACAGTCTCTAGAAACTTCAGATGAAAGAGCTCCAGAGCCTTGTATAGATGATACAAGCGATGAAGAATGGACTCTCGAGTAATTTTGACCTGAAAAAATGTGTATAAGATTTTTGCGTGTATTATACTGTATGATATTATATTTGTTTAGTGTTTTTCTCTGATTACAAAATATTTGTGAAACATTTCTCTCTGTATATAAAAAGATTATAAAAAAATTATATTTTATTTCACTAACACCAACTAACATACTTGAAATATTGTTGGGAGGTAAAACTCATTAAGTGCGAAAATTAAATTTTCGTCCACTATGAGTCAAGTGTTAATTTAAAAAAAGGTAAGATAATTTAAAATTACTTTAAAAAAAGGAATTGAGTGGAAATTTTGAATGATTTATCATTTTCCTATTTTTAATGAGCGTATCCCCGTTTTTTTGTTCTCCTGAAAATTTTTGATTTTGTTACTTAATGACTTTTACCTCCAAGCAGACGATATACATTGGTGGGTTGGAAGACAGGCTGAGAGGGAGATTGCTGCATTTAAAACATATAATGCCCATTATGGGTGGATGAATAGTGTTGGAATAATTGATAATAGTATGTCGAAGGGAAGAGATGATCAGGACTAATCAAGCACTTGATTCAAGGTAGTCCGAATTATGGAGCAAAATTTTGAGTGTATTGCCTGATACATTTACAGAATTTGAAGTAAAAAGGCACATATTGTGAACTTAATTGTATACAAGATTGCCGTTAATACTTTGCAGTTATGTTATTGGTTACATAGTGGGGATGGTTTTCATTATCATATACTGCAGTAGATGGTAGCCTGTTAAAAAACTTAAATCATTCATCTTTGAGGTCATTCTTGTAAGGATTTTGTTTTGTTTTTAAATTGATTTGTTTGTGAATTTACAGGATTTGCGATTTCAAGTGTACGATGCAGCCAAACATCAGTTGCTGAAAAAGTTGATTGTTGAATCCACCTACTTACAAACTAACAAATCCTTCACTCCAAACCTGCAGTGTTATATTTGTCACAGTAATGGTAGTATCTGCCCTCATTTCCACTTCTATCTATCGCAGAGGTTTTTCTTTTTCTTCCACCTTTGCACTTTTTTTTGCCAATGCCCTTCAATCTTCTTTCGAAATGTTTCATTATCTATTTCCAATGAGCACATGTTAACAGGCTTATGCCAGGACACATATAATACCTCACCCCCTAATTAAGTAACCCTTAGTTTTACTAACTTTAATGCATGTGCAGTGGTGAGCAGTAGTAAAAGGATGGGCACCATGCTTGAGGAGGCGTGATTGGGGGCCTCCTCATTAGTATAAATATATAAATATATTTTACCTTGCAGCATCTTATGACTAAATGTTATTATATTCTTATGGAATATCAGGTACAACATACAGAATCCTTTATTTACATTTTGTACTTTTCTTTACTATTATGAGCTTTATCTAAAATTTGATGTGATTAAAATAACCTATATAATTTTGTAATTATTTGTATTTTTGAACTTAATAAATAATAAAATTTAGTAATGAGTACTATTGTCATTTCTTTTTCCTTTTATTCCTTTTTCCTATTTTTGCATTGTGGCTTCCTTATAAAGATAAGGGAAAAATATAATGGATGCCTGTCTAAAAAATATAACTTTCCTTTAGTACTTTCAGTTTTAATGAAATCTAAAATTACAGTTGTTACATATTGTCACCTGCAATTAATCTGAAAACAAAAAATGGTAACAACTACAAGCTTAAATTATATTGAATTTAAAAAAATGTAAGAAAAGAAATTTTGAAAGGAAGGGGTATAAATATAAATAATTCAACATTCCCGGGCTGTAGAAAACGTCACAGCAAATTCAAATCCCCCGCCTGTGTACTTGCGGGAACCGATTTTAGAGGCGCTAACGTCTGATTATAGCTATATTATCTCTGGCGTCCGGCACTTACTTCGCCAAATTTTAAGCAGGCCGTACGCGTCTCGTAGTATTGTCTCTGCTATGCGTTTGTTTTTGTATGTGATGTAGTGCGTCTACAAGAATTTAACAGTGAAAGAGCTGAAGGAGTTACTCCTTCAAGACGGAGCGCGTAATATGTTGAAGTGCACGAAACAAGAACTGATTAACAGGTGAGAATTCACAAGATCAAAGCAAATTAAGCCTTGAAAGTACCGTTGAATTTAGCCCTCTTGTCGGTCCATCTCTACTTGTTTGTTGAACCGTTTGAAATCATTTTTAAAACTTATAAATATTTGATTTTTTCAAAAAGAATTTTGCGTTGCATTTACAGGTTACAAAGGAGAGAACAACTCCAAAACATCAATAAAACATTATTTGAAGTTGAGGTAGTGAGTCCGGAGAAAGTGTACATATTTCCGGAAGATGGGTTTAATCAGTTGTGCGCTATTCCTAAAAATAAATTTTCAAACTTTGATGAAGTTAACATAAAAAATTTGTTTTTGAAACAAAAAGCAGCATGCAGGCAGGAAGAAAGTTAGCCATAAGGAAGTTCGTGAAGTGTGTACAAATTAATGTTGATCGGCCGGATGAGATTATCTTCATTAAAGCTTTGTGTGCGGCTGCAACTACAAAGAATATGGATTATATAGTGAAAATGGTGCTTCATAGACAATCCAGATAAATTTTTCAAGCCACATGCCAACCATGTCCAGCTGGATCTGGGTGGTCTGTAGCATGTAAACATGTTGCTGCAGTAAGCTACAACTTAGAACATTATGGCTTGTGTGGGGAATCCATGGAGCTTGTTTCCAAGACTAACCAGCCACAGGTAAGAGCTTGTTAAATTGAGTTTGTAGTATTAATTACTGTAATTTGCCTAAATGTGCATTAAGTAAGTTTGTCTTTAATTTGCAGCAGTGGGGAAAGCCTGCACCTGGAAAGCAAGTAGGCTGTTTGAAATCAGATGAAATATCAAACGTACAGACCATAACAAGGCCTATCAATGTGGCTCGAGAAGAAATGTTCAAAGGTATGCTGCTTGCCATGGAGCCACGAAGTCCATAATTACTTGCCCCTTCATGGCACACCTCCTCCTGCAGTGATCCTGGACCATCAAACTGTAAACTGGAAATGAGAACAGGGACCAAGCCGACAGTGTTGAAAGGAATTCAGCCCGGACAAAAATGATAACAGGATCAATGGTCTATGAAGTTTTGCGCACTGTGGAAGCAGGTAGTGTACTAAGTATGAACTGTAATAGTAATAAATATTTTAGCAGTTTTCTTACTTATGGAACTGTTGATCTAACTTTTATGTACGCACTTCAGAAAAATTGTAAAATTAATTATTTGTGTAACAGATAATTTCTGTGAAGGTCCAACTAAACCCTAAAAGCCTAAAAAATGTTTCATCTGTAAAATGGGGACTTCAAAAAGAAAAAGTTGCCAGGAGATCTTATGAGAAACTCATGGGGGTTGAAGGTGATGTGATTTTTTTGGTTTGCCTTTATTCCAATGATTTTGTTATTACATATGGCCAATCCTCAGTCACAGGTCCGAACTGTTATTTTGTGCTATATTTTTGTGGTTTAAATAGATATGTAGCCATGTTCTGACTTAAAAATGCTGTTTACTTTTCCATCAGGTGAAATCATGTGGACTTTTCCAAAGTAAGGAGTGGGATTACTTTGGTGCTACTCCAGATGGCATTGCTGAGGAGGAAAGACCATAGTTGAGTTTAAATGCCCATACAGTGTGCGATTTGACAAACCATCGCTGTGCCCTTATGTGTGCCCAAATGGAAAAATGATGAACAAATGATATTATGCACAAATGCAGGCACAGCTGATAGTGACTGGATTTGACAAATGTGATGTTGTGATCTGGACAACAAAGGGAATTTTTGTCCAGTGTGTTCTTTTAAATAGATCCTATCAGAATCGTTTGATGAATGCTGTTAGCCTCTACTATCATATGGTATTTTTGCCTCTTCTCCAAGCCCAAGGTTCAAATTCTTGAAGATTGTCATAATTGTTTTTCTCACAATGTCAAAACATTATGATGCAAATAACAAGTTTATTTTTATGAAAGAGTTATATTTTTTAAAGGTTCATCTTAGTTTGTATAATCACTATATCAAGATTATTAATTTTGTTCTATTAATCTATTTATGTCTTGTAAGTTGAGGAGACTGCCATTCTAGTCTAAACCTCATTATGGCACAATTCTTGTTTGTCTTTATGGAGGGAACATTTTGTGCATATTCTTTGTACTAATATTGCGTCCTATTCATGTGATGATCACAATTTTAATATTTTATTATTGCTTATAAAAGTAAATGATTTTTTTCTATTAACTAGTAATTTCCAAAGTTGACAACTCCCTCAGAGCCTGAATCTTTTTGTATAGTCACTAACTTGAGTGGATGGTTTTGATATTTATTTTAAATACTGGTTAATCATGCTGTATTGCTTATTATGTAGTCTAAATGGTGGTGTTTATTATTTTCTGTGAACATTGCTGCAGAATGCAATCTCTTTGTGAAAAATGGGATATTGATACAACAATACGTGTAAGAAGACGCCGCAAAAATGCCCAGAGAATTGGCTACAGATATTGGTCTTTCCGCAAAAAAGTGAGATTTCTGGCGTTATGAAAAGCGTTCTCGATCGTCTCCAACAAGCAATATATAGGGGAGAACAGGGCAATGGTGGTCAGCTGACAATAGCGACGAAACTACGTAACTAATTGTTGCGTCAATCATTGCAACATGTAGCGACAATACGTCCGTCATCATCAACATTGGTTCGTTCAGTCAGCAGAGCGGTTCCACATCCAATCGGCAGGTTGGACCAGTAAGTTAGTCCTCGGTACAACCGCTTGGAGCGCTAGCGTCGGCGATATATCGTCTAGCAGTTATAGAATTCACCGCCAGATATCGCTGTCTCTGGCTGACACTGATCCCACGTGATTGCGATTACTGTCTCTGTTGGGATCTGTACCTTTGTCTGATACCTGGCGTTGCTTTGTTTGTTTGTTACATCAAACGGTATTTTGCAGCTGCAATTACCATTCCTTGAATTTCGGTTCTACCTGTGCCCCGAGTGGAAGAAGTTGTTCGCCGTTATTGTACTTGTTGCAAGTAAGTAGAAGTTTTGTGAGGAAATTAATATTTCTGTTGTTAACCATTGTTGTTATCATTCTGTAAAAAATATCAGTTATTTTCTTCTTCTTTTTTTTAGAATGCCGTCCTGTCTTTCCTGTGGTATTGCAGCAAGTAATCCACGATGTGCAGTCGAGGGAATATCTTTTCACGGGTTCCCTGTGAAAAGAGAAGCAGTGTGTGAATTGTGGAAGTTGTGGGGAATTGCTGGTGATGTGACAAAGAATTCCTTTCTTTGTTCACTTCATTTCGAAAGAATGTGTTACATGAATCCTGAAAGTAAACATTTGATGCCGTACGCCATTCCAACGAAAGGTAATAGAAATATTATGTTTTTATATTGCCTATGTTTAAAGTGAATCTTTCAGTTTACTCGAGAACACGATACCAATGCAACTGAAATGCAATAACGTTTGATATAACATTTGTGTGCCAACGTCAGGGAGGAAAACGGCGTAAAGTTTTAATTTTATCAAAATTTGTTATTGTTTGGAGGCCTAAAATAATATTCGTCCGAGGATATGCATTATCAGCTTTCATTACTGAAGGTATACTGTTTTCGAGTATTGACGAAATATAATTTCTGTAGAGGTTGAATATTTCATTTCTTAAGCTGTGAATTAATGTTTCTCGTTGGTTTGTTAACTGCAATTGTCACTAATAGCATAACACAGAGTTGTTCTAGAAGTTAGGGATTTTAGCATTGATGTCCACATATTTACCCACATTGTCATTGTAGGTTATTACATTTGCTGCAATTAAAACAATTACTTAAAAGCACAGTTGTAACACTAGTGATGACAGACATATTCACAAGGATTATAATGCTGTCATTTGTTCAAAATAGAAGTCATATATTGAAGGACAAATAAATTCTACAAGATCACAACACATTTTGAATGTCTATCAAGAGATAACATTAAATTCTAGAGGATAACTTAAATACTTATTTTCAAACAACTGTGCAGTAGGATTCTTTTGGTAATGTTGCTTTCTCATTGATGGCACTTGTGTTAGAGCAGTGACTGTACAGGCAACGATGTAACTGGAGACATTGTAGATGTATTCCAAGTACATAACATGATCCATCAGTTAGCAGATAATTTTGAAGGAATGTAGGCGTAGCAAAAATCAAAGTTTTAAAATTTTATGTACAGACGTGGCCAAATTACTAGAATAATTTTCTATTTCAGCTAACTGATACTTAAAATGACTGAATGCACCCTTAAGAAGTTAAATGGTGGATTATTTCCCATAAGCATATTGGTATTTGATATATTTTTTTACTTGGAAAAACTTGTCCTTGACACAAGTTGGCAACAATGAGGAACAAATGAATTATTTAAAGCAAGTGTTGCTCAGCTGAGTTTTCCCTCCAAGTGACTCCTGCTGATTGTTAACAGGTTGTGTGCTTCCACTGTGACTGCTTCATTGTTTCTGTGTTATACATTTCAATTGAAAGGTATTCTAAAGTTTTTGAAGTGATTTCTTCCCCTCAGAAAGAAGTGGTGTATCAAGAGCGTGCAACAGAAAAATTTTGAGGTTATGGGCAGAAAATGTGACCTTTCCCCTAGGAAAATAGGGATGATAAGGACCTTACTTGCAGAAAAGTCTTACACACAGCAAGAAATAGCCCAGAAGTTAGGTATTTCACAATCTTCAGTGAATAGAATTAAAAAATCCGAAAGTGGTGGACAGTCGTATACTCAGCACCGTGCAGGCAAATGTGGACGGAGGAAGATTTTGAGCCCTAGAACTACGAGGAAATTGAAAAATATAGTGATTAGCAATCGGAAGCTCACAAGTACAGACCTGAGCAGGACAATGGAACAATATGGGGTTAATATTTCCCCCAGATCGGTGCGAAGGGAGTTGTTTAATATGGGTTTGAAGGCAAAGAGACCACGAAAAAAGGCTAAGATCACATCTTCAATGGCTTCCAAGCGACTTCAGTGGGCCAAGAGGTATGAAAACTGGTCAGCAGATGAATGGAAGAAGGTATGAAGTGTTTCAGTTGTTTAAATCATTATGTGCACTAAAACCTGTCTATATCTGCCATTTACTTTTTTGTTTACCATATACACAAAAATTCTTGTCACTAATGCTACAATTTGCATCACTGTACTACACCAATTATTAGCAGGTGTTTCATTTCTTTCATCAGGTATGCTTCAGTGATGAAAGTATTTTCTCCATTGCGGAAGAAACCAGCCAATATGTGAGACGAAGGGAAGGAGAGGCGTTCAAGCTTGAGTGTATACAGCAAACTGTAAAGCATCCTACGGCAATTATGGTGTGGAGTGTCATATCCTGGCATGGGTGTGGAGAAATGTACATTGTTGAAGGGACAATGAAACATGATCAATACTTGAATGTGCTGAAAAACAAGTTGATACCACAAATGGACATGTGGTATGGGGGAGAGGACTGCATATTCATGCAGGATGGTGCTCCATGCCATAGGGCAAAAAAAAATATTAGAATTTTTGGATCAGAAGGGCATAGAGGTACTGGATTGGCCTGGGAATAGCCCAGACATAAACCCTATTGAAAATATGTGGGCTGTTGTGAAGAAAAAGTTGAAAAAGTACAAAATAACGACACGGGATGAGCTCATTTCTAAGGTGTATCAAGTCTGGTTGGAGGACAATGACGTCAGAAATATGTGCCAGACATTAATTATGGGGATGCCAAAGCGAATAAAATCCCTCATTCAGTCTAAAGGATGGCATACAAAGTACTGAAGCACTGATTTTCTAGAAATGTTTATGTAATACCTAATTATGTCAATAAATTATGAAAATCCAACTTTATTCTAATGATTTGGCCACGTCTGTAGTAGTATTTATTTATAATAGTAGTTACAGTGAATAACAATAGGTAGGATTGCTATCGACACGAGAGAATTAATTTATCAAATTGGCAGTAGGTGGTATAGCTTTTATACAGTCTTTAATGTCTTTCGTTGTTTACATCATTGCCTGTACAGTCACTGCTCTAACACAAGTGCCATCAATGTGAAAGCAACGTTACCATTCTTTTCAATGGTTTTATCAGTATTTTTTTTTTTATTGTGTATACATCTGTATTCTAATGATTTTGTTGTAAAACATTTCCACAAGAGATTTTGCTGGGATCTGTGGAATGTATTGTATGAATACAAATGTTAAGAAGTTATTATTATGTAGATGTATTTAACACCCTTCCTATAATATTAAGTAAGTAATTAACCTTTTTTTTTCAAGGTGCTCCACATACAGAATTTCTAATCCAAGTGGGTGATCACTACCCTCCATTTGTTCCTGAACTTGGACCGATAGGTAAGAATTACCTCTTTATAACTGTTATAAGTACTTGGAATTTATCTTCATTCCATGCTATCCTTCCTACTAAATATCACTTTATTAGACATTTTCTTGATAATTGCTTACAAGACATTCTCAATGTATTTTTTTGTATGTGTGTGTAAGCAGTGTAATGAGCCAGAATCTGGGCCTTGCACTCGTGAGACAGTTTCAGCAAGTTATTTAAAACTGAAGATTAGATATTCCATTAAAGTATGATGGGATTTTAATGTAAAGCACTAGTATGTTGCCTTATGTGAAAGAGATCAAAGTTTCTGCTGTAACTTCAATGTCACTTACAAGTGTTATATTTGCCATATGGAATTGAGTATCATTTCTTTTCATCTTAGGGGCCAGTTTGCTTGCTATGTTAGTTTATACAGAAACTTTGCATATTTGATATCATATATTTGAAATTTAATAGTGATGATACATGTGCCCCAATAGCAATTTTTGTTCACAACCAAAACACATTATTTCATTTTTATTTTTTTTTTTTTTTTTTTTTATTTTTTTTTTTTTTTGTAAATAGAAACAGCGCCCTTTTGTTCAAATATTACTTGTAACTTTCATAGTGGATCATGCTGTGGATGCTTTTGTGTCAAGATTTTTGATATGTCTGGGTATTTGTTAAGTACACATTTCAGTTTATTATTTATTTCATGGTTATAAGAAAGGAGATATTTCCAATACAGTCTTGCTGCAATGAGTGTTTCCCCCCCCTTTTACAGGTTCTCTGCGAAGGAATGACACTGGAGAGAGGAGTGAGGAGCTCCAGGTACCTGTGGGAGAGGGAGTGGGTCAGGTAGAGGGGGGGGGGGCAGGAAGTAAATGTCACCTGGAGAGCCTCAGACATTTCCATTGCCCGAAGCTTCAACTCCTACCTCCTGCCGGAAATCTTCTCTGCAACATAGCGGGCGGGGTAAAGTCTTGTTCTCTATCCATGCCCGCAATGTTGCCGAGTTGACTCCACGGAAGAAGACACTGTATGGAAAAATTTGCCGTCAAAACAAGTTGGTTCAGAAGCTGAAAAAGAAGTTATCAAATCTTCCAGCCGAAGTCAATGACAAAGATACGGGTAAAGGCTCTGTGTTGTCTTTGGTTTCGAAGGTTGATAACTATATTTCATCTTCTGCATCAATATTGTTTAGATCGCAAATTGCCAATGCATCACTTCCTCCTAGGTGTCGGAGGTGGACAGTTGAGGATAAGGCTCTGGCAATGGCTATCTACAAGCGTAGTCCCTCATGCTACCGCTTCCTTAGCCATGTGTTGGCTCTTCCTTCCCGTGGTACCATTTCCCGTTCCTTGCGGGCTATTCCTTTCACCACTGGCATAAATGAGAGTATATTCTCTCATTTGGCAAAAAATGTTAAAACAATGAGCAGGAATGCAAAATTTTGTTCGCTGATTTTTGATGAAATCTCTCTCTCGGGGGGGGTTTTCAGTACGATGTCTCAGCTGACAAAATTGTGGGGTATGAGGACTATGGCCACTTGGGCCGGACTAGAGAGCCTGCTAATCATGCCCTGGTGTTCATGGTCCGTGGCATCATAAAAAAATGGAAGCAACCCGTTGCTTACTTTTTTTGTGGTCACACAACTCCTGCAGTCAAGCTCAAGGTTTTGATAAAGATTGTGGTTGCAAAATTACAGTCTGTTGGTTTGAAGGTTGTGGCAGTTGTGCATGATATGTCTGCAACTAATGTTAGTGCTGTAAAAGACTTATGTAAAGAAACACGGAGTGAACGTCCTGGTCCATTTTTTGAGGTGGGAGGTGAGCAGATTATTGACTTCTGTGATCCACCCCACCTCCTGAAATGTACTAGGAATAACTTCCGGAAGTACAATGTTCACTTTGAGGGTGGAGTGGCAACGTGGTCTCACATCAAGGATTTTTTTAGAATAGATACTCAGAGACGCTTGCGCTTTGCTCCCAGTCACAGAGAAACATGTATTTCCGGAAGGGTTCCTGTGTATGAAGGTTAGTTTTGCAGCTCGGGTGTTGAGCCGTACAGTTGCAGCTTCTCTTATTGGCTCTACTATTCAAGAGAGAGATGCATATGACAGGCTTCTGGATGACCAGGGCCAGCATATGTATCTTCCTTTTGAGGCCAGGGAGACAGCTGAGTTTATTGGTGTTTGCGACGAGCTATTTGACAGCTTCAATGGAAGTTCTCGCAAGCATGGTGGCAAGCCTCTACGGCAAGCTTTGACTGCAGAGAGCAACCATTGGAAGTTCTGGAATGATGTGATAGGAAAGATAAACAGCTGGAAATTTCGTGATGGTAAAGGCCGAGTTATTCGAAATAGCTTTCAGGACGGCTGGGTGAACAATATTCGGGCTGTGCGGATGTTGTGGAAGAAATTGTCTGGCATGGGTGTTGATAAACTGTGGTTGCGTAATCTCAACCAAGACCCTCTTGAAAATCTCTTCTGCGTCATCCGACAGCATGGTTACCACAACGTAAATCCCACTTGTTATCAATTCATATCATGTCTTAAAACCAGTCTTGTCAATAACCTTGTCAACAAGAGCATTAGGGAAATGGGCAGTTGTGAGGCTGATGATTCGAAGCTTATTTCGAACCTCACCAGTTTCATGCAGCCTACAGCAAAGGTTCCAACCACTCATAATATTGAGTTAGCAGAGTGTGACTCATTAGGGGAAGATGTCTTTTCATCTACTTCAAATGATTTACACTCTGGTGCCGCAGCAGCATCTCTGCCACCACAATCATACTGGACTGTGCCGCCACGTCTCTTGGACAATAACTCTTTTTATGTTAGTGGATACGTTGTCCGTCGCATCTTCTCCGAAGTCACATGCGATTCCTGCAAACCCACATTCCTTGCCACTTCCGTTACTGAAAACCATTCCTTTATATCCCAGAAAGAATGTGTTCCTGGAGAGAGGCATCTTACTTATCCATAAGTTCCAGTAACAACAGTGATAGAGGAAGTGGGTGATGACCTCGAGAAACTGCTGCCAGGGTGCTCTCGTTGTGTTGTTATTTGGGTTTTAGGGCGCGTCGACGACGGGGTCATTAGCGCCCTAGCAACAACCAGGCGTGACAACGTGGCAAAATTGCCGTCTGTGTGGCCGACTGTAAAGGGGTCGGCCACAGAGACAGCACAATAAAATACTAAACTACTAACTAAAATACCGTCTGCGTGGCCGACTGTAAAAAGATCGGCCAAACAGACGGCTACATAAGATATAAAATTGAACCAAGGCAATAAAATATAAGAATACATACATTAAATGGTTGGCTGTAAAAGGGCCAACCAGTTTAAAATACAAGTTAGCTGGCTGGCTGTAAAAGGGCCAGCCATATAAACAGTGTCCCAAGTAAGAACTATACTTGGATTGGTGGTTGTAAATGGCCACCAATCCAATTAAAAAACCTAGGCCGGTCTGCCCAAAATTTTGGGGACAAGACCGGCCAAGCAACAAAATTTTAAAACCTTAGCCACGTTGCCACGGTCATCGTTTAAAATAAGGGACAGAACGTTGGCTAAGCCAACGTCTGCCCTTAGATCTAAAAACAATACACATTCGGTTAAAATGTGGCGTACCGTCAAAGGTACGCCACAAGCATCACATTCCGGAGGGTCCTCCCGGCGGAGAAGAAAGCTGTGTGTCAGAGGACAGTGCCCTATGCGGAGGCGAGTAAGGAGAACCTCATCCCTCCTCGCCCGCTGGAAGGAGCTGCTCCACGGCTGAACGGTCGGTTTGACCAGCCGGAGCTTATTATGCTCGACCTCCAGCCACTGCCTCTGCCAAACGTCGAAAAGCCATTATTTTCCCCGCCGAGGCAAGGTCAGACTTTGGGACCGGATCAAAGTCAATTCTGACCTTGTTGCAGGCTAACTTGGCAGCTTCATCAGCTGCCTCGTTCCCCCTGATTCCCACATGACCAGGTACCCAGCAGAATAGGACCTCCTTTCCACAGGACTGGAGGGAAAGGAGGGCGTCCTGGATGTCCTGGACTAGACGGTCTGCTGGGTACATAGTTGCTAACGCCTGAATACAACTGAGGGAATCACAGCATATGAGGTACTTCATATGACGGCGTCCCTTCATATGCTGGAGCGACTTTAGTATGGCATAGCACTCTGCAGTGTACACGCTGCACCTGCTATCCAGCTTGTATTTGTAAGTCGCTCGAGGGAACACTACGGAGCAGCCTACTCTGTTAGCCTGCTTAGACCCATCCGTATATACCGGGGTAAAATCCTGATACTGGTTTAAAATGTCGTTAAAAACTCTGTTAAAAACACAGTCAGAGGTAGACAGCTTGTGGAACCTTGACATTTCTAAAATCGTTTGGGCCTCTTTAAAAGCCAGGGAGGAGATTTACTCCAACCCTGGTGATAAAAAGTGGGAAAATCGAATCCGTATTGTTCAAAAATAGCCTTTGTACGGTAGCTGAACGGTTTAGTGGCTCTATGCCGGTTGGTATAGAGCCGCTCGTAGTTGGGATGTAGCACTATGTCGTACACGGGACTGCCAGGAGTTGTGGCAACATGTACATAGTGTCGCACCATGAGGAGATGCCGCCGGATGGAAAGCGGCGGCTCGCCAGACTCAGCACAAATGCTGGGTATTGGGCTTGTGCGATAGGCACCCGTGGCGAGTCGAATTCCAGCATGGTGGACACTATCCAACATCCGAAGATAGCTGTCCCGTGCCGAACTGTAAACAATACACCCGTATTCCAACCGCGACCGTACAAAGGCTCGATAAAACTGTAGCAGGCAGGAGCGGTCGGCACCCCACGACCTGCCACACAGACATTTTAAAACGTTTAAAGCTTTCAAGGCTCTGGCTTTTACATCTTTAAGATGTGGCAGCCATCTTAGCCTTGCGTCTAGAATGAGGCCCAGAAACCGAACAGCATCAGTAAAATGTAAAACGGTGTTCCTCAGGGTAAGGTGGGGTTCAGCTAAAAGACTTCTGCTACGAGTAAAAAGTACACACCGGGTTTTCTCGGCAGAGAAACGAAAACCGGTGTGCACTGACCATTCATCCAGTCTGTTCAGCGCGAGCTGCAACTGCCGTTCCGCGCTTCTCAGACTGGACGATGCAATAAAAATTAAAAAGTCGTCCACATATAAGGATAGACCAATGGGACTCCTTATAATGGCTGCAATGCTATTAATAGCGATGGCAAAAAGTGTTACGCTTAAAACTGATCCCTGAGGGACACCATTTTCCTGTATAAAAAGATCCGACACTTCACTACCGACTCGGTACCGGAAGCAACGACCAGATAAAAATGATTTTAAAAAACGGGGTAGGTTACCCCTAAAGCCCCATTCATGTAACTGTTTTAAAATCACATGCCGCCAGGTAGTATCGTAGGCCTTTTCAAGGTCGAAAAAAACACCCACCAGGTGTTGGCTGCGGATGAATGCATCTTGTATGGCCGCTTCCAGCAGGATCAGGTTATCCAAGGTGGAACGGAACTTCCTGAATCCACACTGAAAGCGGCTCAGAAGATTACGGGATTCAAGACACCAGACGAGGCGGCGATTCACCATCCTCTCCAGTGTCTTCCCCACGCAGCTAGTCAAGGCAATACTACGATAACTACCTGGCAACAATTTGTCTTTTCCAGGTTTTAAAATAGGTATGAGCGTTGCTTCTTTCCACGAGTCGGGGAAGTGTCCACCGGTCCAAATATCGTTAAAAATATCCAGAAGGTACTCTTTAGCATCATTATTAAGATGCCTCAGCATCTGGTACTGGATCAGATCAGGCCCTGGAGCAGTGTCTTTTGCGCTGTTCAGTGCAGACTCGAGCTCCCAAAATGTAAATGGCCTGTTGTAGGCTTCTGTATCCGACGAATCGAAACACAGCACACGTCTCTCGGCAGCAACCCTTCGTTGCTGGAACCGAGGATCGAAACTGGCAGATGAAGTGATGGCAGCGAAATTCTCCGCCATCAGCTGCGCTATGCTTCGTTCGTCGGTAATTATACGTCCTTGATCCAGTAATCCAGATACTGGTGGGCGGGAGTACCTTCCAGATATACGGCGGATGGACTCCCATACTTTGGCTGATGGTGTGGAACGATTTATTGTGCTCACAAAGGTCTGCCATGACCTTTTCTTGCTCTCCTTAATAACACGACGCGCCTTAGCTCTGGCTATACGGAACGCTGCCAGGTTGTCGGATGTAGGGTTCAACCTGAAACGCCGCAACGCCCGTCTGCGACCCTGAATGGCGGAACGACATTCATCGTTCCACCAGGGGACCGGCGTCCTTCGCAGCGTTCCGGAGCTTTTCGGCATGGAAACGTCAGCTGCCTGGTGAATCGCCTGTGTAAGGTGATTCACCTTCTCATCAATACTGTCATACTCCTTTAGAGTAAGGGAGCGGCGGTAGAGTTCCCAGTTGGCTTTGCTGACGTTCCATTTGCGTCGGTTATTACCTCCTTCCACGGTCTAACTCAACGTGCATCCATATTGGGAAGTGGTCGCTCCCGTGAAGGTCCCGAACCACCTCCCAATGCACGGAGTCCGCGATTGAGGGGGAGCACAACGAAAGGTCAATGGCAGAGGACGATCCGGATGCAGTGGTGAAATGTGTCATTGCACCAGTATTGAGGATACATATTTCTTCTTGCTCTATTAATCTACCAACCATTCGGCCTCTGGGGCTAATCGGAGTTTGAGCCCCACAACGCACTATGTGCGTTGAAATCTCCTAAAGGAGGAATGGCCAGTGAAAGCTGCCGCAAGATGTTGTATAGGTCGTCATAACTGACGGGCGTATTTGGTGGTAGATAAATAGAGCATATGGTCAATTTTATAGGACCATGAATCCTCACTGCCACTGCTTGTAAATCAGAGGTGAGAGCTACAGGTTCGGAGTGGACAGTGTTTCGGACAAACACCGCCACTCCACCCTTCGCTCGATCACCCTCGGTATCGTCCTTACGGTACACATCATATCCTCTTAGCACAGGTTGGTGTGATGGTCTGAAATGTGTCTCTTGCAGACAGAGACACAAAGGATCAGACCGTGCTAAGAGGTGTAACTCCTCTTTGTGAGCTGTAAATCCATTGATGTTCCACTGAAGTATGGGAGCCATCCTTACCTATTTAACCTCACCCGCCCCGGTTCGGGTGGGTCTTCGGTCATTTCCTGCTGAGGAACGGGACCAGACTACGTCCACCAGCATTTCCGTTTCTTCCTGCCCGGAAGCGGAGACAGACATCTCCGACCCAGAGGACTCCTCAAATTCCTCGTCGTTCTTGTTCTTCTTCTTCTTCTTCTTCCCCTTACCCTCCCTACTGATGAACAGTCTGGGAGGAGACGAAGAAGGGGACTTGACAAACTGGGTCGGATCAGTCTGTCTAAACTTGGGACCTCTGATTTTCTGGTCACCTCTATTTCCACCGCTAGCTAATGGTATCGCTACCATTTCAATAGCACGCGGTGGAATAGGAGGTGCCGTCAACTTGATTGCTGGTGGAGTCTTTGATACTGCTGCTGGAATGGTCGAGGTTGCAGATGTGTTGCTAGCGACATCCGCGGTCTTAGGTGTTATGACCTTGCTGGACTTTGCGCCACACTTGCATTGACATGAGCACACTGTGCTTGTGCCCATGTCTGCAAAGGATGTCTGCGTAGCAACACTTTCTTTCCTGACGGGAGTCGAGACCGTCTTGGCAAAGCTTGTTCCAAATATTGGAGCGGCGAGCGCTTTCGCCTTCTTCTTTGCCTCTATATAAGGTATCCGCTCTTTGGTCTTCAACTCCTGTATCTTGCGCTCTTCAAGATACACTTGACACTCCCTGCTCCAGGCCGGGTGCGACCCGGAGCAGTTGACACACACCTGTGGGAGCGTGCAATTGGCACCAGGCTCATGTGCCCCCTTGCCGCATCTACCACAGGTGGGGTTGCCCTTGCATGACGCCGTCGTATGTCCGAACCTCTGGCACTGGAAGCAGCGCATTGGGTCCGGAACATACGGACGGACGTTCAAGTTAATGTAGCCAGCTTTAATACACTTGGGCAACACTGGAGTGTCAAACGTCAGGACGAAGGTGGCAGTCTTTTCAAGACTGCCATTTACCCTCCGTGTAATCTGACGCACCTCGACCACTTGCTGATCCTCCCACTCCTTAACGAGTTCCTCGGTTCCTAAATCCATGATGTCACGGCAGGTGACGACGCCTTTTGAAGAATTCAGGGATTTGTGGAGTTCGCATTTAACAGCGAACTCCCCGAGCTTCTCACAGTTAAGGAGCTGGGATGCCTGCCTACTGGTGGATGTTTCCAGCAGCAGCGTCCCGTTCCTCAGCTTTTTAACTGATCTCAAGGTTCCAACCAGTCCTTCCAACCCTTTATTAATATAAAAAGGGGACACCTTTTCAAATGTCCCCTCTACCCTTTCCATTACAACGAAAGCGTTCGGTATCGAACAGACTTTCCCGTGACTATGGCTTTCTGAAGCGGGAGGGCTATCAACCCTGGCCCGCTTCTTAGTACTGGGTGTATTGGGTTTAGCCTGCGGCACACCCGTACCGCAGGGTTTGGTGGTTTTTGTGGAAGACTTAATTTTGGTCCCACGAGTAAAACCAGTTTAAAAAGAAGCGCTAATACAACAGGGGTGCGCAGGTGCCCCTGAGGTTGTACGTTAGCGAAGTGATCTGCCTCTCACCCATGCACCTCCTCGGCACGTATCCGACCTTGAGGTTAAGGGGTTTTTTATAGAGGTTTGTACCGTCCTCGCGATCCGGGCGATGAAGCCAAGATCCCCGTTCTCCTAGGCACACAACGTTCCACCGCCACGCCCTACGGTGGTCGTTGAAGCATGGTAGGAGTTTACGGTGTGGGAAACTTGCGGCGCTCACAAGTTTCCAGCTCGGGCACCGCGGGTTCGCCAGAACCCGTACCTGGCACTTGCGTACCAGGCCCCTGCGGGGAGGGGTGCTCTCACCAGGAATACATTCTCAAACGCTTGATGAGGAAAGTTTCGGGGAAGATTTCTTTGAGAGCTATTGGTTGTGAGGACCATTCCAAAACTTTGCAAGCAAACCTACTGAAGTTTCTGTGTAAATGGGCTATCTTTAGGTTCTGCAAGCAGAGTCGTAAGAGAGGTTCCTCACAACCAATTGCTCCCCAAGGTGCTTCCAAGAAAATGTGAAAGGCTGTCCGCAGATGAGCACTTACCTTCCTATGACTGGATCCATTTTATTTGTTTAATGCATACATCAGAAAATCTAGTGTTTTGATTTAATACAACCTAGGAAGTAATTGTGTATACATTCTTTAAAATTTAAACAGCTTTGAATTTTAATAATGCACTTAATTGGGTACATAGGAGGGAGAGACCTCCAAATTTCATATTTTGTAGACAAGATAAAGCAAATCGTATTTAAAGTATATATTTTTTGTGTATTTCAATATGATCTGTAAATATCCTGTTTAGTTCCTGTGTATGCAACTATTTCTCTAATCACAACTGTGTAGTTTGAAATGTCAGGGTTAAAACATTGGTAGCTTCTATCAGTAATACACATAATGCTTGGAAGCATGGTATACTTCACTCCTCAAGCCAGTTTCATTATCTTCGATATATATGCAGAGCTAAACAGTAGTAAATGGATGACCACCATGATTCGGGAGGCAGATTTGGGGCCTTTCAATGATGAAAACATTGTCTTTTAGCATTGCAGAAGAATACACTTATATGTTAAATATAATACTTCTTGTAATGAAGCTTGATGGGGTAGCTGTAACACTGTAGCCTCCCATTTGGCAAGACGTGGGTTCAAATCACCCTCTGGCCATCCAGATTTCTGTTTTCCATGGTTTTCTGAAATCATTGCAGTCAAATGCAGGGATGGTTCCTACAAAATGCTATGGCCAAATTTTCATACCCGTTTCTTTCCATTAAAAAAGAAGAGTGCATATTCTGGTGCAGTATAATAAACATATTTCTGTACTTGGTATCTCTCCATGGATGTTGCAAATAATATTTAAAATGTACTGTATACATATTTAACTATCATCTCTGGATACCCTGTGCAATCCTTCATGGGTACTGCAAATTGTATGTGAAATGTAATGAGGTTGGGCATATAATATATCATCTCTGAATACTCTGTACAATTGTTCATGGATGTTGTAAATTGTATCTAATATGTGTATAATGAATCATATCTAAATATGGTGTATAGTTATGTATATATGTAACTAAATATGCTGTATAATCCTGTTTTAATTGATTATTCCTATTATTTAATTTTAAACAGAGATAGTAAAAATTCAAAACAAATTACTTATTTTTGTTATTTCAGTTTCCCTTCATTATTTTTCCAATTGTCCTGCTCTTTGGTAAAAGAGAAACTAAATAAATACTAAAATAATAAGCAAAAAATTAATTAAATGAAAATTATTATTAAAAAATTAATTGAAAGGATACATTACTATACATAAATTATACCAATACTTGAAATGCCATAAGCGGGATAAGGGAGGGGGAGGGGAGGGTTCATATAATTTCAAAATTGCCGCGTTACCAGCGGCCTGGTGGAGAGCGGCGTCATAAGCATTTCAAAATTGCCGCGTTAGGTGACGACACAGCGTGTTTCCAGGTACAAACGCTTGGATCGCTAGCGATACTTCGCCAGAGTTTTTGCCGGCCGTGGATTTTCTCTATATTATTGTCTCTGGCGCCGAGCGTTTCAGAGTGACAGCTGCTTCTTTGTTTAAGCTCCCGCCGATCTAATTTTTCAACCTGACAAAATAGACGGTAAGTGTCGATTTTCTGTATGCACAATATTAAAACTCTTATGTATTTTAAGGTAGGAATTACATGTCATGATATACAGGGTGGCGCAAATGGATCGGAAGGTTTTAAAATACTTGTCAAACTATCAATTTTAAAGGTATTGGATTGAAATAAAGTTCAAAACGTGTAGTTACAATGGAAGTTTATTAACTTCCATTGTAACTGGCTCCCCCCCCCTCACAAACGTGGGGGTGGGGGGAGCCAGGAGTTCGGCGGTCTCCGTCCCGTGGTGGGGGGACGGGAAGTTTCAGTTGCCGACTGGCAGTCAGTCGCGATGGCTACGTGGTTCGTTGAGCATCGTGTTTTCGCAGTGGAAGAGTTTATACGCAATAACGAGTCAATTGTTGCAGTGACGCGTGCCTTTCGCTGGCGTTTCAACATCCCACCTCGCGGTAGTGTTCCTAAGCGAGAAACGATATTGAGTTGGGTGCATAATTTCCGCACTACCGGTTCATGTGCTCCAAAATGGATGCCTAGACCTCGAACAATAAGAACGCCTGAGAACGTGGAGCGTGTGAGACGCGATGTCATTACGAGCCCACGTCGATCAACGAGACGTCGTTCTCAAGCTCTTGGAATGTCACGTCGGAGCCTTCAAAGGATTCTTAACCAAGAACTGAAATTCCACCCCTATAAAATCATGGTGGTCCAGAAGATTCCCCCAACAGACCATCTTCAAAGGCTTCAGTTTAGCCAACGGATGTTGGAGATATTGGAAGATGAAAACCTGATTATCATGATGTCTGACGTGGCTCACTTTTACATTAACGGCTACGTCAACAAGCGAAATTGCCGTTACTGGATCGACACTAACCCAAGAGACCTACACCAATCGCCTCTCCATAGTGACAAAGTGACGGTTTGGTGTGGGGTTTCTAAGGTAGGGATAATTGGGCCTTATTTTTTGAAAATGAAAGGGAGCAGGCGGTTACTGTTAATTCGCAGCGTTATGTGAACATGACTGAAGAATTTCTTCTCCCACAACTTGAAGAGAACTATTACGACATGGACAATATGTGGTTCCAACAAGACGGGGCAACTGCACATACCGCTAGGATATCAATGCAAGCTGTACGCGCTCTGTTTCCTGGCCGTTTGATTTCCCGTAATGGAGATGTCCATTGGCCCCCTCGCTCACCGGACCTCACGGTATGTGACTTTTTCTTATGGGGCTATTTAAAAGCAAGGGTCTACATGAACAAGCCCCAGACCATTCAGGAGTTGAAGGCAGAAATTCACAACACAATCACATCAATTCCTGGTGATGTGCTTGAACGGGCAATGCGGAACGTTAAGGACCGACTCCAAGAATGCGTCGCTCGAGAAGGTGGGCATTTGATGGATGTAATTTTTAAAAACTAACTTTACTAATTTTTTGCTAATAAACTTCCATTGTAACTACACGTTTTCAACTTTATTTCAATCCAATACCTTTAAAATTGATAGTTTTTCAAGTATTTTAAAACCACCCGATCCATTTGCGCCACCCTGTAGAACTCAATTTGCCATTATCCCTTCAACTTTTTTATCTTGATTTTTTCTTTCGTTAGAACAGTTGCAGGCAATTAGAGTCAGCTGATGAATATTCAATCAGAAAAGCTGCTAAAGTATTTGGCATCCCATTTTCAAGTCTCCAGAAGAGATATAGTGAGAAACCTTACTCGGAGCCAAGTCTAGGTCGAAAAACTGTATTTTCTGCTGAGATAGAGAAAGAGATATCAGATACCATAAAAAAAGATGGCAATTATTTTCTGTGGTTGTACCGCTAATCAGATAAGGAAAGTGGCATTTGAATAAGTCGAATGTTTACAGTTAAAACACGACTTCAACAAATCCTCAAAAATGGCTGGACGTGATTGGTTAGAAGGATTATTAGGACGAAATAAGATTTCTGTAAGAAAGCCGGAAGCAACTAGTATCAACAGAATTACAGCTTTCAACAAAGCAGAGGTGGAATTGTTCTATAAACTGGTGGAAGAATTAATGGAGAAGTTTAATTTTGTCTCCAAAAATATATACAACTGCGATGAAACAGGAATTTCAACTGTGCAAGTCCCAGGGAAAATACTAGCTGCTACAGGTCAGAAAAGAGTGGGATCTATCACAAGTTGGGAAAGAGGGGAAAATATTACCTTGTTATGTGCAATGAGCGTAGCTGGTGGTTTCATTCCACCAATGTTCCTCTTTCCTAGAAAGAAGCTGACACCACTCACCGAGCAGGATGGCCCAGCAGGTGCTTTGTACAAGTGCTCAGATAATGGGTGGATTAATGAGAATGGCTGGAATGGCTTCACCATTTTACTCGTTATGCTAAACCATCTGCAGATGAACCTGTTCTATTAATACTTGACAATCATGCTAGTCATATCTCAATGGCAGTTTACGAACACAGCAAAAGCAACCACATTCATGTTATCTCTACCACCGCACACGTCCCACAGGATGCAGCCTTTGGATGTTTCATTTTTTGGCACACTCAAAGCGGCATATAAAAAGAATGTGACATCTTCCTGAAGAGCCGTCACACAGAAAAAATAACTCCCTATAATGTGGCAGCCTTAGGGGACACCCATAAATTACGTGAGGTGTTTTTCCGGATTTACGGACACGCCCCCCCCCTCCCTCAGGTGAAATCTGATACGTGACCCCCCCCCCCCCAGTAATCGCGCTCGAAACTTTTGGGGACCTTTATTTTTTTTAGGTCTGACCCTTCAAAATCCGGTCACAAAGCCACTTTTAGCCGAAATACCCCCTAAAATCGACATTCGCGCAATTTGTAGACATATTTTTTTTTAGCTTAGCTCTACCGTCGAAAAATTTTTGCCCAAGTTGTTGTTGTTGTTTTTGTGGCTTAAGGGCGCGTCGACAGCGAGGTCATTAGCGCCCTAACAAAGACCAGCTAATACTTTAGCTAAAAAGAATACTAAAATACCATCTGCATGGTCGACTGTAAAAGGGTCGGCCATACAGACAGCAAATAAAATAATTCGAAATATAATACATGGCTTTAAAAGGGCCTCTTGGACATAAGACCACAAAACACCTGGATAGCTGTAAAGGGGCCAAACAGGTTCACAAAACAATTAAAAACACTACATGTCTCGCCGGCTGTATAGAGGCCAGCGAGACAGAAATTATAAAGATATTAAAATTATAAAAAATAAAAACTAAGAAAATGGATGGGTGGCTGTAAAGAGGCCACCCATACATCATAAAACTAGGCCAATCTGCCTAAAATTTTAGGCTCTACACCGGCCAATACAAAACAATTTAAAACACTCGCCACACTGCTGATCTCGTTGTTAAAAATAAGAGACAGATCGTTGGAAAGGTCAACGCCTGCCCCTAAGACTAAACACGTAGATGTAGTTGTTTTAGGGCCCCTCGACCGCGGGGTCAATAGCGCCCTAAAAATTACCAGATATTACTGTGGCTTAAGAAAGTACTAAAATACTGCCTGCATGGTCGACTGTAAAGGGGTCGGCCATACAGACAGCAAATAAAATAAATCAAAGTCTGACGTGGCTAAGAAGAACCACCAGGACTTAACCGTACAACACCTGGATGGCTGTAAAGAGGCCAGACAGGTTCAGAAGAGGATAAAAATACTAAATGTCTCACTCGCTGTGCAATGGCAAGCGAGACATGAATTATAACAGTGTAAAAAATAAAATTAATTCATATGGATGGGTGGCTGTAAAGTGGCCACCCATCCATCATCCTACCGGTTCAGTTTCACCCGCCCCGGTTCGGGTGCGTCTTTGGTCACTGTCTGCTGTGGAATGGGACCGGGCTCGTCCACCAGCATTTCAGTTTCTTCTGGCTCCGAAGAGACAGACATCTCCGACTCAGCAAAATCACCAAACACCTCTTTGGTTTTCTTCTTCCTCACCCTCTTTCCCTTGTTTTCCCTACTACCAGGTAACCTGGGAGGGTATGAAGAGGGGGATTTCACGAACTGAGTCGGGTCCGTCTGCCGAAACTTCGGGCCCCGAATCTTTTGATCACCTCCGTTTGCACTGTTAGCAGATGTTGCTTTTCCAGTCACTGCACGTGGAGGAATTGGAGGTGGAGTGACTATAACTGCCGCTGTTGCTGGTGGATCATTTACTGCTGCTACTGGTGTGGTCGAGGTCGCAGATGTGCTGCTACCGACGTCCACGGTCTTAGGCGTAACGACCTTCGCGGGTTTGGCACCGCATCTGCACTGACATGAGCACGTAGTGCTTGTGCCCATGTCTGCAACGGACGTCTGGGTAGCAACACTCTGCTTCCTGACGGGAGCTGAAGCCATCTTAGCAAAACTAGTTGCAAAAATTGGAGCGGCGAGCGATTTGGCCTTCTTTTTAGCTTCCCCATAGGGAATCCGCTCTTTGGTCTTCAGCTCCTGTATCTTGCGCTCTTCAAGATACACTTGACACTCTCTACTCCAGGCCGGGTGCGATCCGGAGCAGTTGACGCACACCTGTGGTAGCGTACAACTGACACCCGGCTCATGTGCCCCCTTGCCGCAATTCCCACAGGTGGGGCTGCCCTTACATGACGCCGTCGTATGTCCAACCGCTGACACTGAAAACAGCGCATCGGATCCGGAACATACGGACGGACGTTCAGGTTTAGATATCCGGCCTTAATATTCTTGGGCAATACTGGAGTGTCAAACGTCAGGACGAAGGTGGCAGTCTTTTCAATACTGCCATTCACCCTTCGTGTGATCTGACGTACCTCGACCACTTTCTCTGTTTTCCACTCATTCAGAAGCTCGTCTATCCCTAAATCCATGACATCACGACAGGTGATTACGCCTTTACTGGAATTTAGGGACTTATGGAGTTCGCATTTCACGGCGAACTCCCCGAGCTTCTGGCAATTAAGAAGTTTGGTAGCCTGCTTACTGTTGGTTGTTTCCAGCAGCAGCGTCCCATTCCTCAATTTTTTAACAGAGGTTAGGGTACCTACAAGACCCTCTAGACCCTTAGAGATGTAGAAGGGTGATACCTTTTCAAAGTTACCTTCTGCTCTTTCCATTACAATAAAAGCGTTCGCAAGCGAACAAACTTTTCCGTTACATTCGGTTTCAGAAGCGGGGGGGCTGTCAACCCTCACCCGCTTCTTAGTATTGGGTGTATTTGGATTAACCTGCGGCACACCCGTACCGCAGGGTTTTTTGGTTTTGGTGGATGACTGAATTTTGGTCCCACGAGTAAAACCAGTTTTAAAGTTGTTGTTGTTGTTGTTGTTGTTGTTTTAGGGCGCGTCGACAGCGGGGTCATTAGCGCCCTAACAAAAACCAGGCGTGACAACGTGGCGAAATTGCCGTCTGTGTGGCCGACTGTAAAGGGGTCGGCCACAGAGACAGCACAATAAAATACTAACATACTAACTAAAATACCGTCTGCCTGGCCGACTGTATAGAGGTCGGCCACACAGACGGCAACATAAAATATAAAACTGTGACTAAAATATAATACATTAACTGGTTGGCTGTAAATGGGCCAACCAGGTTAAAAAACAAATTAGCTGGCTGGCTGTAAAAGGGCCAGCCATATAATCAGTGTCACAAATAAAAACAGTACTTGGATTGGTGGTTGTACACGGCCACCAATCCAAACTAGAACCTAGGCCGATCTGCCCAAAATTTTTGGGACAAGACCGGCCAAGCAACAAAACTTTAAAACCTTAGCCACGTTGTCACGGTCATCGCTTAAAATAAGGGACAGATCGTTGGCTAAGCCAACGTCTGCCCTTAAATCTAAAAACAATACACATTCGGTTAAAATGTGGCGTACCGTCAAAGGTACGCCACAAGCATCACATTCCGGAGGGTCCTCTCGGCGGAGAAGGAAACTATGAGTCAGAGGACAGTGCCCTATACGGAGGCGAGTAAGGAGAACCTCATCCCTCCTCGCCCGCTGGAAGGAGCTGCTCCACGGCTGAACGGTCGGTTTGACCATGCCGGAGCTTATTATGCTCGACTTCCAGCCACTGCCTCTGCCAAATCATCAAAATAAATCTCTTCACCGCCGAGGCAAGGTCTGACTTTGGGACCGGTGCAAAGTCGATTCGGACCTTGTCACAGGCTAACTTGGCAGCTTCATCATGCTGCCTCGTTCCCCCTGATTCCCACATGGCCCGGTACCCAGCAGAATAATACCTCCTTTCCACGAGATTGGAGGGAAAGGAGGGCGTCCTGGATGTCCTGGACTAGACGATCTGCTGGATACATATTTCCTATGGCCTGAATACAGCTGAGGGAATCACAGCATATGATGAAACACTTATCGCGATTTACTTTCATATGCTGGAGCGACTTTAGCACGGCGTAGCACTCGGCAGTAAAAACGCTGCACCTGCCGTCAAGTTTGATATGTGTAAGTCGCTCGAGGGAACACGACGGAGCAGCCAACTCCGTTAGCCTGCTTAGACCCATCCGTAATACACCGGGGTAAAAGTATGATACTCGTTTAAGAACATCTCTAAAAATTCTGATAAAAACATTATCGGCGGTACACAGCTTGTTGTGCCGCGATAATTCTAAAATCATTCTGGGCCTCTTTAAAAGCCAGGGAGGAGATTTACTCCAACCCTGGTGATAAAAAGAAGGAAGCTCGAATCCGTATTGTTCTAAAATAGCCTTTGTACGGTAGCTGAACGGTTTAGTGGCTCTATGCCGGTTGGTATAGAGCCGCTCGTAGTTGGGATGGAGAACTATGTCGTACACGGGACTGCCAGGTGTTATGGCAACGTGCAGGTAGTGTCGCACCATGAGGAGTTGCCGGCGGATGGTAAGCGGCGGCTCGCCCGAGTCAGCACAAATGCTGACAATAGGGCTGGTGCGATATGCACCCGTGGCGAGCCGAATTCCAGCATGGTGGACACTATCCAGTATACGAGATAACTGTCCCGTGCCGAACCATACACGATACAACCGTATTCCAGCCGCGACCGTACAAAGGCTCTGTAAAATTGTAGCAGGCAGGAGCGGTCAGCGCCCCATGACCTGCCACACAGACATTTTAAAACATTTAGAGCTTTTAGAGGCTCTGGCTTTCACATCTTTAAGATGTGGCAGCCAGGTTAGCCTAGTGTCTAAAATGAGGCCCAGAAACCGAACAGTATCAGTAAAACGTAAAACGTGTTCCTCAAGGTAAGGTGGGGCTCTGGTAAAAGAGTCCTACTACGACTAAAAAGTACACACCGGGTTTTCTCGGCAGAGAAACGAAAACCGGTGTGCACTGACCATTCATCCAGCCTGTTCAGCGTGAGTTGCAACTGCCGCTCAGCGCTTCTCAGGCTGGACTGATGCAATAAAAATTAAAAAATCGTCCACATATAAGGAGTACCGTATGGGACTCCTTATAATGGCTGCTATGCTATTAATCGCATATGGCGAAAAGGGTCACGCTTAAAACTGACCCCTGAGGAACACCGTTTTCCTGAATAAAAAGATCAGACACTTCACTACCGACTCGGTACCGGAAGCAACGACCAGATAAAAATGATTTTAAAAAACGGGGTAGGTTACCCCTAAAACCCCATTCATGTAACTGTTTTAAAATAACATGCCGCCAGGTAGTATCGTAGGCCTTTTCAAGGTCGAAAAAAACACCCACAAGGTGTTGGCTGCGGATGAACGCATCCTGTATTGCCGCCTCCAGGAGGATCAGGTTGTCCAAGGTGGAACGGAACTTCCTGAATCCACACTGAAAGCGGCTCAGCAGATTACGGGATTCAAGACACCAGACGAGGCGGCGATTAACCATCCTCTCCAGTGTCTTCCCCACGCAGCTAGTCAAGGCAATACTACGATAACTACCTGGCAACAATTTGTCCTTGCCAGGTTTTAAAATGGGAATTAATGTTGCTTCTTTCCACGAGTCGGGGAAGTGTCCTCCGGTCCAATATGTCGTTAAAAATATCCTAGAAGGTACTCTTTAGCATCCTTACTGAGATGCCTCAGCATCTGGTACTGGATCAAATCAGGCCCTGGAGCAGTGTCATTTAGCGCTGTTCAACGCCTGACTCCAGCTCCCAAGATGTGAATGGGCAGTTGTAGGCCTCTGTAATTCGACGAATCGAAGCACAGCGGGCGCCTCTCGGCAGCGACTCTATCGTCGCTGAAACCGAGGGTCAAAGTTAGCGGACGAAGTGATGGCGGCGAAGTTCTCCGCCATCAGCTGCGCTATGCTTCGTTCGTCAGTAATTATCCGTCCGTGATCCAGTAACCCAGATACTGGTGGGCGGGAGTACCTTCCAGATATACGGCGAATGGACTCCCATACTTTCGACGAAGGCGTGGAACGATTTATATGTGCTCACAAAGTTCTGCCATGACCTCCTCTTGCTCTCCTTAATAACTCGACGCGCCTTAGCTCTGGCAATACGGAACGCTGCTAGGTTGTCAGATGTGGGGCACAACCTAAAGCGACGCAACGCCCGTCTGCGACCCTGGATGGCGGAACGACATTCATCGTTCCACCAGGGGACGGGCGTCCTTCGCAGCGTTCCGGAGCTCTTCGGCATGGAAACGTCAGCTGCACGGTGAATCACTTCTGTGAAGTGATTCACCTTCTCCTGTATACTGCCACAGGGTTGCAGTTGTACAGCACGGCAGTAGAGCTGCCAATCTGCACAACTGACGTTCCATTTACGTCGGTTATTTCCTCCTCCACGTTCACACTCAACGTGCATCCAAATTGGGAAGTGGTCGCTTACCATGTAGGTCGCGATCCACCTCCCACTGCACGGAGTCCGCGATGGAGGGGGAGCACAAGGAAAGGTCAATGGCAGAAGGACGTACCGGTAGCAGTGGTGAAATGAGTCATTTGCCCTGTATTCAGGATACAAATTTCCTCCTGCTCTATCAATCTACCAACCACTCGGCCCCTGGGGCAATCGGTGGTGGAACCCCACAACGCACTGTGGGCGTTGAAATCTCCCAAAGGAGAAAGGGCCGAGTGAGTTGTCGTATAATGCCAACCAGGTCGTCGTAGCCGACTGACACACTGGGTGGCAGATAGACAGAGCATACGGTCAGTTGGATTGGACCGTGTATTTTCACCGCTACTGCTTGTAGATGAGAGGTGAGAGCAATGGGTTCGGAGTGGACATGTGTTCCGAACAAACACGGCCACTCCGCCCTTCGCTCGATCACCCTCGGTATCGTCCTTTCCGGAATATGTCATAACCTCTTAGCACTGGCTGATGTTGTGGTCTAAAATGTGTCTCTTGGAGACAGAGACACAATGGATTAGACCGTGCTAAGAGTTGGACTTCCTCTTTGTGAGCCTTGAAAGCCGTTTACGTTCCACTGAAGTATGGGAGCCATTCTACCTATTTAAAACCACCCGCCCCGGGTCGGGTGGGTCAGGGTCTGGTGTCTGCTGAGGAACGGGACCAGGGTCTACGTCCACCAGCATAATTTCATCTTCGGGGTCCGAAGACGACTTTTGTTCTGAGGCCTCGGCGTCTTGGGAATCTTTCTTCCGCCGAGGCCTTCCCCCCTTCTTCTCCCTGCCAGTTGGGGAACTGGGTGGGGAAGTAGAAGGGGACTTCAAGAACACAGTGGGGTCCGTGTGTTTAAACTTCGGACCCCGAACCTTCTGCACAGTTTGCCATCCGCTTCCGTCAGATGGCGTTAATGCTGCTACTAGGCTGTCGATACAGCTGTCGATGCAGCTTTTGCCATGGGTGCTGCTTCTGCTGTTGCAGAGGCACCCACGGCTGCAGCTACTGGAGCGGATGGCCGTGCTTTCGCTGGTGGACTTGATGACCCTGCTGCTGTATTGGTCGAGTTAGCAGAAGCGCTACTACCAACGACCGCGGTCCTTGGTGTTAGGACCTTAGTGGGCTGCGCACCACATTTACACTGGCACGAGCATGTCGTGCTCGTGCCCGTGTCTACAACGGCCGTCTGCGTAGCAACGCTCTCCTTCCTGACGGGAGTTGATAACGTTTTGGCGAAACTAGTGGCGAAGACCGGTGGCGCCAGCGCCTTGAACCGTTTCTTCGCCTCGCCAAAGGATATTCTTTCCTTAGTCTTCAACTCCTGTACCTTCTTTTCTTCAAGGTACACTCGACACTCCCTGCTCCAGGCTGGATGAGTCCCGGAGCAGTTAATGCACACCTGTGGGAGGGTACAACTACTGCACCCTGGCTCGTGTGCAGCCTTTCCACATTTCCCACAGGTGGGGTTGCCCTTACACGTCATTGTCGTATGCCCGAACCGCTTGGCACTTAAAACAGCGCATAGGGTCCGGGACATACGGACGGAATATTAAGATTTAAATAGCCGGCCTTGATGGCTTTGGGCAACGCTGGAGTGTCGAACGTCAGAACGAAGGTGGCAGTCTTTTCAAGATTGCCGTTAACCCTTCGTTTTATCTGCCTAACCTCGACCACATGTTCGATTGACCATTCCTTAAGGAGTTCCTCGGGCTCAATATCGATAAGGTCGCGGCACGTGACCACGCCTTTACTCGAGTTAAGTGTTTTGTGGAGTTCGCACTTTACTGCGAACTCCCCGAGCTTCTCGGACTTAAGGAGAAGGACAGCCTGCTTATGGGTAGATGTCTCCAAAAGCAGGGTCCCGTTCCTCAGCTTCTTGACTGATTTAAGGGTCCCAGCAAGACCCTCCAAACCTTTTTGAATATAAAAGGGGGACACCTTCTCGAAGGATCCCTCCTTCCGTGACATTATAATGAAGGCATTGTCTATTACAACGTCCTTCCTGTAACTGCATCCATTTTCTGGGGAGGGCTGTCAACCCTCGCACGCTTGTTAGAACTGGGTGTATTTTTATTACCTGCGACACACCCGGGCCGCAGGGGTTTTGTTTTTGTTTGTGAGATGGAATTTTGGATCCCACGAGCAAAAACATGATAAAAAGAAATGCTGATACAACAGGGGTGCGCAGGTGCCCCTGAGGTTGCACGTTAGCGGGTGATTCGCCTCTCACCACATGCACCTCCTCGGCACGTGGCCTGACCTTGAGGTTGAGGGGTTTTTTATAGAGGTTTGTTACCGTCCTCGCGATCCGGGCGATGAAGCCAAGATCCCCGTTCTCCTAGGCACACAACGTTCCACCGCCACGCCCTACGGTGGTCGTTGAAGCATGGTAGGAGTTTACGGTGTGGGAAACTTGCGGCGCTCACAAGTTTCCAGCTCGGGCACCGCGGGTTCGCCAAACCCGTACCTGGCACTTGCGTACCAGGCCCCTGCGGGGCAGTTTTAAAGAAAGCGCTAATACAACAGGGGTGCGCAGGTGCCCCTGAGGTTGCACGTTAGCGAGTGATTGCCCTCATCACCCATTCACCTCGTCGGCACGTGGCTGACCTTGAGGTTGAGGGGTTTTTTATAGAGGTTTATTCCGTCCTCGCGATCCGGGCGGTGAAGCCAAGATCCCCGTTCTCCTAAACACACAACGTTCCACCGCCACGCCCTAAGGTGGTCGTTGAAGCATGGTAGGAGTTTACGGTGTGGGAAACTTGCGGCGCTTACAAGTTTCCGGCTCGGGCACCGCGGGTTCGCCAAACCCGTACCTGACACTTGCGTACCAGGCCCCTGCGGGGTTTTTGCCCAAAACCTCGCGTAAGATTTTAGTTGACCCGCCTCCCCTCCCCTCCCTTGGTGATATTTCGCCGGACCTCCTCCCCCCCATTTCACCTCACGTAATTAATGGATGCCCCCTTAGTGAGAAAAGCATTTTCTAGCGTTGCTTCTATAAGCAAGGGAGAATCTGGTTTTAGGGCGACTGGCATTTTTCCAATGAATCCCAATGTGTTTTCGGAAGAAGACTTTATAGCAGCTGAAATTCTCCGAACTGAAACTGTTGTTGTGCAGAATGAGTCAGCTGTCCTTCCAGCTACTACTGCTAACGACACGACAGAAGAATTGCGTGAAAATCCAGATGGGCCTATGTCAAGACAAGTTGTCCCATCCATTCCTGAACCAGTGCTTGCGTCAACGTCTCAAACTGAAACTCCATCAGAAAAGTTGCCAAAATTTCAAGACTTTATTCCAGTACCTAGGAAATTAACTTCCTTCAATACAAGACAGGGCCGAAAGAAACAACATGCCACAATTATGACATCAACGCCACTCAAAGACAGTTTGATATAAAACGAAAACAAAAAGAAGCAAAATCTCAAAACAGGCCTAAGGAAGGATAACGCAAAGAAAAGACCAGCATCTCCAAAAGGAAAAGGAAAGGGCAAACGAGAGAAGGCAAAGAGACAAGTATTTCAGGACTATCTTGTGTCCGATATCAACACTGATTACTTGTGTCAAGATGATGAGGATAAAGTCACAGAAGTTGCCTGAAACGGATGCCTAATATGCGGAGATTTCGGACGAAACAACGAATTGCGGTACAGGTGCACTTCATGTGGACTATGGGCTCATTCCAAGTGCACTGGATGGGACTCATTCGACGGTTATGTGTGGGATATGTGTTGGATTTTGTTTGACTCTGATTGTCCACAAGCTGACCACGATTGTCCGCACATAAGAGCAATGGTGGTCAAACCCAATTTTTAAAAAAATTGTTGTAATTGCCAAAATACGTTGCAAAAATAAAACATTTGCAATAAATATTTGATTTGAATCTTGGTTTTTTTATTACAATAATTGCTTAAGTGACTCCCATTACCCCCTTTTACCCTACACGATTAAGTGACCTCAATTTCAAATTTGGATTTCTCCTAGACGTTGAAAATTTATTAAACAAGGATAATGTTGATAACGACCTTGAAATTTTTTTTAAATATCTGGGTGAATTTTATAATACAGATTTCAATGGAACAGAACTCTTTATCGAAATATGTGACTGCAAAATGTTACTCCGCAGTAGAAAAGAAACTGAACCTTCAACTCCATTAGAGTTTCTTACTTTGATAATATCGTATGGAGAAGATGTTTTTCCAAACCTGAGAGTGGCACTTCAAATACTTCTGACTATCTCAGTACCAATTGCTACCTGCAAACGTTCATTCAGCAAATTAATTTTGACATAGAGGGGAGACTTTTGCGAAGCCAATCCGATGTGTTTATTTCCTCACGTGGTTGGAAATATTACAAATTTTGTGTTTTTTCATGATACTCGCCGAGGAGAGAGAGACGAGCTCTGAGGGACGATCGCGCTGGCAACTGCCTGCCAGAGTACTGCGGATGATTTCGTTCTGGAGGCTTCGATGACTGAGCGCCTAGTCCGATCGATGTTGTCACTTGTGTTGGTTGACGTTTCAAGTGCCTAGCATTACCTGGATGGTGCACCGTTGAGAGACGACAGCGCTCTCGTTACGACGCTGCGTGCAGCCAGACAGACACGGTAATTATACCTCAAGAAACAGTGTGTACTCAGACGAATCATTGAGTTAGCCCTTTAACGGCCTGATGAGTGTGAGTTCTTATGCCGCCGGACATTAATTCCTGAGCTAGTTGTGTCTAAAAGACGAGTGCTTTTTGGTTTTCTTTATCCAGTTTGAATTGAAAGACTAACTTCCATGTTTGGAAACTTTCAATAACCATTGTTTGTGGGAACAAATTAACTCCCTGGCGCTTATGTAATCCAGTTAAATTTGATGTTTTCTTGTTATCATTGTCATACAAGAATCGCTCTCGTTATGTATAACAGAGTTTTTGCTTCAGTTGCATATGGAATTTGTAACTCTTTGTAATGTACATGTATTGCAATTTCTTAGCTTCAATTAACGATAATTGTTTGTTTGCTATGTTGCACCTGTAAGACAAGGTATCGCGTTGAACTTATTTTGCATAGACAGATGTTTAAGATTAATGGTAAATATACCTCTGTCTGTAAGCAGTAATGAGTACCAAATAAACCAATATTTTAGGATCTTATCAAATATTAATAACAGAAGTAATGGTTTCACCTCTGTTTCCTGAAATTAATATATGTGCTTTGCATAAGGTAGTGGAAGGTGGCGATTATAAATCATGCAAGGTAAGCAATTAACCTGCCCAACCTACCAATCCTCTACAATTGGCTAGCCCAACGTTTGGATTTGATTTAATTAATCAACGGATTAAAATATCTCAATGATTTTTGAACAAATAGTACACACTGTTTTGTTTTGGCTATTTTCATATTTTAAGTAGTTTTTTTGTGTTTGTCTTAAAATTTATCCATGCTTATGGGTTCATGTTTATTGGATTATTTAAAAATCCTCATATACGATAAAAAAGGACCTGTATAAATGATGGGAGTTTGTTCAATGCTCGGTGTTATTTTTAACCGACTTCAAAAAAGGAGGAGGTTCTCAATTCGTCTGATATTTTTTTTTTTTTAATGCATGTTCAGCGATATCTTCACCAATTTTGAACCGATATAAATAAAATTTTATAGTGGATAGAGTATACCTCCAAAGTGGTCCCATATGAATTTCATTGAGAAACCATCCCTTCTTCCCCTTTACACCCCTTATACAACCCATACTTTTTATCCGATTTTGATGGAACTTTGGAAATGTATAGTAAAAAATAAACATAAAAATACCGTTAACTTTTGGTTTGAAAAAACCGAACCCCTCTCCCCCTATCCACCCCTTAACTTTTGCCAATGTTCTTTATACAAAGCTAAAGTCGACATCATTTAACTGATCTCCGTTAAAGTTGGCATATACATGTAATTTTTCATGGAAAAGGTTTCTGAGCCAAAAAAAAAAGAAATCACCCCTCTCTCCCTTTACATCCCTTATTTTTTATACAAACCCACATTTTTTTATCCTATTTCAATGGAGGTTTGGACATGTATAGTAAAAAATAAACAGAAAAATACTGTTAACTTTTGGTTTGAAAAAACCGAACCCCTCTCCCCCTATCCACCCCTTAATTTTTGCCAATGTTCTTTATACAAAACTATAGTCGACATCATTTAACTGATCTCCATTAAAGTTGTCATATGCATGTTATATTTCATGGAGAAGGTTTCTGACCAAAAAATAAAAAAGCCACCCCATCTCCCCCTTTACACCCCTTAATTTTATAGAAACCTATATTTCATATCTGATTTTTATTGAATTTTGCCAATGTATACTTTCAAACAAACAGAAAAATCTTGTCAACATTTGGTCTGCCAAAGCTCAACCCCTCTCCCTCCTACCAACCCCTTAATTTTTGTCATTTTTTTATATATATATATAAAAAGCTGCAGTCGCCACCATTTGACCTATTACAATGAAAGTTGGCGCTTATATGTATTTTTTCACGAGGAAGGTTTCTGACCAAAAATAAAAAAAACCACCCCCACTCCCCACTAAACCGTTTAATTTTTATACAAACCCACAGTTTTTATCCAGTTTAGATAGAACTTAGGAAACTTTTACTGTAAAACAAAGATAAAAATAATGTCAGCTTTTGGTTTTTCCGCCCCACGAATTTTGTCAATTATCTTTTTGAAAAGCTACAGTTGACACCATTTGACCGATCTTTATGAAAGTTGGCACATATATGTATATTTTTTACGGAGAAGATTTCTGACCAAGAAATAAAAAAACTACCCTTTTACATCCCTTAATGTTTGTACAGACCCACATTTTAATCCGATTTCGGTGGAACTTCGCATGTGTATACTTTAAAGCAAATAGAAAAAGAAACATACTACTCACATTACTTTGACAAAAAAACAAACCCTATTCCCTTTTCTACCCCTTTAATTACTGTCAATGTTCATTATATAAAGCTACCATTTCTGTCTGATTTTGAAGGAAGTATGCACATGTATACTGCAGAACAAACAGAAAAATAGTGTCTGCATTTGGTTTAGAGAAGCCAAACCTCTCTCCCCCTTTTCACCCCTTTAATCTACACAAAGCACAGTTTCTATCTGATTCTGAAGAAAATTTGCACTCGTATACTTAAAAAAATATATAACAATTGTGTTTAAATTAGGTTGCAGAAGCCCAACCCCTCTTCCCTTCTACCCCCACCCCTCCTAATTTCCAATGTTTTTTATAGATACCTACCGTTTTTATCAGATTTCGATGGAATACTGCAAATATATACTTAAGAACAAAGAGAAACATTCTGTTTACAAAACCCAACCACTCACTCCCTGACCCCATTTAATTTTTGTAAATGTTCTTTACACAAAGCTACAGTTTTTATCTGGTTTCAATGGAACTTTGCACATGTATACTTTAAAACAAAGAGAAAAATGCTGTCCACACTACCTTAACAAAAACCAAACTACTCTTCACCTCCACACCCCTTCATTATTTTTTTATACATACCTAAAAAAAATTTGTATCATATCATTAGAAATTTACAAACGTATACTTTAAATCAATCAGAAAAGACAGTCTACATTTGGTATACGAAAGACCAATCCCTCTTCTCCTTTACCCCCATCGTTTATAATTTCCAATGTTTTTTACCAAATCCATAATTTTAAGTACCATCAAAATCAATTAAGTTATTTTTAAGTCATTTCAGAATATTTATAAATTGTATGTGTCCTAATGCTTCAACATGTACTTCAGATTTCAACTTGGACGCCGAGCTTTTACGTTATGAAAACCAATCAAATATCTATATTTTCTGTGTGTTGCCGGAACGAACAGATATATTCCAGAGACAGATATTTGGATGTGGTATATATTAATGTCCATATGTTACATGTTTCGATTATCGAGCAGCAGATTTAACAGATGTTATGATTAGATCGAAACACAGCCGGACCAAAATGTAAACTGACATTACTTAACACAACATCCAATTCACCCCATTCTGAAAGTTTTTAGGGTATATAAAGATAGATTTTTTTTTTTTTTGAAAGCATTCGCTTTAACCACTGAGCTACCAGGAAGTTCGCAAAATGAGAACTTCTGCGGCATATTTAAATACAAATTAACAATAATACCACTGAAAATTTTAAAATAAAATAATTGTTTGAAAAACATAAAAACCGCCTTCAAAAAAGGGCACTAAAAATTTTAAAATAACTTTATACCTTACTTAGAAGAAAGTAAATCTAAATGGACAATATTTTACATTACTGTTATTGAAATTTTTATATTAATTAGTTATTTTTGGAGTCGGTGCCAGCCAAAAAAAGAAAAGCAAAAAGATAAAAACAATAATAAATAACAATAATACATAAAAAATCATGTTACTACTTACCTACAATTAATTCTAGAAACATTTTTCAACAAAACTAAAACATATAGATGATACACCAATATTATACTAACTATAAAGTGTTTACTGCATGATGCAACCTAACAACTGACACTATAGCACCAGAGATATGCCTGTATGACCAATGAGATCGAGCCACAGATAACATACCGTTAATTTGTTTCCCTAAGCTATCTCCCGCAATAAAACTATCTTCCTCACGACATGTTGTAAAATATTTGGAATTTTTGTTCGTATTCTCGGTTCGCCTCGAACACCAAATAAAGTTCAGTAATTCGATATGCGTGATCTGACAGCTAGTACTAACGAACCTGTAAAAGTCCATATAATAAATCGGTACATATAACGAATCGCGTTACATGGCGACTGGTGAAGCGAGCTGGCGATGTTAAATTGCCGGAGCAGTTAGAAAGAAAAACAATGACGCAAGTTCTTGATACTTCGAAGCTGGTCGACAGTAACTACAACCACATGGGTGCCACATAACCTGACCACAGCAACGAGTCTGAATACATCGAGGTACGACCGATTTTCCCATCACCACAACATCAAAATACGGGCGAGCACGCCGAGAAATACAACGCAACACATCGCGGCGATTTGATAGTAATAAAAAAGCACCACTGGCGACATAGCCGCTACCAACAGCTAAGTATAGCGCAGCAACTTTCAGCTACGTAACATAGTGCGACAAGTTTATGTTTAACAACTAAGTGTTAAATAATCAATTGAACCGGGTGATTTTCTTCTAGCAGTGATTTGTTGACAAATAATTTTTTTTTCTTCAGTGTTAGCTACCACGATATTACAGTGTACATGTTCATACAATCTCATAGCAGTTTTTGTATGAAAACCACAATGATTTGCTCAATTGGCCTTTTCTCTACAAACACTGGATATCACCACGATAATTCCGGTACATTGTGTGCACTAAAATAATTCCTGTTATCCGTGTGCAGTTCCTTTTGAATACTGTATACAGCATTGCCGTGAACGATTTAACTCGACAGCATACTGTCGTAATTAAAAAAAAAAAAAAAAAAATTAAAAAAAAAAAAAAAAACTACGCAATTTTTTAACCCTTTTCTTTGGGTTCATTCTGGTACAGGAATTAGGTATTTTTATTTCAGGGAATATGTATTTGCTCTCTCAATCAATAATATCTGTGCACATTAGCAAACTGAGTCACTAGAATCGTTGTATTGGTTTAACAACCTGGTGGGAGGCTACTATGAATTGTTTTCATTTTTTTATTTGACTATCTTTTTTCTCCTTTTCTTTCGTTCTACACCGAAGGAGTGTATTTAAATCAGAACGTTTATCCGTTACATCTTTGAAATAGTCTACAGTACCTCCACCCAGCTTATACAATACAACAGAACAGTTTGCATCCATATGTGTGCTTTTCATAACCTTTGTTTTTTTTTGTGTGTGTTCTTGGGGTTTTTGATGTTGTTGTTGTTGTTTTTGGTGTTTTAGGGCGCGTCGACGTCGGGGTCATTAGCGCCCTATCAATAACCAGCATTTACTGTGGCTTTTAAATGTACTAAAATACTGTCTACATGGTCGACTGTATAGGGGTCGGCCATGCAGACAGCAAATAAAATAAATCATAATATCACACGTGGCATTAAAAGGGCCACCGGTACTTTAAACCGTACAGCACCTCGATTACTGTAAAGGGGCCAAAAATATTAAAAGGAGAATTAAAAACACAAGTCTCGCTGGCTGTATAGTGGCCAGCGAGACCTGAATCATAACAATATAAAAAAATTATAACTATGCACATGCATGGGTGGCTGTAAAGAGGCCACCCATCCATCTTAAAACTAGGCCGATCTGCCTAAAATTTTAGGCACTAGACCGGCCAAAACACAAAATTTTAAAACACTCGCCACATTGCTGGTCTCGTTGTTTAAAATAAGGGTCAGATCGTTGGCCAAGCCAACGTCTGCCCTTAAGTCTAAAAACAGTACACAGTCTATTAAAATGTGGCGTACCGTCAAAGGTACGCCACATGCATCACACTCCGGAGGGTCCTCTCGGCGGAGAAGGAAACCATGTGTCAGAGGACAGTGCCCTATACGGAGGCGAGTAAGGAGAACCTCATCCCTCCTCGCCCGCTGGAAGGAGCTGCTCCACGGCCGAACGGTCGGTTTGACCAGCCGGAGCTTATTATGCTCAACTTCCAGCCACTGCCTCTGCCAAACATCAAAAACAAATCTCTTCGCCGCCGAGGCAAGGTCAGACTTTGGGACCGGATCAAAGTCAATTCTGACCTTGTCACAGGCTAACTTGGCAGCTTCATCAGCTGCCTCGTTCCCCCTGATTCCCACATGGCCGGGTACCCAGCAGAATACGACCTCCTTTCCACAGGACTGAAGGGAAAGGAGGGCGTCCTGGATGTCCTGGACTAGACGGTCTGCTGGGTACATTGTTGCTAACGCCTGAATACAACTGAGGGAATCACAGCATATGAGGTACTTCATATCACGCTGTGCCTTCATATGCTGGAGCGACTTTAGCAAGGCATAGCACTCCGCAGTGTAAACACTGCACCTGCTATCCAACTTATATTTGTAAGTCGCTCGAGGGAACACTACTGAACACCCTACACTGTTAGCCTGCTTAGACCCATCCGTATACACCGGGGTAAAACTGTGAAATTGATTTAAAATCATCAGTAAAAATATTAATAAAAACACTGTTAGCGGTTAACAGTTTGTTATGCCGGGACAGATCTAAAATTGTTCTGGGCCTCTTTAAAAGCCAGGGAGGAGATTTACTCCAACCCTGGTGATAAAAAGAAGGAAGCTCGAATCCGTATTGTTCTAAAATAGCCTTTGTACGGTAGCTGAACGGTTTAGTGGCTCTATGCCGGTTGGTATAGAGCCGCTCGTAGTTGGGATGTACAACTATGTCGTACACGGGACTGCCAGGTGTTATGGCAACCTGCAGGTAGTGTCGCACCATGAGGAGTTGCCGGCGGATGGTAAGCGGCGGCTCGCCCGAGTCAGCACAAATACTGACAATAGGGCTGGTGCGATATGCACCCGTGGCGAGCCGAATTCCAGCATGGTGGACACTATCCAATATACGGAGATAGCTGTCCCGTGCCGAACCATACACGATACAACCGTATTCCAGCCGCGACCGTACAAAGGCTCTATAAAATTGTAACAGGCAGGAGCGATCAGCGCCCCACGACCTGCCACACAGGCATTTTAAAATATTAAGAGCTTTGAGGCCCTGGCTTTAACATCTTTGAGATGTGGTAGCCAGGTTAGCCTAGTGTCTAAAATGAGGCCCAGAAACCGAACAGTGTCAGTAAAACGTAAAACGGTGTTCCTCAAGGTAAGGTGAGGCTCTGGTAAAGAGTCCTACTACGACTAAAAAGTACACACCGGGTTTTCTCGGCAGAGAAACGAAAACCGGTGTGCACAGACCATTCATCCAGCATGTTCAGCGTGAGTTGCAACTGCCGCTCAGCGCTTCTCAGGCTGGATGATGCAATAAAGATTAAAAAATCATCCACATATAAGGAGTACCCTATAGGACTCCTTATAATGGATGCTATGCTATTTATAGCAATTGCAAAATAGGGTCACACTTAAAACAGATCCCTGAGGAACACCGTTTTCCTGAATAAAAAGATCAGACACTTCACTACCGACTCGGTACCGGAAGCAACGTCCAGATAAAAATGATTTTAAAAAGCGGGGCAGGTTTCCCCTAAAACCCCAGTCATGTAATTGTTTTAAAATAACATGCCGCCAGGTAGTATCGTAGGACCTTCTCAATGTCAAAAAAGACACCCACAAGGTGTTGGCTGCGAATGAAAGCATCCTGAATGGCCGCTTCCAGCAGGATCAGGTTGTCCAGGGTGGAACGGGACTTCCTGAACCCACACTGAAAGCGGCTCAGCAGATTCCGGGATTCAAGACACCAGACGAGGCGGCGATTCACCATCCTCTCCAGTGTCTTCCCCACGCAGCTTGTCAATGCAATACCTACGATAACTACCTGGCAACAATTTGTCTTTTCCAGGTTTTAAAATAGGGATGAGCGTTGCTTCTTTCCACGAGTCGGGGAAGTGTCCACCGGTCCAAATATCATTAAAAATATCCAGAAGGTACTCTTTAGCATCTTTACTAAGATGCCTCAGCATCTGGTACTGGATCTGATCCGGCCCTGGAGCAGTGTCTTTTGCGCTGTTTAGCGCAGACTCCAGCTCCCATGATGTAAATGGGCAGTTGTAGGCCTCTGTATTCGACGAATCGAAGCACAGCGGACGTCTCTCGGCAGCGACTCTTCGCCGCTGAAACCGAGGGTCAAAGTTGGCGGACGATGTGACGGCGGCGGAGTTCTCCGCCATCAGCTGCGCTATGCTTCGTTCGTCGGTAATTACACGTCCGTGATCCAGTAAATCCAGATACTGGTGGGCGGGAGTACCTTCCGGATATACGGCGGATGGACTCCCATACTTTTGACGAAGGTGTGGAACGATTAATACTGCTCACAAAGTTCTGCCATGACCTTTGTTTGCTCTCCTTAATCACCCGGCGCGCCTTAGCTCTTGCTATACGGAACGCTGCTAGGTTGTCAGATGTTGGGTGCAACCTAAAATGCCGCAGCGCCCGTCTACGACCCTGAATAGCGTAGCCGACATTCGTCGCTCCACCAGGGGACGGGCGTCCTTCGCAGCGTTCCGGAGCTTTTGGGCATAGAAACGTCAGCAGCCTGGTGAATCACTTCTGCTAAGTGACTCACCTTCTCCTCTATGTTGTCACGTGGTACCAGGACAACAGAACGGCAGAAAAGCTGCCAGTCCGCTTTACTGACGTTCCATTTGCGCCGGGCGTTCGCTCCTCTAATCTCGGAACCTAAGTGCATCCATATGGGAAAGTGGTCGCTTCCGTGAAGGTCGCCGTCCACTTCCCACTGCACGGAGTCCGCAATTGAAGGAGAACACAAAGAAAGGTCGATGGCAGAGGACGTACCGGTAGCAGCGGTGAAATGAGTCATTTGCCCTGTATTCAGGATACAAATTTCCTCCTGCTCCATCAATCTACCAACCACTCGGCCCCTGGGGCAATCGGTGGTGGAACCCCACACCGCACTATGGGCGTTGAAATCTCCCAAAAGGAGAAAGGGCCGAGTGAGTTGTCGTGTAATGCCAACCAGGTCGTCGTAAGTCGACGGACAAACTGGGTGGCAGATAGATAGAGCATACGGTCAGTTGTATTGGACCGTGTATTTTCACCGCTACTGCTTGTAGATGAGAGGTGAGAGCAACGGGTTCGGAGTGGACAGTGTTCCGAACAAACACGGCCACTCCGCCCTTCGCTCGATCACCCTCGGTATCGTCCTTACGGTACACATCATATCCTCTTAGCACAGGTTGGTGTGATGGTCTGAAATATGTCTCCTGGAGGCAGAGACACAAAGGATCAGACCGTGCTAAGAGGTGTAACTCCTCTTTGTGAGCTGTAAAACCGTTGATGTTCCACTGAAGTATGGGAGCCATCCTTACCTATTTAACCTCACCCGCCCCGGATCGGGTGGGTCATCGGTCACATCATGCCGAGGAACGGGACCAGACTCGTCCACCAGCATCTCCGTGTCTTCCTGTCCAGAAACGGTGACAGACATCTCCGACCCCGAGGACTCCTCAAAATCCTCCTTATCTTTTTTCTTCTTCTTCCTCTGTTTCTTACCCTTAGTCTCCCCACCGCTAGGCAGTCTGGGAGGGGAAGAAGAGGGGGACTTGACAAACTGGGTCGGATCAGTCTGTCTAAACTTAGGACCTCTTACCTTTTGGTCACCTCTATTACCACCGGTAGCTAATGGTATCGCTACCATTTCGATAGCACGCGGTGGAATAGGAGGTGCTGTTAACTTCATTGCTGGTGGGGTCTTTGTTACTGCTGCTGGACTGGTCGAGGTTGCAGATGTGTTGCTAGCGACATCCGCGGTCTTAGGTGTGATGACCTTGGTGGATTTTGCACCACACTTGCATTGACATGAGCACACAGTGCTTGTGCCCATGTCTGCAAAGGAAGTCTGCGTAGCAACACTTTCTTTCCTGACGGGAGTCGAGACCATCTTGGCAAAGCTACTTCCAAAAATTGGAGCGGCGAGCGATTTCGCCTTCTTCTTTGCCTCTACATAAGGTATCCGCTCTTTGGTCTTCAACTCCTGTATCTTGCGCTCTTCAAGATACACTTGACACTCTCTACTCCAGGCAGGGTGCGACCCGGAGCAGTTGACACACACCTGTGGGAGCGTGCAAGTGACACCCGGTTCATGTGCCCCCTTGCCGCATCTACCACAGGTGGGGTTGCCCTTACATGACGCCGTCGTATGTCCGCACCTCTGGCACTGGAAGCAGCGCATTGGGTCCGGAACATACGGACGGACGTTCAGATTAATGTATCCGGCTTTAATACACTTGGGCAACACTGGAGTGTCAAACGTCAGGACGAAGGTGGCAGTCTTTTCAAGACTGCCATTTACCCTCCGTTGAATCTGACGCACCTCGACCACTTGCTGTTCTTCCCACTCCTTAACCAGTTCCTCAGTCCCTAAATCCATGATGTCCCGGCAGGTGACAACGCCTTTACTAGAGTTTAGGGTTCTGTGGAGTTCGCAACTGACTACGAACTCCCCGAGCTTCTCGCAATTAAGGAGCTGGGAAGCCTGCCTACTGGTGGTCGTTTCCAGCAGCAGCGTCCCGTTCCTCAGCTTTTTAACAGATCTCGAAGTTCCTACAAGTCCTTCAAGCCCTTTATTGATATAAAAGGGGGACACTTTTTCAAATGTCCCCTCTTTCCTCTGCATTACAATGAAAGCGTTCGCTATGGAACAAACTTTCCTGTTACTACTGCATTCAGAAGCGGGAGGGCTATCAACCCTGGCCTGCTTCTTTGTATTGGGTGTATTTTTATTTTCCTGCGGCACACCCGTACCGCAGGTTTTTGGGGTTTTGGATTTTTGAGCCTGAATTTTGGTCCCACGAGTAAATCCAAAATAAAAAGGAATGCTCATACAACAGGGGTGCGCAGGTGCCCCTGAGGTCGCACGTTAGCGGGTGGTTTGCCTCACCACTCATCCACCTCCTCAGCACGTGTCCGACCTTGAGGTTGAGGGTTTTTTTATAGAGGTTTGTACCGTCCTCGCGATCCGGGCGATGAAGCCAAGATCCCCGTTCTCCTAGGCACACAACGTTCCACCGCCACGCCCTACGGTGGTCGTTGAAGCATGGTAGGAGTTTACGGTGTGGGAAACTTGCGGCGCTCACAAGTTTCCAGCTCGGGCACCGCGGGTTCGCCAAACCCGTACCTGGCACTTGCGTACCAGGCCCCTGCGGGGGGGTTTTTGAAATTTGTCTTGACTGTGTATATGAAATATTTCATAGGGTGAACCAATTCATTATTTCCAACCTGAATATCATTACTAATTCCAATTAGTGTCACGCAAATTTTGATAAGTTAAATTGTACATCCTATCGATACTTGTGATTTTGGATTCCGATACTATGGCCAATAATAATAACGGTAGGGTTGAACAGCGTTTATCCAGTGACGATGAGGTATTGGGGGACATAAACACTCAGACTAATCTACCACTACTTCCAGGTAATTCTGACGTTCACTTTGATGGTGTACCGGACGAGGTTAACCATAGTCGCATACACCAAGTAGCTCCGCATTTCGATACTGATAACCGGGACCAAAATCATATGGCACCAATGGGGCAAGTAGACTCTTTTTGTGAAGCGATTAACAATCCTCAACTTCCAAATACTGTTGTTCACTCTGAATCTAGTAGTGATTGTGAAGGGTTCATTCTTGATACTCCTGACAAGACACAGCTGGTAGATACAGTGACTAATCAAGCTCAGACTAAGCAAACCGACATTAGAGTCCTTTTCAATGCTCTCATGGATCAAATGAAGAACATGGGCCAAAAATTGGATAGTCATAAACAAGACATAAACACAAAATTTGAACAAAAGTTTAATAATCAGAGAGAAGATATTAAAGATCTTACTACCAAAATTGATACATGGGGGAAAGTGACAGACAAACTAGGCCAAGAAATGCTAGTTTTACAGAAGAACATCGCTACCTATAAAGAAGAATGTAGCAAAAACCGTTCTGAAATAACTAAACACATTACTGACATTACTACACAGATAACAAACAAGGTTGAGTCAAATTTTCAGGTTACAAACACTCAAGTAGCAGCAGTACAAGGGCATATAGAGAACAATAGAATAGAATGTGTAAATGAGAGATGTCTACTCAGAGAAGATTAGAACTAGCAAAAACGCAGACTAACCAGAACAAACAACACATCCAGCAATTAACTGATCAAAATAAAGAGTGCCTCACACAGGTAAACAATATCCAAAGTAAACAGACTATGATTGACAAACAGGTAACACCAACACCCAACATATTGATACTATTAACAACAACTTCCAAGCAGTAAAACAAGACATTATAATGTGCAGAGAGAAGGTTGATACAGCCTTACAGAATGCAATTCACAGTGGTAACACATCTCTAGTTGTGAATGCTGCATTAGCTACGCCTACAAAATTTGATATTAAACATTTTAGTCATGACGGAAATGTACATCCCGTTAGTTTCCTAAGTAGTTTCGAGATGTACCCAGCATTCCGGCACTACACGGACCCTGTGAAGATCAATTGCGTCTTCCAGCATATGCGAGGTACTAGCCGAGACTGGGGGGAAGTGAACATACCCAAATGTAACAAATATGACCAGTTTAAAAAGGCATTTTTACATTACTATTGGTCTCCACAAACACAGTACCAGGCTAAACGGCTGTTAAGTACAGGACGACGCTATGACCCGAAGGGTAGACTGACTGGCGGAATTTTTTTATAAGGAAGTGGCAAAACTCGTCATTTTTCCATACCGTTACCAGAAGAAGAGTTAGTTCGAGATATTATTAGCCGAATGCCGAAATCAGTTCAAGAAAAATTATACAATGCAGTTACGGTAGAACATGCAGCAGACACGCTAACAGCACTAGATATGCAATATACATACAGATTGACTCAGGAAGACAGACATCACGATGTGAGTAACAGTAACAATCAACGACAACATTACAACTCATATGACATGCGTGACAGTCAGAGACAACATCACAATTCATTCACTAGCAACAAGCAAGATCACCAACGAACGGAACAAAGTCAAGAAGGAAATTTTTATAAGAACAAAACATTTTCTAATAATACACAAAGAGGAAAACCAACCATCAGATATATGGGTAGGGGTCAAGGTAGAAATTCAAAACCAAACCATACACCCTCACCAAGTGATAGTGAACAGATAAGTGAAGTGGAAGTTCACGATTTGCAACAATCGGAGGACGAAAAAAAAAATTGCTGATGGCCAACGTTTGAGGTCCACAATGCCAACGCTTATGTACAGTAGTTGTGGATCCACAATCACAGGTTGTAAAAGGACAATACAATGTCCGGGATTTGAAACCGTTTAAGACTGGAAAAGGTGAGGATAATGTCACTACTTGAGAGACGTGTCAATATTCAGTTTTTTTCCACATTGTAAGTTTGTAAATGTTTACTACTTTAAGAACATTTCCATTGTAATACATACCACATTAAAATATTATTTTAATTTTGTCCATGACCGGACTGGTGTTATTGTAATAAAAGAGTAATTTTTTTTTCCTTGTAATTGCGTGACAATGTACAAATTTGTGTGATTATTTTTATGAACATTCAATTTATTTTAAGGAAGTGATTGTATGTAATCTTTGTACCAGCAACCAGTACCAGCCACAAACAGGAGATTGTCCTATGAATATGTTAAAGTAATGTTACTAAGATCAAAATAGACAGGAAAAAAGACAATGAGGAGGGACATTGCAAATTGACAGAAAAATGCCCCTAGTTTTCTGAAGTTACAACTCCAAACACAAGTGACGTTTGGGAGGGGTTGTAACGAGAGTGTTGATTAGTAAATGAAAGGAGTGGACAGCTTACACTGAGGGATGGTCTTTGGTGTAAGGAGTGCAACAAGGAAATGCATGATTGGTCAGCAGGATCATTGGCGACGAAAAGAACGGTGATTGGCTGAAAGGTCGAGCTATCTGGCAGACCGCCATGACAGGAGAGGTATGAAGCCGGCAACCATTGGAAATGGTCGCGTAACGTGTTGCTCGTTAGGAGTGTGTATTTCAACATGTGTCGCGCAATTGCAGTGCCTTAAAGTAGCGTATTAGCCGAGATTATAACCATGTGTATTGATGAGTTTGCATTCTAACTGCTAACCTGTAATCTTCGTTGAAGTTGTACGATGCCTGATTTATTGTTTTGTAATGTGAGACTGGTACTGGACTGGATTTGTGTAATTTAAATTAACAGTTTGCAGTTTAACTATCAGGCATAAATAAACTTTCTTTAGTAGTAGATAGCCAGGTATAAAGGTTATATCGACAATCCTGGTTATCTTCCCGGGTACCGGGTGGCAACTGACTTACTAATGAACCTGTAAAAGTCCATATAATAAATCGGTACATATAAGGCCGGGTACATACCGAAAGCAACCGGTGATAGCAACGCAATGTCAACGCAACGGCAACTTGAGTTCCCAATGAATGACACACGCAGTGTAATGGGACTGTGTATACCAAAGTGACTGTGACGTGACGGTGATTCAACGGTCACCTGACTGAGCAACGCAGGCAACTCAAGTCACGACATGCTGTAAACTCGAGTCGCCAGTTGCGCAGTTGCTCTTGTGGAGTGCAGACCGTACTTAACTATGGCTGCTGAACAACAAGAAAATATTAAATTTGCACAGTTTATTGAACAGTTTGTTTGTTTGTATGACCATAACAACAAATCATACAGTAACAGATTGGTGACAGACAAAGCTTGGCAAGCTCTGGCAGATGAGTTTAAACTCATAGGTAAGAAAAAAATGTAAGCAATTTGTTAATTTCTATGAATGTTTTAATACAGTTTTTGTAATTCTTGATAAGCATATAAAATACATTATTTTGCCTAAAACTGTTATTTACATGTTCACTGGAGCTTTGATGGCTTAGTCCCACTGGGACGGTATTGGGTTACATTCAACGAAATAACGTGCGATTGTCCCTTATTAAGTAGTTCCGCTTTCTTGAGCGGCGGAAGTCATCGATACATGTGAGGCGTGGCCTAGTGTACTCAAATTGTTCAGGAAAGCTTGCTGTTCCGTCTCTTGCTTTGATAAAGTTGTGCAGCACACATACAGCTTGAACAATTTTTTTTAAGTTACCAGGTTTGCACTGTATTGGTTTTTTCCAACACTCTAAACTTCATGCTCATCATACCAAACGCACACTCTACACTTTACGTCCTCGTGAGAGTCTGTAATTGAACACTCTTTTTGTAGCGTTTAAAAAACGTTGCGGGTAAGGTCGCATGAGATTTTCGAGAAGTGGAAATGCTTCATCACCACAGAAAAAGAATGGTACAGGTTCATTACTGACATTATTTGGAAGTGCTCTTGGAAGAGGGAAGTCTAGGCTATTTTGTTTTACCCATTTACCCAATGTCGACGAGTGGAAAACTCCTGCATCATTATTTCTTCCGGGGTATCCTACATCAATACTTATAAATGTCCCATCAGCGTCTGCGCAAGCCATCAACACAGTTGAAAAAAAATGCTTATAATTGTAGTAATTTGAACCAGAATGATCAAAGGATCTAATACGAATGTGCTTGCCGTCTATTGACCCTAGGCAGTTAGGCAGGTTCCATAATTCTTCATATCTTTCAGCTATAGTTTCCCATTGATTTCTGTCGGGTACTGGCATGAAAAGAGGTTGTAATACAGACCAGATAGCTTCACATGTTTCAGGAACGATAGCTGCTATTGTAGATACACCTCTAAAGAAGTCGTAAGCTAGTTGATGGTAGCTGCATCCCTCACCCAAAAACCTGAAACATTTACAAACATTTGCAGGGCCGTTACAATTACAAACATTCATCATAAGCGAAAAAAATTTTGTTATTTGTAAAGAAAAGGGTACTTGTCGATTTTTTTAAAAAAATATATTTTTCCTATGTATTTTTACGTGAAAAAACCGGAAATAACGGTCACAAGTTGGGACGGATCGTTTTCATACCTAAAAAATTAAAAAACGAAAAAAATTTTTAGTTTTTTAATTTCTTAGGTATGAAAACAAAAAAAAAAAATTTTAGTTTTTAATTTTTTAGGTATGAAAACGATCCGTCCCCAATTTGGGACCGTTTTTTTCGTTTACATTACATAAAGTTACAGTCTGTTTTTCTTTTTTCAGTGAAGCAATGCAAGGAAAAATGGAAAAATATAAGGACTGTATTTAGAAGACATATTTTCACAAAACCAGTGTCGGGAGCCGGAGGTTCTTCAAAAAAGGAATACTACTTGGCTGATGTGCTGCAATATCTTGTGCCTATTTTAAAAGGTAACCCTAAAAACATTGGAAGCAACCTACCACCACCTCCTGAAACTGATGACCATCAACAACAAACTCTTCAAGAAGAAGAACCAGCTGATTATAGCATTAACGAAATTGCTGATGCTGTGGATGATGACGCGACTGAATTACCCCAAGAAGCAGTGCCGAACGTACCTGAACCCGCTAATAACAGCATATCACAGTTCCGGAAGAAACAGTTGGGCAAAAGGAAGCCGACTACATCACCGTTGGATGAAGCTATGACCAATTATTTTAAAGCAAAAACAATGAAGCCTGCTGAAGATAAATTGGTTCCAGTAGCTGACAATGAAGATATGTCAGACGAACTTTTTCTGTTGAGTCTTAAAAAAGATATGAAGGAAATGAATTCACGGCAGAAGCGAACTTTTAAAAGAAGAATTTTTAGTTTGATCGATGAAGTACTAGATGATAGTCCTGATAAGCAAACGCACGATACGTATTCAAGCTCATCACTACAGTCCTCACGATCACCCAGTGTGCTGACTAATATCATTTCTCCGGGAAATCCTGGCCAGGAGAACGAAGAGTACGTTTTCAACACCTTGACCAATGCATTCGTCATACATTAAGTGACATCATAGTCTTTTTAGTGAAATATTTTATAACTTTATAAATATTTTATAAACAACAAATAAATTCATTTAATCAAACTTACCTTAATGTGATTGTTAATCTTTCGCCCACACCAATTGCGGTTCTGTAGTTAGTATCTTGTTTCAACAGTAGAGGGGTAACTAAATCCAGCAAAAAATCAAAGCTAGCCTTGCTCATCCTGTAGTAGTTGAAAAACTTTTCGGGATATTTTCCCAATTTTTGCAAGGAATGCCACTGACTGCTGTGTAAATTGCTAGAATTGTATGGATGAACACTAAAACGTCTATGCAACTTTTTTTTCTGTTTTTTAAGCACATAGAGAAGTACTGCCTCCTCCTCGGACGAAGACATCGGAACAAGTGACTGGAAAACTTGTCAACTTGGGTTTCTTGTTTATGTACACGTGGTGTAAACCTTGAAGAAACTCCAGTTGACTGAGTTGAGTTGACATTGCGTTGCTATCACCGGTTGCTTTCGGTATGTACCCGGCCTAACGAATCGCGTTACAAGCGTTGACTTTGATTTGTGGTGATGTTGTGATCTATCTGTCTTTGGAAATTTTTTATTTATTTTATGGTGCAAAATTTATTGAAGTTTGATGTTTCCTATTGGTTTGTTGAAACGCATGCTTATTTGTCAAAATTTCCGATTTACGTTTATATGTTACGGTGTTTTGTGTGTTCCGTTATCTTTGTATTCAGTTGCGAAAATGTTTGTACATTAACTTTTGTTAGTTCATGAAGCTTAGATCCGGAGTTGTTTTAAAGGAAAACATAACGGTAATTTCGGGAAGTAGTGAGATCATGAATGAATTAAATTCAGAGGCAATGCATCAACGAACTATGGCAGAAACTGAGACGAATGCAAATGTTGATTTAGCTTCTGAAGGCGGTTACAGCTGTCAATCCACAACAAGCATGGGGGAGACAGAAATGGAAAATTTTCCAAATGCCTCTGATATTATCTTAGAAAATGTTTCAACACCACCCCTCGCTAAAAACACAACACCAGTTGAACTGTAGTATACTGAGTATATTCTAACTTTCGCTCGGGATAATTTTTCTCAAGCTGCAGCTATGTAATGTAATTCCACCCAACGAAGCAGAGCTCAAGGTTGGGCAAAGTCGCTTCCCGTGGGAAGCAGACCCCCTACCATGTAAGCCCAGAAAGCTCTTAGCAAGGGATTTTAGACGAATCGGACTAGGTCACATGACTTCTCCCCACCACGTTTCTACTCTGGAGAGTGCAGTCGGGAGCAGCCTCCAGGGGCAGTCGATTCGCCGATTCAAAGGATGGACCACGTCGCCACACGGCATGCAGATTTTATTAGGTAATGGCTAATGCAAGTTATACCCTATGGCTGGCTTAGAAAGAATATCCCGAGTGACAGGATTTTATTCAGTAAGAGATTCCTTTTAGGAGAGTTATTTTTATGCAGTATTTTTCAGTTATTCCAAGTGAACGTCTATGTGCCCAATTTTACTGAAGCATTAAAGTCACTACATTCTTTCAACTATATGTTTTCATTTGTATCGCTGATTCCTGCTCATTACTAGCTTTAAGTGTGGGCAGAACGTAGTCACTCTGATCCTAGGGCCACATATCTTCGGAAACTAATCAGAGAGTGGTTGATCAGAGACGAATCCAAACTTCGGCTGTGGTGATTTGCCGCTAAGTTACTACAGAACGAGAACACACACCACAATTAGGAGATATCATGGCCATTCTGGCAAAAATGAATTCCCGGTTTCAAAGTTCACAAGAACAGTTGCAAGCGTCACAAAACCAAATTTCAAAGAAAATCGATGCACTTGACAAGAAGCATGAGATCACTCTCAGGATGGTTGAAGAACGATTGTCCAGCATTCAATGGCAGATCTCGGAAGAGGTGAAGAGTTTTAAAGCAGAAATTAGGTCTGACGTCAATAGTTTATCCCAGACCACAAAGAAATTAGCTGAAACTTGTGACTCATTGAAAAATTCAAATGATGAGTTAAGTAAACGTTTAGAGTCTACTAACCAGTCAGTTGAAAGGACCCGAGCTGAAAGCAGTGCGAACCTCAGACAAATATCCGAATTCGTACATTCAGTCAAGGACCAAACCGAAGCTAAGTTCACGAAAGTTAACACTGAAATCGAAGTTCTGTGTGGTTCAATCGAACAGATTAAAGACAGCCAGAAAGAGCTCCAGATTTTACAAGAAAAATTTGTACAGGATACAGGATGTAAGTTGTCCATATTTGAAAAGAAAATAAGCAACTTAAATAATTCTTGCACGAGTGGTGGATCGATTAATGCAACATGTCGACATTACGCTGTCAGCAATGTCGAGTTAAAAATTCCACGATTTGGCTCACGCAAAAATATCAATCCCAAAGCATATATTTCTGAGCTTGACAGGTATTTTGATATAAAGGGAGTGCCGGAAACAGCAAAATTGCTGATCATTGAACATTCATTTTTTGAGACGGACCGCCCATGGCTGTTGCTAGCTTACCAACCCGGCATGTCGTACAATGAATTCAAAGAGTTATTTTTACGGACGTTCTGGTCCACAAAAATACAAAATTAGGCAAGGCTAAAACTTTATCAGAGCAGGTATGACCCGCAGGTCAACGACTCGATGGAAAATTACGTCAAGAGACTAGTCATACAATCGATATAGTTTCACGTATCCATGACAGACGGTGAATTTACTGACGCAGTCGTCACGCATTTCAGTCCGCACGTACAGGCACATATCAATCCCGTGCTGATTCGCACAATTCCGGAGTTGCTGGTTACCTTGAAGAATTTGGACGCTATTGGTCAGCGGGCAATGAACGCTAAGAAGAGAGCTGAGAAGTTTTCTGGGGATCTGTGCCTATTATAGAGGCAATGTACCCAATTTCGCCAGGATTTTACGCCCTTTGTATGACTTACTAAAAGGAGGGCGAAAGTGGGAATGGGGTGAACCGCAGCAAGCTGCATTCTTGCAGATAAAGACAATATTCGCGGAAAAGATTTGTATAACACATCCTGACTATACAAGGCCTTTCTATCTATACACAGGGGGGCCTGCCTAAATCAAATGATCAGGAGGGAAATTTAAGGATAGTAGCGACCGCAAGTCGGACTTTAAAACCGCCTGAGACTAAATTATATGTGAGTGAACTTGAAATGTTAGGGATATATTTTGCGGTACAAAAGTTTAAAGCATACCTGTGGGGTAGCGTAACATATTTAAGGACGGACCTCCAAGCTCTCACGTTCCTCCACAATGCTAAGTTTACGAGCAACCGCATAACTCGCTGGGCTATGTTCCTTCAGCAGTATGGCAATTACTTGGAATACTGCAAAGGGTCAGATAATGCACTAGCGGACTGGCTCAGCAGAAACGCCGGGAAGCAAGAGGCTGATGATTCAAAATGTACGAGGCCAAACGAAGTACTGATTGCGGAAATAACGTTAGCGGATGATACTACTTCGATAGAATTTAAGAAGCACGTAATAGCGGAACAAAAGCAGCAAGAAGACATACGCAAAGTGCAAACATGCACGGTAGAAAACGATGTTTGCTTTCGAAGAAGAGATGCGAATTCAAGATGGAAAATCTGGTTACCAGAAAAGCTTAATTTATATGTCGCCAGATTATACCATCTACAATGTGGACACCCTGAAACTGAGAGATTGTACTATACTCTACAGTTGGAGTATCATGCGAGTGCGCTCCGAAAAGGCATCGCGCAGCAGACCAGCACATGCGATACGTGCCAGAAAGTTAAACACGCAAATGTAAGGACGGCAGGCCCTTATGCACCCATTATTCCATCTGGACCAAACGAATTAATATGTGTGGACCACTTCGGCCAGATACCATCTGGGCAGTATGGATTTAAGCACATTTTTTTTTTTTGATATTAGACGCATTCACGAAATACGTGAAGCTCTATCCAGTGGCAAAATTGAACACGCGCGGATCACTAAAAATCCTTTTAGAGAAATATGTGCCACTGTGTAAATTGCCCAAGGCGGTGTTGTCAGATCACGGCAAAGTCTTTTCCTCTCCAAGATGGAAAAACGCATTAGAAGCAAAAGGAATTAAAGTAGTCTATTCATCAATACGCTCCCCGGAAACAAACGTTGCCGAGAGGTTCATGAGACAGCTAAGTGTGTGCACTCATCTTGGGTAAAACATATCCCGAAAATAGAAGAGTATTTCAATATAACAGTGAATTGCGCATCTTTATTCCGGCCGGTCGACCTACAGTTCGACAAGCGAACTATTCCCCTCGCTGAAAGGATAATGAAGCACCCTGCCTCAGAGGGAAAAAGAAACAGAGAAGAAGACATAAAAAAAGGCGCATGAATTTCTTTTGGAAAAGGCGACAAAAAGAAAAATTGAACAAGATAAGAAACATACGCAAAAGTTCGAAGTTGGACAACAAGTTTTGGTACGGACAAATCCAATCTCGGATGCAAACAAAAAGTTGATTTCCAAGTTCTTTTGGCTTTATAATGGTCCTTTTGTTGTGGAAAGGGTGATTTCGACCAACTGTTACATGTTAACAGACGGAGTTTCACAGATTAGTTCATACAATGCCCGTAATCTTAAAATTTACCACGCCGCCTAAATATCATGCAACACTTTCACTCTTCACCTCTAGTCCAAACTGTCACTATGATAAAACGGTGAGGTTAAAAGAAATAAAGTTTCCAAGAAGTGTAATGTGCCGTGCAGAAAATAATTTTGCGATCTGTGGAACAAATAAATGAATTGAATGTAACGTCTGAGCATTTACGCGAGTTACATTTAATGTCTTTCTATTGGCAAAAGTTTTTGTAGCGTGTGGTCAAAAGATACCACATCGTCTATGGTTGAAACATGGTCTATGTTACCATTTCAACTTTTACTTATAGTTATGCGTTTATAAATGGTGGCCAAAGTGTTGTATAAATGCCCTAATGTATAAACTTTGCCTGAGAGATGTATTTAGCTGTTTTGCTATCACGGAATTTCAAACGGATCGTAAGTAATGGTTACATTTACGCGGGGAAAACACAACTTTACTTCGTTGCTTCGTTGTATCAAGTGAGGACGAGAGCGGAAAAATTTAATTTTTGGTTGCGATTTGGAGAGGCAACGGTGAATTTTATATGTACGGGAAGAATCTTCAAAATTCAGAATTTTTTGCCTGTTTAACGTAAATTTGTTGCCAAATTTCAGCGAATTTTGATAGCGAAATGTTTGTTGGTTTTTATTTTTGTCGCACCCATGTTTGGTTAAGGACTCATGGATACCCACGATAAGTGTAGGTATGACAAATAATTAAATAAATGTTGGAGCGCATGAGATCTTAAATATGTCTTAAAATATCTCTGTATCAGAATATACTCGTAAGTGCCTTAATTTAAATGGCGATTATGTTGAAAAATAGCCTAAGAGTTTACCTCTAAAATGTATATAATAAAAATCGTTTTTTTCACTTTGTTTATTTTTATTACAAAACGTCTGTTACTTTCTGGACAGCCCTCGTAACTACATTTTAATAATAATAATATTTAATTAAATTGCAATGGAGCGCACGCTCCTGTGGCAATTTCCCCACACACCCATCTTCCCCCTTTCCTGCACCCACCTACATTTGCCCTCTACAAATTTTAACTTTAATTCGTTCAACGTTTTTGGTAAATTGTTCATCATTTTCCTTTGTAGCTTATTCCAATCCCTGACACCCTTACCTAAAAAGGTGAACTTAAAGTTAGTATCTCCACAAATATCAAAACAAGACACAGTCATGAGGAAGGGAATAACTACAGAGTGAGGTTTGCCTCCTACTCTTCGTTTTTTGGCAACTTGAATATCCCTCCCAGATTTGAAATTGCTCGCATATTTTTTCTCAGTTCTTTTCGAATTGCCGCCGAGTTTCTTAGATCCTTTCAGTGACGAAATCTTTGTTTTCACTTTCACATACATTTACCCTGCTGAATTCTACTAACTAATCATATTTATGATTTTTAAAATTTTTATTTTTGTAGTCATTTGACTTAACCTTCCACAAACATAGAAAATTCTTACAAAGTTCTATAAATCCTTCCAAATTATCTCTTTACCACATTTTCCATGATTAAGATTTTTATCTGTTAAAGCAGGATAAACTTAAATAAAGACACCCAGAAACTCGAACCAACAACGAACTTGTACTGACGCATCAAGACTGCAGACCGACAATACACGTGTAATACTGCGCGCCAGATGTGCGCATTCGGAGCGCGCGCCGGGCCTCTCTGACCACCGAGCATTTACACGTAAAGGAATGATGCACGCGACTGGAGCGTACACTCCAAAACCGTGCGTGTAAACGGGCCTAATAGCGTAGATTCGTGTTTTATATTGCAGCCAATTGTTAACATGCCAGAAATGTAGAAGAAATTTAGGTTATTCATTTCGTATGGGAGTTGCATTGCAACAGTTTTAGAAGTTGTAAGAGAAATAATTATGAAAAATACTTCAACCACTTCATATGACAATTTCAAATGAACAGGATTTCGTAAAAAAAAAAAAAAAAAAAAAAAAAAAAAAAAAAAAAAAAAAACTGAAAATTGTTACAATATAACTAAATTTTCCGAATTTCATGGGCGCTATCGACGGAAAACACGCCAGAGTTACTTGTCCTGCCTACTCTGGCTTCATGTTCCAGATAACAACAACTTTTTTGTATTGTTCTGCAAGGATTTGTCAATGCTAATTATAAATGTATAAACACTGAAGCTGGAGGTTATGGTAAATAGATAGATCTGCTGCTCTGTATGTCTCTTTAATAGATGGAAGAGTGGATATTCCAAATCCCTCTGCCAAATTCTAAAATCACTGAACCTCGTGTTTTTATAGATGACGAAGCTTATCGATTTTTAAATAATTTATTAGATCGTTATGGACAATATTTAGATGCTGGCAGATTATCAAGAACATGAAGATCCGTCAAATGTGCCTTTGGCATAATTTATTCTAAATGGATAATTTTAGCCATAACAATAGAAACTTCTGTAGTCGTAGCTGACAATATTAATAAGACCATTTGTTTGCTACATAATGATATTATTGACAGAGAAGGTATTGTCAATCAAAGAAACTAACACTTCAAATTCTTAGAAGGCCAAACCAAGCTGCAGAAAATACCCGCATCTTATATAAAATCTGCTTTTGTTACAATTCGAAATAAATTAATACGAATTTCTACATATTATGCATTTAATTTGATATTTATAATTTAAATTACTTTTACTAGAAAAAAAATTTCAATAAATTATGAACCATTTCTCTTTGGCTGTAATAATATTTTCTTTTTACGTTAATCTTCAGTTTATAGTGTACACACATTAAAATGAATTTAATTTTCGGGAATCGTAGTAATTAAAAACGTTTATAGAATTGTGTGTTGTATTATATTTAGTGGTTATTTCATCCTACAATTTGTATAGAATGAATTTGTTATGATGATTTTTGTATTTACAGTCCCACAAAAGGGACCTAATAACAATTTCACCACGTAAACGGTCGACAGCCATCCCCGATAATAGCGAAGAAAATGCTCGCAGCGATTAGCATCGCTCTCATCGCTGCTCTGCTACTATGCGTTGCTCCAGTATAAACACCTCCATTGTTAACAATGTTTCAGTTTTCTTCGCTTCGCTAGTATCGTCGCTCTCATCGTTTATCGCAGCTCCAACATAAACGCACCCTTAGATGAGTTGAACGTGTTTGATCCTCACATGTTACTCGCTGTAGAACAAGTAAATGTTGGGGAACCTATGGAAGTATTAGCAGAGTGTAGTGAAAGGAACAGGAGAAATTCAGACTAGTCTGTGTAAAGTTTTACGAAAAACGTGTCGGTGAACCTTTCAAAAAGTTTCCAGTTAACGACAAAGCTGTTAAGAATATGCTATTTCTTGTTGCAAATAATGCACTGAACCAAAGTTGTAAAGTACCTTTTAGTTCACCAAAAGCACTCCCACTAGCTATCCCCAGTAGTAAAATATTCTATAGATCAATTGTAAAGCCGCTTATGCTTCAACTTGAAGGAATTTTCCTGTAATCATTCCCACAGTGAGAACTCATCATTAAAATCATTTTAAGGTGTATTTATTATATCGGGAAACGTTTATTTTAAGAGATATTCCGGTTTGTTCACGTTTTGAAACACGCGATCGGAAAAGTAAAAATCTAAGATTTGAAATATCTTTGAACCGAGTAAAGCTACAGCTGAACCTTTATCACCAGCTATACTCAGCATTGTTCCTGATATTTTGGTAGTAAAATTCACTAATTTGGCTAAGTTTAATTAGCAGTTTTAATTAAGAGAAAAAAATGAACTTTTAACTAAAAAAATATTAATTTGAAATTTATATCGGTAGATAGCCCAAATTAAGACGATTACGAATATATGATGGTTTCGGTAAAAAGTTTAAGCATTTGTTTGGTAATTAAGTTTTTAAAGATAGATTGTCTGGGATTGTTGATGGAGCACGTAAAAATTCCGCCAAATTGGTCATGTGATGACTTTAATTTTAAGATTATAGAAACCCTTTTGAATGTTGAATTAAATTAGAACAGATAAACATGATGATAGGAAGTCCCTGTGAAAATTTCAAGTTAAACTATTTTGTACTTTTGGAGATATTAATTAAAGAAAAAATTGCTGACGTCATAGGCTCTGAGAAGTCTATAAAAGATCTTGCAGCAAGCTCACATTGTCTCACTCTGGTCTCATTCTTACGCCGGAAAGTGATCGCGCAACTACGCGCTAGTTACCGGAGCAAATTGTTCCATGCGGTAGCGGTTCAGGCAAATTCCAACATGCCGTAATACTCACTAATGTTGGGGGACTCAGTGAGTGTTTGTGTTCTCGTAGAATTGTACTTAATCTGCAATCTTCAAAGAAACTGTTGTTCGATGCTTTGTTCACGTATCTGGTACCGACAATGTACGAGTGAACTTTTGAAAGAATATAAGTATTGTGTTATTCTGTAACTGTGTCAAGTGACTTTATTTAAATTACCCTTCGCATTTGGGGTTTAATACGAGTGCGTGGCGACAAATTTAATATTAGAGGTACCAGAAGGCTACACATGTTTATGAACGTAATTATTCACAGTTCAGGTGAAAGTGTTGCATAAACCCCGTGCAGCCTTGTGGCCTGACAAAGTATATAGAAAAAATATGACGGTTCGAAAATTCAACAAGATTTAGTCTAGAATTAACAAACAGGAAGCAGCAAAAGAGCTCTGATAGCTCCCACACTATTTTTCAGAAGAAGAAAAAGAAGAGATTTTAAAGTCAATTATCTCAAGAAATCTGGTAAGTGTATGTATCAGTTTAAAGAAAGTGGAATTAAATTCTTTGCCTCACCTGACGAAGACTGACTGTAAACTGCAGTTACACTGTTATTTTGCTTTCGCCTGCAGTGATCTATTAGTATAATAGGCTTAATGTAGCGTGTCACACCTACGTCATGTCACGCGGTGACGTCAAGCTATGACGTTGCGCTATGACGTCACGCTTTACGATATTATTTGTGGGAGTGCGCGTTATTTAATATCATTGTATTCCTTAAATTCTTTGTCCATAGATATTGTAAGATAAAAGCTTTGTATTTCGAGCATTAATGTTGAGAAAAGTTTGGTTAAAGTGTTACTTAAAATGGATCAGAATTACAACTGGCATTTGACGCTACGGCAGAGGGCATGAATAATTTAGCTTTTTTTCAAAATAATTTAAATTGTACCTATTATTGAAATTATTAATTCATTTGAACCGAAATAGTTGCCCACTCATCTCGAATTGTGCAGCCTACACTACAATTAATAATGTAAGTTTATCAGATTTATTTTAATCTTCTTTTATTTCACTGAGTAATATTACTGAGGCTATTACGTATTTCCGCAATGTGTAACTATGACAGCTATTCGAACGTTGTAATATCGGTCTCAATCACGTTGCAGATTTTTGGTTTATTACCTTTCTTTTTTATTGAATGTTTTTGATGAAATTTATGTTGTTGTGTAATGTATCTCATCAATGAATTGTCGTTTTGGTCGGAAAACTGTTGCACACGTTCGTTTTGTGATATTATTGGCTATGGCAAAATAAAAACGAGGCCCAAAGAATTGTGCTATTCGTTTGAAATTTACCACATACGTTCCTATGGTCATACCTTTTAACACGTTGACTGCCACGGCAATTTTCACAAATCTGGCCAAAAATGACATTTTGGTTTAATCACATTATATTGTTAAAAACTCTAATTCTAGTGCATTGTTATCATCAAAAAGCATAAAAAATGTTTTTTTTTTTAAAAAAAAAAAAGCTCTTACGAGTTATCTCGTAGTTGGCTTCTGTAACAGAAATCTCTTCGCGGAAGCCAACTACGAGTTAACTCGCACCCAGACACGCTTCAACCTATCGCTTCTCTAAAGCTGAATTATTGATACGCGTCCATATTCGTTACTAGTATCTCAGAAATTGTTGAGTGCATCAACATTTACGCCTTTCTTGAGTGTTTTGTTTTATAATTATTGGTATAATTGAATTATCAAGAACCCAATATGGATAAGAAAAGACCACTGACTCAAAATGAAATTGAGTACTACGTAAAACTAAGTGATTCAGAATTTGACGGGATTTTTGACGAGGATGGTAATGACAGTAGCGATTATGAACCTTCTGAGAATTCAAGTGATAGTGAAGATGAAGTCGTCTCCGAACCTGAAGTTGATCCCGAATTTGAAGAAAATGATGATGATTCCCAAGCAACAATATCAAATGCGAATGATAATTTGTGGACAGAAATTCAGCAAAATCCTGAATTATTTATTTTCCAAGAAAATGTTGGTGTGAAATTGGATACGATAAATTTTACAGTACAAACGCTGGTGGACTTATTTTTTTCGGATGAATTTCTTGCATTACTGGTGGAACAAACTAATTTATATGCTGCGCAAGAAATTGAAACACGTAAAGAAATGAAAACATCTAATAGGTTATCAAAGTGGCAAGACGTCAGTACTGCAGAGATGAAGGTTTTTTTGGGACTTTTGTTGCAAATGGGACCTTGTACTTTTCCATCAATTGAACATTACTGGAGCACTAACAAGCTATATAATGTAAACTTTTGGCGCTCACATATGAGTCGAAATCGATTCCAGTTGTTACTTCGTTATTTTCATTTGGTTGATAACTCAATACCATCTGCCGACAGATTACACAAGGTGAGACCAATTCTAAATCATTTCAATAATATTATGCGTGAAAACTATGTACCAGATAAAAATATTTGTATTGACGAATCTATGATGCTATGGCGGGGTAGATTGGTTTTCCGCCAATATATAAAAAATAAAAAACACAAATATGGTATCAAACTGTATGAACTATGTGAGTCCGACGGTCTTGTAATGAAAATAAAGATTTACAGCGGAAAATCTGTGGAAACTGATAAAAATGTAGGTCACACTACTGATGTTGTTTTACATTTACTTGAGGACTATCTCGATAAAGGATACACGGTTTACATGGATAATTTTTATAATTCTGTTGCTCTTACAAAACTGCTAAATACACGAAAAACTTATGTGTGCGGAACCCTACGAAATAACAGAAAAGGAAACCCCAGAGATGTGGTAAATCGTAAAATGAAAAAAGGGGAGTGTATCTGGCAGCAAAATGGTCCTGTTACTGTATGTAAATGGAAAGACAAACGAGATGTCCTTAGCATTTCAAACATGCATGCTGTTGAAATGGTAGAGGTGCCCAATCGCAATGGAAAAATTACTATGAAACCGAATATAATTCGAGATTACAATAATGGAATGTCTGGCATTGACCGATCAGATCAAATGCTTTCGTACTACTCATCTCTAAGAAAGACTATTAGATGGCCCAAAAAGGTTTCATTACATATTATAGAGATATATATACACAATGCTCATAAAATTTTTCAAAAAGTAACTTCTTCTAAAATAAAACTGATAAAGTTCAGAGAAGAATTCGTCGTCGCGTTGATTGGAGAAGAGATTGAACCAGTTTCGAAAAAAAAAAAAAATTGCAAGAGCTCCACTATTTAGAGTGTCTACCACCTACTGAGAAAAAACAGCGTCCGACAAAGCCATGTCGTATATGTACCCAAGCAAAAAAATGCCGAGAAACGCGTTATTTCCGCCCAATCTGTAAAGAGAAGCCAGCCCTCTGCGTGGAAGATTGTTTTAAGAAGTTCCACAAACAATAAAATATTACTTTATTTCTTGAATTTGAAATAATTTTTATAATTATAATTTTTGTTCGTTTTTTTAATAAATTTTCTGTTCATGCAAGCCAGCATTGATTTTTTGTTCTTTTCCCAGAAGCCATCTATCGATATTAGCACTAATATATTACGAGTTTAATCGTAGCTGTACAAAAATGGCAAGTAAACACAGGACGAGATAACTCGTAGTTGGCGTCCTAGAAGAGAACACAACCTACGAGTTATCTCGTAGTTGGCAGTCAACGTGTTAAGAAAAAGTGTACATGAAAGCAAAAGGCAGCTTACGTTAGACGTGAAGCAACATGAAAATTACAAATTAACACAACACAAAACCGCCAATTCAAATATTCACGTCAAAGATAGCATCTGTACAGTAACAACTGTAAAAACGCTGGCAACGTTTCTTGATAGGATATAAATATATTCCTGCGTTGTATAATTCACTTCTTACAACAACTTATTTTATACTTATGTCACGATACATGACATCACCATCAATGCGCATGCGGTTAAAGATTTCATTTTGTAGCGGCAGTATTACCCGAGATTGTGGTTAGGTTGAAATCCAGCATGGAAAAAAATAAATAATGAACCTAATCACAGCAATAGCATGTTGAATTTAGCTATTATCAGTTATTCAAGCAGGTTTCATAAGCACTACGTCACGTTTTGATATCATGAATCACGATGTAAACTACTCCCGTACGTGGTTAGTTTTAAAATGCAACCTGGACAAGGATAGCTCATTGCCATTTGTTTCAGGAACAGCTGAAGTGTACAAATCAAAATGGTTTGCATTTAATGCGATGGTATTTCTCGATGAAAAAACTAAGCCTCGTGAAGCAGTAAGCATAAGTTTTCAAATTTATCCTTAATTTGCGCTTCACAATTATTTAAGTTTATCTGAAATTGAAAAAAATCGTGTTTTATGTCAGTTATTTACAGTATGGTAAATTATGCTTAATTAATTAGTACATTCACAGTTATTCGTATGGAAATTGAGAATTACAAACTTTAATCAAATTAAAATTAGGCATATTTCTCTTGCCAGTTTAACCTTCCAGTTGAAGTAAAACATTTTGCCAAATGCTGTCTTACATTTTCTGCGCTCGCTTTACTTTTGCGTGGGAAAGTTTTAATGGGTAGAAGTGAACCACCCTTGTGTGTAACATCATTTCTCCAATCTCCAGTCAGAATTTCTCCTTCTATTTCACTATCAAAACATGTGGAGGGGGTGTAATAATTTTGTGAAGTAGCACTTTTTCTTAAAAAATTATGCAGAAACACTGTCGCTAATACAATGATCTGCGCTTTCTCAGATTCCACTAGCAAAGGTTTCCGTAAAACGCGGAAAACGCTTGATAATATCCCAAAAAGCATTCTCCACTACTCTGCGCGCTCTGCTTAATCTAAAATTATTCTCTGTGTTGATCCCTTTGGATGAATCCCGGGGAATGGCTTAAATAAATTTTCATTTAAAGAGAAAGCTGAATCTGCCAAGAAAAAGTAAGGAAGAATCATATTTAAATCTTCAAATATCGATGGCTCTGGAAGATTCAGGTCCCCTTTTTCAATTTTCTTATAAAAGTCACAATTTTTTAAAACACCACCGTCTGAAATTCTGCCTTGACAACCCACATCGACGTACAAAAAATTGTAGTCAGCATCCACCAAAGCAAGCAATACGATGCTGAATTGTGATTTGTAGTTGTAAAAGTCACTTCCACTTTTAATTGGTGCTTGCAAAATTACATGTTTCCCATCAAGCGCTCCCAAGCAATGAGGGAAGTTCCACGCTCGGTTGAATTCATCAGCAACTTCAAACCATTCCTCGTAGATGGCAACTGAAAAAAAAAAATCCAGTTAATTAAGTGACTACATTATAAATTTTATTATTAACTGTGGTTGGATGTTTTCTGTGATGATAGGGTTGTAATGTGTGATGTTTTCTTTATTTGTCTTATAATTTTGTTGTTTAGTTGGTGTACTCTGTTTAGTTTTCTTCATTGAGTGGGATTTTGTTCAGTCTGTGGAGCATGTACATTATTGCAGATTCTCTATGAGTTTGGGGATGGTTTGATTCAGTTCCTATTGTCATGTCTGTTGTCGTGGGTATCTGAATATCTGAAATGAGTGTTGTTTTTGTCTTGTTATGGTTATATCAAGTAAATTTAATTTACCATTTTTTTCTTTTTCCATTGAGAATTTGATGTTTTTATGTACAGTGTTGATGACAGCATGCAATTCTTGCAATATTAACAGCAGCTGAGGAAAATGATCCACATCGTCCAGATATAAATTTTATTATATTGGAATTTAGTTTACGCTTATTCAGAATAACCATAAACTAAAAAATTTAAATTAAATTCAGTGGTTTTAAAAATAGATTTTTTCAGTAACTGAAAATTGCAAAATGTTTCAAACAAATTTATCGTTTTCAATTTACAGAGTCATGGTTCTGAGGAAGTAGAAACAATAGTAGAGGAGTTAGAAAGTGCTGCGAGTGCTTGCACACCCAAAACGTTCAAGGTACCACCAACAGGTGCCCCAATTCGCAAAAGAAAAAAGGAGGATAGAATGGATGAAGCTTTTCACTATTTACAAAAAGCAGCTGAAGCAGATACTCCACAAGACGAGTGCACATCTTTCGGACCATATGTGGCAACTAAACTAAAAAACTACAACGAACAAGAACGTGCTGTAGCACAACATCGAATATCTAATATATTTTTTGACATTGATTTGGCAAGATCCACACGCAGCACTCCCATGTTCCAAAACCTTCAAAATCAAAATGATTCCCAGCTCCCGTCCGTAAATTACTGTTCTACAAGTCAGCAATACTTGAATCATAGTTTTCAACGATGTTCTCCAACCCAAGCAACCAATAACACGAAAGTTTTAACAGATTTGCAAAATCCATCTCCGTCTTCACAAAATTCAGATTATGATTCAGCCCAACCTTATTTTCAAAATTTCTCAGACATTAATAATTAATATTATAATTATGATTTCATGTATTAACCTTTAACTACACGGGTGGGGTCTCAGCAGACCCCACGCGAAATTTTTTGTTTATAATTTCCATTGTTGGCGCACTACAGACTCGTCATTGTAGGTATTCTCAGTGTGCCGCTGCCGCTTGCAGTAGGTGGACGTGCGCCGCGCTCTCGCAACAGTAAGTGCCTGTTTTTCATTGTTGGGGTACCTGTAGACCCCACGCGTGCTTTTACGTTGTATTTATTTGCAAAATGCTATTATAGAAATTTCCTCTTATTTCAGTATATTTTTTACAACAATGACTCGCTTTCTTCGTGATGAGGATATTGCACGACTGTTGGAAGAAGGCACCGACTCAGAATATGAAGACACAGAACTAAATGACCCAGACGAAGATGTTGATGACATCAGTGAACATGATTCGATACACAGTGAACATGTTTCTGGTTCAGAGATGGAGCTAAGTGAAGGCTCATCTACTAGTGATGAAGACGAAGAAAGCTCAGGGAACTATTTTTACGGTAAGAACAGATTCAAATGGAGTAAATCTGCCCCACATTCATCTCGTGTACGACAGCACAATATGGTACGAGAACGCACGGGACTGAGAGGACCTGCTGCTAGTAAACGTGAAATGTCACCTGTAGAGAGTTGGGAACTATTATTTACCGATGATGTGATTGAGACTATCGTGCACTGTACCAACAAAAAACTTGAGGACAAATATTCACCTCCATTATTACGGCCGTATTATGGCAACAACATTGACTGCTGTGAGTTACGAGCTTACCTTGGGTTACTTCTGTTTACGTCGATATTCAAGTCAAATCATGAAAATGTTAGATCGTTATGGGCGACTGATTTTACTGGAAGAGACATTTTTCGAGGTGTAATGGGGATAAACAGATTTTTATTCATTCATTTCAATGTAACCTTTGATGACATCAGCACACGAGAAGAAAGAAAATCTACAGATAAACTGGCTTTGATACGAGGAATATTTGAAAAGTTTCTTAGCAATTGTAGTGCGAACTATTCTTGTTCAGAATATTTATGTGTTGATGAAATGTTGGTAAAATTTCGAGGAAGGTGCTCATTTAGAATGTTTATCAAAGTAAACCTGGAAAATATGGCCTGAAAATACAGTGTATTTGCGATGCGAAAACTCATTACTTATGTAATGCGTTTATATACTCAGGAAAACCGCTTACGCAAAGAAATATCCCTTTCGCAGTGCCAACACAGGATGTGCTAAAACTTGCAGAGCCATTTTATGGAACTAATAGGAATATCACTGGAGACAGTTGGTTTACGTCTGTTGAGTTAGTAGACGAATTACTGAAACGAGGGCTAACATACGTGGGCACTGTACGAAAAAACAAACGAGAAATTCCTCGTCAGTTTTTGCCTGATAAAACAAGACCCACTGAATCATCTTTATTTGGATTTGTTCGGGACAAGACCTTGGTATCATTCGTTCCAAAGAGGAATAAAAGTGTATGTTGTTGTTGTTGTTATTGGTGTTTAAGGGCGCGTCGACGTCGGGGTCATTAGCGCCCTTACAATAACCAGCAATTACTGTGGCTTTAAAATGTACTAAAATACTGTCTGCATGGTCGACTGTAAAGGGGTCGGCCATACAGACAGCAAATAAAATAAAACATGAAATTACACGTGGCTTTAAAAGAGCCACCAATACTTCAAACCGTACGGCACATGGATGGCTGTAAAGGGGCCAAGATTGTTAAAAAGAGGATTAAAAACACTACACGTCTCGCTGGCTGTATAGTGGCCAGCGAGACATGAATATAACAATATAAAAAATAATAACAATTCGCATGCATGGGTGGCTGTAAAGAGGCCACCCATCCATCTTAAAACTAGGCCGATCTGCCTAAAATTTTAGGCGCTAGACCGGCCAAAACACAAAATCTTAAAACCCTCGCCACGTTGCTGGTCTCATTGTTTAAAATGAGGGACAGATCGTTGGCCAAGCCAACATCTGCCCTCAAGTCTAAAAATAAAACACATTCAGTTAAAATGTGGCGTACCGTCAAAGGTACGCCACAGGCATCACACTCCGGAGGGTCCTCTCGGCGGAGAAGGAAACCATGTGTCAGAGGACAGTGCCCTATACGGAGGCGAGTAAGGAGAACCTCATCCCTCCTCGCCCGCTGGAAGGAGCTGCTCCACGGCTGAACGGTCGGTTTGACCAGCCGGAGCTTATTATGCTCTACCTCCAGCCACTGCCTCTGCCAGATGTCGGAAACAAATCTTTTCACCACCGAGGCAAGGTCAGACTTTGGGACCGGATCAAAGTCAATTCTGACCTTGTTGCAGGCTAACTTGGCAGCTCCATCAGCTGCCTCGTTCCCCCTGATTCCCACATGTCCAGGTACCCAGCAGAATATGACCTCCTTTCCAGAAGATTGGAGGGATTGGAGGGTGTCCTGTATGTCCTGGACAAGACGATCTGCTGGGTACATGCTTCCAATGGCCTGGATACAGCTGAGGGAATCACAGCATATGATGTACTTCAAGCTGCGACTTACTTTCACTATGCTGGAGCGACTTTAACATAGCGTAACACTCTGCAGTGTATACGCTGCAACAGCTATTCAGTTTGTAGTTATATGTCGCTCGAGGGAACACTACGGAGCAGCCTACTCCGTTAGCCTGCTTAGACCCATCCGTATACACCGGGGTAAAATCCTGATACTTGTTTAAAATGTCGCTAAAAATTATGGTAAAAACGCTAGCAGCAGTTGACTGCTTGTTGAACTTGGACATTTCAAAAATCGTTCTGGGCCTCTTTAAAAGCCAGGGGGGAGATTTACTCCAACCCTGGTGATAAAAGGAGGGCAATTCAAACCCATACTCTTCTAAAATGGCCTTTGTACGGTGGCTGAACGGTTTGGTGGCTCTACGGCGATTAGCATATATTCGTTCGAAGTTAGGTGTCATCACAATGTCGTGCACGGGACTATGAGGAGTTGTGGCAATATGTACATAGTGTCGCACCATGAGGAGATGCCGCCGGATGGAAAGCGGCGGCTCGCCAGACTCAGCACAAATGCTGGGGATTGGGCTAGTGCGATATGCACCCGTGGCGAGCCGAATTCCTGCATGATGGACACTATCCAATATCCGAAGATAGCTGTCCCGTGCCGAACCGTATACAATGCACCCGTATTCCAAACGCGACCGCACAAAGGCTCGATAAAATTGTAGTAGGCAGGAGCGGTCAGCGCCCCAAGACCTACCACAAAGACATTTTAAAACGTTTAAAGCTTTCAAGGCTCTGGCTTTTACATCTTTAAGATGTGGAAGCCAGCTGAGCCTTGAGTCTAAAATGAGGCCCAGAAAACGAACAGTATCAGTAAAACGTAAAACGGTGTTCCTCAGGGTAAGGTGGGGTTCTGCTAAAAGACTTCTGCTACGAGTAAAAAGTACACACCGGGTTTTCTCAGTAGAGAAACGAAAACCGGTGTGCACTGACCATTCATCCAACCTGTTCAGCGCGAGTTGCAGCTGCCGCTCAGCGCTTCTCAGGCTGGACTGATGCAATAAAAATTAAGAAGTCGTCCACATATAAGGAGCACCGCAGGGGACTCCATATAATGGCTGCAATGCTATTAATGGCAATGGCAAAAAGCGTAACGCTTAAAACTGAACCCTGAGGGACACCGTTTTCCTGAATAAAAAGATCGGACACTTCATTACCGACTCGGTACCGGAAGCAACGACTAGATAAAAATGATTTTAAAAAACGGGGCAGGTTACCCCTAAAACCCCATTCATGCAACTGTTTTAAAATAACATGCCGCCAGGTAGTATCGTACGCCTTTTCAAGATCGAAAAAAACACCCACAAGGTGTTGGCTGCGGATGAACGCATCCTGTATTGCCGCCTCCAGGAGGATCAGGTTGTCCAAGGTGGAACGGAACTTCCTGAATCCACACTGAAAGCGGCTCAGTAAATTACGGGATTCAAGACACCAGACGAGGCGGCGATTGACCATCCTCTCTAGTGTCTTCCCCACGCAGCTAGTCAAGGCAATACTACGATAACTACCTGGCAACAATTTGTCTTTGCCAGGTTTTAAAATCGGAATTAATGTTGCTTCTTTCCACGAGTCGGGGAAGTGTCCTCCGGTCCATATATCGTTAAAAATATCCAGAAGGTACTCCTTAGCATCTTTACTTAGATGCCTCAGCATCTGGTACTGGATCAAATCAGGCCCTGGAGCAGTGTCGTTAGCGCTGTTTAACGCCGACTCCATCTCCCAAAATGTAAATGGGCAATTGTAGGCCTCTGTATTCGACGAATCGAAGCACAGCGTGCGCCTCTCGGCAGCAATCTTGCGTTGCTGGAACCGAGAGTCAAAGTTGGTGGATGAAGTGATAGCGGCGAAGTTCTCCGCCATCAGCTGCGCTATGCTTCGTTCATCGGTGACTATACGTCCACGATCCAGTAAACCAGATACTGGAGGGCGGGAGTACCTTCCAGATATACGGCGGATAGACTCCCATACTTTCGACGAAGGTGTGGAACGGTTTACAGAGCTCACAAAGTTCTAGCCATGACCTTTTCTTGCTCTCCTTAATAACTCGACGCGCCTTAGCTCTGGCAATACGGAACGCTGCCAGGTTGTCGGTTGTTGGCTGCAACCTAAATCGACGCAACGCCCGTCTACGACCCTGAATGGCGGATCGACATTCGTCGTTCCACCAGGGGACGTGCGTCCTACGCAGCGTTCCGGAGCTTTTAGGCATTGAAACGTCAGCTGCCTGGTGAATCACTTCGGTAAAGTGATTCACCCTCTCCTCAAGGTTATTATACTCTTTAAGAGTGATGGAGCGGCGGTAGAGGTTCCAGTCGGCTTTGCTGACGTTCCATTTGCGTCGGTTATTGCCTCCTCCACGCTCAAACTCTACGTGCATCCATATTGGGAAGTGGTCGCTTCCATGAAGGTCACGATCCACCTCCCAATGCACGGAGTCCGCGATTGAGGGGGAGCACAAGGAAAGGTCAATGGCAGAGGACGATCCGGAAGCAGTGGTAAAATGCGTCATTGCACCAGTATTGAGGACACATATTTCCTCTTGCTCTATTAATCTACCAACCATTCGGCCTCGGGGGCAATCTGCGTTAGAGCCCCACAGCGCACTATGTGCGTTGAAATCTCCTAAGAGGAGGAATGGCCGAGTAAGCTGCCGCAAGATGTTAACCATGTCGTCACAACTGATGTGCGTGTTAGGTGGTAGATAAATAGAGCATACTGTGAGTTGAGTGGGACCATAAATCCTCACTGCCACTGCTTGTAAATCAGAGGTGAGAGCTACAGGTTCGGAGTGGACAGTGTTTCGGACAAACACCGCCACTCCACCCTTCGCTCGATCACCCTCGGTATCGTCCTTACGGTACACGTCATATCCTCTTAGCACAGGTTGGTGTGATGGTCTGAAATGTGTCTCCTGTAGACAGAGACACAAAGGATCAGACCGTGCTAAGAGGTCTAACTCCTCTTTGTGAGCTGTAAAACCATTGATGTTCCACTGCAGTATGGGAGCCATCCTTATCTATTCAACCTCACCCGCCCCGGTTCGGGTGGGTCTTCAGTCACTTCCTGCTGAGGAACGGGACCAGACTCGTCCACCAGCATATCTGTTTCTTCCTGCCCGGAAGCGGAGACAGACATCTCCGACCCGGAGGACTCCTCTAATTCCTCTTCGTTCTTTTTCTTCTTCTTCCTCTTTCCCTTACCCTCCTTACTGCTGGACAGTCTGGGAGGGGAGGAAGAAGGGGACTTGACGAACTGGGTCGGATCAGTCTGCCTAAACTTGGGACCTCTTATCTTCTGGTCACCTCTATTTCCACCGGTAGCTAATGGTATCGCTACCATTTCGATAGCACGCGGTGGAATAGGAGGTGCTATTAACTTGACTGCTGGTGGGGTCTTTGTTACTGCTGCTGGAGTGATCGAGGTCGCAGACGTGTTGCTACCGACGTCCGCGGTCTTGGATGTTATGACCTTGTCGGCTTTTGCGCCGCATTTGCACTGACATGAGCACGTTGTGCTTGTGCCCATGTCTGCAACGGACGTCTGCGTAGCAACACTTTCTTTCCTGACGGGAGCTGAAGCCATCTTAGCAAAGCTAGTTGTGAAGATGGGAGCGGCTAGCAGTTTGGCCTTCTTCTTTGCTTCCCCATAAGGAATCCGCTCTTTGGTCTTCAGCTCCTGTATCTTGCGCTCTTCAAGATACACTTGACACTCCCTACTCCATGAAGGGTGCGACCCGGAGCAGTTGACGCATGCCGGGTGGCAGCGCGCAACTCACACCTGGGTCATGTGCGCCCTTCCCGCACTTGCCACAAGTGGGATTGCCCTTACATGACGCCGTCGTATGCCCGAACCGCTGGCACTGGAAACAGCGCATCGGGTCCGGAACATACGGACGGACGTTCAGGTTTAAATATCCGGCCTTGATATTCTTGGGCAATACTGGAGTGTCAAACGTCAGGACGAAGGTGGCAGTCTTTTCAAGATTGCCATTTACCCTTCGTGTGATCTGACGTACCTCGATCACTTTTCTGAGATTTCCACTCGCTAAGAAGCTCGTCTGTAGCCAGGTCCATAATATCCCGGCAAGGTAATAACACCTTTGCTACTATTTAAGGACTTATGGAGTTCGCATTTTACGGCGAACTCCCCGAGCTTCTTACAATTAAGCAATTTAGTTGCTTGCTTGCTGGTACATGTTTCCAGCAGCAGCGTCCCATTCCTCAGTTTTTTGACAGAATTTAAGGGTACCAACCAAACCCTCTAGCCCCTTTGAAATATAGAAGGGTGACACCTTTTCAAATGTTCCTTCTATCCTTTCAACTATCACAAAAGCGTTCGCTAAGGAACATTCTTGTCTGTTACACTCTGCTTCATGAAGCGGGGGGGCTATCAACCCTCACCCGCTTCTTAGAACTGGGTGTATTTATATTAGCCTGCGGCACACCCGTACCGCAGGGGTTTTTGGTTTTGGTGGAAGACTTAGTTTTGGTCCCACGAGTAAAACCAGTTTAAAAAGAAGCGCTAATACAACAGGGGTGCGCAGGTGCCCCTGAGGTTGCACGTTATCGAGTGATCTGCCTCTCACCCATGCACCTCCTCGGCACGTGTCCTGACCTTGAGGTTAAGGGGTTTTTTTATAGAGGTTTTTACCGTCCTCGCGATCCGGGCGATGAAGCCAAGATCCCCGTTCTCCTAGGCACACAACGTTCCACCGCCACGCCCTACGGTGGTCGTTGAAGCATGGTAGGAGTTTACGGTGTGGGAAACTTGCGGCGCTCACAAGTTTCCAGCTCGGGCACCGCGGGTTCGCCAAACCCGTACCTGGCACTTGCGTACCAGGCCCCTGCGGGAATAAAAGTGTAGTTTTACTATCTTCCATGCATCACGAAGTGTCTGTAAATCAACAATCGAAGAAACCCGAAATTATAGACTTTTACAATGCGACTAAGGGAGGAGTTGATGCCTTGGATTTGAAATGCTCAAATTACTCTTGCTCACGTAGAACAAGAAGATGGCCAAACGCAATCTTTGCTGCAATGCTGAATATTTCTCTTGCTAATGGATATGTTCTTTGGGTTGGTTCTAATCCAAATAAAAAAGTCAGCAGAAGAGAATACATAAAGTCCACTGCAATGAGTCTTGTAAAGCCATACGTTTGCAGCAGACTAGAAAATAACCCAAAGTTGGCCAAGGATATACGGGAAATCATGTGCAAATTGGTTGGCAGAGAACAAATGTTTTCAACTCCTAATGAAGATGAGCCTGCCCCTAGTGCTTCTAAAAAGCGAAGGTGTTATATTTGCCCAAGGTCGAAAGATAAAAAGAGCTCTCTAACATGTAACGTTTGCAAACAATGTATTTGTAAGCCTCATTCAAAGACAATCAATTTTTGTTTGTCCTGTGAATCCAAAGGAAACGACTGATTTTGTAGGCACATAATGAAGTGTCATTTTTTTTGTATTGTTAGTTTTTTCTCTTTTATAATTTTAATTTGATTTTATGCTCCACTTCTGTACATAATAAAAAAGAAGTTTAATTAGAAGTCAATATTTGTTGATTTTTATGTCATTTTCCCTGACCTATACAAACAGAAAACCAAAATGGCATGTTTTTGTGAATGGCTTTAAGTTTCGGATAAGACTGATTAATATAAGCACAATAAACGACTGAAATAATAAATACGTTATCTTTTATTATGTAAATATAAAAATATGCAAGTTATTTCCAGTAATTACTTGTAAGCACACCTAAACACGGTTGGGGTACTTCTAGACCCCACACGTGACTGTACGTTACCAGAAACAACGCGTGTACTTGAAGGTTAATTTTTAATTCTAAATGCAGTTTCATTTTTAACGTTTGTTTTATATAATAAAATTTACTTAATTTAATTGATTTATTTAATGGATTTCCTTACCTTCACACAGTCCTTTAAGCAGGACACGATGGCTTGACAAGTTTCAGGTATGATTCTGCCAATTGCTTGTTTTGAAATTTTAAAGAGGTACTGCAAACTCGAGTACGAGTCTACTGAAGCCAGAAATCGCAGTGTCACAGCTAGGCGTTCTTCGGCAGTTATGGATTTTCCAAATGTTTTGTCTTGCCTCTCAATTGTAGTCCTAACACTATTCAATATAAACTGAAAATCCTCAGGTGACATTCTTGTAAAAATTTTAAAGTTTTCATTTGTTTCGTGTCCTATTGTTTTTAATAGTAAAGCGTTGCACCTCTCTTGAAACAGTTTTCTTCTCCACCACCGCTTTCTCGATTTCTTGTTCGAAGACTGCAACAAATACATGTAACAATAACTGGCGACGGTCAATTTCCGGTTAACCATTGCAGTGTACTCAGCACTTGCTCAAAACAGACTGGGTTCCCTGTTCGGGCCGCATGGGGTCGGAACACAATGGCCCACTGGTATGCGGGGGGTGGCCGTGCGCCCCCCATCCTCTCAACCTGCATGCTCATTCGGGGCAAATGCTCAAGTGTATACGCGGCTTTACCTGTTCGGGCCGCATGGGTTCGGAACACAAAGGCCCACTGCTATGCGGGGGGTGGCCGTGCGCCCCCCCCCCCACCTCCTCTCAACCCGCATGCTCATTCGGGGCAAATGCTCAAGTGTATACGCGGCTTTAGATGTATACGGGGCGAGCAGAATGAGTGCCGATCCGAGGGTTGTCGGTACTTCAAAGTAAGCAAGTTCTCGGTTCGTGCTCAGTGGGTACGCGCTTTGTGTATGCGGTCGAACCGAACAATATGAGCCGACTGCCCCCTCCAGTTTCAGTGAATCCTCTGCTGTAGACACACGTGTCTCGTGCCTAATTTGTGTAAACTGTTATTTTGTTTGTATAAACATGGACGTGTCGCAGGATATTTCTCTTCCCCTTATCGGGTATTACCAAAAGTATCCCGTGCTGTGGAACCTCAAGGATAATTTTTATTATAATAACTAGCTGGTACCCACGACTTCGTTCGCGATTGTAAAGAATTCATATTGACAGCTATAGACATCTAACCACCCTAGTGCAGGATGGGAGACTCGATACTATTACCACACACAAGTACCAGTCTTCTGCGCTATGTAGTTCCGGCAGCAAGTTAAAATTTACGGATACACACAAGTCTTTGGATGAAACAGGAAAATATTCATGATCGACCAATTTCAAACACCAAATCTCACACACTCCCACAGTTACCGAATTTCGGCCAACATTGTGACCGATGGGAGACTCTGTGTTACTACCACACACAAACGTCAGTGATCTGCGATTGATAGTTTTCACTTAAAAGTGATACACCGTGACACATGCGTCTTTGGCAGAAATATGAAATTGCCGCAGATCGACCATTTTCATACCCCATATCTTCCACACCCACATAGCTACAGACCTCAACAACCATAGTGCACGACAACAGACACGATTCTACTACCACACATAAACACCAATGCTCTACGCTATGTAGTCGTGGTAGAAAAGTGAAATCTGCGGAGACACATGCCTTTCGTCGAAATACGAAAATATCCTTGATCGGCCACTTACAACCACCATATCTACCACAGTACCACAGTTTCTGAAATTCGGCCGCTGTTGTGATCGAAAGGTGACTCTGTGCTACTACTACACGCAAACGCCAGTTATCTGTGATCTATAGTTTTCGCTGAAAAGTGATACACCATGACACTTTTGTCTTTGGCAGAAGTATGAAATTGCCACAGGTCGATCACTTTCAACCCCCATATCTCCCACACCCCCATAGCTACCGACATCTAACAACCATAGTGCACTACATGAGATACGATTCTACTACCAAACACAAACACCAATGCTCTATGCTATGTAGTTGTGGCAGAAAAGTGACATATGCAGAGACAGTCGAAATACGAAAATATCCTTGGTCGGCCACTTACAACCACCATATCTACCACAGTACCACAGTTTCTGAAATTCGGCCGCTGTTGTGATCGAAAGGTGACTCTGTGCTACTACTACACACAAACGCCAGTTATCTGTGATCTATAGTTTTCGCTGAAAAGTGATACACCATGACACTTTTGTCTTTGGCAGAAGTATGAAATTGCCACAGGTCGATCACTTTCAACCCCCGTATCTCCCACACCCCCATAGCTACCGACATCTAACAACCATAGTGCACTACATGAGATACGATTCTACTACCAAACACAAACACCAATGCTCTATGCTATGTAGTTGTGGCAGAAAAGTGACATATGCAGAGACAGTCGAAATACGAAACAATCCTTGGTCGGCCACTTACAACCACCATATCTACCACAGTACCACAGTTTCTGAAATTCGGCCGCTGTTGTGATCGAAAGGTGACTCTGTGCTACTACTACACACAAACGCCAGTTATCTGTGATCTATAGTTTTCGCTGAAAAGTGATACACCATGACACTTTTGTCTTTGGCAGAAGTATGAAATTGCCACAGGTCGATCACTTTCAACCCCCATATCTCCCACACCCCCCTAGCTACCGACATCTAACAACCATAGTACACTACATGAGATACGATTCAACTACCAAACACAAACACCAATGCTCTATGCTATGTAGTTGTGGCAGGAAAGTGACATATGCGGAGACAGTCGAAATACGAAAATATCCTTGGTCGGCCACTTACAACCACCATATCTACCACTGTAACACAGTTTCTGAAATTCGGCCGCTGTTGTGATCGAAAGGTGTCTCTGTGCTACTACTACACACAAACGCCAGTTATCTGTGATCTATAGTTTTCGCTGAAAAGTGATACACCATGACACTTTTGTCTTTGGCAGAAGTATGAAATTGCCACAGGTCGATCACTTTCAACCCCCATATCTCCCACATCCCCATAGCTACCGACATCTAACAACCATAGTGCACTACATGAGATACGATTCTACTACCAAACACAAACACCAATGCTCTATGCTATGTAGTTGTGGCAGAAAAGTGACATATGCAGAGACAGTCGAAATACGAAACAATCATTGGTCGGCCACTTACAACCACCATATCTACCACAGTACCACAGTTTCTGAAATTCGGCCGCTGTTGTGATCGAAAGGTGACTCTGTGCTACTACTACACACAAACGCCAGTTATCTGTGATCTATAGTTTTCGCTGAAAAGTGATACACCATGACACTTTTGTCTTTAGCAGAAGTATGAAATTGCCACAGGTCGTTCACTTTCAACCCCCATATCTCCCACACCCCCATAGCTACCGACATCTAACAACCATAGTGCACTACATGAGATACGATTCAACTGCCAAACACAAACACCAATGCTCTATGCTATGTAGTTGTGGCAGGAAAGTGACATATGCGGAGACAGTTGAAATACGAAAATATCCTTGGTCGGCCACTTACAACCACCATATCTACCACAGTACCACAGTTTCTGAAATTCGGCCTCTGTTGTGATCGAAAGGTGACTCTGTGCTACTACTACACACAAACGCCAGTTATCTGTGATCTATAGTTTTCGCTGAAAAGTGATACACCATGACACTTTTGTCTTTGGCAGAAGTATGAAATTGCCACAGGTCGATCACTTTCAACCCCCATATCTCCCACACCCCCATAGCTACCGACTTCTAACAACCATAGTGCACTACATGAGATACGATTCAACTACCAAACACAAACACCAATGCTCTATGCTATGTAGTTGTGGCAGGAAAGTGACATATGCGGAGACAGTCGAAATACGAAAATATCCTTGGTCGGCCACTTACAACCACCATATCTACCACTGTAACACAGTTTCTGAAATTCGGCCGCTGTTGTGATCGAAAGGTGTCTCTGTGCTACTACTACACACAAACGCCAGTTATCTGTGATCTATAGTTTTCGCTGAAAAGTGATACACCATGACACTTTTGTCTTTGGCAGAAATATAAAATTGCCACAGGTCGATAACTTTCAACCCCCATGTCTCCCACACCCCCATAGCTACCGACATCTAACAACCATAGTGCACTACATGAGATACGATTCTACTACCAAACACAAACACCAATGCTCTATGCTATGTAGTTGTGGCAGGAAAGTGACATATGCGGAGACAGTTGAAATACGAAAATATCCTTGGTCGGCCACTTACAACCACCATATCTACCACAGTACCACAGTTTCTGAAATTCGGCCGCTGTTGTGATCGAAAGGTGACTCTGTGCTACTACTACACACAAACGCCAGTTATCTGTGATCTGTAGTTTTCGCTGAAAAGTGATACACCATGACACTTTTGTCTTTGGCAGAAGTATGAAACTGCCACAGGTTGACCACTTTCAACTCCCATGTCTCCCACACCCCCATAGCTACCGACATCTAACAACCATAGTGCACTACATGAGATACGATTCTACTACCAAACACAAACACCAATGCTCTATGCTATGTAGTTGTGGCAGGAAAGTGACATATGCGGAGGCAGTTGAAATACGAAAATATCCTTGGTCGGCCACTTACAACCACCATGTCTAACACAGTACCACAGTTTCTGAAATTCGGCCGCTGTTGTGATCGAAAGGTGACTCTGTGCTACTACTACACACAAACGCCAGTTATCTGTGATCTGTAGTTTTTCGCTGAAAAGTGATACACCATGACACTTTTGTCTTTGGCAGAAGTATGAAACTGCCACAGGTTGACCACTTTCAACCCCCATATCTCCCACATCCCCATAGCTACAGACATCTAACAACCATAGTGCTTGACAGGAAAGACGATTCTACTACCACACACAATCACCAAAAGTCTATGTTATGTAGTTGTGGCAGGAAAGAGAAGTATACGGAGATACGAATTTTTGGTCGAAATATGAAAACACCCTGCACTGACCAACTTTAATCATTATATCTCCCACATCCCTACAGCAATCGGCATTCGGCCAACGTTGTGCACGACAGGAAACTCCATGCTACTTCCGCCCACAAACATCAGTGATCTGTGCTAGGTAGTGGTGGCTGAAAAGTGAAATATAGGAAAAAACACGTCTATTTTTATATATATATAAGATTTAAAAAAGGAAGATGCATGGAATGCAATTTCTGACCTTATGCAAATTTCTGAAGATGAATGTCGCAAGAAAATTGAAAGCCTCACGGGTTCCTACCAAAAGGAGAAGGCACGAATTAAAAAAAAAAAAAAAAAAAAAAAAAAAAAAAAAAAAAAAAAACAACAACAACAACACTGGAACGGGTAAGTTCTTGTTTAATTAATGATTATTTTTGTTTGCGTTAATGTAAGTTCACAGAATCAATTTTTAATAGAAATCGTAAAGCCGCATATACACTTGAGCATTTGCCCCGAACAGAGACAGTATTGCTAGCGCTCCAAGCGTTTGTACCTGGGAACACGATGTGTCGTCACCTAACGCGGCAATTTTGAAATGCTTATGACGCCCCGAATGAGCATGCGGATTGAGAGGTGGGGGGGGGGGGGGAGCGCACGGCCACCCCCCGCATTGCAGTGGGCCTTGTGGTTCCGAACCCATGCGGCCCGAACAGGTAAACCCAGTCTGTTTTGAGCAAGTGCAATGGTTAACCGGAAATTGACCGTCTCCAGTTATTGTTACATGTATTTGTTGCAGTCTTCGAACAAGGAATCGAGAAAGCGGTGGTGGAGAAGAAAACTGTTTCAAGAGAGGTGCAACGCTTTACTATTAAAAACAGTAGGACACGAAACAAATGAAAACTTTAAAAATTTTACAAGTATGTCACCTGAGGATTTTCAGTTTATATTAAATAGTGTCATGACTACAATTGAGAGGCAAGACACAACATTTGGAAAATCCATAACTGCCGAAGAACGCCTAGCTGTGACACTAAGATTTCTGGCTTCAGGAAATTCGTACTCGAGTTTGTAGTGCCTCTTTAAAATTTCAAAACAAGCAATTGGCAGAATCATACCCGAAACTTGTCAAGCCATCGTATCCTGCTTAAAGGATTGTGTGAAGGTAAGGAAATCAATTAAATTAAGTAAATTTTATTATATAAAACAAACATTAAAATGAAACTGCATTTAAGGATTAAAAATTAATACAAGAAATCACAATTATAATATTGATTTCTAAGCCCCGTTTACACGGTGCGAGTTGACTGGAACGAGTGTACTGTCTTGCTGCGCGCGCAGCACTGGATAGTCCACTCTCCTCGTGTAAACAGGTACAAGACAGACAGTTGACTGAGGATAGTGGACTCGGTTCACTACCAACTTTTGGCGCGCGAGTTGAAGAAGCGAGATGGCGACAACTGGCAAGTCGTGTAAGTGGAGTGAAGCGGAGACGTTAAAATTTTTAGAATACGGTATTTTACCATATGTGCGAAAATATCTAAAAATGCATAAATAAGATACTTTTGGTCATAAGAAATCTAAATACGTTATTTTTCATTCATATAAATACAAAATTACTGTTATAGTTTGTTTAAAAGATTCAACATTTTTCGTCTGCTCTACACATACGCGAAACGGTATCCGCCATAATGAATTTCTACGTGACGTCGTTAGATACCCACCACTGTGTATCAACCGGCTGTACTGTGTTTCTTGTTTGCAAACAGGTGTCGAAAAGCGAATTTTCAAATAGATATTAGTGATAGACAGCTTTTATCTCGTTTTTTTAAAAACGCTGTGCAATGGAAGACGGATTTGTGAAAGCAGAAAGCACGAATCTGCCAAGAATAAGTTCTTTGATGGTTGCAAAGTTTTTCGCATCAAATCCAGATTTCTGTTCTGCCGAGCTAAGGAATGTTAAAACCTCGATGTAAGTATTGCTATTTTGTCAACTTCGTATAATTTTTTTATTTAAATATGTACATATTTTATGCTGATAAAACGTATTTACTGATTGTTTCAGATCTGGAAGGAAATCGTATGGTGACGACGCAATCGGCTACATACAGCTCAAGAGAAATCAAAACATTTGTGTTGTTAAATGCATCATTTGTCCAGAGCACTAAGTGAGATCCAAGCCATATGCAGCAACACTTATTGTGAATGAAAAAGAAGAAGTGGTTACAAGTGTTCAGTGCCACGATTGTCCAGCATCTGAAGGTGGTTGTAAACATGGGGTTGCATTTTTGATGTGGTTACACCGCCGAAGTGAAGAGCCATCCGGCACGTCGGTAGAGTGTTATTGGAGAAAATCCAATCTAGCGAAGGTTGGAGCATCCATTAAAATATTGACAGCAAAAGAAATGGCCAAAAGGAAACCAAAGGAATTAGTACCAGACAGTGGACTTATGAATGAATTCATTATGGAATGCAAAAAAAGAAAAATTAATACATGCCAGTTAATTAAACATGAGCCTGATTTTGAAGAAAAATGCAATTCTTTCACTGCATACTCTTATGTTTAAATTTATGGATGAAGACTGTGACAGGTTTTTAATGAAAATCTCACAGGTGTTTCATAAGACTAACATACAAAATGCAGAGAAAAATACTCAGGATCAAGACAAAAGTGGTTTATGGCATGAACTCAGATATGGAAGAATAACAGCTTCCAAATGCTACAAAGCCAGTCGTTGCAAAACTATTGATGGGACTCTTGTTGCTTCTGTTCTTGGTGCAAGATCTCCAGCTACAGCAGCAATAACCAGGGGAAAAAAATTAGAAGAAAATGTAAGGAAAGTGGTGGAAAAAAGATTGGGAGTAAAAATTAACGGATGTGGTTTATACATTTCACCAGAATATCCAATGATTGCTGCTTCACCTGATGGGATGGATGGTAAAACTACATTTGAGA
>JARYHS010008074.1:86138087-86172086 GCA_031002005.1 Vandiemenella viatica | reverse complement strand
TTCCCTATGGGGAAGCTAAGAAGAAGGCTAAGTTACTTGCCGCCCCAGTATTTACAACTAGTTTTGCTAAGATGGCTTCAGCTCCCGTCAGGAAGCAGAGTGTTGCTACCCAGACGTTCGTTGCAGACATGGGCACGAGCACTACGTGCTCGTGTCAGTGTAAATGCGGTGCAAAACCCGCTAAGGTCATAACTCCTAAGACCGCGGACGTCGGTAGCAACACGTCTGCGACCTCGATCACACCAGCAGCAGTGAAACAGGACCCACCAGCAGTAGCAGTGAAATTACCAGCACCTCCAATACCACCACGTGCCGTGAAAGCAGTAGCACTACCATCTGCTACCAACATTATTGAAGGCGACTTGAAGACACGGGGTCCGAGGTTTAGGCTGACGGACCCGACTCAGTTCGTTAAATCTCCGTCTTCGTCCCCTCCCAGAACACCTGGTAAAAAGGGAGAAAAAGGGAAAGAGGTCGAGGAAGAAGAAGGGCAAGGAGGTAGTCGAGGAGGACGCTTAGTGGAGACATCAGACTCTTCAGAACTCGAGGAAACTGCAATGCTGGTGGATGAGCCTGATCCCGTTCCTCAGCGGGCAATGACCAACGACCCACCCGAACCGAGGCGGGTGAAACCAATTTTAGGCAGATCGGTCTAATTTTAAGACTGATGGGTGGCCTCTTTACAGCCACCCAATCCATATGCATGGTTTTTTATTTTTTGTATTGTTATTATTCTTGTCTGTCTGGCCAATACACAGCCAGCAAGACATGTAGTGTTTTTATCGTCTTTTGAACCTGTTTGGCCCCTTTACAGCCTTACAGGTGTTGTACGGTTTTAAGTCATTGTGGTAGCTTTAAAGCCACGTCTGATTTTATGACTTATTTTATTTGCTGTCTGTATGGCCGACCCCTTTACAGTCGACCATGCAGGCAGTATTTTAGTACTTTCATAAGCCACAGTAATAGCTGGTAATTTTTAGGGGCGCTATTGGCCCTGCCGTCAACATGCCCTAAAGCAATTACAATAACGTTTTTAGTTTTAGGGGCAGGCGTTGGCTTGGCCTACGATCTGTCTCTTATTTTAACAACAAGATTAGCAATGTGGCCAGTGTTTTGAAATTTTGTGTATTGGTCAGTCTATTGCCTAAAATTTTAGGCAAATTGACCTAGTTTTATGATGTATGGGTGGCCTCTTTACAGCCACACATCCATTTGCATTGTCTTTATTTTTTATAACTTTAATATCTTTATAATTTCTGTCTCGCTGGCCTCTATACACCCAGCGAGACATGTAGTGTTTTTAATTATTTTGTGAACCGGTTGACAACTTTTCAGCCATCCAGGTGTTTTATGGTTATCAGGTCCTAGAGGCCCTTTTAAAGCCATGTTTTTTTTTTTTTTTTTTTTGCTGTCCGTATGGCCGAACCCTTGTACAGTCGACCATGCAGATGGTATTTTAATATTCTTTTAGCAAAAGTATTAGCTGGTCATTGTTTAGGGCGCTAATGACCTCGCTGTCGACGCGCCCTAAAGCCACAAAACAACAACTTATACGTTGTTTAACGAAGTTCTGGCGGATGATAGAAAGTTCTTCAATTATTTCAGGATGTCACAGTCTACGTTTCATGAACTACATGAAAAAATAAAGTTTGGATTTAATTACCAGAACACCAATATGCGAAAATGTATCCCAGGGATTGAGAGATTGGCTGTAACAATTAGGTAATAAAAAATTCTTTTTTAATTATAGAATTTATTATACTGTCAAAAATTTAAAAATAAATCTGCATGAATATGTAACATTAATACATTACATATTAAGAAGATTCATTGCTCATAAGTGAGAGCAAACTCGAATCGTCAGATGGAACTGGGGGAGTCTATCCGCCGTATATCGGGAGGTACTCACGACCACCAGTATCTGGAATACTGGACCGGGGGGCATGTAGTTACCGAAGAGAGAAGCATAGCGCAGCTGATGGCAGAGCACTTTGCTGCTATCACTTCGTCTGCCGGATTGGACCAACAGGTCCAGTAACGAAGAATATCTGCCGAAAGGCAAATCTTTAGCTTCAAATCATTGGAATCGCAGGACTACAATAGCCCATTTTCATCTTTGGGAGCTGGACTCTGCTGTAAACAGCACCAAAGAAACTGCTCCAGGGCCTGACCCGATCCAGTACCGGATGCTGAGGCATCTGGGCAAAGATGCTAAAGAGTACCTCCTGGGTATTTTTAATGATATTTGGACCGGAGGACACTTCCCCGGCTCATGAAAAGAAGCATTGTTAATCCAAATTTTAAAACCAGGAAAAGATAAGTTGCTGCCAGGTAGCTATCGTAGCCAGTGCCTTAACGAGTTGCATTAGAGCGAATGGTGAACCGCCGCCTCGTCTGGTGTCGCAAATCCCGTAAATTGCTGAGTTGTTTTCAGTGTGGATTCAGGAAGTTCCATTCCACCACGGATATCCTGATCTTGCTGGAAGCGGCAATACAGGACGCGTTCATCTGCAGCTTACACCTTGTGGGTGTATTTTTTGACAGTGAAAAGGCATATGATACGACCTGGCGGCATGTTATTTTAAAACAATTATATGAATTGGGGTTTTGGGGGAAATCTTCCCCCAATTTTTAAATAATATTTATCTCGACATTGCTTCCGATAGAGAGTCAGTAGAGAAGTATCAGACCTTTTTATTCAGGAGAACTGTGTTTCCTCAAGGTTCAGTTTTAAGTGTGTCTCTCTTTCACCTAGAGATTAATAGTATTTCAACTGTTTTTAAGGAGGCCCATCCGGTACTCCTTATACGTTGACGACTTTTCAATTTTTTGTGCATCGTCTAGCCTGAGAAACGCTGAGCGGCAGCTGCAGCTTGCGTTGAATTGGGCTGGATGAATGGTCAGTACACACTGGCTTCCGTTTCTCTGCTGAGAAAACCGATGTTTACTTTGTAGCCGCAGTAAGAGTTTTTTAGCAGAACCTCATCTCACCTTGAACACAGTTTTAGGTTTTAATGAAATTATTAGGTTTCTGGGCCTCATTTTAGACAGTAGGCTTACTTGGCTGCCACATCTTAAGGATGTTAAAGCCAGAGCCCTCAAAGCCCTTAATGTTTTAAAATGTCTGTGTGGCAGGTCGTGGGGCATTGACCGCTCCTGTCAGCTACAATTTTACAGAGCCTTTGTGTGGCCGCGGTTGGAGTACAGTTGCATTATTGAATTATATATGTCCGAATGTTTTAAATCTGACATATTGTTAAATTTACACTAGTAGATAATAGCAAACTAAAGACAGCAACTGAATATTGGAACTCACCTTCTGTCAATCGTAGTCCATGGCAACGTGAGGTGTGTAAGTTTCTTGCACTTAATGTTAACTAAATACTCCAGATCATCCATCGAAAAATTCACTTGGGGCATTTCCAGCCTGGTAAGCTGCGGGCACCCTTCTACTATCGGTCGCAAGTGAATCGGTTTGTACAACCTACAAAAACTGCATATTTCCAAAGACTGTAACAATTTCAGCTGGGCCACAGCGCGTGCACTGTTCTCGTCCTGAAGCACTTCATTTGGAATTCGTAGTGTCTGGATGTTGGGACAGCTATCCACCAACTTTCTCACCACCTGCAGAAACTGTCAGAGAACTGTCAGAGTCGCGCACCGCGTCGTGAGGCTTCCGCGACGGAAACGCCCAATTCCAGACCTCGAGACGGTACTCCTGGCGCCCCCTGCAGCCGGTCTACTCGCGGTGGTCTAAAACGTTCAAATACAACCAAAAGTGGACGGTGGTGCACCGACCGTGGGACTCCGACACTTCTCCCGTAAAGGAACACCGACCGTGGGGTTCGGACACTTCTCCCGTAAAGGAACACCGACCCTGGGACTCTGACACTTTCGTGAAGGGCACTGACGGTCGACTGAAAGAAATAGAGGTGATTTATGAAAGCAAAAAGACAAAACGCATTGAAGTTTGTGAGCAGGTGGTCTCTTCTCACAATTTAGCAGGAAAGTTGCTCCGAGACCGCGCCACGCGAAAATCCAGACCCGTCTCCCGCAAGAAGCGCAAATCCCGACGAGATCTGTTTCTCGATATGCAGACTTCCTCGACAAGGTCGCAGAAAAGGGCGAGTAGAAAACGTGACTCCGTGCCGACTAACGGACCGCGCAACCGCTCCCCGTTACCGTCTGTTTTGAAGGACCGTGGCCCTGCCAAGAGGAATGGCGCGCTGTTTCCTTTCAACGGTTGGCCCGCGGACGAAGAGGCCGGCAGAGTGAGTCCCGCCAATCACTTGTCTAATTTCGTTCCGATCATCTCTGATGTCTTCGGTAACTATCTCGAACTGTGGGACGGGGATACTCCCGAGGTGCCCCTCGCTGCCCCCGAACGGGCTGCGGACGTCCCCGCCACAGCCGCCGACCCCTCTCAGGCTCCGCACACGAGCGGCGACGATCTGGATTCTCAGCCGCTCGGTATATGCGAGGTCAGTGTATCCGATGTGAGTGCGGAGGAAGTCGTTTCTGATGAGAACGACGTCGTAGGTTCGCCGGCTGCCGAACTGTGCCCTCCCTCGAGTGTCGACTTCGGCGGTCGTGATCTCTGCCGTAAGGTGTCGGTTAGTAACGCCGTGGTCACGGTCTCCTCGTCCACTCAGACCTCCGCAGAATGTAGTTCACCTGTCACTACCGAGGCCTCGGAGGAGGTACTGGAAACGCCACTCAGTCTGCGTATCAAAATCTCGCACACTTCTCGAAGGAGCAAGAATAAGAGTTGCCAGACACGTTTCAAACCCTCTGAGGAAATACTGGAAACACCACCTGTTACACGTGTCGGCCCGTCAGCCGTCTCTCAGAGCGGTGAGAATGCGAGTGGTAAGCAACGCTCTGAGGCTACAGAGGAGGTACTGGAAACGCCAACCAATCCACGTATCAATCTGTCATGGTCGATTTCTCAAAGGGGTGAGAATGCGACCGGTCGGCGACACGGCTCCCACGGATGTGTAGCACCACAGACGGCGGCAGATATCGAGAAAGAGAGACAGCTCGTCGTCCTCCTCGAGAAACTGGACACGTCGGGCGGAGCACTGCAGTCGAGAGACGAGATGTAGGGGCGCCGCGGGCAGAGGAGGAAGAGTTGCCTGAAGGTCCGCTCGGAGGGCTACCGCACGCGCAGCAGGTCCAGACGCAGGGTCAGCTTCCTACTGGACGAGCGGTCGCCTCCCCCGACTCGACGCGTGTCGGACTCGCCGGTGAGGGTAAGCGTCTACTCCGGTCTGCTGTAAGCTGTATATGGAGATTTTCTTACTTAACTGTGCTCTGGCCCTTGCATTTTAATCACGTCACATGTAAATAACTTATTTTATTAAGAAATCAACAAAAACAAGTGGAAGAGTAGAGCACTAAGGGAAAAAATATTTTGGATATATTCCTAATACAGCCTGATGCTAACGTTTTGGGGTTTCAAGAAATCAAAGCAGCCTAAATTGAAAGGGGAAATAGGTACACTTATAAAATTGCACAGATTTAAAATTAGAAGACATATTTCAGAGAACGCTTCAGTCTATGGAAGGAGGGCACAAATACAGTAGAGTCAATGTAGAAAGAGTTCAAGAAAGGAGGGAAACAGAAAATGAAGAGAATTAGAGAACCTCGGAGACAAAGTGAAAAGCATTTTTAGATTGTTTGCTGATGATGCGGTTATTTATAGGGAAGTAAGGAATTCGGCCGATTGCTAAGAAATTCAGCGTGATCTGGATGTTATTTTGGCTTGGTGCACTGAATGGCAACTTACACTAAATTGTAAAAAGTGCAAGACAATGAACATAACTAACAAAAAGAATCCAATTGTTCAGAAATACAAGGTAAACAGTTCAGTTATTGATATGGCTGATTCTGTGAAATATTTGGGAGTAACAGTACAAAGGAACATAAAATGTGACTTGCACATTAATTCGCTAGTAACTAGAGCTATTTCTAGGCTGCAATTCCTTGGTCAATATTGAAAAATTGTAATGAACAAACAAACGAGATAGCGTACAAATCTCTTGTGCGTCCACGCGTGGACTACTGTTGTGCCATTTTCGATCCATTTCGTAAGGGGCTGATTGACAGTATAGAGAAAGTACAGAGAAGAGCCGCTCGATTCGTTACCGCTTGCTACAGTCCTTATGAAAGCGTCACAGAACTGATTAGTAGACTAGGCTGGGAGTCTCTGGTAGATAGACGACGCACATTTCGTATAAACTTATTGGTAAACATGCGTACTCCCACTTTCACTTACGAGTGTAGTGAAATACTTCGTCCACCAACCTATTTGAGTTGAAATGACAGGAAAGATAAGATTAGAGAAATAAGGTGCCGCACTGATTCTTATATGAATTCATTTTTCCCTCGTACCATTAGATATTGGAATACACAACAAAGAGATTAGGTTTGGTGCTGAGCACCCTCTGCCACCCACAGTTTTGTGAATTGCAGAGTATATATGTATATGTATATATATTGCTGGTTGGTAGTCTTCTGCACCGTTGTGTTAGGCTTGGGAACAGAGTGATGGTTAAGGTGGTGCATATTTCTTTGGTAATATTCATTTTGCAGATGGATAATGGATAGGAGCAGAAGCAGTAGAAGGAATGAGATATCTGTTATAATTGTCGGAACCACATGGCAGTGGATCATTATATTTTGCTAAAACCTGAAGAATTTCTGCTTTTGCAAGTAACTTTTTATTTTCAGGAATGGTTTTTAAATGTGCATGTAGGGAAAGTAAAAATAACTTGTCATCATCGTCATCAGCTCTGTCAGAACGCAACCTTATTGACTCTCTCAGTGTGTCATTAAGTTCCTTTAAAGTATCCTCTGAGTCATGCGTTTTTTTTTTCTTTTTTGGCCACGATCTGTCGGAGAAATAAATTCCTCCGGAATGTGTGCTTCTAGTTCATGGCATTCATTTTCAGGTTCCAGGCTTGAGTGTGTTCTTAAAAAAAAATCATCAATTAGTATTTTCAATAAATTAAAAAAAAACTATTTTTTGATCTCACAAATCAGATTTTACCTGTTGTTTTGAAAAGACGGCTTTAAAAATATAAGCATTTCAAAATAAACGTATGATTTTCTGCTGGACGCTTCGTCACCTGACTTAGATATCTTTTGCTTTGCTGATTCCCTAGTGAAGCTATTTCTCAAGCTCTTCCATCTGCGTTGCATTTCATGGCCTAAAACAATTACAATAAAATATTGTTTTAACTGTTCAAAACAATGTCTGTTTTAGAAAATTGCCTTACTTTTAAATAATTTACAGATATCTGGCTGCCGGAAGTTCTCTAACTGACCTGCATTACTACTATAGAATTGGCATCTCAACGCTATCCGGAATTGTGCAAGAAACGTGCAAACTAATATGGGAAACATTAAAAACTGAATGTATTCAACCTCCAACGCAAGATAAATGGCGGGAAATTGCCGACGGTTTCATTAAGAACACAAATTTTCCAAATTGCCTTGGTGCTATAGATGGGAAACACGTTAGAATAATAAAACCTATTGATAGTGGGTCACTGTATTATAACTACAAAAAGTATTTCTCAATTGTTCTGTTGGCGGCATGTCACAGCAACTATAATTTCACTTATGTTGACATTGGTTCATATGGGCGAAATTCAGATGCAGGAATTTTTAAAGAAAGTCGGCTTTGGCATGCTATACAATCAAATTCCTTAAATGTCCCCGCACCTGCACCGATAGGAAGTCATACAAATGCAAAATTTCCCTTTGTTTTTGTAGGAGATGAGGCATTCGGCTTATCAAAACACATTCTTGGACCATATGGTGGTAAAAACCTCTCTACTACAAAAAGAGTATTTAATTATCGCCCAAGTCGAGCCAGGAGGTATATTGAGTGCACATTTGGAATATTGTCCAACAAATGGCAAATTTTTCACAGGCCACTTAACGTAGGAATCGAATTTTCTGAAGACATTGTTAAAGCATGCGTTATTTTACACAACTTTGTGCGCTCGAGAGATGGTTTCATGTTTGATGATACCCTCTCATGCGAAGGATTCATTGATTTCGATGAAGCCAATAACGTAAAAGCAAAACAACCAACGGAAATAAGAGATTCATTTGCAGAATTTTTTGTAGGGGAAGGCAATATTCCATGGCAATATAATAGAATATAAATTTTTTGCAGTATCAATATAGTTGTAATTAGTTATTAAATTTTTTGTATAAACTGTAAAACTTTAAATTTAAAATGAAAAAATAAATTGTAAATTTTAAATACAAAATTTACTTACTTTTCTTGTTTTTTTCTTCATCTGGCAGTTCCTTGAAATCGGGCACCATCAAACAAAATATTTCATCCCAATACTTTTGTTTTTCTGTTTTATTTGAATACGCCACTGCTTGAACATCCCATACAGCCGATCTTTCTCGAATCAGCTCTATAAATTGTTCAGTATCAAAGCACTCCATGCACTACGACCACTAGACCATACGGAGGAGTTCCGCCTCGACCTTCGAAGCGAGAGCAACTACCTACAGGAAGATAAGTGTTGACGACTGGAAATTTAAACTACCGGACTGATTTGGGCTCGAATAGGAAACTGAGAACGCACAGTGGAAACAGGAAACGACCCGGCATACTGTACACGGAAACAGGCTACCCGGCAACGGACTACGGCTGACGGCAACGGACACGAATTGGACAACATTAGGGAAATGGACTGGTCAAGATTAAGCGAAGGAAATCAGAATATGGAAACATCTGAAACCGGAGCGGAATTTAGAAGTGAAGACGATGGTGACACATCAGAAACAGAGCACAGCAATTATACAAGTATGAATGAACAGGATATCGGTGGAAATTCCGACTTTGTGGAAGTGAAGGGCAAACGAAAATGTGGTGAGAATTCCAAAAGGAAAGTAAAGCAAGCCAGAGGTAATCCAGATATTGCAACTAAAAACCGCTTCAGCCCACTACAGGGAGCAGAAGAACAGGAAAAAGAAAATGAAGAAGAAACAAGTAAGACCACTCCCAAATTACAGCAGAAAGAAATACTACCACCAATAGTTATTGGAACAGTCAAAGAATTTATAGAAATGAATAAAGTAATTAAAGAGAATTTAAAAGGGAACCTGAAAGTAGTTTATATAGGAGATTCATTGAAATATCATGTAGAAAACAGCAGAGATTACGAGTTTATAAACAGATTTTTCAAGGAGAACGGAATACCTTCATACACGTACCAACTGCCCAAAGACAAACCCCTGAAGGTGGTAATAAAGGGCCTACCGCCAACAATAACAACAGACGAAATTGAAGCAGACTTGAAAGAAGAAGGTTATAGAATACAACAGGTACATCAGTTTAAAAAAAGAGATACAAACTCAAAGGCACTAATACCACTTCCCCGCAGGGGCCTGGTACGCAAGTGCCAGGTACGGGTTTGGCGAACCCGCGGTGCCCGAGCTGGAAACTTGTGAGCGCCGCAAGTTTCCCACACCGTAAACTATTACCATGCTTCAACGACCACCGTAGGGCGTGGCGGTGGAACGTTGTGTGCCTAGGAGAACGGGGATCTTGGCTTCATCGCCCGGATCGCGAGGACGGTGAAAACCTCTATAAAAAAAAACCCTCAACCTCAAGGTCAGCCACGTGCCGAGGAGGTGAATGGGTGGAGAGGGAATTCACTCGCTAACGTGCAACCTCAGGGGCACCTGCGCACCCCTGTTGTATCAGCATTTCTGTATAACATGTTTTTACTCCTGGGACCAAAATTCCTTCTCACAAGCAAAAACAAAACCCCTGCGGTCCGGGTGTGCCGCAGGAAAATAAAAATACACCCAATAGAAAGAAGCGGGCCAGGGTAGATAGCCCTCCCGCTTCTGAATGCAGTAGTAACAGGAAAGTTTGTTCCATAGCGAACGCTTTCATTGTAATGCAGAGGAAAGAGGGGACATTTGAAAAAGTGCCCCCCTTTTATATCAATAAAGGGCTTCAAGGACTAGTAGGAACTTTGAGATCTGTTAAAAAGCTGAGGAACGGGACGCTGCTGCTGGAAACAACCACCAGTAGGCAGGCTTCCCAGCTCCTTAATTGCGAGAAGCTCGGGGAGTTCGTAGTCAGTTGCGAACTCCACAGAACCCTAAACTCTAGTAAAGGCGTTCTCACCTGCCGGGACATCATGGATTTAGGGACTGAGGAACTGGTTAAGGAGTGGGAAGAACAGCAAGTGGTCGAGGTGCGTCAGATTCAACGGAGGGTAAATGGCAGTCTTGAAAAGACTGCCACCTTCGTCCTGACGTTTGACACTCCAGTGTTGCCCAAGTGTATTAAAGCCGGATACATTAATCTGAACGTCCGTCCGTATGTTCCGGACCCAATGCGCTGCTTCCAGTGCCAGAGGTTCGGACATGCGACGGCGTCATGCAAGGGCAACCCCACCTGTGGTAGATGCGGCAAGGGGGCACACGAACCGGGTGTCAGCTTGCACGCTCCCACAGGTGTGCGTCAACTGCTCCGGGTCGCATCCTGCCTGGAGTAGGGAGTGTCAAGTGTATCTTGAAGAGCGCAAGATACAGGAGTTGAAGACCAAAGAGCGGATACCGTATGGAGAAGCAAAGAAGAAGGCGAAATCGCTCGCCGCTCCAATATTTGGAAGTAGCTTTGCTAAAATGGTCTCGACACCCGTCAGGAAAGAAAGTGTTGCTACGCAGACATCCTTTGCAGACATGGGCACAAGCACTGTGTGTTCATGTCAATGCAAGTGTGGTGCAAAATCCACCAAGGTCATCACACCTAAGACCGCGGATGTCGCTAGCAACACATCTGCAACCTCGACCAGTCCAGCAGCAGTAACAAAGACCCCACCAGCAATGAAGTTAACAGCACCTCCTATTCCACCGCGTTCTATCGAAATGGTAGCGATACCATTAGCTACCGGTGGTAATAGAGGTGACCAAAAGATAAGAGGTCCTAAGTTTAGACAGACTTATCCGACCCAGTTTGTCAAGTCCCCCTCTTCTTCCCCTCCCAGACTGCCTAGCGGTGGGGAGACTAAGGGTAAGAAGCAGAGGAAGAAGAAGAAAAAAGATAAGGAGGATTTTGAGGAGTCCTCTGGGTCGGAGATGTCTGTCACCGTTTCTGGAACGGAAGACACGGCCCCGCAGGGGCCTGGTACGCAAGTGCCAGGTACGGGTTTGGCGAACCCGCGGTGCCCGAGCTGGAAACTTGTGAGCGCCGCAAGTTTCCCACACCGTAAACTCCTACCATGCTTCAACGACCACCGTAGGGCGTGGCGGTGGAACGTTGTGTGCCTAGGAGAACGGGGATCTTGGCTTCATCGCCCGGATCGCGAGGACGGTACAAACCTCTATAAAAAAAACCTCAACCTCAAGGTCGGATACGTGCCGAGGAGGTGCATGGGTGAGAGGCAGATCAGTCGCTAACGTACAACTCCAGGGGCACCTGCGCACCCCTGTTGTACTAGCGCTTTCTTTTAAAATGTTTTTGCTCGTGGGATCAAAACGAAGCCTCACAAACAAAAACAAAACCCCTGCGGTCCGGGTGTGCCGCAGGTTAAAAAATATACACCCAGTTCCAATAAGCGGGCGAGGGTTGACAGCCCTCCTCCGGAACAAGTACAAAGTAACGGAAAGGTTTGTCTAATAGACAATGTCTTTGTAATCATGACAAGAACGGAGGGATCCTTTGAAAAGGTCTCTCCGTTCTACATACAGAAAGGAATTGAGGGAATAGCGGCAGGTTTGAAGAGCGTGAAAAAGCTGAGGAATGGGACCTTGCTTCTGGAAACATCTAACCACAAGCAGGCTGTTTCACTCCTTAAGTGTGAGAAGCTCGGGGAGTTCGCAGTGAAATGCGAACTCCATAAAACTCTAAACTCTAGCAAAGGTGTCATCACTTGCAGAGATTTAATGGATATAGAGTCCGAGGAACTCCTTAAGGAGTGGGGATCAGAAAATGTGGTCGAGGTTAGGCAAATCAAACGAAGGGTTAACGGCAATCTTGAGAAGACTGCCACCTTCGTCCTGACGTTCGACACCCCAATGTTGCCCAAAGCCATCAAAGCTGGCTACTTAAACCTAAATGTTCGCCCGTATGTTCCGGACCCGATGCGCTGCTTTAAGTGCCAGCGGTTCGGGCATACGACGGCGAACTGTAAAGGCAACGCCACTTGTGGCAAATGTGGAAAATCGGCGCATGAACCGGGTGCAACTTGCACCCTCCCACAAGTGTGCATTAACTGCTCCGGGTCACATCCAGCCTGGAGCAGGGAGTGTCGAGTGTACCTTGAAGAAAAGAAGGTACAGGAGTTGAAGACTAAGGAAAGAATATCCTTTGGCGAGGCGAAGAAACGGTTTAAGGCGCTGGCGCCACCGGTCTTCGCCACTAGCTTCGCCAAAACGTTATCAACTCCCGTCAGGAAGGAGAGCGTTGCTACGCAGACGTCCGCTGTGGACACAGGCACGAGCACGACATGCTCGTGCCAGTGTAAGTGTGGTGCGCAACCCACTAAGGTCCTAACACCAAGGACCGCGGTCGTCGGTCGTAGCGCTTCTGCTATCTCGACCACTAGAGCAGCAGGTCCATCAAGTCCACCAGCCAAAGCACGGCCATCCGCTCCAGTAGCTGCAGCCGTGGGTGCCTCTGCAACAGCAGAAGCAGCACCCATGGCAAAAGCTGAATCTGCAGCTGTAGAAGCAGTTGAAACGCCATCTGTCGGAAGCGGATGGCAGGTAGCGCAGAGAGTTCGGGGTCCGAAGTTCAAACTAACGGACCCCACCATGTTCTTGAAGTCCCCTTCTACGTCTCCTCCCAGTTCCCCAACTGGCGTGGGGAGGAGCGAATTTAAGCCTCGGCGGAAGAAAGATCCGCAAGACGCCGAGGCCGTAGAACAAAAGTCATCTTCGGACCCCGAAGATGACGTTATGCTGGTGGACGAAGGACCTGGTCCCGTTCCTCAGCGGTCACCATCGGAGGACCCACCCGACCCGGGGCGGGTGGTTTTAAATAGGTAGAATGGCTCCCATACTTCAGTAGAACGTAAACGGCTTTCAGGCTCACAAAGAGGAAGTCCAACTCTTAGCACGGTCTGATCCATTGTGTCTCTGCTTGCAAGAGACACATTTCAGACCGCTACACCAGCCAGTGCTAAGAGGATATGACATATTCCGAAAGGACGATACCGAGGGTGATCGAGCTAAGGGAGGAGTGGCGGTGTTGGTCCGAAACACTGTCCACTCCGAACCCGTTGCTCTCACCTCCACATTACAAGCAGTTGCGGTAAAAATACACGGTCCAATCCAACTGACCGTATGCTCTGTCTATCTGCCACCCAGTGTGTCAGTCGGCTACGACGACCTGGTTGGCATCGTACGACAACTCACTCGGCCCTTTCTCCTTTTGGGAGATTTCAACGCCCACAATGCGTTGTGGGGATCCACCACCGATTGCCCCAGGGGCCGAGTGGTTGGTAGATTGATAGAGCAGGAGGAAATTTGTATCCTGAATACAGGGCAAATGACTCATTTCACCACTGCTACCGGTACATCTTCTGCCATTGACCTTTCCTTGTGTTCCCCCTCATTTGCGGACTCCGTGCAGTGGGAGGTGGGTCGCGACCTACATGGTAGTGACCACTTCCCTATTTGGATGCATGTAGAGTGTGAACGTGGAGGAGGAAATAACCGACGTAAATGGAACGTCAGTTGTGCAGATTGGCAGCTCTACTGCCGTGCTGTACAACTGCAACCCTGTGGCAGTATACAGGAGAAGGTGAATCACTTGACCGAAGTGATTCACCGTGCACCTGACGTTTCCATGCCGAAGAGCTCCGGAACGCTGCGAAGGACGCCCGTCCCCTGGTGGAACGATGAATGTCGTTCCGCCATCCGGGGTCGCCGACGGGCGTTGCGTCGTTTTAGGTTGTGCCCAACATCTGACAACCTAGCAGCGTTCCGTATTGACAGAGCTGAGGCGCGTCGATGTTATTAAGGAGAGCAAGAAGAAGGTCATGGCAGAACTTTGTGAGCACAATAAATCGTTCCACACCTTCATCGAAAGTATGGGAGTCCTATTCCGCCGTATATCTGGAAGGTACTCCCGCCGCACGAGTAATCTGGGTTACTGGATCGCGGACGTATTATTACCGACGAACGAAGCATAGCGCAGCTGATGGCGGAGAACTTCGCCGCTATCACTTCATCGGCCAACTTTAGAACCTCGGTTCCAGCGACAAAGAGTTGCTGCCGAGAGGCGCGCGCTGTGCTTCGATTCGTCGAATACAGAGGCATACAACTGCCCATTTACGTATTGGGAGCTGGAGTCAGCGTTAACTAGCGCTAACGACACTGCTCCAGGGCCTGATCTGATCCAGTACCTGATGCTGAGGCATCTAAGTAAAGATGCTAAGGAGTATCTTCTGGATATTTTTAACGATATATGGACCGGAGGACACTTCCCCGACTCGTGGAAAGAAGCAACGCTCATTCCCTATTTTAAAACCTGGGAAGGATAAGTTGTTGCCAGGTAGCTATCGTAGCATCGCCCTTACAAGCTGCGTGGGTAAGACACTGGAGAGGATGGTCAATCGCCGCCTCGTCTGGTGTCTTGAATCCCGGAATCTGCTCAGCCGCTTTCAGTGTGGATTCAGGAAGTCACGTTCCACCTTGGACAACCTGATCTTCCTGGAGGCGGCAATACAAGATGCGTTCATCCGCAGCCAACACCTTGTTGGTGTTTTTTTCGATCTTGAAAAGGCCTACGATACTACTTGGCGGCATGTTATTTTAAAACAGTTACATGAATGGGGTTTCAGGGGTAACCTGCCCCGTTTTTTAAAATCATTTTTATCTGGTCGTTGCTTCCGGTACCGAGTCGGTAGTGAAGTGTCTGATCTTTTTATTCAGGTAAACGGAGTCCCTCAGGGGTCAGTTTTAAGCGTTACCCTTTTTGCCATAGCAATTAACAGTATTTCAGTTGTCATAAGGAGTCCCATAGGGTACTCCTTATATGTAGACGATTTTTAATTTTTATTGCATCATCCAGCCTGAGAAGCGCCGAGCGGCAGTTGCAACTCACGCTGAACAGGCTGGATGAATGGTCAGTGCACACCGGTTTCCGTTTCTCTGCCGAAAAACCCGGTGTGTACTTTTTACTCGTAGCAGAAGCCTTTTATCAGAGCCCCATCTTACCCTGAGGAATACCGTTTTACGTTTTACTGAAACAGTTCGGTTTCTGGGCCTAATTTTAGACAACAGATTAACCTGGCTACCACATCTCAAAGATGTGAAAGCCAGAGCTTCAAAAGCTCTAAATGTTTTAAAATGTCTGTGTGGCAGGTCATGGGGCGCTGACCGCTCCTGCCTGCTACAATTTTACAGAGCCTTTGTACGGTCGCGGCTGGAATACGGTTGTATTGTGTATGGTTCGGCACGGGACAGTTATCTCCGTATCCTAGATAGTGTCCACCATGCTGGAATTCGACTCGCCACGGGTGCATATCGCACCAGCCCTATTGTCAGCATTTGTGCTGACTCGGGCGAGCCGCCGCTCACCATCCGCCGTCAACTCCTCATGGTGCGACACTACCTTCATGTTGCCATAACACCTGGCAGTCCCGGGTACGACATAGTTCTACACCCCAACCACGAGCGGCTCTATGCCAACCGGTATAGAGCTACTTAACCGTTCAGCTACCGTACAAGGGCTATTTTAGAACAATATGGATTAGAGCTTCCATCTTTTTATCACCAGGGTTGGAGTAAATCTCCTCCCTGGCTCTTAAGGAGGCCCAGAATAATTTTAGACCTGTCTCGGTAAACAAAGCTTGTACAGTGTTTTTAATAATGTTTTTCGAGACATTCTAAATGAGCATCACACGCTTACTCCGGTGTATACGGATGGGTCTAAGCAGGCTAATGGAGTTGGCTGTTCCGTAGTGTTCCCCCGAGCGACTTACACATACAAACTGGATGGCAGGTGTAGCGTTTTTACTGCCGAGTGCTACGCCGCACAGTGGGCCAGAATCGCAAAAAGCTGGCAAAATATAAAAAGTTGTTCAATTTGTACCAAAGTTAGTGTGTAAAGGTTATCGAAGTTGCTGATTAAGAATATAATATTAAAAAGTGAAAAAGAAAATGGCGGATCCAAGATGGTGGACAAATATTGCTAAAAGTCGTTTTATTCATATAAAAGTAATTTTTGTGGAATTATCGAAGTTGCTAGAGTTGTTCAATTTGTACCAAAGTTAGTACGTAAAGGTTATCGAAGTTGGTGATTAAGAATATGGTATCAAAAAGTGAAAAAATAAAATGGCGGATCCAATATGGCGCATCCAATATGGCGGACAAATATTGATAAAAGTCTTTTGATTCATATAAAAGTAATTTTTTTGGGATTTATCGAGATTGATGATGAAGATTATGACTTCAAATATTTAAAAAAACAAAATGGAGGATCCAAGATGGCGGACAAAAATTGGTAAAATTCTTTTTATTTATATAAAGTCAATATTTAGAGGTTGTTGTAGTTAATGGTTAAAAATATAAGCTCAAAAAATGGAAAGCTCGAAAAAAGTACCAAATAGAGGATAGAAGATAGTATAAAATATTACAATAATTTTATTTCAATTACAGTTATTCGGTTAGTACATTGTTTGTGACTATAGTTAAAAGTTGTCGTTTTCTTCTTGTTTTTTATTTTCATATCTTCTTCTTCTGCATCTTCAGCTGAATCGTTATCATCTTCAAAGACTGTTTCCTCATCATCAACATCGGTATCTTCATAATCTTCAGGCACAGGAACTAAGAGGGCAATGGCTTCTGCCGACAAACTCTTCAGTTTGTTTGATGATTTGCGCAAATAAGAAATGTTGAAGTCTGTGGTTGCCAACAATCTCCTGAACACGTCTTACATACTCTTAAGTCCGGAAAACTTTCGAGAAAAACTTATGCGACATTGCTTATCAACTTATTAGTTGAATCTTGAGCATCTTCCGACAATTCATATTGTTATTAATTTATTTAATACTTATTTCTTAACACGTGTTTGAAAGCGTTAAAAAGTAACTCCACAAAGTATATAGAATATTTGTGTTTCAAAAAAATGTATTATTTCATGATTATTAATGAAAAAATTAACTTAATATTAATAATTTCATTTTAAAAAATAACCAAACATTTTGCAAGCGTTGCTTAAAACGTGGTTCAAAGCCGGAGTTGGTACTAGTAGGTGGATTTGAAGGTTAATTTACTAAGGTAATAATATATACTTGCGGACACAGTGCAAAAGAAAGCGGAATATCGTGGAATTCGTAACTTATCTCTATTTCTTTAAACACATTTTAAAATTTTCTCGCGCATTTTCTGGTATTAAGTTAAATTAAAAAAATATGTGTAATTAATGATTTAATAATGACATAAATGTATTTTAATTAGTAGATACTGCCTGGAACACCGTCCATATTTAAAATATTCGTTTCACTTACACTGAACACAAATATTTATCTTTAACCACAAGGCTATTTTGTAACCTGGTGGGCTGCATGCACCGCTAGCAATGAAGTGCCGACTTTGACATGAAATATAAAGGAGAAAATGAACAATTGATCGTCCAAACAATCGGTATTCAGTAGTTCCAACATTACTGTAGCCAACCTGATAGTCGAAAATTCCCATCCAGAAACTTTTTTTTTTTTCCTTTTGGCCAGGTTTTTAAGATTCTGGCCCACTGTGCGCCGTGCTAAAGTCGCTCCAGCATATGAAAGTAAATCGCGATAAGTGTTTCATCATATGCTGTGATTCCCTCAGCTGTATTCAGGCCATAGGAAATATGTATCCATCAGATCGTTTATCCAGGACGCCCTCCTTTCCCTCCATTCTCGTGGAAAGGAGGTATTATTCTGCTGGGTACCGGGCCATGTGGGAATCAGGGGGAACGAGGCAGCTGATGTAGCTGCCAAGTTAATCCTGCGACAAGGTCAGAACCGACTTTGAACCGGTCCCAAAGTCAGACCTTGCCTCGGCGGCGAAGAGATTTGTTTTTGATGTTTGGCAGAGGCAGTGGCTGGAAGTTGAGCATAACAAGCTCCGGCTGGTCAAACCGACCGTTCAGCCGTGGAGCAGCTCCTTCCAGCGGGCGAGGAGGGATGAGGTTCTCCTTACTCGCCTCCGTATAGGGCACTGTCCTCTGACACATGGTTTCCTTCTCCGCCGAGAGGACCCACCGGAGTGTGATGCATGTGGCGTACCTTTGACGGTACGCCACATTTTAAGTGATTGTATTTTATTTTTAGACTTAAGGGCAGACGTTGGCTTCGGCAACGATCTGTCCCTTATTTTAAACAATGATAGTGACAATGTGGCCAAGGTTTTAAAGTTTTGTAGCTTGGCCGGTCTTGTCCCAAAAATTTTGGGCAGACCGGCGTAGGTTTTAGATTGGATTGATGGCCTTTTACAGCCACCAATCCAAGTACTGTTTTTAGTTGTGACCTTGTTTACCTGGCTGGCCCCTTTACAGCCAGCCAGTTAGTCCGATGTTTCAAACTGGTTGGCCCTTTTACAGCCAACCAGTCAGTGTATGTATTTTTACTCTGTGTTCTGTCTACTACTATATTATTATTATTATGTTTTATTTTTTCCGTCTGTGGGGCTGACCCCTTTACAGTCAGTCATGCAGACGGGATTGCAGTCAGTATTTTAGTATTTTACTGTGCTTTCTCTGTGGCCGACCCTTATACAGTCGGCCACTTAGACGGCAATTTTGTCACATTGTCACGTTTTGTATTTGTTAGGGCGCTAATAACCCCGATGTTGACGCGCCCTAAAGCACAAATAACAACAACAACAACAACGGAAGACAAGGAGATGCTGGTGGACGAGTCTGGTCCCGTTCCTCGGCATGATGTGACCGATGACCCACCCGATCCGGGGCGGGTGAGGTTAAATAGGTAAGGATGGCTCCCATACTTCAGTGGAACATCAACGGTTTTACAGCTCACAAAGAGGAGTTACACCTCTTAGCACGGTCTGATCCTTTGTGTCTCTGCCTCCAGGAGACACACTTCAGACCAACACATCAACCTGTGCTAAGAGGTTTTGACGCATACCGAAAGGATGATACCGAGGGTGATCGAGCGAAGGGGGGAGTGGCCGTGTTTGTTCGGAACACTGTCTACTCCGAACCCGTTGATCTCACCTCTCATCTACAAGCAGTAGCGGTGAAAATACACGGTCCAATACAACTGACCGTATGCTCTATCTGCCACCCAGTTTGTCCGTCGACTACGACGACCTGGTTGGCATTACACGACAACTCACTCGGCCCTTTCTCCTTTTGGGAGATTTCAACGCCCACAGTGCGTTGTGGGATTCCACCGATATTTTGGTATATCCCAATTGTTAATTAATTATATACATTAATAATTGCACCTGTGATCAATGCAAACTGATAATTTTCATAAATCTCGCATGCATAAGAAAGTGTAGAGCTTCAAATAAAATTTACCCATAGTTGTTTTAATCATGACGCAAATACAAGAACATTATTGTGTCTAAGGGGTCGTTATTAAATGAAAATCAGTATCTACTCTAAGTAAAACAATGAATTTATTCACAAAACTGCGAAATCGGTTTCACAATTATTATAAATTTGACTTTAGCTCAATTAATAATCAAAGCAGGGAGAACGAGAAGTATATCTAGGCGATGTTAATCGCCATGCTGTTGCTAGGTCTGGTACACACATTTCAGGAACTCAACAAATATCGAAGATGTATTTGCGGTGCGCGAATTATCAAAGGCTTTACCATTCAGTAGCTAATGACTCAGGGGGCGTCTACACGAGCATCATTTTTACGGCAATGTGTTGCCGGCAAGTATTACGTCTGAGTGGCCGCAATGTTGCTCCAATATGGCCGTGAGGCCGGACCATAATGCCGAGTTGCCCGGCAATATGTCCGCCTTATTGCCGGCATTGCTGTGTGTTGCCAAGTGTGGCCGGCATGTTGACGGTGAGATCCCTCGCCGGCCGAGCATTCACGGCAAGTTGGCAACTACCCGTGTTGCCAGTCACAGTAGCATAGTGGCTAAAGCGGTGGCCTCACATACCGCAGGTCGCCGTTTCGATTCCGGCTGAGGGCACAGGTGGTTTTTAATTAAACGTGTAAATCTTGTGTCTTCCATACCTTACCCTGAATTAACGTGAGAAATACTTATGCTTGAGCAGAAAACGTACATACTACACTGTAGCTAGCTGTATGGCTGGAACGGCCGAACGTCATTCTTTTAAATAAATATAAAAAAAAAAAAAACCAAGTGTGTTCGAGTACAATGCGTTTCATTCGGAAAGTAGTCATATTGCACTTTCTTATTAAGAAATTCATTGAAATAGTTGAAAGTATAGAAATGAATAACTGGTCAATCGGAAAGACTCTGAATTTCATCAACGAAATACACTTACACCCAAAGTTGTACTCCTTTAGTACTTTCATCATTGCTTTGCACACCTCTGTTACAATATGAGAGACTACATAAATACATCACACTTTTGTACGAATCATATAAATCGTAGTGTGATAGCCAATCGGGTATTGCATTTGTTATTTTTTTTCAATCATACAAATATAATATTTGAAACCAGTTTCCAAGCTATTGTAAAGTTTTCAAAAAAGAAATTATCCAGATCTGATTCTCCGTCGGCCGTCCTGTTGGCTCCGGTGGCTGTGGCACAGTGATAGTGTCCTGCACTGAACACGGAGTTAGCTGGTTCCAGTCCTGGTGGTCGAAGAAATTTTCATCATCGGGACCTGGCCGGTAGGGTAGAAGAGGGGGTGGTGCACGGTTTCTAATCGCCAGATTGTGCGTCAAATTACTGTGTTATCCCAAACCTCTACACAGTGCGTATAGAGCGAGGGTACACGGCGCTGTTTATGGTAGTTCACGAGAGTAGGCCTGAATGGGCCGGCATGTGGTTCCACCCTCTCCCTTCATCTCCTATTTCATACATCAGAAACAACACTGGACATTGAACTTAGACGCTATTACAGTCATGCACACTTACAATGGGCGAAGGCAACGGGAAACCATCCCAGGTCTCTTCCCAAGGGTGCACCCCAGTGGAGGAGTCGCTTTCGCCCGGAAACGGGCATGGAATCAGAAGAAGATTTCTGTGTCAGTAGGAGTAATCGTTTCACGTTTAGCTAGGTTGCACCAATTCTATTTTCTTTTCTTCTTTGAATTTTGCAAGCTAACAGATGCTGCAGCCACTACCGCACCTCCTCGGCCGTGTTGCTGTGTGGTGATCACACAATGCGTGTAGACGGGAGATGTTGAGCAATACCTTTATTAAATGTAATGTTAATGTGTATGTGTACGTTTCTGTGATGGCATGTTTTTAAGAAACCTTCAAAAACATAAGTTTCAATAGATAATTATTCCATATCTACTTTGTAAGTTTTAAATAAAACTGTAGTGCACGTTTTCGTGTTTTATGAACGACTTACTTTTATTTAATACGCAGAGATCATAGGAGCACACATACATAGAATAGATAATATTGTAGATGTACATGGAACACAGATTATACAGGGCGTTCGCCGGAAAACGCAACCCTCCCAGTCTGTTGCCGTCGGCAACTTGGTCGGACAGCGGGGCCAGCAGTTTCCGCCACGCGGCACCGTGAATCACCGCACTGTTTAACACCTCCGCTGCCCCAACAGTGCAGTGCAGTGACCCTTACATTGTTAAGAACGGTTTCTTTGCATTGTAGCTAGTTTGTGACTACAGTCTCTTATTAATCAGTGTTGTGAATAAACGTTTCTTTGCGGTTTGGCTGGTTTGGGGCTTCATACTCTTACTAATCTGTACCGTGTTTGAGTGTGAGTAAAATTATGGTACGTTACAGTTTGCAACAAAGAATATTTCTCTACGATACATATGTGAAGAAGAAGTCGTTTAAAAAGTGTCGCAGTAAATTTCGTCGCGAATATCCTGGCGCTTTACTGCCAGCTAAATCAACAATTCTGCGTCTGGTTAAAAAAGTAAGAGAAACGGGTTCATTTTTTAACAAAAAGAGACTGTCGGTCAACCGTATTCTCACAGAGGAGAAAATTGACGATATCGCTTTTCGACTAGAACAGTCACCCAAAAAATCATTAAGTCAGTTAGGGCAGCGTGTGTCTCGAAATATGTTCAGAAGATGTGAAATGTGCATTACACAAGAGTGTCAACACTTCCAGCATCTTTTATAAGGTAAGCTAATGAATTACGTCACATTTAAATGCTTAGCACATACAAGTTTATGAAATAGCCCGCGGCCGACGGTCGAAAAATGCCGGGAGCTGACCGCTCGCTCGCCGCGAGCAGTTTCTTCCTTGTAGGGCTAACAGTGGGTTGCGTTTCCCGGCGAACGCCCTGTACTTAACAAATGTTGCTACTAGTATCTAACTTAACATATTTTGATATATGACCAATATCCCCACTATATCAAAATAAACTAACAACATTACTTTTCTTGTATTCCCAATAGTTTTAAGAGTTTACAATGCCTTACATGACATAAAGACTTTGTGAGTATGTCTGCTGGCATACTTGCTGTTTCGGAGTATTCTACTTTAACAATAGTCTTATTAATACATTCTCGACCAAAATGGTATTTTATGTCAATATGTTTTGATCTGTTGTGAAAGACAGGATTATACAATAACTTATGAGCAGTCCGATTGTCATTCATGATTACAATACACTGTAAATCATCAGTTATTTCCTTATTTAAATTTCTCAGATAAATGGCCTCCCTACAACATTCTGATATTCCTACATATTCAGCCTCAGTGCGTGATAATGTAATATTGTTTTGCTTTTTACTCCCCCAAGATATCACACCACCTGAGAGACTAAAACAGAATCCTGTGTAGGACTTCCTATCTAATATGTCATTAGCCCAATCTGCATCTACACAATCAACTATCTCTTTGTTAACATCTTTCCCACAATATTTAATACAATAGTTTTTGGTTCCTTTGAGATATCTTAATATACACTTAGCATGAGTCCAGTGCTCTTTATTATAACAATTATTAAATTTACTCAAGTACACAACTGCTAAAGAAATAACTGGATACATTAGACAGCCAATTAATTGTTTATAAGGCAATTTTTTTATCACAATTCTCATGTTTAGCTAAATCTACACACCACTAAAGATCAAATATAAAACGAAAATACGCTACTGTCCTCAGCGAGTGCTTAGCCCTGACTAACCTCTACTTTCTACAAAAGTAAACACTCAAAGATGACACTAACTAAAGCTACACACCACTAAAGATCAAATACAACACGAAAATACGTTACTGTCCTCAACGACTGCTAAACTGTAACTAACGTTTAACTCCCAAAAAACGTATAACCAATTCTACACGCACACCGTTTCTGCCATAGACAACGTTCTTGTCACAACCAACAAATTTATAGTTTTCAAGAGCTTTAACAAAGATAATAGAGTCTAGAAAATAGTCACTTAGCTTTCTAGTATTTTGTAGCTGGTGGTTCAACTTTCACTTCACTCAGCTGTTGTTGCATCTGCGGCGGACGTTGTCAATGTAAGACTGGTTCACGTTCAGCCGCTAGCCGCGCTGTGTGCTTCCAAAGATTCTCCTCTCTTCTTTTTGAACTCTGGTTTTTTCTCTGCGTTACTCAGTTCGTAAGTTTATGTAATAATTCCTTTATTTTGCAGCACTTAAGGTCACTGTACGATCGCCATGTATTTTTGAAGTGCTATTGTTTATTATTTATCGTGTTTTGTATAAGAAGGGCAAGTACGTTGTATTGAACCTATAACTCAGAAACTGATGAATTAGTTTGAAGTGAATGAAAAGATTTAACACCAGTGCAGAGCACAGGTGTGAACATATATACTCTATCATATTGGCATTTACTATTATTGTTAAGTTATAGTTGGCATTTTATTGTTATTCAGCGACACAAAACGCTTGTAGATAGTGCTGATTGAGGTTGTTGCCCGAAAGTCTTCAATCGGAATGATAGTAAAAGTTTATAATCACTAAGCGGAAGCTGTTACTTACCAATATTGATGATCTTGGTCAGATGTGCAGTCTTCGGCTGTTAACAAAGCAAACCATTCCATAAAAAGTTATTGGCTATTGGGGATTGCTCTGTTTAGAAAATATATAGTTTGTAGGGTATACAGGTTATTTTTCCAGAACTGACGGATAAAGACTTCAACTCTAAAAAAAAAAAGCTATAATGGTGATGTTCTACACACCATGGTGCCGGCATTGCCAGAATCTGAAACCAGAATTTGACAAAGCTGCTAGATTAGTAAGAAACAACGGCGGTCCGGTCGTATTAGCGAGGGTTGATTGTACTGGTCGAGGAACGCAAACCTGTCACTTAAATAATGTTACCGGATATCCAACAGTAAAGTTGTTCAAAAATGTTCGGTCTTATGAAGAATATAATGTACCAAGGGCAGTCAATGAAATTTTTAACTATCTGAATGGTATGCTTGGTAGACAGGCGGAGGCCATGACAGCTGAAGATGGTTACAAAGGCGATGTTACTCAATAACAGTAGTTTACAATAGCAATCCAAGTAACATACTGGTGGGATGGACAATACCGTAGTGTAATATAAAGACTTATTGTAGTTTTTTTTATTGTTAATTATTATTAAGCGATAAGGGAAGTAACTTGGTGTACTAATATGTGTTACAGACAATGTGCAGTGTAAACCAGTTGCTGCTCATGGAAACCCAACTAGGAAAGTTCATCAAGCCATCGGTCCTCGTTATATATATAATTAAAAAAATCATGAAGATAAATATTGCTCAATGTTTGTTAGTCAAATGTAAAATGTAAGCTCTCCTTACCGAAACAAGTTTACCATAACCATTTATACTTGTATTGATGGCAAATGGTATGGTGAACTTGGAGGGGGGGGGGGGCTGTAGGATAACAAACAGGTTATCCCAGAAAAGGTATTCTAATGTCATCTTTGAATTATGAGTTCCATGGCACGGGCCTGTTAATACTCTCTTTAAAGAAGGGTTTCCATAACAACAAGAATAAAGGGATACAACTAGGAGATTGCCTAGGTCAGCGCTAAGGAGAAGTTGCAGAAAGAAGTCCGATTATGTAATTGAAGCGATGTATTTGGAGAGTAATAAAAGATTGATTTAAATTGTGCAGAGTATCACGGCTAACAAATTAATTATTTGGTTTAGCTGCACAAAAAGTATATTACGATATATAAATATATATATATATATATATAAATATAAATATAAAGATAAAGATAAACCTATTGAAAACCACTTCGGAATAATAATAATAACATCATAAATACAACAACCTCTACTTTCTACAAAAGTAAACACTCAAAGATTACATTAACTAAAGCTACACCCCGCTAAAGATCAAATACAACACGAAAATACGCTACTGTCCTCAACGACTGCTAAACTGTAACTAACCTTTAGTTTCTACAAAAGTAAACACTAAAAGATTACACTAACTAAAGCTACACACCACAAAAGATCAAATACAACTCGAAAATACGCTACTGTTCTCAACGACTGCTAAACTGTAACTGTATCTACGTTAAACGAGGAATCCATCACCATGAAATCGGACTCCAACCCATGCTACAACTGGAAGCGCGTGCAATTGAAATTGGAACAACGATAGGCCTTGTCGCTGTTGTTGCTGCATACAGGTCGCCGCGCCTACTCTTCCCAGAAGAAGATTTTCTCAGACTGTGCACCTTAAGGGGCAAGCTTCTCATAGGTGTAGATCTGAACGCGAAGCACCCCAAATGGAATTTTCGCGCACGCAATCCAGCAAGTGCCCACCTCCACCGCCTCTGTCAACGATACAGCCTTCAGGCATGGGGACCTGACGAGCCCATGCACCATCCCTGGAATGGCCATCGTCCAGATGTACTATAACTACGTTCGCTCTCATCTGGCGCGTCAAGATCATGTACCCCTCCCCCCGCGCCTCACCTCACCACCCCCTCCAGTTGCCTTCCCCTCCGAGCAGACAGCTACCTACAGGCATTGTCGTTTATTGCAGTATTGTCCTGTTTATTCCGATACACCGTTATAAAACGCTGTAAGTGAAATGGCGTCAGATAGTTGTTACATTAGGCGACAGTCAAAAACAATTATTTTTTATGTGTATAATTTTTTAAGACGTTAGAAAACTCTGAAGAGAAAGTTAATATAGTTTTTAGGGAATCACAAAAAAAAAATGACAGCAGAGGCGTGTGGCGTATCGTTATGAACAGTACAGCGTGTATGTAGCGAAGCCCAGCTGACTGTTCCAGAGCCATCCTTTTCTTCTCCAAAGAAAAACATTCACCGAGAAAAACTGGTCACGGACGGAGATGGAAGAATTTCAGAAAGATGTCATTCGACGTTCCGTTCTAGAATTTTATGACCGAGGTGAATACCTTACCTTACGAAAATTGAGGGAGGTACTGAAAGACAAAATTAACTACACTGGAGGCGTATAAGTTATTCATATACAGAAACGTAATGACGGTAGACGTCTTCTGATGGAAAAGACACACATTGTTGCAGCAAGGGCCTCATTTTTAAGAAAAATGCACGATTTAACATCCACTTTGACCTGTCATCTGCTTGACGAGACGGGGGTAAATCAAAATCACGCAAGGAAGTTTATTTGGCATCACTCTAAACGCAGTGGTGGTCTCATCAACGATTTCTATAAACAGAAACTATCGCTTCGAGTAAATATCACTTTCATTTCAAAATTTAAACGACGTGTTTAGAGAATTAATTTCCACTGGGAAAGACATCTAAAAATTGGATTTAATCGTCGAAATGTCTAGCGAAACTTTTAAAACTAAAAATAATGATTGGAAGCAGTAAGTTTTATTCATTGATATGTAAATACTTTTTATATTTATTAACATATGAAATTGTAGTTGGTAAACACGAAATTTCTATGTCATACGATTTACTAATTTCCGTCACGACAAATAGTTTAAATGTTGGATTTTCTGAAGAAATCATCAAATTTGATGCAACATATTGTACCACGTACGTCGTGATGACGTTTGCGCAAGCGCGGCAGCTGTTTCCCCTTCGCCTGTAGGGGCTGGGGCAGCGGAGTGGGGATAGAGCAGAGTGACCTTGGCCCGCCTTTCCTGTCTGAACATAGTATAGACATTGCCATTTTCAAAGGAATTACAGGCTTTATTACTGCCAGCACGATGAATAGACTATCATCTGATCACTCGCCAGTGATGATTGAAATGGACGTGGGGTCTTGGCGTAAGATCCCCTCCAACACTCACAACTTTAATAACACTGACTGGTACAGCTTCCGTAAAGCAGTCAGAGTTTCAGTTTAGAACCGTCAACAACGAAACCCTGAGACTGAATTAAAACGGTTTTCATCCATTGTTGTCCAGGCAGCTAAAAATGCTACTCCACCACCTGGAACAAGACAAACAATCCAGATAACAGCCCCCGCAACTTCTTTCCCAGATTAGGCACAAAAACAGAGTGGCGAGAGAATGGAAGCTGACTTCCCAACCTGTTACCTGACGCCTTCTCAACAGCCTACAACGCGAGCTGAAAGCTGCCATAACAGAACATCGGAACAGGGAACGGTCACCGAGACTGCCCACCCTGAAAGTACAGGACGGTAGTCTATGGGATGAGACGAGGCGTTTTACCAAACGTCAAGTGCGTATCCCCTCGCTGCTCGGCGAAAGAGGCCTGGTTTTCTCTGATGAGAAGAAAGCGGAAGCACTTGCGGATCATTTTGAAAGGCAGTTCCGTACTCCAGAAAATGAAGATCCAGAACACACGGCTGAAGTCTGAAGGTGGCTAACTAGATTTCTTGCAGCTGAAGATGAAGATCACATTGAAGAAGTTACTCCAGAAGATATTTGATCTTCCGCCGTGTTAATAGCTACGTAGGTCATTATTATTATTATAAATTTTAATTGCAATGCAGCTAATGCTTCTGGCAATTCTCGTAGTCATTTAATTACCTCTTTTTACATAATTTTTTTTTTTAATTTGCTTTTATAAATGAAGTGTTAAATTTCTCCCCAAATTACTTTTCCGATTTACAAATTTTAATTTTAAATTGTTTAAGCGTTTTTGGTAAATTAATCACTGCACTTGGTAATTTGTTCCAATCCCTCACATCCTTACCAACAAAAGAAAATTTTATGCACTATTCTTAATTCTTTGACCAATATCCCTCCAAGTCCCATCACCTCATGCCTTGTACATTCCCAGTATTCTCTTCACCCTCCTCCTTTCCTTCAATAACTCCCAATCCAACTCACCGACATGGTGTTGATCATTTCCAGGATCTACTTATTGATGTTATTCACGTCTTCAGTCACATCTAACAATCAAATCGTTGTCACAGCTGCTTTTATCATTACTATGTGTAAACTTTTGCTGGTATTTTATGGTGAATGTGTATGTGGGATTATATAATTAAGCATAAACTTTGGTAAGGCTTTATCTGTGGACAGAACGAAAAATATTATTTCCGTAATATTTATCTTAACTAAAAAGAAATCTTATTTTTATATTCGGATACGGAGGATTGCACGATAACCGTGGTGCCGCAAAATTTATATAGACAAAGCAATTACCTACGACCTGATGCTCTTAGAAGTGTGTTGTAGTATATGAGTTTTCTTTATTAATAATAACAGCATCTAAATTATTATTATTATAATTTTTTTCCTGCTGTTTGGATATTGATTTTATTTTGACGATATATTGATTCGATCAGTTATTCTGCTTTAAAATAGAAATTTACGCGGACTAAAACTAATGCTACGCGTTATCACACGTTAAGAATTATTTTTAATTTACTTCGTTTTCAGAGACACCACATTACTAATGTGGTTATTTCAGCCACATGTAAGTAATTCCAAAATTTCAAGAATCGTTCACTAAACAGCGAATGTATCAATGCGGATGTGACAGAAGCTATGATATACGAACGTAATCATTAGCCAAGTTAGTGGTTAGGTTGAAATGCAGCCTGGACCAGAATGACAATTCACTCTTTTGTTTGAGCATAAGGCATAATGGATTTAGTTTTATTGTTATCTACGCGGTGTGGCATAAGGTTTTAAGATGCCTAACTATTTTTTAGTTTCATTGGTTCCATGTTGCTGTCCTCATTAACCCAAAGCACATACGGCGATAAACATTGCAAAATCAGGGTTATGAAACTTATTTAATAGAAATAACATTTTATTTTACTGGCCGTGGTTTGAACAGCAGCCACAAAATATATATTAATCGAGTGAAGTACATAGAAATATGGAAAGTTCCGCACATGTCATTGTGGGAAAAAATGTATTGTTACCTGTTTATATTTATGGTAGCTATTTTTCAGACATCTTCTTTCGAGAAAAAAAACTGAATTTCTTATCCATAATGATATGTAAATAATAAGTATTGGCTTATTAATATCCAGCGATCACGTAGACATATTGTACCAGAGATAATGTGTCTACCACATAGTAACTTAATGCATTTCGTATGGTAACTTACCTGTTGCGATGCAAGTCAATGCTTATTACGTTTAATTCGCGTACTCCGTTTATTTTAAGCACTGTGGTCCAGAAAAGTGAGTAACAAAAGTAAAAAATAAAAATAAAACTGAATCCAAAGTTTTGTCAGATTTTTGCGAAAGGAGTGCGCGTCTGAAGTGCATAATGATCGGCAGCCCACAATTTTCCAAATATAATGGTTTTAATTGCTTGCTCCTTCCCATGATACATATAAGTCATTAGCTATTATCGCAGATTTTTACTCACACTATTAGTTCTAAATATTTGAAAACCGCGTTCAAATTGCTGTCATAATTTTAAGGCGGCTCCCCTTCAAGTAAAGAGACACACGAAGCTTGCCTAAAGACTTATAATAGTATAAATTTGCCAAATGCTATTGATTACCTGAAACGGAACTCTTTTAAATTAGTGTTTATCTTGTGGAATACAGTAAATTATGTGACACTTATTTTATATACTACTCATAAAATTACTTCAAAATAACTTTTCAACTGTTTTCTCGGTGTTGCGGTAGCTAACTATTATGTTGTAAACTGGAATGCTCATTTCACTGAAATCTCTTCTTTTAAACCTTATTTGTATACTGAAGAGTACTTCTTTGTACCTTCTTTTAATATTACTCAATTATATTTTATACTGAATAACGAGATTACTTTGTTTATTACACGAATAAAAAGTAAAAGATATTCACATAGATCATTCACAGATATATTGTTCTGAGCAAGTTTTCAACGACAATCTTTTAGATAAACAATTTGTACTACAGAGCATAAAATCTCAGGGCGTCTCGCGATTGTAATTATATATGTGTATATATAAAAGCACACACACAAATGAACATTCAATTCAACTCACAGTGTTTCATGCGCCAATCCCAATTCCGTTGTCAAATCGTCCTGCATACACCGACAACACTCAAAAACGCAGATTCCTTAATCAGTCAATCTTGCCGACCGTTTCTTCACACTCCTCTGTAGCACTTGACGCTCTTCTGTTTTTTTTTTTTTTTTTTTTTTTCTCTCAGAGAACATTAAAAGTTTCATACACTCTTTGCCTTTGCACAGAAATCATATTAATATGTGAAGTATCCTAATGGTACATTACAATATTTACACTCAAAAGTTGACTGAGGAATGTAATCTCTACTTTCCATTACATATCACAAAATGTTACCCATAAAGTTTCGTTCTTGTGTTATCCAAGCAACTTTTTGCTAGCACCGTTATGGTACAGTAGGTTTTAGTAGATGACGATTGTTGAACAGTCTAAATTCCTCATATTCATATCTTTAACACCGCACCTAAACGCTAATTGGTCGTTTATAGACAGTGACTCCAACATTCGGTTTCAGACGCTTGCTGGATCTACCAGATCTCGATTACCGTGTCTGTACCAGTTACATTCCATACAAGTGACTGTCATCGAGTAGCAGTCGCAATTACGGCGGAATGTGCATCCGATATATCGATCCAGCTTAGTCGGTACCCAGTGCTAGCTGGCAGATTAATAATGGGGTGCTTTTCACTGCGGGAAAAGACCCATAACGGGCGTTCCGTCATCTGTAAGGGTGAGTGGTTTGGCGAAATGGGTGGGTGGGGGAGGGGGGAGAGGTAAGACTAACTAACGAACACTTTGCAGCTTCGCCGTGAAAGAAATTTACCTGCACTTCTCTACCGTGTGTCGAGAAAAGCATGGTCACTATTATTTATAGTGCCTCAGAATAGGTTGCGATTAAAAATCTTTGCAGGTTTGTTTTCGTCATATGTCTACAACATACAGTGGAGACCCGAAACACACAATAATAGGACAAACTCTAAAATAAACTGCCCTCGCCCTACTTGTTTGGGCGAATACTGTAAAAAAAAAAAAAAAAAAAAAAAAAAAAAAAAAAAAAAAAAAAAAAAAAAAAGTAACTTAATTTTATCCATAATTCACTGTGTTGATCAGACAAAAGGTAGAATGAAAAATAACCTTCAGTCACTAGAATGCAAATTTTATGGTATTATACAATGCACTTCGAACCCTGTGGATCCATCTTCAGGTGTCTATTGTATTTACATTGGTTTTGAATTTTTCCTTAAGCGAGATTCGTGCCTAGCAAAGTTTATTCCAGAACAGACGAGATGCTGAATAATCAATTTCATATGCATGTTTATTGCGGAGCACTGTATTAGACACGATATAGTTTAAGGTGCACATGTTTATATGAACGCCCGTAAAACTGATATTTGGTTAATTTTCAATTTCCTGTGTTGAACATATTTGTGGGTGGTAATTATCATAGAAACATTCAAAACATATTTCCAGTTGACACCACGCATTCGATAAATGCCAGTTTTCCACATACCTATTTATTTTTTAATAAAGACATTGAGAAACAAATTTCATTAATGTTCCTGAAAATACTTGTTTCTTCAATCAATTGCGCACCATCCATGAGTACTGTTTCACTGCGCAGAATACGGGTGCAGATAGTCAATGCAAGACTAAAGAATGTATTTTAATCCTGTCTTCCCGTGAATATATATTCTTTTTGTAATTTTAACAGTGCCAGTACAGTCTGAATTTTTCTAACAAATGCTTTTATTTGTCTAAAAAAATAAAAATCGCATGGTTGACATATCGCCGTACACTTGGGAGGAATTATTTTTAATGTTCATGAGCATGCCCTATCTTCATTCTCAAACACCTCATTGTATATAGTCGAGTCTGTTTGACCAGTCCACGAATCAGTAATCAAAACAAAGTTGTTCTTTTTAACATTTGGCAATGAAATATTATTTAAATATTCTTTACAGATTTCTCTCGACAGTTTCACGGATTCTGAACACGTTACAATTACATTTCTGCATTTATCACGTTTCTTCTACTCCTTTTTTGGATTTGTGGAATAAAATGGCCTAAAGGCTCTCCCATGTTTAAAAATGCATGGGGAAAGATTTTTCCTGATACTGTTATTGAATTCTGTGCAATGTAAGAATAAGTTAACGTGTTCAAACTGTTTTTGGTTACTGTTTCATTTAAAAATTCATAAAAAATAAACTTATTAACAATAAACGATAAAATAATGATTTTCTAAAAAAATTGACGCTGTATATTATGTGAGATTTTATGTTTGAAATATTAGTTTGCGTAATAAAAATATGTAAATGAATTAATACAAAAAGGAAATAAAAATATTTGACAGTAGCCTTCAGGGATCCGAAACTGGGTTCGCAAAATGGGAAATGGGCACTCTACCGCATATACCGCAATTATTCCAATTAACTAATTTTTATTTTCAATGCACAGTAATCTTCCTGATAACTCTAAATGGGTAGGAATTACGAATTCCAATATAGGAAAACCATCAGAAAACTGCTGTTAGGATAGATTCTTCATTTTCTTCACTTTCATTTCAGTTTCTTTTATCTTCATAATCCTCGTCGTCGCTCCTTGATACACTTTCTTCATCTTCTTCATTTTCGCCGATACTTAATGGTAGTTAGTAATTTCCCACAGTGCACGGAGTGTCTATCACCGTGTTTTTCTGGGGAACAGATGGTGATAGAGTAGACGGCTGTCTGGAGAGACAAGATATGTGACAAAGGGGTCCGGGACACAGCCTGCCCTCTCGTTTCACGATTTTTTATTTTGTGGAAGGCTTTCCATATGTGGTGAAAGTGTCTGGGACAGTCGGGGTTTGCATCCACTTATCCGAGATGTTTTTGTATGTTCTGCGTCTTCGGGAGTCGAGGAGACTGTTGCTGTGCACCAAAGAGCGAAGGCGTTGGCAGTGTACATTAAGCCACTATTGTGGCTTTTCGTGGAATTTGAGAAAATATGTAAAAATAATAACAGTCTAAAAGGATAGGCATTGAGCATAAATAATAACAGATTTCATTGTAACCTCTCGCGTTTGTTATTCAACTTGAGAGGTTAAACGGGTATATGAAAAGAAAAGCAACGGATATGAACAATACGGTTTGAATCAAAGACTAAAGTTTTTGCTTCTAGGCTGTAATATTCTACGTATGTATCACACCGTAATGAATTAATCATAGAGAAATCATTTATAATGACAAGGACGATTTACATTTCAGATACTGTTGTGCCATTATACAATGCGTTGAAAGTTACCTCGTAGCGGTGCGCCACGTTTCCCGTATGTCATAGCCTAGATTGATTTATGATACCTGAGCTGATCGTTTAATAACACAAAAGTGACAAAGCTTTCATCGTCTAACTCGATTAATCTTCTGTTCCTGGCTGGTTGTGTTATTAAATGTCTTTTATGTCTTTACCATTAACAAAAAAATTTCGGTATAATTAAATTTTACTCTTTGAAAAATGAAGAATTTACAATTACTGTTTTGAAATATTACAAAATAATCAAAT
>JARYHS010008074.1:86104299-86137087 GCA_031002005.1 Vandiemenella viatica | reverse complement strand
TTATTAGTATTTTTACCGATATTTTAAAACAGTATCACACGTTTACCCCGGTATTCACGGATGGGTCTAAGCAGGCTAATGGAGTGGGATGCTCTGTTGTGTTCCCTCGAGCGACTTACACATACAAACTGGATGGCAGATGCAGCGTTTACCACCGCCGAGTGTTACGCTGTTTCAAAGTCGCTCCGGCATATTAAATTAACCCGCGATAAGAGGTTCATCATATGCTTGTGATTCCCTGAGCTGTATTCAGGCCCTAGGAAATATGTACCCAGCAGATCGTCTAGTCCAGGACATCCAGGACGCCCTCCTTTCTCTCCAATCTCACGGAAAGGAGGTGCTATTCTGCTGGGTACCCGGCCATGTGGGAATCTGGGGGAACGAGGCAGCTGATGTAGCTGCCAAGTTAGCCTGCGACAAGGTCAGAATTGACTTTGCTCCGGTCCCAAAGTCAGACCTTGCCTCGGCGGCGAAGAGAAATGCATTTGAGGTGTGGGAGAGGCAGTGGCTGGAAGTAGAGCATAATAAGCTCCGGCTGGTCAAACCGACCGTACAGCCGTGGAGCAGCTCCTTCCAGCGGGCGAGGAGGGATGAGGTTCTCCTTACTCGCCTCCGTATAGGGCACTGTCCTCTGACGCACAGCTTTCTTCTCCGCCGGGAGGACCCACCGGAATGTGATGCCTGTGGCGTACCCTTGACGGTACGCCACATTTTAACTAATTGTATTTTATTCTATGACTTAAGGGCAGACGTTGGCCTAGCCAATGATCTGTCCCTTATTTTAGGTAATGAAGCTAGCAATGTGGCTAAAGTTTTAAAATTCTGTGTTGTGGGCGGTCTAATCCCAAAAATTTTGGGAAGACCGGCCTAATCTTTTAATGTGAATGAGTGGCCATTTTACAGCCACTCATCCATGTATTGTGCATAGCTCTTGTTTTGTTTTTGTTTTACTATTAGATCTAAGTTTTTACGTCTGACTGGCCCCTTTACAGCCAGCCAGATATGTGCTGTGATATTCGTATTTTAATGGCCCCTTTACAGCCATCATTTTAACTTTTTACTCGATTTGCCGTCTGTGTGGCCGACCCCTCTACAGTCGGCCATACAGACGGTAGAACTTGAATCTTAAGCCACATTGCTAAGCCGGTCGTTGTTAGGGCGCTAATGACCCCGCCGTCGACGCGCCCTTAAGCCCCAACAACAACAACAACAACAACAAGTGATCATCATTTAACTGGGGAGTGGCTAGTTACAGGTTCTTCTTACAATTACGATAGTAAAGGCGCCTAACTGCAATACCAGGCGTTTATAGTACATCCTTGACTGTAGCCATACATCCGTTTAAATGCCGTCTGCTACTCTAACTCCGATAGTACTAATCACTGGAACCATAGTTATTTGCAAATAACAATCTTCTCGAAGTACCGATGGTGGATCTATTACTTACAATGAAGGATGGCTGACAGCTAGGCTCGATGATGATGTTACCGGCAAGTCGGCCATAACGCGAGACCCTGCTACGGTGAGAGGCGTTCTAACTGTTAACTGGACATAGTGGCTGCCCTACGGACCTAAGCTTCCAGAAAATCTGAAAGCTAGTCCGTACCGTCGCTCGTAATTTATCCCGACCGCCGAACGTTCTAGATGTTCGATGGGTCTTCACCCGGTCATAGCCTTCCATCCTGGAATCTGCTGACGCTAGAGTCTGCAAAACGTGACTCACTCACGAGTACTCCTCAAGTGCGTAGGAGATGTCACTTCAGACTAAATTACTAATATTTTACCTTTAAAAACTGTCCATTATATCATTCCCCCTTCAAAAAATGTCGAACGTCCTCGTGAGATGTCTTATCTAAGTATACACAAATTGAATCTGTTAGTTAACAAATTAATAATCTGATTAATCCACAGAATGAAAGATATAATTGGTATATCTGGGGTAACCGCGCTTAAAAAGTAAAAAAGTTAAAAAAAAAGCACAAATAGGAAACTAATAGTCAATCTATAACATTCACTTAAAAAAATATCGAATTTAGAAAGAAATTGATAAGTAATTACATGTTAAACAACTTGATATCTTATCAACCATAGCTTAGAATCTTTCTCAAAATGTTTTAGTAAATTCCCAAAGATTCAGGATTTAACATATGAATTCTGAACATTTCACAGCATGGCAAGAAACATTTTTCAATTAAATTTGTCAGAAATTACTAAACTCTTACTCAGATTAATAAAAATCCAAACAAATTAATATTACTTATGAAGATTTCAGGTTTAACATAACTTAACTGTGTTTAGACGCAAGAACAATAATTTTAGAACCTAATCTGAAATAAGTGAACGAAATTTTCAAAATCGAGGTGTGGATGATACATCTTTCAGCTATTAATAATTTTCTAGTTAGTCTGTCTGGTTTCCGATCTAGAGGTCAATTCAGCTCCCATTAGACAGTTATTCACTTATGTTAATATTATCTGACGTGTTTATGTTACAGTCAAGGTGTATGATCATTTTTCTTTTTCTTCCGTATTAGTGGCTCCTACTAGTTTCGTTGGAATTCAAGGAACAGACACTCTTCATAACATGAATACTGTCAGTAAAAAACCAAATGGGCAAACACTTCCAGGGACATGGAATACTCTGAGTAGAAAACCAAATCGACAAACATTCCTAGTGATGATAACACTAAACAACCAACTAAGTCTTACACAGTACACATCTTTCGTTCATTAACACGTATCGACGATTCAGAACTCATCTCTTCACTCAGTGCCAACTCTATATCCCTCCATTCCATTAACCTCTTCGATCCACTGAAACTGTAGCGTATCACCAGGGGGGGAGGAGAATTATTAATTAATTCTTAATTAATTACGCTATACAGGATACTATAATTGAATATCAAAATGTAAATTATTCAAATGAGAATTGGATGATTCTGGGATTTGAAAACTGTCACAAAACGACATTTTAATAAAGATTTTTACAATGGCATCTACAAATCTGAGCGTATTTACCATTACGTTAATAAACAAGAGGTTGTGCAATTTTCTAAGCAACGCTCAGACGTACAATGAGCCCTTTAAATGCAAGCAAACAAGTATAGTTGTACTTTAAAAATCTCACAATTATTCTAATACAAAGTATGTTACCAGTTATGATGATAGCAAACAGTAATAAATTTAATGGGTTGGGACGCCACGAATGATTAACCTGTCATTCGACTGTTACACAGTCTAGCTCAGTGGTTTTATCAGATCAAAGCAAGGATCTTTATCTCAGATGCGCTTAAGGGTACAGTTTTAAAGTGATTTGCAGGCTGAATGGCTTCGTAGAAACACATTACCGTTCCACTGCAGGTAGCGCTGGGCGGAGATGACCGCCTGGTCGATCGTCGTAACTGGCCACGCCAACAGTATGCGGCAAGTCGCAAGTTAGAAGTGCCTCAGATGGTCTCCAGGACACAAGTCAGCCCAGGACACATGGACCCCAAGTCACCAGCGACTCGTCTGGGCTCCTGACTGGAAGGAAGTCAGGAAGGAAGTCCCCTCGTCTTTTTCTGCCGCCACGGAGGTAAACTCTGACTCCGCCTCTTGTGGCTCGAAGACGACATAGAACATAAAATTCCCCGAATCTTAGTACTATGTTCCCTGTGATTGGCTGACCATCTGACGTCATGTGAATCTGTATCTTCTCTTCGCCACGTTAAGTTTCGGCAATCTTCGAGAGCCGATGCCTCCTTCGGGAGGAAGGAATTCTGTTTACAGCCTGCCAGACAGAAACCCCTAATCCTCTTACCATTCTGCCAACAAGGCGCCAGCCCGTCTGCCCTTCACTGAAGCGTAAAATCCTTGCCTCTCCCCTTTCATGCGCATCTTTCGAACATACAGTGGACATCCCAAGAAATGGAAAAATATTCTAATCCTTTACTTTATATACCATAAAGTGATATGTAACAGGGAGCTTAGCGAATCGTTACATAATGCCCCACTGTTAATGAAAATTATTATGACATAATAATTTTATTTTGAGTTTTGTGATTCTACTTTAGTTGAGACCAAAACATAATAACTTAGCACTTTAACAATTACCACAGTTTTTAAATGAGATCCCAAAATCACCGCGATTCTCGATTTGTGAATTGAATTTTAATGGGCTTTCTTACATCTTTTGGCCGACTTAGAATTCCATTACCCATTGCAACACATGAATTCAGATAGCCATCCCTCATACAAACATATATTAAACACAATAATAACATATACATGAGAATATAAATTACATATAGACCTATTTACATAAAGGCTTAAAATAAAACTTCTATGAAACCTTAATATCTACAATATACGCAGAACATTGTCAGAGAAACTGAAGCAAGTGCGTGATTTACACATAAATTGATCATATTTCAATAAAAATATTTTTTTAAAAAATTAATTTTTCCCTTCAGGATTTTATGGTCAAAAATGCATTGTAGCTACGAATGTAGAGATATGCCAAATCATATGTTATTGTACACCAGCCGCCGGCAATTTCGGCTCTCTGCCTCTGTCCGCTAATGGGTCGTCTTCCAGAGATAAGGATCTGGGTCTACCTTCCTGGGAGTAGCGGTTTCTTGTGTACCTGGTACATCTGTTGTTACTCATACACCTTAGGTGGCGTGGTAAGCCTTGAGATTCCGGGCATTGTGTGGTCCAATCTGTGAAACTCCATCCGTTAACATATAACAGTTGGTCGAAATCACCTTTCTCATCATTTAGCATCACCTACACTTTATTAATTTTTAATTGAACTTAATAGAAGCTACATTACATACAGTACAATATTTTTAGGATTCCATAATCGGCAACATTAAGTTTCAGCTATTTCATCGCCGCATTTGCACGCTAGATAATCATGATTAGAAATGATCATTCAGTGACTTTTGAGGCGTCCATGTATTTTCTTTTGGAAACCTATTCTGTTTCCCAAATACACAGCTTTGCCGTATTCGACAGAATTTTGCAGGACGTGAAAGCTTTCGCGTGCAGTAGCTATAGAGCATAGACCCTCGGTCCTGCTACCTGTTGGATTTCTTTGAAATTCCATTGTGTTCCGCCGCAAACGTTTGCTAATGGGACCTTCCTGACCGGCTATTTAAATTTTTATTCATGGCACCGATCCGGTTAACATCCGAGTTTACTGAACTCAAAGACGAGCCACCATTTAACTCCATAAAATTATTCTCAGCAAAATATTTTAAACCTCGCGTTTGCGAGTGGTATTTTTCTGATGCGAAGGAACGAAAAACCTTTGTAGCACTTCTTGTTAAATAACAGATGGAAAAGTTCCAATATTACTGTAGGCTTCGCATGGCATGGGCATTTTTATGGTATGTGTCCACCCTTGCGTTCGAAGGCATTATCTGTTCCATCGAATCAACTTCGGTATTTCGCTCCTGTTGCCCATTTGAATCATGATTCTTTACACGCACCCGTTCATTTTCGAAACGATGGTGATTTTTGTTGTTCCAATCCCAGCGTTTATTATTATTTCTGTCCTCACTTTGTTGATGGTTCCGGTATTTGTTTCTGTTGTTATTCTTCCGATACCATGGCCTATTGGAATCTGTTGCCTGACCTTTTATGTTGAAATCACGGTTTTGATCAGTTCTCATCTGATGATCCTGAACTTGATTTATGCCAATCCTATCCAAGTATCTCAAAGTTTCCAAAAATTGCTTTTGTGTATTGATCGCGGAATGGCTCAGTTTTAGTTGAATTTCTGCAGGGAAATGCTTAATGAAAGCGGCATTCAACTCTACGTCTGTCAGAGGTTGATCCAGAAATCCTGACAGAACTGCTAACCTTGATGCATATAAAAACATTGACTCGCCTTTGTTCGCATCAAATTTTCCCTGGAACATCCGAATTCGGGCTTGTCTCTGCTCAGTTACCGACCAGAATGTACTTAAAAATGATCTCTTAAATTCTGGGTACGCGAAATCAGCTTTACAAAAAGACTTAAACCACACCTTCTCCTCAGGACCTAGACATAAATATGCTACCCGAGTCTTTAAATCTTCTGGGGTAGCTTTGAGATAAAAATAATTTTCTAATTCGTCTATAAATTCTTTTGGATTAATTGCCTTTCGTACTTCAAATCTGGGGAGAGCCAAGTTCTCTTGCGCGTACGCTCTGTCTACAGAAGCAACTGATACTCTTGTCTTATCTACACTCTCTCTAACCATCGTTTCAATTTCCTTACAGTTTGAAACAATGTCCGCTTGGAAGGTATTCTGCATTTCACGCACTTCCCGGTAGTTTCCTTGCAATAATATCAATGATTTATCAATTATTCCTATCCCTTCAATGACTCTGGAGAAAGTTCGATCTGTTTTATCACACAAATCCGAAACTAGCTGTTCAGTATTTAAAATACTTGTTCGGTGTTTCGATTGAACGTCTTCCAACTTTCCACATCTCATATCCAATTGGTTTGATGTGCTTTGAACAACAGATATCTCTTTTCGAATTTTTATTTCAAAGTCATTAAATTTATCCTTTACCTCTGCGCGAAAATCAGCAAACTTAGTTTCCACCTGGCTACTTAATGAACTCAGTTTCTCGCGGATCTGTTGATTCTGTTTGTTCATTTCGGCTTGATGTGCATTAATTTGGGATTCAATTACTTCCATGTGTTGTGCAACTAGCTGTTGTACCATTGAACGTATCTGCCCTTGCAATTTATGTTCCAACGCAACTTTCTGTTGGTGTTCCGTCTCGCTAAAGCTTCTATCAGCAATAACCGAATTGATTTTTTGTGATAGACTCGACGGCGGAATTGTGACTGATTCATGTTGTCTTAGTGACTCACTATCATTCGCTACGGACAAAGCAAGATCATGTTCCGTACTATTACCTCGCATTTCCAGATGTTCATGAACGCTACTTGCCTTGGTTCTAGAACTGACAATCTGTTCACTTATTCTCTGAGATGCTGATCTGTTCTCTGCTGATTCCGGCCCATAACTGAATTTTAAAACAAAGTGGGATTTCTTGAAAACATTATATAGCCACAATCTATTCTTGTATATACATCTCATTATAGTTATGCAACAAACAACCAACGTTCGCCAAGATCCAACTGGTACAAAATAATCTTTCACAACGTTAATTGGAATACCAGACATCAACAAAATTACGAGCAGCAAACAAATACAACGCATCATGATTTTACCGTTGTCCAATTTTTCTGATAAACTATTTAAGCAAGTTTTTGTTCTCTGCCAATGATTTATCAAATTTATTGCTCAACTCTGTGTGAGATTGCTTTAATTGCTCCGTCATTATCTTGACTAAAGGTGCCAAATTCCCTTGATTTTCCATGTTTGAATGTAAACAGTTACAAAAAAAATCGATTTCTAGGACCGTTCAACACAAAAATAAATCGGAAATCTGATAATGCACTCGCGATTCAACACGATCATATGACATTCAAAAAATTCAGCAAATTTTACATCACAGCAACAATCCAACAAATTCCAAAGTGATAGATCACAACCTCACCACAAATCAAAGTCAACGCTGTCATGGATACAACACCGTAAGCGCGTGCGGACAGAACCGTCGCACAAATTATCCATCAAAATTAAGCACAAACATGAGCACATAAGAACACATAAATTTTCAAAAGAAACCAAACACAAAATACATGTAATGAATGCAACATCCAAATGAAGTTATGCACTATCTGTTTTCTACAAGAATAATAAAACTGCCAAAAGCCATTTGCAACACTCCATGAAACTTATTCAAAATTCTGGGCTTCAATACATGTTTTACTCGTGCCCCAACGCTTGGGTTCGCCAATTGTTTTTGGATCAATCCCCAGCATCCGCAAATAGCGGAATCGGCTGGGATGAGCGTGGATATGTGCTTCCACCTCATCTGGTGTGATACCAAAATCATTCATCATGTCAACAACTATATTGTACCAGTTGTTGGCTAGTCCACAATGCATTGTTGACCACATCTGTCCTAGTGCACGAGCAACACGTACTGTGTTGTCAGTCACTCGTCTCTCTGGGTAAATGAATGAAGCTACCAGCTGTGCTTGCGGCTTGAAAGGTAGCCCATTTCTATTGTAATAACCCAAGAATTGTACATTGCTAGGATTGGTGGTGATGTATGACTTATCCGGGTGTATGATCATGCCAAAGCTCTCAAGAGCGAAACGTGCTATGTCGTGTAGGTTAACTGTACCCCTCAGCACCTCGAACGAATCATCGCCCAAGTACATCTCTGCTAACGGAAAGTAATCTGTAGTATGATAAATGACATAACGCATGACAATGGCATTAACTATAGTGTCCACAATATTTGTCCATGTGGATCCGGATGGTACACCACCTGTCTTGCGGTAGCGTGATCCATCTGGCAGTCTAATCGGTGTGTTGATGAAATAATTAATTAGACGTTTGATACGTCTGTTCGTACGCACCGGGTTGACGGGCCAGGTCTTCCCCTGTGAATCTACCACTTTAGCACAGTCAAACGAGTCATATATAATCTGAAAGGCGTCTCGAATTAACCATGGTGGTATTGATGCGTCGAATTGCTTATAGTCAGCCATCATTAGTGGATGCCCCCTTGTGTCTATTACACATATCATTAATGTAGGACATTCCCCCGGTTGCCATCTCGACACGATACGCGATGGGCGCATCGGTTGATTCAAGCCAAGTTATGTATGGCTTGAAGAAGCGAAACTCCTCTGCAATGACATCAATAGGTATTCCCCACACCGCTCTGATCTTGTTTCCCCCACATCGCAAATCTGAGCGCGAAAATAGGCACAAGTATCAGGCAAACCTGTGTGTGGACGGTTGTTGCCAATTGCTTCCCACTCTCTGAATATTTGTCCTCGCGCCTGCGGGTCAGCTAGTACTTCACCTTTGTTCTTGAAGCCCTTTTGACTCCGGGTAGTCCAGCAGACTTATCGCGCGGGAGTTCAAAAACTGCCCCAAGAGTGAGTGGAGTTATGGGTTTGGGAGAGGTGAAGTCTTGTCTCACACTCTCTAACACAGCAAGGAATGCCGGGTCATCTCGGACCTTAGGGCCCACGTATGTACGGTTGTACTTCATGAGGTCTTCACGAATCGTTTCGTGTGTAGCTGTTGCGCGATGCAAACTGCCACAGACCTTCTCCACATAACGCGGACCAAACCAATCTGTCGCATACTTATATACAATCTCATCGGTGCCGGCCACTCGTGTGTCAATTGAAAACCCTTCCTTCGATGGTAACTCAATCATTTTAGTCTCCGACTGATGCTCCAAATTTTCCGTCAGTAACTGAAGCTGATCGTTAGAGTAAAGGAGACAATTATGGAATAGGGGTACAAATATGGAATAGACCGGTTTCCCCTCTCGTATGTGCTGCGCCCTACCGGAAACTAGGTGAAATGTTTCGTTTTGATCCGCCATTACGTCAGTCTTGTCTGTGCGCCCATAGGCTTCACACCGCTTTCCGATCGAGTCCTTTTTCATTTTTTGGACGGAGAAAACTTTTGTAAGTCATACGTGCCTAATTATTTTTATATTTAACCTATATTTCTTGGTTTTTGTTAATAATGTGGGCTAATAGAGCACACTTTGTAGATTATTTTAGCCTAAATGTGATTCACGTTTTATTTGATGGAACCATTTTAGAACCTTCCAAAGTGCATGTCCAGAGGGCGACAATTATGGAATACTAGAGGGGCGATAATTATGGTATACTATTCCATATTTGTAAACCATTTTCTAAAATCTAATTTTTATTTTTAGGGATGGAGAGAGAAAAGTGTAAGAAAAAGAAAAGACAAACGTGGGACGAGGAGAAAATGAAGAAGGTGGTAGAGTATGTGAAAGAAAAAAATTGGGGATATTTACGGGCGTCTAAACATTTTGATGCTCCTCGAACCACCTTATTCAGAATGTGCCAAAAAAAATGACCTTACTACATAAAAACCTAGATTAGGACGGAAAACAATATTACCAGATTATCTAGAAAAGGCTTTAGTAGAATAAATAGGTCTCTAGTCAGATACCTTAACCACTGAGCTACCAGTCCGTTCTATTACCTGATGGTATTTGTACCAGTTTGAAAAGCGGATTTGAAAAATTGAAAACATAATATTATGGAACAAAGTTTATTTATGTAGTCAAAATTAAGTCATAATAAGTCAAAAATTAGTCATAAATCCATTTCTTTTCCATTTTAATGGATTGAAACAATGTTTTCCATTTGAATTTGTTCCGTACTTCAAAGGAACAAAATTGACTCTCTATGAAGCATTTAATTCTCTTCAAGATTGAACATCCAACATAAAAAGTTTTGTTCTAGACGGATGATTCCTCCTACTTAAGTTTATGTAGCATCTTAGTAAAGACATTGGCTGCTTCTGTGGAAAATATGAAGCCCATTTTACAACGAACTATAGATCCAACATCACAGTTATGTTTGACGGATACCGAAGTGATGCTGCGCAGAGAAAAATAAAGTTATATGAAGTGTTTTGTAGTTTTAAAACATCAGATACATCAGCAGACATCATTTTCAGTGAGGAAACAAGTGCTGCAGAGACGTAGCAAATGAGAGTAGCTAGAACCGTGTAATGTTGATACTAATGCAAAAACTGTAAAAGGAGGCATCCAAGATCAACAGGCAAAACAAGATGTAGCTGGATTGATTGTTGACGCAGCTATTTCCCAAGCAGCAAAATCCGACAGTGTGATAATTCTAAGTGAGTATATTGGCTTTCTCATTTTGATAATGGGCCTTGGTAACACTTACGAGTTTGAACCCAGACATATCATCTTCATCCATGCATTTGCAGGATGTGATACAATATCAGCATAATTCGGCTATGGGAAAGAAAAATTTTGCTCCCTCATTCAATACCAAACATATCTGAAAGTAACATGTATGCTAACTTCTCAGAACTCCTAGCCTCCAGAGACTAGCATTTGGAGAACACACAGGAACAGCTCATCTTGGAACAGTACGAAAAAATTGCTTGTGGAACATTGGAAGGCTCTGATATGAAATGTTTAAGAAATCTGTCCAAAAAATTCATTCAGGGTAGGACGGTTGCCACCAAAATCAGATGCGCCAACGTTTCACTCATTATGCACATAGCACCAAGTAAAGGATGGTTGAATCGAGAAACGTACCCATTGCCATGGGGATGAAGGAAAGGCTCGTCCAGTCTTATTACAGTTACAATAATTAACGCATTCAGGGGGACACCGGTTCGAATCCCCGTCCGGGCATTCAGATTTGGGTTTTCCATGGTTTCCCCAAATCACTCCAGCCGAATGCCGGGATGCTTCCTTCAATAAGCCATGGCCGAAATCCTACCAGTTCCTTGTCCCCAGTCACATCGTGCCTCTAATAACCTCGACTTCGACGAGGCGTAAAGCCATAAGAAAAATAAACAATAATAAAAGTCGCTGCACCTAAGTTTACTCCGAAGGTTGTACCATATTCCTGCAATAAACCTTGTACTCCACCATGTAGCTGTCGCTAATCAGGACTGCAGTGTTCAGCTGCTTACAAAAATTGCTCTGGCCTATCTCGTGAAAACGTTCCTGAAATGAAATAGATGAAGGGGAGGAAGAGTTCTTCGACCTCGAGGAAGCTGTTCCTGATGCAATGGATGAATGAGACACAATTCATTGATAAGCTGGGACAATCCAAACGGAAAATAAATTGATTTATGACCGTTTGTTAACTTATTACGAAATTATTATGACTTTATAACTTTTCACCATAACATTATGCATTCATTTTCGCTCTGTTATCATCAGTAATAGAGTGATCTGGTAGCTCAATGGTTACGGCGTCTGACTGGTGATCGAAAGCCCGGTCTCAGCAGTGATTTTCAAAGGTCACTGACCCAACCTTCAGCTCTGCCACAGCTTGCTGTGTAACATGAAGTAAGCCTGAACGATTCTGTGGTTTGGATTCCACGTTAAGCTGTTGGTTCCCTGCATTCAGTACTATTACTTGGTCTGGTTAGATAGCCACAAAGGAGCGCATTGCGCGTCGTATCGAAAACACTGTCACTTGGTGGCCGAACAATTCTTCGGGATCTCCCGGCCAACAATATTAAGTGATTATTGAATCAGTAATCAAAGTATAGTACATATACAGGGTGTTACAAAAAGGTACGGCCAAACTTTCAGGAAACATTCCTCACACACAAACAAAGAAAATATGTTATGTGGACATGTGTCCGGAAACGCTTACTTTCTATGTTAGAGCTCATTTTATTACTTCTCTTCAAATCACATTAAACATGGAATGGAAACACACAGCAACAGAACGTACCAGCGTGACTTCAAACACTTTGTTACAGGAAATGTTCAAAATGTCCTCCGTTAGCGAGGATACATGCTTCCACCCTCCGTCGCATGGAATCCCTGAAGCGCTGATGCAGCCCTGTAGAATGGCGTATTGTATTTGTATCACAGCCGTCCACAATACGAGCTCTAACATGGAAAGTAAGCGTTTCCGGACACATGTCCACATAACATATTTTCTTTGTTTGTGTGTGAGGAATGTTTTCTGAAAGTTTGGCCGTACCTTTTTGTAACACCCTGTATAAACTATGTCATACAGAAATATATATATATATCAGTTATATATACAGGGGTTGCAGATCATTTTGAGCGGCAAAGTAAGCAAAAACCCAACTTTCAGGAAAAGTGTGAAATTTGGCTGATTTTCGAAGAATTGTAGCTCGCTTGGTTTTGAGTTTAGAAAAAGTTTGTGTTACGAAAGTTGTAGGAAATTTTGTCCTCTTTCAAATTGTGAATAGAGTATTTCTTGCTAGGACTCATCAGGAAGGAGTTATAGACGGAAAACTGAAAAAGCACCAACATTTTGATGTTTATTGGCCACAGAAAATTGTGCCGAGGGTGTTGGAAGTCGAAAACTTGGTTTCTGCATACTCTCACCAATATATATAAGATAAGAAAAAAATTTTCTTCGTGATATAATGCAAGTGAAAACTACCCCGTTACTGGTACCAACACGCAATCTTGTACTATAGAGACTAGACGAGCCGTGAGAAAATTTCTCTAGTAAAATACGATGAATAGTGAGGTTGTATGCTTGTAATATAATGAAAAGTAGGACCGCATTTTTGTAGAAAATATTATTTTTTTTAGTGTAATAAGTACGCATCAAAATACTTACAACATACACTCCTGGAAATAAGAACACATTGACGCCGGTGTGTAAGACCCACCATACTTGTTCCGTGCACTACGAGAGGGCTGTACAAGCAATGATCAAACGCACGGCACAGCGGACACACCAGGAACAGCAGTGTTGGCCGTCGAAGGGCGCTAGCTGCGCAGCGGTTGGGCACCGCTGCAATCAGTGTCAGCCAGTTTGCCGTGGCATACGGAGCTCCATCTCAGTCTTTAACACTGGTAGCATGCCGCGACAGCGTGTACGTGAACCGTATGTGCAGTTGACGGACTATGAGCGAGGGCGTATAGTGGGCATGCGGGAGGCCGGGTGGACGTACCGCCGAATTGCTCAACATGTGGGGCGCGAGGTCTCCACAGTACATCGATGTTGTCGCCAGTGGTCGGCGGAAGGTGCACGTGCCCGTCGACCTGGGTCCGGACAGCAGAACGCACGGACGCACGCCAAGACCGTCGCATCCTACGCAGTGCCGTAGGGGACCGCACCGCCACTTCCCGGCAAATTAGGGACACTGTTGCTCCTGGGGTATCAGAGAGGACCATTCGCAACCGTCTCCATGAAGCTGGGCTACGGTCCCGCGCACCGTTAGGTCGTCTTCCGCTCACGCCCCAACATCGTGCAGCCCGCCTCCAGTGGTGTCGCGACAGGCGTGTATGGAGGTACGAATGGAGACGTGTCGTCTTCAGTGATGAGAGTCGCTTCTGCCTTGGTGCCAATGATGGTCGTATGCGTGTTTGGCGCCGTGCAGGTGAGCGCCACAATCAGGACTGCATACGACCGAGGCACACAGGGCCAACACCCGGCATCATGGTGTGGGGAGCGATCTCCTACACTGGCCGTACACCACTGGTGATCGTCGAGGGGACACTGAACAGTGCACGGTACATTCAAACCGTCATCGAACCCATCGTTCTACCATTCCTAGACCGGCAAGGGAACATGCTGTTCCAAGAGGACAATGCACGTCCACATGTATCCCGTGCCACCCAACGTGCTCTAGAAGGTGTAAGTCAACTACCCTGGCCAGCGAGATCACCGGATCTGTCCCCCATTGAGCATGTTTGGGACTGGATGAAACGTCGTCTCACGCGGTCTGCACGTCCAGCAAGAACGCTGGTCCAGCTGAGGCGCCAGGTGGAAATGGCTTGGCATGCCGTTCCACAGGACTACATCCAGCACCTCTACGATCGTCTCCATGGGAGAATTGCAGCCTGCATTGCTGCGAAAGGAGGATATACACGGTACTAGTGCCGACATTGTGCATGCTCTGTTGCCTGTGTCTATGTGCCTATGGTTCTGTCTTTGTGATCATGTGTTGTATCTGACCCCTGGAATGTGTATATAAAGTTTCCCATTCCTGGGACAATGAATTCACGGTGTTCTTATTTCAATTTCCAGGAGTGTATTACGAAACAGTTAGGAAACATTGAAACACACTGGATGTACTACTAACTGCCACTGACCTTAACAGAATACAATCAACCTAAACAAAGTGCACACCAAGATACCAACATCTCTGTGATATGCCTCGGCTACACGTTCCGTCTTGAGCTCCGTTTTGCATGTACAAACCAGTTAACGCATGCAAGACGGAGCGTGTGGACGGTAGCGCGTGCAAACTCGAGAAAGAGCGGCTTGTGCAATCGTTGACTTGCTAAAGATTTGACTGCACAGTTTTTTTGTTTGCACAGTTTTTTTTCAACAGTGGGATGGGTGACGTACGAAAGTATTCAAAGCAATTCGTAATTCAGTTTATAGAATTGTACAAATCGTTGCCAGCATTGTGGAAGATTAAATATCGAAAGAATATTTTGTCAGGAACAAAATAAAAAAAAAGAATAAAAAAAAGGTTTATCATTTAATGACTGAAGAATTAAAAGAGGTATGTATAGTTAATTATGCATAAGTACCTTCGTTGTAATTCAATTAAAACTATTTTTGAACGAGTGAGTACATGTAATTTAGATTTATAACAATGTATGCATTGTTATGTATTATTTACACTATCATACGCAATTCTTTTATCGTTTTTTAAAAATGTTATATTTATTGCAATTGAGGTGGAACTAAATACAAGGGACATGGTAAAAAAAAAAAAATCTTTAGGAAGTTGTCGTCGGAAAGAAATGGTCAAAGTTAAGAATTCTCTCTAGTCAGGTGTCGGTACAGACAACATATACCACCTATCCTTATGGTTCTGTGACTTGTTAGAATCTTTAGATGACCAAGAAGCAGCTCGGACACCAATATATAATTTTCAAGTCCTGGAATCCGAGGTAAATAATTATTGTGTTTGTAACAGGATTTTAGTGCTTTAATAGGAGATGCTACTGCCACAGAGCTCATTATTCTTTATTTTTCTTGTTTTGTTTGAATTGAAAAACATGGATAATGATGAGAAATCAGTGCTGAGAATCTGAGGTACCTGTAAGTCCTGCCAGTTGCCAGAAACCTTTAAGTACAGGTTAGTCTTTCATGAGGAGATATAGACTGCCGCATAACAGTATCTTTTCTTTTAATTGTCACCAACGGCAATAACTCTTCATAGGCTACTTCATCCATCCTAAGATAACCACTCCAGTCTTCCGGATCTACTCTCAAATCTTTAATTAAGTTGACATGTCAACGTCAACTTAATTAACTCCACTTAGTCCTAAGGCGTCGCTTATGTGTCTGTTGTTTCTTTATAAGCAAACAATAAAATAATGCTTCCATTAAAAAAACCTCTTCTGTTGGCCACATAGTCACAGCTGTCGATACACTCGGTTTTCACAAGCTTACCTGTATCGTGTGGCCACTCTTCCTTGTTCCGTCTTTTTGTACAGTTTTTCACTGCGCAGTTTACCTGCACATGCAAGACGGAGCGTGTAGCCGGGGCAATACGTGTGGCTGCGCGGATAAAATGTTTACTTTGGAATTCTATAGCCCAACAAAAATGTTTCCGTAGCAGGAAAAAAATATCCGAAAAGTTACTTATTGCATAAAAAACAGTCAATTGACATATCTATGATATATGCTGCTGCAATCTAAGGACTTGGCTCTGAACTGTCTCAAACGTGCGACCTCTTTATGCATCAAATTCTGAACAATTCTTTCTTAGTTTATAATTTTACCTAATTGGAGGCCTTAATCTTTAAAACGATGTGTCATTTATCGATTTCGTTTAGGTACCGAAGAAGATAGATGGCTCGTAATAATAATATTAATAAAAAAAAACGCTGTAGAAATAATATGCATGCTTTCCCCTTTAAGGGTCGAATTAAAAAACACAACCATTTCATAAAATATTCAGCGTTTTTCTCTGCGACACAAAATATGACCGAAATTTCTTTTCGTTTCTTCCAGCTTACTGAAGAAGATACAAGGAATATTTTGGATGAAGTAGATTGTGGGGATTTCTCTGATTTTTCGGAATTAGAAGAAGATGAAGGTGATGAGCTCAATATTGCCCAAAACTCGCGCAACGTCATTCCAGATCCTGTCGATACAACGGATGCTGTAGGCGAATTGCACCTAGATCCAGCCACTATTACAGAAGGCTTAGATGAATGTACTGATTCTTTGTCAGAAAATTTACCTCGTTTAAATTGGAAAGAAGGTGATTTAGCAGCCACCATTCAGCCTTTTGTGAAAATTCCTTCTGAATTGCCAGATAAGATTTCAACTCCATACGAATATTTCAAATTGTTCATAACAGATGAAATGCTGGATATGCTAGTAAATGAAACCAATTTATGTAGCACTCAAAAATCTGGAAGTAGTGTAAACACAAGTAAGTCTGAAATTGAGAAAATTATGGGCATGTATATAACAATGGGGTTTTGCCAAATGCCTAGTGTGCGTTCATACTGGGAAAATAGCGTTGTATACAGCTTAGTGTCTGAGGTAATGCCGAGGAACCGATTTGAGAAAATTCTAACTGTTCTTCATTTTACTAATAATTTGGCAGTAACAGATGAAGCTAAAACGGACAAATTATGGAAGATAAGACCCTGGTTCGAATTTCTACGATCTCAGTGTCTTCTACAAAATCCTGAAGAAAACCAAAGTGTAGATGAAATTATGATTGCCTTCAAAGGCAGAAGTCACTTACGACGGTTCATGCAAAACGAACCTACTCGTTGGGGTTTTAAAATGTGGGGCAGAGCTGGATCATCCGGGTACCTGTGCGACTTCGACATTCATCAAGGTGCTCAAGAGAAACGAAAAGCTGGAAATGGTTTAGGTTATGAAATGGTGGTAAAACTAACTGATTCACTTCCTTCTGAGCACTTTTTTAAAGTATTTGCAGACAACTTCTTTACCACAGACATTCTTGTTCAGTCATTTCTAAATAGAGGTATCTATTTCATTGGAACGATTCGAATGAACAGATAGAAGGACTGCCCTCTTCCAGATGAAAAATAAAATAAAAATGAGAAAGCTAGGGCGAGGTTCAGTAGCCTCTTTAGTAGATACTACTGATCGCTTTGTTGTAGTGAGTTGGTATGACAACAAAGTAGTTACTTTACTATCGTCTTTTGTCGGTGCTGAACCTAAGGATGAGGTACATCGGTGCAGTAAGTACAGTAGAGAACACATTCAAGTTAGTAGGCCATCAATTGTCAAAACTTACAATAAATTCGTGGGAGGCATTGATATCCATGATACGAGGCGCATCCAGAAAGTAAGTTCCGTTTCAATTTATCTCCGCTGCAGCGCTGCGATTGCAGTTCCGCACATGCTCTGTAGACGATGTGTATCAAGGGGAAGAACGTGCGCCATTTGGAGATCGCTGTCAATTACGTACGCTTTGTTGTGCTTGTTTTAAATGTCGGCGTTGATTGAAAATCCCGCCGCCTGTGAAATCAGGTCTGTGATTCGGTTTCTGAATGCGAGGAAAGTGAAGCCAAGTGAAATTTATCGGCAAATTTGCGATGTTTACGGACCAAATGCGATGAGTGATTCGATGGTAAGAGATGGGTCCGACAGTTCAATGGCGGGCGTAGTGATGTGCACGATGAAGAACGAAGTGGGCGTCCACCTTTGGTTACAGAAGAACTGGTTCACGCGATTGATGACAAGACCCAGGAAAACCGTAGGTTTACAATTAGTGCTCTCGCTATGGACCCCCGCAGGGGCCTGGTACGCAAGTGCCAGGTACGGGTTTGGCGAACCCGCGGTGCCCGAGCTGGAAACTTGTGAGCGCCGCAAGTTTCCCACACCGTAAACTCCTACCATGCTTCAACGACCACCGTAGGGCGTGGCGGTGGAACGTTGTGTGCCTAGGAGAACGGGGATCTTGGCTTAATTGCCTGGATCGCGAGGACGGTAAAAACCTCTATAAAAAAACCCTCAACCTCAAGGTGAGTAACGTGCAGAGGAGGTGGATGGGTGGTGAGGCAAACCACCCGCTAGCGTACAACCTCAGGGGCACCTGCCGCACCCCTGTTGTATTGGGCTTGGTGGCGTGATGCGGAGGCTCCACGTCACTCGACGTTTAGTTCCTCCGAACTCGTGGGACCGAAAACGAGTAATAATTCAAATCCTAACCCTTCCTCCTGCGGCTTGGGCAAACCGCAGGGGTTATGTCACTCAAACGCCCAAAAAAGAGGTGGTGGAAAGCGGGCGAGGGTTGAAAGCCCTCCTCATGAAAATAATGCGAGTAACAGGAAGGACTATTTAGTAGAGAATGCCTTCGTCATAATGAGTAGGGTGGAGGGATCTTTTGAAAAGATCTCTCCATTCTATATACAAAAAGGTCTTGAGGGTATTGCGGGTACCCTAAAATCCGTCAAAAAGCTGAGGAACGGGACCCTGCTATTAGAAACATCTACTAATAAGCAGGCTGTCCTCCTCCTTAAGTGTGAGAAGCTCGGGGAGTTCGCAGTAAAGTGCGAACTCCATTAAAACTCTTAATTCGAGTAAAGGCGTGGTCACCTGCCGCGACCTGATTGACATTACTACCGAGGAACTCCTTAAGGAATGGTCAACAGAACATGTGGTCGAGGTTCGTCAGATCACACGAAGGGTTAACGGCAGTCTTGAGAAGACAGCCACCTTCGTCCTGACGTTCGACACTCCAACGTTGCCCAAAGCCATTAAAGCGGGCTACTTAAATCTTAATATCCGTCCGTATGTCCCGGAACCAATGTTTTAAGTGCCAGCGTTTCGGGCATACGACGGTGACGTGTAAGGGCAACCCCACCTGTGGGAAATGTGGAAAGGGCGCACATGAGCCAGGCACTAGTTGTACTCTCCCACAGGTGTGTGTACACTGCTCTGGGTCTCATCCAGCCTGGAGCAGGGAGTGTCGAGTGTACCTTGATGAGAAAAAGGTACAGGAGTTGAAAACCAAGGAATGTCTATCATATGGCGAGGCGAAGAAGAGGTTTAAGGCGCTTGCGCCACCTGTCTTCGCTACAAGCTTCGCAAAAACCTTGTCAACTCCCGTCAGGAAAGAGAGTGTTTCAACACAGACGTCCTTTGCAGACATGGGCACAAGTACAACGTGCTCATGTCAATGCAAATGTGGCGCCAACGTCACTAAGGTCATTACACCGAAGACCGTGGACGCTGGTAGCAACACTCCTGCATCCTCGACCACAAAGACAGCGGGTTCAATGGTTCCACCAGCAAATGCACAGTCATCCGCTACAGCAATGGGTCCCTCTGCTATGGCAGTAGCGGCCCCTATAGCAGAAAAAGCAACTGCAACAGAAGCAGTAACGGCGTCGCCATCTGCCAGTAGCGGATGGCAAACAGTGCAGAAAGTTAGGGGTCCGAAATTTAAGCATACGGACCCCAATATGTTTGTGAAATCCCCTCCAACTTCTCCTCCCAGATCCCCCTCTGGAAAGGAGAAGAAGGGGAAAGGGCCTCGGAGGAAGAAAAGCCCGCAAGACTCCGAGGCCTTGCAACGAGTGTCGTCTTCAGATAATGAAGACGACGTAATGCTGGTGGACGAACCTGGTTCCGTTCCTCAGCAGTCACGGGACGATGACCCACCCGACCCGGGCGGGTGAGGTTGAATAGGTGAGATGGCTCCCATACTACAATGGAACGTAAATGGCTTTCAGGCTCACAAAGAGGAAGTCCAACTCTTAGCACGGTCTAATCCATTGTGTCTCTGTTTACAGGAGACACACTTTAGACCAAACCACCATCCTGTGCTAAGAGGTTATGACATCTATAGAAAGGACGATACCGAGGGTGATCGAGCGAAGGGCGGAGTGGCTGTGTTTGTCCGAAATACTGTCCACTCCGAACCTGTTGCTCTCACCTCTCATCTACAAGCAGTGGCAGTGAGGATACACGGTCCCACTAAACTGACCGTATGCTCCATTTATCTGCCACCTAATGCGCCCGTCGAATATGACGACCTACTCGACATTTTGCGGCAGCTCACTCGGCCATTCCTCCTCTTAGGAGACTTCAACGCACATAGTGCGTTGTGGGGCTCAAACACCGATTGCCCCAGAGGCCGAGTGGTTGGCAGATTAATGGAGCAAGAGGAAATATGCATCCTCAATACTGGCGAAATGACCCACTTTACCACTGCTTCCGGATCGTCCTCTGCCATCGACCTTTCATTGTACTCCCCATCAATCGCGGACTCCGTGCATTGGGAGGTGGGTCGCGACCTTAATGGAAGCGACCACTTCCCAATGTGGATGCACGTTGTTGTTGTTCTTGAGGTTATTCACCAACTGATCATTTTTTATTAAAAGCATATTTATACACGTATTTATACAAGCTACATTGTATAAATACGTGTATAAATATGCTTTTAATAAAAAATGATCAATTGGTGAATAACCTCAAGAACAACAACAACAACTAAGCTTGTTGCAGAAGCTACTTTCAATAATCAGACGTGTGGAAATTATGTTTCTTGGCGAAAATTGTTCAGTGAGTGAGAAACTTCAAGGGGAGAAACTGATATGGAACAATTCCATACATTAATGTAATATAGAAAAACTGTAAGTAAAATAAGCTATAATAATATTTAATAACAAAATTTATACATTCATTTAGATAAACATTATGCTGCACATCAAAAATTGTACATAACTTGTTCTAGGGCACTGATGATGGTCTAATAAACCGAAATGCATAGGCCATAACAAAGTTTTTTCATTTGATAGCTGCACTAGACGGAGTATAAAAACCCAACATTTCCCAATAATTATCCTCAGGAAAATATCCATAATACTATATGTATAATAACAATATAAAATCAAGAATTTCTCCATACATGTAAGCAGATATATTTTACTTGCAAAATATACTTTGTATCCTTAATCACCCAATGTTACATATACGTCACATCTCCAAAAATTGTCAAAATATTTTGTATTTTTATGGAAATATATTTTTTAAGTATCTTCAATAAATAACATTTCATGAATTTTTCTTCTTCTTAACATCAGAAGCATCCCTGGACATTAAAGGGTGGAAAGGGTGGCAAATTTATGTCGCAGCGAGCTTGTCCCCCCCCCCCCTAGTTCTACTACTGCTCCAAGCGGCGACACTCGGGGTGACAATAATAGGGCCTGCAAAGTAATGTTCTAAAGGGGCGGCAATCACAATTTATGCCCGGGCTCGGAAAATTCATAGATCCGCAACTGACCGTATGGACCCTACTTCACTGGGACGCCAGGGCAACGCAGTTTAGTTTTGGCTACGTCCGGCAACTGAAGGTCGCCAAATAGAGTAGTCAAGCTACGAATGTCGAGTGCCTAGTCAGCGCAAATTTCCCCCCACTGCATTGGTGCCACTGATGGCAAACTCATGAGAGTTGTTCATCCTATGCATACCGGACCATTATACATTAATTATAAACATTATTTTTCATTTCTTTACTGGCTCTGTGTGATGGTAATTAAAATTTCAATTATATAGACGTTGGAGCGTACGGGAAAATCAGTGATTAAGCATTTTCAGTGCTTTTTACGCTAATCTCAATAACAAATCTCTAAATATTCCTGAGGCCAAACCACTGATAAAATGGTGACAATATTCCCAATATGATAGTAGGAGATGAAGTTTTTGGCTAACATGAAAACCTATGAGACCATACGGAGGACATAATCGCAGTTATGAGACACAAATATTAAATTACCGATTATCAAGAGCACGCTGTTACATCGAAACATTTGGTATATTATACAAGTGGAGGTTATTTCACAGGCCAATGAATGTAATATAGATTTTACGCACATGTCGCATTTTGTACAATTCGTACAATTTCGTACGATCCAGAAATGGATTTTCTTACGAATATACTCTGGTGGTAATGGGATTTGAACTTATTACGGATCGGGATCCTGATAGAGGAAGAACGGGACAAGTCAACAAACTAGCAGAATGTTTTGTGAGTGAATACTCATTACCATGGCAAGATACGTGTGTTTAAATAAATAAAAGTTAATAAATTTACACTTTCCTAATTATATTTTTTTTTTCGTACGCCATTCGTCTTTTCTTTGAGTAAATTAACTATTTCATCCCAACATTTAATTTTTAAATTACGGTCTGAATGATCTTTTGATGTAGTATCCCATAAACACAGACGCTTTTGAATTTCCACAATAAATCTTTCTATATGAAAACTCATTTTTTACAACACCCGGTGTTACATAAATGTAGCAATCAAGAAATTAAGGACTGTTTACTTCATGGAAAAGAGTTCAGTGGATTTAAAACACATAGAATAATATTTTTATACTTCTTCATTTAACATCTAATTCAAGATGCACGTAAAATCGCTGTATTACAATAAAAAAACCTGTCAACACTAAGCTTACTACCCATGCTGACGGAGAAAGAGAAACAGATGAGGTTTGAAGCAGTGTCACCAACCTTAGAAGCGAAAAGTGCAAATGTTTGCCACTAGAATGCGTACCAATGGCTGCTACAGATATGCCACAGCAGATTTTTTAGGAGAAGTGCATTGGAAGAGGTGGCAGAGGCGTAAATATGCCATGTTACATATATGTAACAGAGGGCATTAAAGGGTTTTGTCTCCCACCTCCCCCCGATTCGGCTCTGCATATGGTGGCAACTCCTCACGATGTGGCATGTAACTAAAGGATTCGATCCCGGTCGATTTTTCTAATCCCGGGATTTCGGGATTATCTACAGTCAATCTCGGGATCCCGGGATAGTCCCGGGATTGTATTGGTAATAGAAAGCGGTAACAAAAAGAAAGTAAAACATATCAAAATCAACTCTTTATTTTAAATTTTTAGTTAAATCTTCAAAATTGTACTTTCTTCTTATGAAATAAACAACAAACTAGGCACTTCTGTAAATAATTTATGAAATAGTTTCATAATTGCCTAGCTTATTTTTTTTATTCTACAATAAACTTTAAAAAAAATCAACTTCTTACGACTTGTTTAGTTATGCTAAAGAGATCAATGTTCGTAAGTACTCAAATTGTAAATTAAATTGACCAGAAATTTTATAAATTATTTATTTAAGCCACGAAAATAAAATCTAAGGAATAACAACGCATCCAATGTCTCATCCGAAAGCATACTTCTCAATTTGCTGCACAAATATGAAGAGGCAGAAAAAGCGCGTTCAGGCTCGATGGAAGTTGGAGGAATCGTCAATAAATTTTTATAAATCTTCTTCAAATTACAACCTCGTGAGAAACTATTTTCTTAAAGATTCAATTCTTGTTTAATTATGTTAGAAAGATCAGTTTCTTTATATACTTCTGGATATATAGTTTTCATGCTGTTTTCTATTTCGTTCTGAAGCTTTTCTTTCAATGTCAAATCGGTTTTACTAGTTGTATGCACAGGTTAAATTTTCATATCATTTTCTTCAGTATCATTGTTTTCCATCCTTGCAGTTAACGAAATAATCTGTTTTTTAATTGTCATCTTGCTTGGACTTGAAAATAACTACTTTACATCACAATCAGTATCCAAATTGTTACTCTCAGTAGTCTCAGTATGAGGATTTTGTAGATAGTTTGATACTCCACTTAACTCATTTCGTCGACGATCTTTCATACGGTTCAATAAATTGGAAGCCAAAATTGAGTAATTTTCACAGTCGAGAAGTAAATTAAGCTCTCTTCCGTGTTCTTTTTTAACATATTTTTGAAGTATTGTATCATTTTTCAAGGATGCTCTTTTGAAAATAAGAACCACTTTACGAACTTTCTTTATTACTTCATTAATATTTCGATCATTAGTCAAATCCCGTCCATTTCCAGTTTCAATGCCTAATCCTGAGTCTAGTTCTTCATTATCATCATCCGAGTCATCAATATCATCAATGGTTTGCAGGTATGTTTTCATACAATAAATCCAAAACGGCTAAATGAATACCATGTGCAAAACAAACTTGGTGTTCTGCATTAACAAGTTTTCCAACCTTCTGCATTACGTTTGAACCATCAGTCACTATTGCCACAATATCGGTATCTAATGAGATATGGAACTCCAAAAGCCGCTTTTTTAGTGTATGAACACAAGTTTCGGCTGTCAGCGATTTATTAATTCGAATAAGTCCCAAATTCCAATTTTGTTTGCCTGAATAAATATTTAAATTCATATATTTCTTATTAGAGGTAGACGTTCATTCATCAAAACTGAGACTAAATCGTTGTCCTCCTTTTTTCAATGTAGATAGTTCAGCTGCCATTTTTTTATGTTTCAACTGTAGTCTACTACTCTGTTGCGGATTGTTGAAGCAGATTTAGGTAAGTCTGAGTAACCTTTTGCTAATAGTAACGATCTTAAATCTTTTGATGTCACAAATACGCTAAAATGAAAACCATCTAGCGCAGTCATACGGGCCAAAACATCGTCAAGAGTACTGTATCACACTTCACAAAATAGTCGGCGACTGACGTAATTTTTCTTTTCAAAGGTGGTCCTTCATTATTTTGGCCCGTTGAGGAACATGCCTTAGCAGAATCTACTTTCACGGAATGTTTTGAAGATAGATAAACAACGCTTACATTGTGCTGAGTTACCCGCTTTATCGACTAAAAAATGACTCCACACTGACGAAACATCTTCATCTTTTTTATGTTTCACATAAAAACTTTCTTTGGATTGTGACATTGATTACTTCATTTAAGTCTATGCACAACATAAACATAACCTCTTAGAGCTACAGAACATCTATATTTACTCAGACACATTAATACATTGTTGTTTTTAAATTCATTCATTGATTATTACCAATTAACAGATGATTATGTAGGCCTTTTGGTCGATCCTCCTAAGGTCTTTAAAATAGATAAACAACGCTTACATTGTGCTGAGTTACGCGCTTTATCGACTAAAAATGACTCCACACTGACGAAACATCTTCATCTTTTTTATGTTTCACATAAAAACTTTCTTTGGATTGTGACATTGATTACTTCATTTAAGTCTATGCACAACATAAACATAACCTCTTAGAGCTACAGAACATCTATATTTACTCAGACACATTAATACATTGTTGTTTTTAAATTCACTCATTGATTATTACCAATTAACAAAAAAATATCAATACTTACACGACGAGAAGCGGATATTTTACACACTTTTATACATAACCCGGCACCGGTCATTAGCAAAAACAAATGAAATCAGCTGTGTACACAAGATGGCCGTCAACACGTCAAATGAAAGTAAGTGCGTTTCGTTTCACGGTTTTCGGGATCCCGGGATCGAATCCTCTACATGTAACCCATCTAACTGAAGTGTCGAACTTTCAATACAGTTTGAATTCCACTACTGAAACGGTTATATTATAATAGGTATAAAACCACCTCGCAGTATGTCTTTTGTCCAAATGTAATATATTTTTCGGGCTCTCTACGGCAGTCTTCAAGCTGATGGTGTGTGAAGCTTATCTTCCCTTCTCTCGAGATTCTAATCGCTCGTTCTCTGTCGATGTTTCTAAAATTTTGTTATTTTCCGAAAAGATTGGATGCTATTTGACACACGTGTTTTAAATTGTGTGATTAAAATTACAGTAGGGGTAAATCAACCTCAACCATATTAGGCGACGCAAGGAATCTGATAGTATTTTATGTGTAGTTGTTAATACTCCAGAACTACTGTGGAAATCACTTATTTACTTTCCTTGTATTCGATTCTAAATGCGTAACCGACAGCTAAAAAATTACGATTATGTTTTTTTTAAAACTGTTTAGCATAGCAGGTTTGAAAACGTCTTCCCTGTAACATTATCTCACATTTAGAAAATAACACATAACAAAATACTTTTTATTGAGTTATTACGTCTGTTCTAGTATCACAGCATTTTTTTTGAGGTTATGACTTGCGACCAACGGCAGACGTTCTAGCCTCCATGACCACTGAAGGTTATCAGCTGTGACGTGTTACGAGACTGTCGTCACGTGACTTCCTTACCGGTGTTGATCCTGCTCCTAACCACCGTGACCCACATTTCGTCAACTGTGTTATTTCTTGCTACGGTAAGTTCAATGATCCCACTAAAATCATTCATTAAGAAATATTTTCGCCGTTGAATGGACTACAAATTTATTTATTCAGTTCTGCTTGGATTATGATGTGTTATATTCACTGTAGCGCGACATACGCACCGGGAGAGATAAAAAGACTATATACTTCTCCAATCCAGCGCAGTAATTAGTAAGATTAATGCAATACAGTTTTCAGATTTTTTTTATTATTGTAACTGTTACATCTGATGTATATTAAATTTTATTATCAAGTTAATTAATTCTCACGCCTTCGAGGCCTGTCAGTGTTTATCGTTCGCCCGACCAATGAGAGAAGTTGGAATGTCCAAGATATCCAATAAGATTTGGAAGCTTTGAGAACCTCATGCGATTATACACTGATGATATATACCATTAACATATCCGGGAAGAAGTTAATGTGTGTTTGGCATATAAACGGCATTTATTTTTCTGTTGATGAGTTACTCATTGCTGATAATAGGGGCATTAGAGCTGAGAGGTAATTGTGAACTCACCCCTTCGCTTTTTGTTATTTTAGATTTTTTAGTATTAATTTTATCATTTGTTTGTGGCATCAGTGATGTTCTAAAATATTTTTTCAGATTTCATCCCATATTTGTGAACTTTGTGGGGATCAATGAAATTGAGTCGTCGCAATGCTTCGCCTTCTACCAACGCATAAGGCAGCACGTCCACAATTATTACGTCCATTATTGCCTCGTCAATGCTTTCTGCAATTTCATGATCATATCATCATAAGCCCGTTGAACAAGTTTAGATTTAGAGGTCAAACTCGAAACTCGAGATCGTTGACTGAACAAGATTCGGCTGGTCAGTACTCAACGCCTCTAGTGACTTCTATGAACCTATTCGCTTTAATTTAGCTTCATTTAAATAATTTTTCATTCCGTCTATCGCTGACTGTTGTCTTAACACTTGCAATGAAACTTTCATAAATGTTGCTTTACTCCAATACAATGTTTGTTTTTTGAGTTCTTTGCTTACCAATGGATATGATGTATTACAAATTTTGCAAACATCTTCAGATAAACGGGTAAAGTATTTTTGGAAAACTACGAAATCTGATGTTTTTTTTTTAATTTTTTGCCCGAAAGAAAATATTGTAAGATTAATAAATCATATCTCACAGATCAAATAAAAAAAAAACCTCTGTAATAAAGCAGGCATATGGCATGCATTCTAAATTAGGAAAATTAATTCAAGTAAATATGAATTCCAACTAGAAAACAAAATTTACACGTACTACCCCTCCGAAGTGTAATCCAACAACAATTATCTAAAAATGTAGGTTGATTGCTAGAATTGGATATACGAGGGTGGTCTGAAAAGTTTCCGACCTCAACGTGAAGATGACAGCACTCGTAAATAAAGGCTAGTGAATTTCGTTGTTTATCTGTTGACAGTTACTCACCAATGTTTCAGCCATTTTGGACGCGCAGTTGTTATGTAACAGTCGTTTGAGTGAGTTGATGTGAGTGTTGTTGTGAAAATGGACAAAAGAGTATCGAGCAGTCATTAAATATTTGTTTTTGAAAGATAATACGCCTACGCAAATCAAAGATGAGTTGGATTCTGTGTATGGGGACTCTGCATCATCACTTACCACAGTGAAATTTTGGGCAGCTGAATTTAAACGTGGCCGTGGTACAATAACACAACATCCAGCAGCTTTATTCAACTCGACACCGGCATCCACCATCGCCAACAACCTGCAGAATCCACAGCAAAACTCAACGAACAACAGTGCGCCCTCAGCACCCACCGGAGGGCATCCTCCCTATTGCGTGGGAATGTTTGGCGGCCAATATGGAGAAGGCGGTGGAGTGACTTCGCCCCAGACGACCGCAGACGCATCAACAGGAGCAGCTGCAGTCGAAGCGGCTGTTGTGGAAACATCGGACGATCCCATGGGAAACTTCCAGCTTTCGAACCTCAAGACGACGAAACGGCAGACACCTGAAGAAGAGGACGGAAGGAGATCCACGCAGCAAGCAGAGAAACTTGCAAGACTATCAACAGACGTCGCAACACCACATCGTCCAGCAGCCTTCTACAGCACGGAGACGACACCAACAAACGGCATCAATTTTCAGAACCAACAGCAGAACTCAATGGCCAACAGGTACGAGTCAAGTGATGGTGGTCCATACATAGTAATAGTAGAAGGAAAGGACAAAAATATTTGGCGTATTCACCCAATGGCAATAGGAAAACTAATGAGGGAACAAGGTATCATGATTTCTCACAACTTAGTAAAAATTACCAGTGTCGGGCACAATAGAATTAAAATAGAAACCAACAGCAGAGATTCTGCAAATAACCTGGTAACTTCGGAAATATTCGCTAGACATAACTTGGAGGCCTACATCCCAAGATCAATAAAACAAAAACAAGGAGTTGTGAGAAATGTAGATACCCTGCTTAGTGAAGCAGAAATTCTTTCGGTAATAGAAAGTGAATTCCAAGTATTGAATATCAGACGTTTCACGAAAAAAATCGATAAAGTAGGGAAACACGAAACGATACCATTACCGGTATGCGTTTTAACATTTAGAGCGCAAGTCCTTCTCCAATTTGTTTACATTCACGGCGTTAGATGTAGGGTAGAACCTTACATCCCCGCCGTCATCCAATGCTACAAATGTTTGCGTTTCGGACACGGCAGTAATCAGTGCCGTAGTCAGGTCCGATGCAGCTTTTGCTCTGCGGACCACAACATTGATGGAAAACCTAAGACCGCTCCACCACGTTGTGTCAACTGCACAGGACAACACTTAGCAACCGATCAGTTATGCCCCAACTACCAGAAAGCTAAAATAATTAAACAACACATGATATGCAACAACGTCAGTTTTAGAGAAGCATCAGTTGCACTGAAAAATAGAGCTTACGCCCAGACAGCAGCAAACCGCAGCCCTAGATTCAAGAGCAACACTGAATGCCCGCCCTTACCAACTATCTCTCACGCCCCGATTATCCAGAACCCTAACACCGGTTACCGGGAAGGAACCTATCTAGCGCTACAACCTAATCCACAACAACCCGCACAACAAACGGAAAAAACACTGTACAGCCGAACAAAAGAATCGCAACCATATGCCAACACAGCAAATTTAAGCACTAAGGGAAACGAAGTGAGAATTCCCCAAAAATTGTTCTGGAGAAGTAACGGACCATGCCAACCTAAACCCACAATCCGTACCCACCTCTCCAGCATAGTACCTTAGAAGCACCATATAACTATCACCAAACAGGGGGACACCAACCCCCAAATACTGAAATCCCACTGATAGAAAAACTGATGACTTTCATAATATCCATCACTGAGCTAATCAGAACTAACGGCACGGTGGACCATGTACAAGTAATCAACTCACTCTAGCAAATTATTAATTCCTCCACTCCATGAACCCCACAGCTAATTCAAGGCACCACAATCTCCCCCCGTTCACAACTCAACCTTCTTCAATGGAACGGAAGGTCCGTGTACTCCAATAGTGCTACGTAACAGTAAAATCGATATTGCACTATTATCTGAAACTTGGTTTCAATCACAGAAAGAAATCAACTTTATGCATTACCAGACATATCGAAACGACCGCCCAGACGGAAAAGGAGAAGTAGCAATCTAGATTAGATACCACATACCACACGAACCGGTAAAGTTAGTTCCCACAAACCGCCCATTCCAAGTTATTTCTATTCGATTACGCCTTAAAAACCTCGAATGCACAATTATATCTTTATACTGCCCCCCGCGAACTATAATAAGTCGAAACGACTGGGACCATCTCTTTAAACAAATACATCCCCCCCATACATTATAGCAGGCGACTTCAACTCCCACAGCAGAAGCCGGGGCTGCCAACAGGACGACCCCTTTGGCTTGGACATATTACAAAGAATAGAAGACCAAAACCTCGTCATAATAAACAATGGATCCCCTACGCTAATCCCAAGAATAGGACGGAATCCATCAGCCGTGGACTTAACACTCTGCTCCCCATCTATTGCATCCGTAGCTACGTGGCAAACTTTAACCGACAGTTTAGGATCGGACCATCTACCTATTAAAATCACGATAGGTTGCAACACCAACTTCGAGTGGAAGGGACACCCCACAAAACACTTGAACACCAGCCAAGCAAATTGGGTACTATATAAACAATACCTAGAGGAGGAAGTGATAAACATCCCCACGGATATCTCAGGCAGGGAGGCATACAAACAGCTGATGCAAGCCATCACAACAGCTGCAGACAAATCAATACCGCTTAAAAAACGACGTAAATACACAAGTAATCCTCCAGCAATTTGGTGAATATGGAGTGTTCTAAAGCAATAGCCAAAAGGAGATTAGCACTCAGAAATTATCGCAAGGAACCGACAATAGAAAGATTCTCAACCTACAAAAGAACATGTGCATACACCAAACGAATATTGCGAACTCAGAAACGTCTCAGTTGGATACAATACTGTGAGAACCTGGGGAAAGATACAAATACTAGATCTATTTGGCACCAAATAAGAAACTTGAAGATTAGGAAAACGTTCACTTCAAGCATTAAGTTAGACAACTCATGTATAGAAGCCATAGCAGAAAGAATTGCCCCCGACAGTGTCAACCATAAAAACTTTAGATTTTCGCCGAACGCAGAACAACATTCGGAACACGAACTATGTTCTCCATTCACAGTTAAAGAAGTGGAACAAAATATTAAACAGTCCTCTGACACGACACCAGGCAAAGATAGAATACATTACTCGATGTTGTATAATCTGCCGGCCAATGCCCGACAGCTCCTAACTAAAATCTTTAACGAAATCTGGATGAAGCAACTGAGTCCCATAGAGTGGAGAACTCAGATAATTATACCAATACTAAAACCCAACAAAGATCCCAAGCAACCAGGATCGTATAGACCTATTTCCCTGATGTCGGTGTATCTAAAACACTAGAACGCATCGTAAAAAACAGACTAGAATATTGGATGAAAAAGAACAACTTACTAGCAACATCACAATTTGGATTCAGGAAAGGAAAAAGTACACTCGATAACATAGCAATAATTACTACAGATATCAATATTGCATTTGCATGGAAATTTTACTTAGCGGCAATATTCTTAGATATCACTTCAGCTTATGACAATGTTGTTATCAACATTCTGATGCAAAAGATCTCCAACTTGGGAATCCCACATGAGTTTGTAGCAGGGGTACACTCGCTCATATCAGAAAGAGTTATATACATTTCAAACTCAGGGGAGCTGGTAGGCCCCCGTTGGGTCTACAATGGACTCCCACAAGGAGTCTCCTTTATCTGATATACACTCACGACTTAGAAAAAATCTTCTCCCCAAGTATTCTAATCCCCCGCAGGGGCCTGGTACGCAAGTGCCAGGTACGGGTTTGGCGAACCCGCGGTACCCGAGCTGGAAACTTGTTAGCGCCGCAAGTTTCCCACACCGTAAACTCCTACCATGCTTCAACGACCACCGTAGGGCGTGGCGGTGGAACGTTGTGTGCCTAGGAGAACGGGGATCTTGGCTTCATCGCCCGGATCGCGAGGACGGAACAAACCTCTATAAAAAAAACCCTCAACCTCAAGGTCGGATACGTGCCGAGGAGGTGCATGGGTGAGAGGCGGATCACCCGCTAACGTACAACCTCAGGGGCACCTGCGCACCCCTGTTGTATTAGCATTTCGTTTTAAATTGGTAATACTCGTGGGACCAAAATTAAGTCTCACAAGAATACCAAACCAACCTGCGGTACGGGTGTGCCGCAGGCTAATATAAATACACCCAGTACAAAGAAACGGGTGAGGGTTGATAGCCCCCCCGCATCTGACAGTGACAGTAACAGAAAAGTTTGTTCAGTACAGAACGCTTTTGTAATTATGGAAAAAGTTGAAGGAACCTTTGAAAAAAGTGTCACCCTTCTACATCTCAAAGGGTCTAGAGGGTCTTTTTGGTACCCTTAACACTGTTAAAAAATTGAGGAACGGGACATTGCTGCTGGAAACAGTCAGCAGTAAGCAAGCTACTCAACTGCTGAATTGTAAGA
>JARYHS010008074.1:85977796-86103299 GCA_031002005.1 Vandiemenella viatica | reverse complement strand
TTTGGCCTGTGACAAGGTCCGAATCGACTTTGACCCGGTCCCAAAGTCAGACCTTGCCTCGGCGGCGAAGAGATTTGTTTTTGATGTTTGGCAGAGGCAGTGGCTGGAAGTTGAGCATAACAAGCTCCGGCAGGTCAAACCGACCGTTCAGCCGTGGAGCAGCTCCTTCAAGCAGGCGAGGAGGGATGAGGTTCTCCTTACTCGCCTCCGTATAGGGCACTGTCCTCTGACACATGGGTTTCCTTCTCCGCCGAGAGGACCCTCCGGAGTGTGATGCTTGTGGCGTACCTTTGACGGTACTCCACATTTTAACCGAATGTGTATTGTTTTTAGATCTAAGGGCAGACGTTGGCTTAGCCAACGATCTGTCCCTTATTTTAAGCGATGACCGTGACAACGTGGCTAAGGTTTTAAAGTTTTGTTGCTTGGCCGGTCTTGTCCCAAAAATTTTGGGCAGATCGGCCTAGGTTCTAGTTTGGATTGGTGGCCGTTGTACAACCACCAATCCAAGTACTGTTTTTATTTGTGACACTGATTATATGCCTGGCCCTTTTACAGCCAGCCAGCTAATTTGTTTTTTAACCTGTTTGGCCCATCTACAGCCAACCAGTTAATGTATTATATTTTAGTCACAGTTTTATATTTTATGTTGCCGTCTGTGTGGCCGACCTCTATACAGTCGGCCAGGCAGACGGTATTTTAGTTAGTATGTTAGTATTTTATTGTGCTGTCTCTGTGGCCGACCCCTTTACAGTCGGCCACACAGACGGCAATTTCGCCACGTTGTCACGCCTGGTTTTTGTTAGGGCGCTAATGACCCCGCTGTCGACGCGCCCTAAAACAACAACAATAACAGTTGCCGTAATAAACAGTTGGCTAAAATACTGAAAAGACTTACAAATGCTATGTCAGAAACATGAGCCTCTCCGAAGGTTTCAAGCCGATGTTGCTGCAGGGCTCATTCTTGCTTGAAAAGGTAAATTCAAACGAGGGATACCAAGTGCAGAAGATATGTCGAAATCAAAGAAAAGAGCAAGAACCACTATTGTACCGGTTGTAGATTGTCAAAAAGATCGGAGTGACCACTGGCCCATCTGGAAGAGCACAAGTGGACGCTGCAAAATATGCATAAAAATGAACTCATTTGTGTGGTGCGAAAAGTGTGAGGTGTATTTATGCCTCAACAAGGATGGGAATGGCTTCAGGAAATTCCATGTATAAATCATTTTCCCAATAATTATCTTCAGGAAAATATCCATAATACTATATGTATAATAACAATATAAAATCAAGAATTTCTCCATACATGTAAGCAGATATATTTTTACTTGCAAAATATACTTTGTATCCTTAATCGCCCAATGTTACATATACGTCACATCTCCAAAAATTGTCAAAATATTAAAATATTTTGTATTTTTATGGAAATGTATTTTTTAAGTATCTTCAATAAATAACATTTCATGAAATTTTTTTTTCTTGACATCAGAAGCATACCTGGACATTAAAGGGTGGCAAATTTATGTCGCAGCGAGCTTCTTCTCCCCCCCCCCCCACCTAGTTCTACTACTGCTCCAGGTGGCGACACTCGGGGTGACAATATAGGGCCTGCAAAGTAATGTTCTAAAGGGGCGGCAATCACAATTTTTGCCCGGGCTCGGAAAATTCATAGATCCGCAACTGACCGTATGGACCCTGCTTCAGTAAACTACTATCCTGATCTGGCTGTCCCATTGGCCGATGGGTAGGACCGGATAACTTAACGGTTTTTGAGTGGCACCGTGTGCCTGGGGATGGAGTGTCAAATCCAATTACGTCGCTATCAGATGATGTCTCAGAATAGCCATCTGTTCTATGTGATGTATTTTGTCCTACTGATTCAATAAGTGCCTGAGCCTGTGGAAGGGCGTAGGCTGTGTCATCAATTTCACAATTTAGCTGTGATGGATGTTGGTGGTCATCCATGTGTTCCACTTCTACTGTGGGTTGAGTTCGCATTTGTTGTGTAGCCTGGATAGCATTTACGGATAGTAATGGGGGGTATATTTCATTCATTACATCTGCCGATGGGTTATGTGTTTTGTTATTGTCAGCCATTATGTTTTATAAACAGAATTGTTAGAATGGTTCACAAACTGCAAAGATCAAATCAAAATCTTGATCAACTCGACTATATAGGCTACTAGATATACTATCACCAAAGGAAAACAAATAAACTTCCAATAGTTATGGCTGTAAATACCGCTCATACATATAGCGTAACAAACTACGCACAATGCTGCAAAGTATGGAAAAGTCTGTAATGAACGTCTAGAGTAAGTGTTTCAAATCAAATAGCAAGATTTACATGCGAAACTACTGCAGAGTCTTGCAAGTTAGCAACCATAACCACTAATATATCAACATATGATCAAAATGTAAATAACATCGACCATAACTTCCAAGACAAAGAAGCACTTGACCAAAACAAATAGTATTACGATTCAGATTAATAATGAACCACACTTAAAAGCTATAATTACTAAAACCAAAAACAAATAAGTTTATGTGGACGTCAAACACAGTAGCGCGTAAATCAGCAAACCTATGTTTGTGATTGCGAGTATACTCGTACAATGGAAAAAAATAATAATAATAATACGAGCCGACAGAAAAGTATACTCCGCAAGGCTTACTAACGTCGGTTAATAGTTATTACAAGTGACCAAACATAAAAATTAGTGAAAATCCACAACAGTGTCTACCAGTTTGTAAGCGGCCGCAAAACTAGGAAGCTATTCCTTCACTATGGATATGAACAAGAAAAATGTTCGCGGGTGAACTTACGCAATAAATATTTCACATGAATATTTGGTTGTGTTTCACACGTTCGTGTTTGAACTGCAATATTTACGTAGTCAGGTCCACTTAGCTTTATAATTTATCAAGGCGTGCGTCGCTTGTAGATGTAGCACCCCCACCGTCCCGTCGACCAACCTATTTCTCGATCTGTAAACAGCTGTCCACCGTCTGCGATGTCGCTGCCGTCGATTTGTTGTCTAGTTCTCGTAGAATGGTCTTCTTCACCGACGAGCTTTTGTGTCGTGATGATTTGTGTTTTATTAGTTACCGCTTGTCTGCTCGGCCGCCATGTTGCATTTCGTGTTGTCTCATCTCATTCCATTGATGCGAAACTTCCATGCAAACTTAATCTTTAGATGCTTGTGTGATTATATACTTTCATATCATTCATTGGTCTTTATTTTCGTTATATTACATTCAGAAGTATCCGAAGATTACAAAGCTTCTTGTTATACGGTAACTAGATGTCGTCAGCTCGAAAGTGCTTACACACAACCCAATTGCTAGCCGGTTCTTGTTATGCTATCATCTCCATAGCAACCAACTTCTCTTTTTATCTTGTTGCTATAGAAACTGTTTAAAAGAGTAATACCAACAGGCCATGGAACTCTAACATTACAAAGATATAAAATGACATTAAAATATGTATTCTAGCATAACCTTTCTGTTATCCTACAGACTGTAGTCTACTACTCTGTTGCGGATTGTTGAAGCAGATTTAGGTAAGTCTGAGTAACCTTTTGCTAATAGTAACGATCTTAAATCTTTTGACGTCACAAATACGCTAAAAGGAAAACCATCTAGCGCAGTCATACGGGCCAAAACATCGTCAAGAGTACCGTATCAGACTTCACAAAAATAGTCGGCGACTGACGTAATTTTTCTTTTCAAAGGTGGTCCTTCATTATTTTGGCCCGTTGAGGAACATGCCTTAGCAGAATCTACTTTCACGGATTGTTTTGAAGATAGATGAGTATGTAGGCCTTTGGTCGATCCTCCTAAGGTCTTTAAAATAGATAAACAACGCTTACATTGTGCTGAGCTACCCGCTTTATCGACTAAAAAATGACTCCACACTGACGAAACATCATCATCTTTTTTATGTTTCACATAAAAACTTTCTTTGGATTGTGACATTCTTAAACCTAAAAAAAAAAAAAAAAAAAAAAAAAAAATCATTTAAGTCTATGCACAACATAAACATAACCCCTTAGAGCTACAGAACATAAAACTCGTTGTTTTTCATCTATATTTACTCAGACACATTAATACATTGTTGTTTTTAAATTAATTCATTGATTATTACCCATTAACAAAAAAATATCAATACTTACACGACGAGAAGCGGATATTTTACACACTTTTACACATCACCCGGCACCGGTTATTAGCAAAAACAAATGAAATCAGCTGTGTAAACAAGATGGCCGTCAACACGTCAAATGAAAGTAAGTGCGTTTCCACTACTGAAACGGTTATATTATAATAGGCATAAAACCACCTCGCAGTATGTCTTTTGTCCAAATGTCATTTAAACATGTATTTTCAGAAATAATATAGATTTGCTAAAATATAGCTAACTGATAAATTTTATCAGATGAAATTGTGAAGAATCCGAACAGCTTTGTTGGAATTTAGATGCCTGTTAAAGTCCTTCAGTGCCGTGCAACTTTCTTGAATATATTTTTCGGGCTCTCTACGGCAGTCTTGAAGCTGATGGTGTTTGAAGCTTATCTTCCCTTCTCTCGAGATTCTAATCGCTCGTTCTCTGTCGATGTTTCTAAAATTTTGTTATTTTCCGAAAAGATTGGATGCTATTTGACACACGTGTTTTAAATTGTGTGATTAAAATTACAGTAGGGGTAAATCAACCTCAACCATATTAGGCGACGCAAGGAATCTGATAGTATTTTATGTGTAGTTGTTAATACTCCAGAACTACTGTGGAAATCACTTATTTACTTTCCTTGTATTCGATTCTAAATGCGTAACCGACAGCTAAAAAATTACGATTATGTTTTTTTTAAAACTGTTTAGCATAGCAGGTTTGAAAACGTCTTCCCTGTAACATTATCTCACATTTAGAAAATAACACATAACAAAATACTTTTTATTGAGTTATTACGTCTGTTCTAGTATCACGGCATTTTTTTTTTTTTGAGGTTATGACTTGCGACCACTGAAGGTTATCAGCTGTGACGTGTTACGAGACTGTCGTCACGTGACTTCCTTACCGGTGTTGATCCTGCTCCTAACCACCGTGACCCACATTTCGTCAACTGTGTTATTTCTTGCTACGGTAAGTTCAATGATCCCACTAAAATCATTCATTAAGAAATATTTTCGCCGTTGAATGGACGACAAATTTATTTATTCAGTTCTGCTTGGATTATGATGTGTTATATTCACTGTAGCGCGACATACGCACCGGGAGAGATAAAAAGACTATATACTTCTCCAATCCAGCGCAGTAATTAGTAAGATTAATGCAATACAGTTTTCAGATTTTTTTTATTATTGTAACTGTTACATCTGATGTATATTAAATTTTATTATCAAGTTAATTAATTCTCACGCCTTCGAGGCCTGTCAGTGTTTATCGTTCGCCCGACCAATGAGAGAAGTTGGAATGTCCAAGATATCCAATAAGATTTGGAAGCTTTGAGAACCTCATGCGATTATACACTGATGATATATACCATTAACATATCCGGGAAGAAGTTAATGTGTGTTTGGCATATAAACGGCATTTATTTTTCTGTTGATGAGTTACTCATTGCTGATAATAGGGGCATTAGAGCTGAGAGGTAATTGTGAACTCACCCCTTCGCTTTTTGTTATTTTAGATTTTTTAGTATTAATTTTCTCATTTGTTTGTGGCATCAGTGATGTTCTAAAATATTTTTTCAGATTTCATCCCATATTTGTGAACTTTGTGGGGATCAATGAAATTGAGTCGTCGCAATGCTTCGCCTTCTACCAACGCATAAGGCAGCACGTCCACAATTATTACGTCCATTATTGCCTCGTCAATGCTTTCTGCAATTTCATGATCATATCATCACAAGCCCGTTGAACAAGTTTAGATTTAGAGGTCAAACTCGAAACTCGAGATCGTTGACTGAACAAGATTCGGCTGGTCAGTACTCAACGCCTCTAGTGACTTCTATGAACCTATTCGCTTTAATTTAGCTTCATTTAAATAATTTTTCATTCCGTCTATCGCTGACTGTTGTCTTAACACTTGCAATGAAACTTTCATAAATGTTGCTTTACTCCAATACAATGTTTGTTTTTTGAGTTCTTTGCTTACCAATGGATATGATGTATTACAAATTTTGCAAACATCTTCAGATAAACGGGTAGAGTATTTTTGGAAAACTACGAAATCTGATGTTTTTTTTTTTAATTTTTTGCCCGAAAGAAATATTGTAAGATTAATAAATCATATCTCACAGATCAAATAAAAAAAAACCTCTGTAATAAAGCAGGCATATGGCATGCATTCTAAATTAGGAAAATTAATTCAAGTAAATATGAATTCCAACTAGAAAACAAAATTTACACGTACTACCCCTCCGAAGTGTAATCCAACAACAATTATCTAAAAATGTAGGTTGATTGCTAGAATTGGATATACGAGGGTGGTCTGAAAAGTTTCCGACCTCAACGTGAAGATGACAGCACTCGTAAATAAAGGCTAGTGAATTTCGTTGTTTATCTGTTGACAGTTACTCACCAATGTTTCAGCCATTTTGGACGCGCAGTTGTTATGTAACAGTCGTTTGAGTGAGTTGATGTGAGTGTTGTTGTGAAAATGGACAAAAGAGTATCGAGCAGTCATTAAATATTTGTTTTTGAAAGATAATACGCCTACGCAAATCAAAGATGAGTTGGATTCTGTGTATGGGGACTCTGCATCATCACTTACCACAGTGAAATTTTGGGCAGCTGAATTTAAACGTGGCCGTGGTACAATAACACAACATCCAGCAGCTTTATTCAACTCGACACCGGCATCCACCATCGCCAACAACCTGCAGAATCCACAGCAAAACTCAACGAACAACAGTGCGCCCTCAGCACCCACCGGAGGGCATCCTCCCTATTGCGTGGGAATGTTTGGCGGCCAATATGGAGAAGGCGGTGGAGTGACTTCGCCCCAGACGACCGCAGACGCATCAACAGGAGCAGCTGCAGTCGAAGCGGCTGTTGTGGAAACATCGGACGATCCCATGGGAAACTTCCAGCTTTCGAACCTCAAGACGACGAAACGGCAGACACCTGAAGAAGAGGACGGAAGGAGATCCACGCAGCAAGCAGAGAAACTTGCAAGACTATCAACAGACGTCGCAACACCACATCGTCCAGCAGCCTTCTACAGCACGGAGACGACACCAACAAACGGCATCAATTTTCAGAACCAACAGCAGAACTCAATGGCCAACAGGTACGAGTCAAGTGATGGTGGTCCATACATAGTAATAGTAGAAGGAAAGGACAAAAATATTTGGCGTATTCACCCAATGGCAATAGGAAAACTAATGAGGGAACAAGGTATCATGATTTCTCACAACTTAGTAAAAATTACCAGTGTCGGGCACAATAGAATTAAAATAGAAACCAACAGCAGAGATTCTGCAAATAACCTGGTAACTTCGGAAATATTCGCTAGACATAACTTGGAGGCCTACATCCCAAGATCAATAATACAAAAACAAGGAGTTGTGAGAAATGTAGATACCCTGCTTAGTGAAGCAGAAATTCTTTCGGTAATAGAAAGTGAATTCCAAGTATTGAATATCAGACGTTTCACGAAAAAAATCGATAAAGTAGGGAAACACGAAACGATACCATTACCGGTATGCGTTTTAAACATTTAGAGCGCAAGTCCTTCTCCAATTTGTTTACATTCACGGCGTTAGATGTAGGGTAGAACCTTACATCCCCGCCGTCATCCAATGCTACAAATGTTTGCGTTTCGGACCCGGCAGTAATCAGTGCCGTAGTCAGGTCCGATGCAGCTTTTGCTCTGCGGACCACAACATTGATGGAAAACCTAAGACCGCTCCACCACGTTGTGCCAACTGCACAGGACAACACTTAGCAACCGATCAGTTATGCCCCAACTACCAGAAAGCTAAAATAATTAAACAACACATGATATGCAACAACGTCAGTTTTAGAGAAGCATCAATTGCACTGAAAAATAGAGCTTACGCCCAGACAGCAGCAAACCGCAGCCCTAGATTCAAGAGCAACACTGAATGCCCGCCCTTACCAACTATCTCTCACGCCCCGATTATCCAGAACCCTAACACCGGTTACCGGGAAGGAACCTATCTAGCGCTACAACCTAATCCACAACAACCCGCACAACAAACGGAAAAAACACTGTACAGCCGAACAAAAGAATCGCAACCATATGCCAACACAGCAAATTTAAGCACTAAGGGAAACGAAGTGAGAATTCCCCAAAAATTGTTCTGGAGAAGTAACGGACCATGCCAACCTATAACCCACAATCCGTACCCACCTCTCCAGCATAGTACCTTAGAAGCACCATATAACTATCACCAAACAGGGGGACACCAACCCCCAAATACTGAAATCCCACTGATAGAAAAACTGATGACTTTCATAATATCCATCACTGAGCTAATCAGAACTAACGGCACGGTGGACCATGTACAAGTAATCAACTCACTCTAGCAAATTATTAATTCCTCCACTCCATGAACCCCACAGCTAATTCAAGGCACCACAATCTCCCCCCGTTCACAACTCAACCTTCTTCAATGGAACGGAAGGTCCGTGTACTCCAATAGTGCTACGTAACAGTAAAATCGATATTGCACTATTATCTGAAACTTGGTTTCAATCACAGAAAGAAATCAACTTTATGCATTACCAGACATATCGAAACGACCGCCCAGACGGAAAAGGAGAAGTAGCAATCTAGATTAGATACCACATACCACACGAACCGGTAAAGTTAGTTCCCACAAACCGCCCATTCCAAGTTATTTCTATTCGATTACGCCTTAAAAACCTCGAATGCACAATTATATCTTTATACTGCCCCCCGCGAACTATAATAAGTCGAAACGACTGGGACCATCTCTTTAAACAAACATCCCCCCCATACATTATAGCAGGCGACTTCAACTCCCACAGCAGAAGCCGGGGCTGCCAACAGGACGACCCCTTTGGCTTGGACATATTACAAAGAATAGAAGACCAAAACCTCGTCATAATAAACAATGGATCCCCTACGCTAATCCAAGAATAGGACGGAATCCATCAGCCGTGGACTTAACACTCTGCTCCCCATCTATTGCATCCGTAGCTACGTGGCAAACTTTAACCGACAGTTTAGGATCGGACCATCTACCTATTAAAATCACGATAGGTTGCAACACCAACTTCGAGTGGAAGGGACACCCCACAAAACACTTGAACACCAGCCAAGCAAATTGGGTACTATATAAACAATACCTAGAGGAGGAAGTGATAAACATCCCCACGGATATCTCAGGCAGGGAGGCATACAAACAGCTGATGCAAGCCATCACAACAGCTGCAGACAAATCAATACCGCTTAAAAAACGACGTAAATACACAAGTAATCCTCCAGCAATTTGGTGGAATATGGAGTGTTCTAAAGCAATAGCCAAAAGGAGATTAGCACTCAGAAATTATCGCAAGGAACCGACAATAGAAAGATTCTCAACCTACAAAAGAACATGTGCATACACCAAACGAATATTGCGAACTCAGAAACGTCTCAGTTGGATACAATACTGTGAGAACCTGGGGAAAGATACAAATACTAGATCTATTTGGCACCAAATAAGAAACTTGAAGATTAGGAAAACGTTCACTTCAAGCATTAAGTTAGACAACTCATGTATAGAAGCCATAGCAGAAAGAATTGCCCCCGACAGTGTCAACCATAAAAACTTTAGATTTTCGCCGAACGCAGAACAACATTCGGAACACGAACTATGTTCTCCATTCACAGTTAAAGAAGTGGAACAAAATATTAAACAGTCCTCTGACACGACACCAGGCAAAGATAGAATACATTACTCGATGTTGTATAATCTGCCGGCCAATGCCCGACAGCTCCTAACTAAAATCTTTAACGAAATCTGGATGAAGCAACCGAGTCCCATAGAGTGGAGAACTCAGATAATTATACCAATACTAAAACCCAACAAAGATCCCAAGCAACCAGGATCGTATAGACCTATTTCCCTGATGTCGGTGTATCTAAAACACTAGAACGCATCGTAAAAAACAGACTAGAATATTGGATGAAAAAGAACAACTTACTAGCAACATCACAATTTGGATTCAGGAAAGGAAAAAGTACACTCGATAACATAGCAATAATTACTACAGATATCAATATTGCATTTGCATGGAAATTTTACTTAGCGGCAATATTCTTAGATATCACTTCAGCTTATGACAATGTTGTTATCAACATTCTGATGCAAAAGATCTCCAACTTGGGAATCCCACATGAGTTTGTAGCAGGGGTACACTCGCTCATATCAGAAAGAGTTATATACATTTCAAACTCAGGGGAGCTGGTAGGCCCCGTTGGGGTCTACAATGGACTCCCACAAGGAGTCTCCTTTATCTGATATACACTCACGACTTAGAAAAATCTTCTCCCCAAGTATTCTAATCCTACAATTTGCGGACGACATCGTTATATACACTATGAGCTCATTAATAGAAGACGTCTTCGAACAGTTGTATGAACGATACAGGCATTCATCACGTGGGCCCACCGTAGCGGACTAGACATATCTTCTGAGAAATCATCCGTAGTCATATTCTCAAAACGCAACATTCCCGATATGGCCAGGATACAACTAGGTCCCTTTTCATTACCAGTACATAATCAGAGCCGATTCCTAGCAATGATATTGGATTCCCGACTAACTTGGAGAGATCATATTCAACATATAATAGCCAAATCAGACCAACGACTTAACAACCTGAGAGCAGTGGCCGGAGCGAGATGGGGATCCCACCCCAACGCACTTCTGCTCCTATACAAATCAATGATTAGATCTATCATAGACTATGGCAGCGTCTTTTACGCCAACGCCACAAAAGACGCATTCCGGAAATTAGATTCCCTGCAGCATCGCTGCCTCAGAACATGTTTAGGAGCATTCAAATCTACACCAACCAACGCCTTACTAGTTGGCAGGCGAAATGCCTCTCAACATAAGAAGACAACTACTTACAGAGAAGTTTATAATCGAAAAACTTAGCAACACCACACATCCACTAAAGGAACGGTTAGACAACCTCAAACACTGTAAGCGAAATAAAGGATATAAACAGTCTGGCGCGCTAAGCAACATTCTTCTACTTAACATGTATAATACGTGGGAGGAAAGGAGCGTTAACATAACGAAGTTTTCCACACACCCGATATTCCAAGCTCCTTACCAGCTCCGAAGTCTAGACATACAAGTAAAGTATTTGGAACACACGCCGGGCACCAACGCCAACTATGCCCTGAACGCCCTGCTCGCCAGCCAAGACCTAAATTCAATTTACATATACACAGATGGATCAAAAAATAATACAGGAGAACGAGTCGGCAGTGCACTATATTGCCCCAAAACTCAGTACAAAGCCTTATACTCCTTACCACCGCAAAGTACAATATATTTGGCAGAAGCGGAAGCGATATTAGAAGCTGTAAGATACGGCCGGACCAGAAGACCTAAGAAGATGGTCATAATAGCCTACTCCTTGAGCGTCAACAGGATCATAGCAGAACCAAAGTGGAATTATAGGATGGCGACACTACTAATAGAAATACTAAATGAAATACACATAAGCAACAACATAGGCATCACAACAAGTTTAGTATGGGTTCCCTCTCATAACGGGATTAAGTTCAATGAAATCGCGGACAGACTAGCCAAGGAAGCCATCTCATATGGACAAAGAAAAGAACTATAACTACCCCCATCAGCATATGCACAAGATATTAAACAGCGAGCAAGAAATAGATGGCAAACTGATGGAACAATACGATGCACCATAAAGGATCCTTCTACGGACGCATCCAACCATATATTCCTTCCAAACCCTGGTTCTGCAGCTGGAAAATCAACAGCGCCACTTAATTAATATAATCAGAAGCAGATTCCACCACGGCAACTTTCCCAGCCACTTGAACCGGATAGGACTAAGAGATAGCCCCAGATGTGACTGTGCCGACCGAGTAATAGGGGACATCAACCACCTGTTATTCTCCTGCAAAAAATACACCAACATCCAAAACAAAATGCTGAAGGAACTCACAAGGTGCAAGATCCCCTTCCCAACTAATTTAGCCATCCTGCTCTCTTCCAACAGCCACTCAATATACAGAACCATAATGTCCTTTTTTAAAGAAGGAAATATTCATATATAAGACAAAGCGGACAAGCCAATCCTAGACCAACAGTCATAAACTAAGTAGATACACTAACCCTTCAAAAATACTCCACATTATCTAGAACATACACACTAAAGCAACACCCAATGAGAATAGTTACAAATACAAGCACGCAACACTATTCACACCAAATGATCTAAATAGATATCTCTCATGCTACTTATGAACCATTGTAAAATAAAGGATAAGAAAGTGTAATTTAACTGTAACATTAAACATAAACCAATGTAAAATTAAATGTAAAGAACCTGGCAGTATGGCCGACCAGGCCAAAAGCCAACACAAATAAATACATGTAAAAAAAAACTTGTCAATGATTTATACCCTTATAAAAGGAAACTCTATGAACTGGGAATCACAGAAAATGAGCGGTGTAATATTTGTAATCAGACTGATGTTAGAGACCATCTCTTCACATCCTGCACTATCTCAAGATCCACATGGAAATGGCAGCGTGCAAAATTAAACAAAATATCCAGTGGGGATTTACATACCTTAACGGACACAAGACTTCTCAGATGTGTTTTCAAACTGTTCCCAACCGTCAAAACACAAGCTGTTGTCTGGATGATTACACATTTTGTGACTTACATAACAATGGAGCAGAATCATACACTCGAAAAATTTAAAAATACCCTCAGAATCGACAGATGGAAATTGAAAACTGGAAACTACATTGATAAAAATTATGGCCCGCATTTGTATGCTTTCGTATAACATTACAGCACTACAAATCTGGAGCACCATCCACTGTGTGATGAAATATGACGGAGACCAAGTAAAATACAAAACTGCCTCGGAAATCGCGACTTTGAAGCAAACTGCTAATGAAACCTCATTAAAACATGGTAAAAGCTATGTAAGACTGGAGATTTTCTCGGCGTTGTAAATGAATAAAATTTTCTCGGGTAACTAGCCGAGTTAGTCCATCGTTTGACCACCGTTGAGTCACTTGACAATGGCGGCAGAGTTTGTGACCGCCGAAACGTCGTGGTCAAACGATGGACTAACTCGTCTAGTTACCCGAGAAAATTTTATTCATGGTAAAAGCTGTTGGTTGAATTCGCATTTCCTTTCTTTCTTTGTTAAGTTTTGGCGCTGTTATAATGTATGTAAGCTGAGTGAAGATCTCTGATTGTAATAGAGACTCTTTGGCAGTAAGAAAGTATCTGTAGAGATGAAGTTGACGGTTGTGCACTTGTGAAATAGTGAAAATAAATATTTGAATAAAAAAAAATGTTACGCATTACAGAGACGCATACATATTTAGCGTATGTCTGTCACAGTTCAGATAGTTTTCTTAATTCAATGACAATATGTATTATCTATACAGAAAATAGTATCCTGTGTCCATCCTAATGTCAAATGGCATCTCCTTGTCAAATTTCATCACGATCGGATTAGCCGTTAGCCCAAGAAACGTGATAAACAGACAGACAGAGTTACTTCCGCATTTATAACATTAGTATAGATAACATGAACGTCCAGTCACGGATACAGGCATTTCATTTACATCGACATTTAATATCAATTATATAATAATATGAAATTAATCCTATTAAGACAGAGGAACCCTTATTCAGATACCCGGTATCCTTACCACCCGACAAAAATTAAATCAAGCGCCACATCGCTAGTCTTAAAAACAATAAGGCACCTGGAGAAGACTCCATAACTGCAGAACTATGGAAATATGTCCCCGAAGAATCAATAGAAATCTTTCAAAAGCAAATAGAATAAATTTGGGATGAGGAAATTGTATACGAAGATTGGAAAACAGTTTTGATCCACCCATTGCACAAAAAAGGCAGTAGGAAGATTTTTGACAACTACAGAGGAATTTCCTTGCTTCCGGTAACATACAAAATTCTCTCACTTGCCATCCTGGAGAGATTAGAATCCCAAGTTGGGCACCAAATAGGTGAATACCAAGGGGGCTTCAGAAAAAATCGCTCAACAGCGGAACAGATCCACAACCTCAAGACGATCATCAGATACTATACGCTCAGGTCAAAAGCAATATGTGTCAGTTTTTGTGGACTTTAAGAAAGCTTATGACTCGATAGATCGGGAAGTGCTTTTGCAAATCCTTAATGAATTTTGAGTTGACCTAAAATTATTGGCTATAATTAGATCCACAATGACAAACACAAAATCAAAAGTTTTTAGGATGTCTTTCAGATCCTTTTGAAGTCTCAACTGGAGTCAGGCAAGGTGACGGTCTGTCTCCACTACTTTTTAACTGTGTTCTCGAAAAGATGATTGGGACCTGGCGAGCAAAATTAAAGGAAATTGACTACAGCCCATCAAGAATAGGAACTAAATCTAAAGGGATCACAATAGACACTCTGGCTTTTGCCGATAACATCACAATCGTATCAGATGACTTAAAAACTGCTAGGATCCAATTTGATTTGCTGAAGGAAATTACTGATCAAACCGGTTTACAGATATCTTTTGAGAAAACAAAATTCATGACTAACATCAAGGATGCTCCACCGAAACTTCAAACCAAATACGGGGTCATTAATCAAGTAGAAAAATTTAAGTACCTTGGTGAGATCATTATGAAAAATGGACTGGACAAAGAAGCTATTCGGGAAAGGATTCGCAAACTAGAAATAGCCTACCAAACTTCGCGAGAGGTCTACAATAAAAAATGTCTCTCACAAAATACTAAAATACGTCATTATGAAACAATTCTGAAACCATTAGTTTTGTATGCAGCTGAAACCTTGTTCCTGAATGCCGATAAAGGACTTCCGGGAGAACTGGAGAAAAAAGAGAGAAAAATTATTAGAGGAATTCTGGGTTCCAACTTTAAGAATGGCGTCCATCAAAAGAAATCCAACAAAGAAGTCCACAGCAAAATAAAGAAAATCACTGAAACAATCCGCAAAATACGGGCTCGATTCTATGGCCACCTCAAAGGATGGAGGAGAACAGACTAACAAAAAGAATTTTTAACTTATTTGATTCCAGACCCAAAACTGTAATGCCATGGTTCGTAAATATTAAAGATCTTCATTTGATGGGGCTAGAACCATAAGATGCTTTAAACAGAGATATGTTTCGGAAGAAGTTAATGACAAGTGGGACAAGCAGAGACGAACACTCTAAAGGAAGACGCGGTACACTCTGGACAGAGGAGCGCAAACAGGCACTTTCAAAACGAATGAAGGAGTTCTGGGCCCAAAAGAAGAAGAATCTCGCTGGCAAACTCGGTTCAACTGTTTGTTTATCGTGACAACAGAATATTGTATTGCTCCGTAAGAAATAACACTTTTTATTGGATTACACGTCCTACCGGCGTTTAAATGTGATTGTTAATTACAACATAGTGATCCGTTAATACACTGAGAAATCTTCACTTAGTTTCGGTGAGGAGGTCCGCTGCTAGCGGTCGCTTCAAACTAGCTGCTTAATATACATCGCAATCAATTCGTGAGTTATAGAAGAATTTAAAATGGATTTAACAGTAAGGAAATCAACACTTAAGTTCAGCTTTCCCTATGGTTATTCACGACCAAAAGTCCACGAGATTGACCTTTGGCTATATGAAAGAATTGCATTGCGTGAAGAAGAAGTAATTGGTCTTCAATATGACTTCCTAGAAAATGTGGTATATGTTAAGATGCGAGATGATGGAAGCTGCATTAGAGTGATGGAGGTAACCAATGGGGAATGTGATTTTGTACATTCAACCGGAGAGGTAACCCATGTTAAAATAAGTTACGCCGGTATTGGTCTGCGATACGTGAAACTGTATAACATTCCTTTTGAAGTTGATAATGAATACATTAAACGTTGTTTGCAATCATATGGTAATGTAGTGCACGTATCTGGTGAAAAGTGCGCCGGGAACATGATGTTCAAGGTAGACAATGGAGTGAAGATAGCAAGAATTGACCCAAAGAAACGTATACCGTCTTATGTGTTTATACAAGGTTTCAAAGCCCTCGTAATTTGTGATGGACAACCACGAACATGCGCTTTTTGTAACTCTCCTGATCATCCCAGAGCACAATGTCCGCAACGGAAAATAGGCCCAAATTCAAACATTAACGAAAGGTTACGTCTTTCCGGCTCTCCTACGTATGCCGGCGCCGTATCTAGCGAGGTTGGTGCCAACAGGAAAAATATAGAACAAGAAGTAGTTACACCAACCACCGATAAAGACGCTTCAAAAACAACGGAAGATTATCAAAATATAGTAAACCCATCCCCAAGCTTGACAATAAAAAATAATGACACAATTGTGATGGAAATCGATGAAAACAAAGTTTTTATAGACAGAACAGAAAATCAGATTGCTGAGATTACTCACCAGAAAAGAAATAACGATATATGTGAAACAAACCAAGCGCCCGCTTCGACTGCGAGATATTCATCCGCCGATGCACAACAGATCAAAGATACGAAGCATATTTTTTAAGTAAGTACCGTTTTGAAATTAAAAAAAGACGTGCAAATATATCTCAATAATTTTATTTTTACATGAAAGCCTGTACCTTACTCTACTTTTCTACATAATTCCCTTCAATATTGAGCCACTTGTCATAACGTAGTACCAGTTTTTGAAAACCCTCCTCATAGAAGTCTGCCGCCTGACTTGTTAACCACTGCATCACAACTGTTTTGACTTCGTAATTGTCTTCAAGTCGCTGACCACCCAGGTGTTTCTTAAAGTGCAGGAACAGATGGTAGTCTCTGGGCGTCAGATCAGGGCTGTATGGAGGATGATCTATAGTTTCCCATCGAAAAGGTGTGATGAGATCTTTGGTCTGATTAGCCACATGTGGACGGGCATTGTCATGCAGCAAAACGATTCCCTTGCTCAACTTGACACGTCCTTTGTTCTGGATTGAACGCAGATTGTTCAATGTCTCACAATAAGCTGCTGCATTGATTGCCTCATTACGAGGCAGAAATTCCACAAGCAATACTCCTTTTCTGTCCCAAAAAACTGTACACATGATTTTCCGGACAGAAAACGTTTGCTTTAACTTCACTTTTTTGGGTGAAACTGAATGCCGCCATTCCATGGACTGTTGCTTTGATTCAGGTGTGACGTAGGCCACCCATGTCTCATCGCCCGTAACAATTTGGCTTAAGAAATCATCACCATCGTTGTGGTACCGCTCAAGGAAAGTCAATGCACTGCCTAAACGTTTGGTTTTGTGCACATCCGTTAACATTATCGGTACCCAACGTGAGCACAATTTTCGGTAATTCAAGTTCTCGGTCACAATTCCATATAAAACACTACGAGAAACATTATGAAAGTCATCACACAAGGAGGAAATCGTAAAGCGTCTGTTTTCTGTCACCTTATTGTCCACTTTCTGCACCAAACTTTCATTAACGACCGAAGGACGCCCACTCCGTTGTTCATCATGCACATTTGTGCGGCCATCTTTAAATACTCTCACCCACTTTCTCACCATTCCATCACTCATAACGTTTTGTCCATAAACTGCACAGATCTCACAATGAATATCGATCGGTTTTAGGCCTTTAGCACAAAGAAATCTTATAACAGCCCGTACTTAACAGTCGGTGGGACTCACGGTTATCTGAGGCATCTTAAACACTCAGTGAACAACGTAAACAAGGAAGAATTAGACTGTAATGGCGTCAGTGCGTAGGCAAGAGATGCAGGTACGCAGTGCGCATGCGCGGAACGCCGACCGTAGCGCTGCAGCCACGGTGTGTCAAAACTGTACTTACTTAAAAAATACGCCTCGTACATTTACTTCCAAAGATACAATAGAAAAAAACATAGACCCAACACATAATGTTGAAGAAGACACAGACACTATACAAAGAATTAAGAAAACAATACTTACAAGAAGCGCACGAATAAAAAACCGGAAAACCAATACAGTAAAACTGCAAGAAGTTGACAGAATATTGCCGAGCTCCATCACGCAAATGGACATTCAGGTCGAACATGCCAGTGAGGAAAAATTACTTATGGACAAAGAAATGAACAAATCTGGTGATACACAACAAACATTATGGTCAGATGATGTTGAGAACTCTGTTTAATTACAAATACCAATGAATTTGTTTCAATCTTATAGTATTTCAACGATAAATATAAACCGTATAGAAATGCCTTTCAAAATTCAATGTCTTGCAGATTACATCCGCAACACATACATTGACATAGTCTTATTGCAAGAAGTAACACTGTCAGAGATTAATATACCCGGATACAATACCATCACAAATTTTTCTAAAGAAACCAGTACAGGGACAGCCATCTTAATTAAAGATGGAATTGAGATAAAAGACGTTGAAAGGTTAATAAATGGCCGTGGTATTGCAATTTCAATCAATAATATCCGCATTATCAACATATATGCCCCTTCCGGCAACAATAATAGGAAGTTGCGATCTCAGTTTTTCAAAACAGATGTACGTCATCTGCTACGTAATAATAACAGTGCCGTAATTTTGGGCGGAGATTTCAATTGTGTTATCCATACGAAAGACCAGACGCCAAACTTTAACACTTGTAGAGAATTAGACCACCTCATAACTGGGATAAACCTTCTTGATGTGTGGGAATGCATCAACGGCAATACAGTGGCGTTCACGTATATTTCAAACTCGAACCGCTTAGACAGGATATATGTGACGGATAAGCTACGCTCCAAAACATTCAATGCTAATATTTATCCGTTAAGTTTCTCAGATCATTATAGTATGCAGTGCAACATCAATATGGAAAAACAAGCAATAAATAGAGGGAAAGGCTATTGGAAATTAAATATATCATTACTTAACGACCCCCAGTTGCACGTGGAAATTGAAAAGGCATGGCAAGAAAGCCTCAAGAATTTCAATAAATATAATAGCCCCCTGACATGGTAGATTTAACACGCTAAACCTAGATTTAAACAAGTGCTCATGACATACGGTAAACAAAAAAACTTTTGGATAAAACGAACAATCGAATATTATTACAGATGTATTAGGGAACTATATGAAAGCACTAATATTGATATCAACACCTATATCAAAATTAAAAAATATATGGCGAAAATCCTATCTTTACAAAACAAGCAAAATAACAAGCTTCTAGTTACTTCGAGACCAAAAGATATAGCCTCCGAAGAAACTGTTTCCTTATACCACCTCATAAGGCAAACCAAAAGGGCCAAACATATTTTAATCACTACCATTAGAAAGTAAAATGGGGAAGCAGTAAGTAACGGAAGAGAGATTATTAAGGAAATCAATGATTACTATGAACGCATGTTTAAATTAGTCACTACCGATCAGGACGCAACAAATACACTTTTGGCAACAATAGAAAATAATGTAAATCAAGAAGATCGTGAAGCCTTAGCAAGGAATTTTGTGCAAGAAGAAATTTTGATTTCAGTAAGTAAGGCAGCAAAAGGGAAATCCCCAGGCCCTGACGGTCTCCCTGCAGAATTCTATCAACACTATTGGGAACTCATACGGGAAAAGCTAGCCGAAATTCTGAATGCCGTATGGTCTGCAGACAAACTACCAACTGCTTTCACAGAAGGCATTATAACACTCCTGCCAAAAGGAGACAAATTCACAAAAATAAATGCAATACGGCCAATTACTCTTTTAAATTCCGACATCACGAATCCTCAAATCCAGACTGGAACCTCTGCTGGGAAAGATTCTCGGGCCCTAAAAAAACAAGTGCAGTCCCTGGCCGTAGTGTTTTAAATACGGTATATGAATACCGTGACATTATAAGTATAACTGCAGAAAGACGGATACCGTTCGCTCTGCTTTTCTTAGACTTTGAAAAGGCTTTTGATCTCATCGAACATGATTCCTTCCTAATAGTCATGGATCGCTTAGGTCTAGGGACACAATTCACGAGAATGATAAAGTTAATTATAGGAACTGTACAATCTAAACTCCTTATAAATGGTCATCTGACAACACCTATAAAAATAAATCGTTCCGTGAGACAGGGTTGTCCACTTTCCATGGTACTGTACGCAATAGCCACAGAACCACTTCTTAGGATTTGTAATCGAACACTTTCTGGAATAAATGTAGATGGAATACATTTTATTTGCAGGGCATATGCAGATGATATCTGCGTGGCACTAAGTTCTGCCGAAGACATAATAAATACCAACGCAATAATTTCAACTTTCACCGATGCAACTGGAGCCAAATTGAATACAACGAAAACGGCCTTACTTCAAATCGGAACATGCTTAAACACACTACCAGCAGCCCCTTGGTATATAACAATAACAGAACACAAAACACTTGGAATCAACCTGCAAAAGTGCATTACGAAAACAATAATAAAAAATTGGCAAATTTCACTGCAAAAAATCAGAGCCGTTATAAACATTCACTGCGACCGTGATTTAGACACATTTCAGCGTGTTAAAATAGCTCAAATTTCAATCCTGAGCAAAATGGCGTACATGGCTCAGGTAATGCCGATTCCTGATCCCATCGCTGACAGGATTCAAAAAGCATTAGGGTGGTTTGTAAGCAAAGGGACAATTTTCAAAGTTGTTTTTAAAACATTGATTTTGCCCTCAAAGAAAGGGGGAATAGGAATGGTAAACATAAAAGAGCGATGTATTTCCCTATTTCTTAAAAGAATGTCAACTATGATTACCAGCAATCCTACGGACCTAACCAACAATCTGGTCACCACTACCAGACCCATTCATCGTGAAATACCTTTTCACATGATGACTATCACGTACACCCTACCGCATATGTGACAATATCACCTTGAAGAAACATATGTCACAGTCAAAGGATGTACTCTTCATAATAAGACAGCCAAAGAAATATACATACTTCTAAACACCGTACGGCATAGAAATAAAATAGAATATAAATATCCAAATTATGATTGGAACAACATATGGCTCAATATCGCGAACAGCACTCTAACATCCAAGATACGTTCAGTATGGTATGAAGTAGGCAATGAAAATATCCCCACAAACAAAATACTGTATAAATAGACCTATCTACAACAGACAGATGCCCACATTGTGGAAACACAGACACGCTAGAACATAGGATAGTGCGGACAGAACCAACGGATTTGGATCTGGGCAAGAAGACAGGACATCACCGCTTGCAATCAACGTGAATGAAATTCTTAAACCAGAAAAAATTAGATTTCCGACAACAAAACAAAATACTATCCTATGGTTAATAGGAAACACCATTGTCTATATAATACAAAATGGAAAAATAAATTTTGAAGATTACATTTGCTACATGAACGTCACCTATTATGAAACAGTGAAATTTCAAAATTACAGAAAATGCTATGCGAAGATGTTTGACATCATAATGACAGAAAACTTACCTTAAATAAATAGGGAGAATATTCACCAGTCACAGGGAAGGCTCGTGATTTGTAATTAAACCTTACGACAACAATGCCATAAATTGCCGGCCTCGGTAGCGTAGGGGCTAGAGTGCTAGCTAGCTCCACGTGCCGAAGGCCGCCGTTTCGAATCCGGCCGCGGGCATGGATGTTAAGTGTTGTGTGTCTGTGTGAATGTCTTGTCCGTCCTGTGGCGTCCATACATGGGAAAAAATACACAATGAGCTGGCTGTATGGCCTCCGTTGCCGAATGCCATAAAAAAAAAAAAAAAAAAAAATGCCATAAATTGTTTTGACTGTCTGTGGCGCCAAATATTGCTTGCAACGTATATCAGATGTGCGCTCCATCTGACAGTCTAGAAATGAATCAAACAAAGGAAGAAATAACAAGATTTCCGTGTCCGCGTACCGAAGGTCGCCGGTTCGAGTCCGGCCGAGGGCATGGGTGTTTAGTGTTGTGTCTGTGATTGTCTTGTCCGTGTTGTAGTGTCCTTGTGTCAATACTTGATAGCAACAAATCACATTGAGCTGGCTGTATGGACCAGTAGCCGAATGCCATAAAATATATATATATAGAAGAAGAGGCTACCGCAAAACCGTGCTGCACAACGCAACAAATAAATAGTTTCCGAGTCATCCAGATTGAAATGTTCCACGATTTGTTGTTTTATCCCCTACCGAGAAGGTGCAAGTGGCGGAAGCAGCGACTCACAGAGGCCCAACGATTGAAGCAGAAGCGGCTCAAGTCTGCTTTATTCTGTTTCCAATAAATGTGAAACTTGTAACTAAAAATCAGAATAAATTTATGAAAGCTTTAAAAAAATGCACAAAGGCTTAAAGTGGTCCTAGTTAGCCTCAACGAATAAATAAATATAAATAATAATGTGAAAGTCCTGTTTAAATTCACTTAGTCTTTATTCCAAGTTTTCAATGGAAAACTACCACCTAATCACCTATCGAAATAGTAATTTGACCTTAATCAAAGAACACATGTTCGCAGAAAATCACAAAACACCTCTTTTTCTAATAATAAAGTTGGTTCACCATTCTCCTATACACTATTAAATATTTGAATCAGCGTTTAACTTCATCAAATTATCAGTCCACGCAACTGCAACAACATACGACCACTCAGAAAAACTCCTACTCCATGATTCGCCATTAGATATTTAAACCACGTTTTTATTTCATCGCAATAGTCAGTCCTGGTAATTGCAAAAGCGTACATTCCTCAGGTCACTCTTTATACAGGGTGCGGCAGCACAACTTCCTTTTTTCAAAACTTAATAAAACCCATTGTATGAATCAGAAATTTTTTATTTGTTTTTTATAATGTAGGCACATGCATAAAGTTTTGTTTTACGTAGTTTTGAAAATCAACTCAGGTAGGTGACGTCCCCCATTCTGTACACACTGAGTAAATCGATTTCTGGTGTTTGTGATGGCTCCTGCCAGCATAGCAGGCGTTATGTTGCCAATTTCTTCCTGGATGTTGGTCATCAAATCTTGAAGGGCCCTTGGACAGTTCGCATAAACACGGGATTTCAAAAAACGCCATAGAAAGAAATCACAAGGGGTCAAATCGAAAGAGCGGGCCAGCCACTCCAAATCGCCAGTAATTGAGATGAGGCGCTTTGGGAAGTGTTCCCTCAAAACAGCCATCGATGCTCTTGAAGTGTGTGCCGTTGCACCGTCTTGTTGGAACCAAGTGTCCCCTAAGTCCAATTCATCTAGCCGTGGGAAAAAATTCCTGTAACATTCTTACATACCAGTCCGAATTCACTGGAACCAGGGCGCAATAATTCCACCTGAGGAAATTGCACACCACACTGTGACTTTACGTGAATGAAGAGGCCTTTGATGCAATTGTCGAGGATTGGTGTCAGTCCAGTAGCTCATGTTTTGTTTGTTGACCGATCCACAAAAATGGAAAAAAAACAGCGTCCTTAGGAACGTTTTTCAGAAGAACCTTACACGCGTTCCTCCGAGAATTGAAGTCACGTTCAGAAAGTTCCTGCACAGTAGCCATCTTGTATGGATGGAAATGAAGATTATCATTAAGAATTCTCCTGACTAAACGATAGGAAATTCCAAGGGCAGACGCACGTTTTCTACATCTACATCTACATCTACATATATACTCTGCAATTCACAAAATTGTGGGTGGCAGAGGGTGCTCAGCACCAAAGCTAATCTCTTTGCTGTGCATTCCAATCCCTAATGGTACGAGGGAAAAAAGAATTCATATAAGAATCAGTCCGGCACCTTATTTCTCTAATTTTATCTTTCCTGTCCTTCCGACTCAAATAGGTTGGTGGAAGAAGTATTTCACTACACTCATGAGTGAAAGTTGGAGTACGCATGTTTTCCAATAAGTTTAAACGAAACGTGTGTCGTCTATCTACCAGAGACTCCCAACCTAATCTACTAATCAGTTCTGTGACGCTTTCATAAGGACTGTAGCAAGCGGTCACGAATCGAGCGGCTCTTCTCTGTACTTTCTCTATACTTTCGATCAATCCCTTACGAAACGGGTCCCAAATGGCAGAACGCCGTGGTGATCGCAACGTTCAATGTTCTCAGATGATCTAATGCACCGAGGGCCTCCAGTTCTTCGTCTTGTCGCACTTGCAGTTTGTCTGAACGTAGTGACCAACGTAACAATTGATTTCCGGTCCGGGACAGGGGCCAACGGGGCTAAATTAAGCGATTCCGAAAAGCGCGCTGGGTTGCGATCACAGAACATCCGCTCGAAAAGTAGGCCTCAACGGCAAACGCACACACTCCTCACTGTTCCAACGCATGATGTCGACTGAACTGTGTCGGGACAAAACCTTATAGTCACGACTCTCGAACGAGACCACTAGCGCTGCGCTACGATAGCAACCGACTGAATGGCGCGCATTTTTAAAAAGGGAGTTATGCTGCCGCACCCTGTACTACAACTCGCGTTTCTGTCAATATTATTTCCCGCACCTTCCAGTATCACTACATTATCTGGTTAGTGTTCCACCTTTTCATAGTTCGCAACGTTTTCCTGAATCTGTTTCCAGTTAGGATTACATGTATTGGTGGTAAATAAATCAGACTCTCCATACTCTCTTACAATTGCCATTGTATGTTGACAATTTTGGTTTAATTTTCTTGGACTTTCCTATAAAGATTAGGGCAGAATAAGGGGAGCGCTAGGAACCCATCCCTCACTGTGATATATTTAAATCTACGTGGAGGTTGGATTGCTATGTTTTTATATTGTTTAGTCGATTATACTCTGTTGTAATATAAGCGTCAACCTATACTGTTGTGTCAATTTGCTGGTTCTCAAATATGAGTTAAATTCATGTTTAATTGCTAATCGGTGGCCGCAGTACTGCCATTGTTTGATACGTATGCGTACTCGTTCACCCTCCACAGGAATGTTTGTACCCAAACTTTGATCTGTATATGGGAAAAGTATACGATAAACCGAAGATTCCAAATCACTGTCCAAAAACTGATTCTCTTTGTTTTGAGAATATTTAGATTACTAAGTCTAGCGTTAGGTAAATAAGCAAATCCGTTCTAAGCGGAGGTTTCCATCAGCATTTTTAAATACTATAGTCACTGCAGGGTGTTCCTTATTTTTCGAATTCAAAATTTATTAACGCATAGGTCTTATTTTTTTCAGTTTACTCTAAAATACTAAAAAATAAATTTTTACGCTATTCGAAGAACTGTAATCCGTGCCGACTTGCACCGAATTATCTTTTTAAAAGTTACGCAGGAGTAGTGTGCTCCCAAGTTCATTGTTACTGTTACTGTAATTACTGAATAGGTATTATGTACTGTTTTGTTCTAATAGGTGGTTTTAGGATAACGACGTGCTAGAAAGGGCATATTTCTATTAGGAGAGGCAAACTACCGAATAGCAGGAGTTCTATCAGTTTTATTTTTTAATATCCTGAAGTCAGATTGACTATAAGAAAATCCCCTAATGTCGATGTACACGAGTGCATTATATTCTGGAGAATATTATGGAGACAGTTGAAAAAAAAATGCAAGTAAATCTCTGGTTGTTTGTCAGTGAAGGGAAAAGGATTTCAAACGTTAACTGGATAATGTTTATGGTATTACACACACATATGCCTCCGAAAGAATGTAAACAAAAAAGGGTAAAATCTTCTTACAGCGACAGAGAGAGCAAGGGAGACAAAATTGCTTTGTATGTGTATAAAACCAGCTGAATAAGAAGAAAGGCTAAAACAAATTAAAATAAATGAACAAAAAAAATACTTAAATATATGTGATCCAGCGGGTAGTCAAGCTCTTTAGCGTCCTATGATTTGTTCCTACTATCTGAAGAACTCAACGACAGAGAAAACAACAAGGGGTAACAAAATACCGCAAATTCACTTCTCGCGAATCAGGCAAACAAAACGACGCCGACATACGTGAAGCGCCACCTGCCGCAAGCTATCTTAACATAAAATTCTACGACAAGGAAAAAAAGGTTGTATTTTAGGCAGTACTGCAGGTGAAATTAAGAAAATTACTTCAGTCACCAAGGGTGGCAACAAGGAAAGAATGCTTTGTCGAGTTAGGAGAGAAAATCTTGTACGATTTTCTTGCTAGATATTTTACATAAAAAAAAGGAAAAATTCTCAGGAAGAGTTTGGAAACGATTTAAGCCTTCAAAATAGCCAATTTAGGCAGCGTACAGCGCGTCTTTAATTTTGTCGACTCTGCACGACGCTTCTTCTTTCTGCGAGCTCTCTTCCTCCCGTAGTGGTTATCTTCGTCTCGGCTGCACGGCTCCGCGTCGAATAGTGTAGAGCATAGGTTCCCAACCTTTTTTGACCTACCGCCCCCTTTTCGAAAAAAAGAATTGCTCACCGCCCCCCTGTTTGAAAAAAAAAACAGCACCGACGTCTTTTGTTGTTGTAATCAACGTTGTGTAATCCATAGCACTTCAATTTAATTGGCTTGTGCCCACTTCTTCAAACAGTGATTTGATGGCATCCCTCTTAGGTGAACTGGGCTATATTAAATATCGAAAAACAAGGACAGATTTTTAAAATTACTTTGTTAAAGAATATTGGTACCTTGTACAAAATTTTATTAAAAACATATGTTGAAAATTATTGTAAATTGTCAGTGAGAGGTCTGAGCTTGATGTAATAATACTAACTTTTCTACATTTGGAGCTATATTGGTCAGAAGGAGTCTTAAATCGCCGCGTTCCACAACTGACAATCTGTTTCTTTTCTTTGTTGGTAAATTGCTTACTACACTAAATCCCCTTTCGGCTAAATATGACGACGGGAAAGTAATAAAAAAAAAACTTTTTTGTTGCAGCCCACAAAGCCGGATATAAATCTGGAATTTGCCACTGTAGCTATAATTCTTGATATCCATTTTTTAATTTCAATTTTAATTCTTAATTTGTTGACAGTTCTATCAACTCTTCCTGTAGCGATAAATCTGCTGTTTGTAGGTTTGAGAAAGGTTCTAATACACAATCTGGAATCGTGAAATCTGTTTTTAAAATCTTCTTTAAGTGCTTCCAAATGTTGACAAAATACTCAAATATCTTCGCCATTTGTTTCCACAGAGGAAAGATTTGGAAACTGATAGAATTGTTTTCGACCCACATTCTGTTTGTACAAGGCAAGTTTTGACATGAACGCACAAATAACTGACTTGGCTTTAATCAAATTCAAATTATATCCCTGCAGCTGTAGGTTTGTTTCGTTAAATTTACGATATAGATCAGTTAAATAAGCTATATCTTTCTTATATTTCAATAAATTATCACTTAATGAATCATCTTTGTTTTCAAAAAACGTTATAATGGAGTCAAAAACGTCATAAAAGTTTATTAGACAGGTACTCTTTGACAGCCAACGAACTTCTGTCTGCAATAGCAAACGATTGAAATCCTCGTCATTTTCATCACAAAGTTTTCCAAATAATTTACTATGGAGAGCATTGCTTCTGCTCTTGTTAACTGCGGTAATTACATACTGCAGTGAGCAGTGAAGGCGACCACTTAGGTTTTTTGGAACCAAATGGTGTCTGTGAATTACACAGTGCACGGCGACTATATTTGGTACTGCCTTTTTCAAATATGAGATCAGGTTTCATCCAACCATTGCCGGAGCACCATCAGTAGCAATGGACACGATATTATTCAGAGGAATAATTTTATCTTCAAAATAGTGTTTCAAAACTTGATATATAGATTTTCTTTTAGTATCAGTTTCTAATTTTTTTGTGAACAGTAATTCTTGACAAATTTTTTCACATTTAATGAAGTGAACGTATGCAAGAAACAATTAATCATTGTTTGGTAAAGTAAATTCATCAAGCTGTAAAGAAAATTTAGCAGTCTTCTAAAAATCAGTTGGAGAACTCTCCACGTCCTCGGACATTTCGTCGATTCGCCTCTATACTGTGTTATTACAAAGTGGGATTCTCTTAATAATATCAGATGCCGGCTTGTGCAGTACAGTACGCAGAACTTCACTCACAAATGGTATTATCAATTCTTCCCCAATCGTGTGCGGTTTTCCCGAATTAGCAACAAGCAAGGAAATGTAAGAGGCACGAAGGTCATCTGCGTCTTATTTGTATGCCGCTGAAAACATACCAGCTAAAAATGGACTTCTTGAATATTGTTCTTTGAGCATTTGAAAGATAAACTTATCTTTTCTGTCAGGGTGTATTTTGGTTAAATGTTCTTCTAAACGTGAAGGTTTCGTAGCTACATTTGAGAAAACACTCTGGCAAATCAGACACATTGGTAATGTCTTGTTTCAGGATGCCTCAATAAAACCATATTTCAAGTATTCGACATTGTGCTGTCTACATTTTTTCTTTGAATGTGACACCTGTGAAAATAAAAATAAATTTTGATATGACCACCGTCACATTATTCCATTAAATAGATTTACTATTACAATTTAATTAAATACATTGTAATTTGTGTTCATTATTTCATGAATATTTTGCTACCAACAAATAAACTGTAAAAAACATTTAAAATTTATTTAAATTTAATTAAAATGTATAAATACAAATTTTAAAAGTATTTTAAATTACGTTACCGCCCAGCCACGGAAACGATGTACAAAATAGTAGTAATGAATTAAGAATAATAAAAATTATTAAGCTTTATCGAAAAAATTTAGAAATAAAAATTGTTAATTATAACTCGTTTATTTAACTTTGGTAAATAACTTTTCCTTCAAATTTCTCAGCTGAAAAATCTTCATAAAATAACTTAGATAAAAGTGGCATTAATAATCTGCCACTTCCGGTTGGCAGATCTCTATCATTAACAGTTTAAGTTGAAGAAAGAGAGGAATATAAATTAAATAATATAATATTACTATATAAATACTATTGACATAAATAATTATTCCCATAAATTTTACTGTATCATTATCTTTAGTGTTTCAATATACAGGAATATATTGTACTACGCTTTGAGAATCGACGTTTAACTGAATTTTGTAATGTGGTAAAAAATCTCTCATCCAACAAAAGTGGATAGAACTGAGATATTCAGGTCCGAAACTTGAATGTAATTTTATAACAAACTGTTCGAGAGAATTTGCTCAATCTGATATACAGGCAGGCATAAAGATGGACGGAGAACAGTTAATTCGAGTTAATATAAAATTCATGGTTATATTAGCAACCCATATACTGGCGGGATAACTGACTGTCTTCAGATGACGTCTATGCGTGAGCCAGTGACAGACAGGACCCCTCACTCCCCACTAACACACAGTCCTAAAGACCGTCTTCGATTCACGCATTTTCAGCTAAAATTGTAAAGATGTTCTAAGCTATTTTATAAAAATATATCACAGATTTTCATCTCAATTAAAATTAAAAGGCGCAGTATACTGAATAACAATTAAGATAATGAGGCGAATCAATACATTTCTTAAGCCATATAACCCGAATGCTGGCTTGTGGTTTTTCAAAATAATAATTCAGATATTGCGTAATAATTGGAAATTATCAAAAGAAACTGTAAAGAAACCGTAGATTCATGTGACCCAACTTGATGGTACTTTGTGATTCGGTTGTTTATAAAAGGATGAAGAGATAATAACAGAAAAAAATAATTAAAATACTGGCTAAAGAGAGGAATATAAATTAAATAATATAATATTACTGTACTATATAAATACTATTGACATAAATAATTATTTCCATAAATTTTACTGTATCATTATCTTTAGTGTTTCAACATACAGGAATATATTGTACTATGCTTTGAGAATCGACGTTTAATTGAATTTTGTAATGTGGTAGAAAATGTCTCATCCTATTTTATAACCATCGCCTTAAATCTAGCGTAAGAGGCCGTGACTGAAATCTTCCATTTTTCGCAATAAAGTATAACTAGCTGCACACAGAGCTCATAACTGACCGATGCCCTTCGAACCGACGCGGTTTAATATCAATTAATTCAGTTAATGTCATAGTATCGTGCGAGTAATTACTAATTGTTACAAAACTACAGAAAATTGTCGGGACTGAGATTAGATCCTCTCCGCCACCGGCACCAGTGTGGACAAGTTTGCATAAGAAACAATTAAATCAAAGGGCCGAACCGGACTACATGTGAAAGTTGTCATTTCATTACATTGTATCCAGCGCCGGCGCGCCGATGTGAAAACGGCCTAAAAATATCCCGTTTCAATATATGCTGGCCTTACACGAAGTATTTAGCAAGTGAAGGATTTCAATATCTACCAACGATGCAATATAAGAGCTGTAGGCTCCCAAATATGACATCGTTTGTACCGGAAACAGACGCCACATATTGATTTTAGGTGCCTTAGCGCCTCCCGTAGTGTATTTTGTAAACGGCATGATGGTTTGTTCAGTTTGCAATTAAAGCCTATTTATTATTGATGAATAAATTCGACTCCCCTCTCGATTTAAGGAACACCTAACTTAGACAGAGTGGCTAACCATAATAGAAATATTATTCCCGTTTAAACTACACTTCTTTATTTCATTGAGATAACATTTCCATATTCACGTTCAGTATAAAGTAAAGCAAACTTACATTAACTGAGAGTTAAAGTACTTCCCGAAGCTGCAATTTCGCTAACAAGATACGCGCTTCCGAATATGGTAAACACATGGCACTACAGAAACTGTTCACCATCGACAGAAGAGACTATCACCGAACTCGTGGACCCGTTCAGTTAACCTGACAGTGTTTCTGGTTTTCTGGATCACAGTATTTTCTTAAATTTGAATTTCATACAACTACATGCCAACCATAGGTACACCGTCAACCACAGGTACTCTTACCCGTTGTAAAAATCTCGAAATGTTAAAAATGATATGATTCTTAACCTTCCTTACCATATGTGATAAATGATGTTGTTAATAATAATAGGAATAGTAGCAGTGATCAGTACAGAATTAAGTGCAGTTAGTTAGCACATGATACATAAATTAAATAAAAGATTAAAACCTAGTTGAAATTTCACAACAGATTCCTCCTCTAATATCGGTCAGTAAATAGAATGATAAGCAAATAATAATAATGAATATGTACTAAGTTCAGTGGCAGATAGATATTCCAAAATAAATAAGCTTCAGTAAGCTGTAGATACCGCACAGTTTCACAGTTGCTCTGTCTGAAGGCACTACCGAACAATCGAACACTGACCAGTGTAAACGTATAAGCATTGTTGATCGAGCCGGAATATAAACATACTAACAACGGTGATCCCTGTAGTGCAGAGCGCTTTCTGCGACTCATTCACGAACTATTGAAGCTGGTGTTAGGAACAAAGATATAATGTACTAATACTAACTTTTAATCCCCAATCATCTTGCTTAAAGGACATTTGGAATTACTTGCTGAAACATTTGTTCAATGTTTTTTTTGTTATTTATTAATCTCATCGGCACGTCCTTGCTAGGGGGGCGCTGGCTGGGCGTTAACGCCCCCCAAATTTGCCTTTGTTCACAAACGCCCCCTTCGAGCTCTCTAACGCCCACCGGGGGGCGGTACGGCCCACGTTGGGAACCACTGGTGTAGAGCATAGGTGGCCAACCTTTTCAGCAGCCGGGCCAAATTTTAGAACTACAACTCTCTACCGGGCCGCATGCATAATTTTCTTGGAAAAAATATTAATATTTTCTTGGAAAAAATATTAATATTATCATGAAGGAAAAAAACACTTAAAATTAAATTAGATATTTAATGAAGTATTAAATATACACTTATCTTAATGCGACTTTTGACATTGTTTTACAGAACTAAGGGCATCAATGTTGATATCGAGAGAAGTTGTGGATACACGCATAAAGTTCTCCAAATGAACATCGGTGATTCGTGTTCTGTTTTGAGACTTGATACTGTTCATCCGGCTGAAAAGCTGTTCACACACATACGTGTTTACAAATAGGGAAATAATCCGCAAAGCATGTTTATAAAATGAAGGATATTTCTCCTTGTTCACATAATTTCTGTGAAATTCTTCCAAACCAACCTGGTGGAATTTCTCCTTGAGTTGTGCGTCACACTGCAATTCACAATACTCCATTTACAAATTTCCTGGCAATGAATTTATATCAACGGAGAATGGCGTCGAAAATGCAGATAAAAGAATATGATGTTTTTTGAAATCTTGAAATCGGTTTTCAAACTCATGTTTTAAGTTTGATTTCAATGAACTGTACTTAATCGCCAACGCCTGTGTGACATCTGCTATCAATGATAGCGTGGAAAAATGAATGAAATTTTTATTTTTCAATTGTTCCCAAAGCCCAAGTTTCATTTGAAACGCGGCAACAATATCAAACATATCATTAACCAATTGGTCTTTGCCTTGCAGACGAATGTTCAAGTTATTTAAATGGTTAGTTACGTCGACTAGAAACGCGAAGTCACAAACCCAAGCCACGTTTTCAAACTCTGGGATACTTTTCAACTTGCTTGCCTAGAATGATTGTATCTCTTCCTTCAAATCAAACACTCTTTTTAACATTTTTGCACGGGACAACCATCTTACTTCAGTATAAAAGGTCATTAAAGTCAGAATCCAAATGTTTGAGGAATTCCTGGAACTGACGGTGGTTGAACCCCTTCGATCTAATGAAGTTCACTATTTTGATAACCACGCTCATGACATGATCCATTTTTAAAGACATGGCACATAAATTCTCTTGATGAATAATGCAATGAAAATTTAATAAAGAGGTATTATCAAGTTTGCTGGCTTCATTTTCAATCAGTTTTACTAAACCTTCATGTTTTCCAACCATTGCAGGAGCTCCATCCTTCGTCACGCCAGATAAGTTGTGAAGTTTTAACAAAAAACGATTTAACGTTGCTGTAACTGACTCTAACAAATCGCGTGCAGTTGTAGTGTTCTTAAGTGGATATAGAGCCGCTAATTCTTCTGTTTTGTTTAAATTGATATCAACACCTCTTAAGAAAATCGCTACTTGCGCAGTATCTTTTAGATCTGTTCTTTCATCCAATGCTAGAGAATAATATACTAAATCAGGCGCTTTGCTTTTCACATTATCTTCAATATGTTTCCCAATGTCTTCCACACGCCTGGTAATAGTTTATTTTTGAAAATTCTTTTTTCTTTTCTGGACACATAATTTCAACGATGCTTTCCAAACATTCCTTCACCATTTCACCATCTGAATACAGCTTCGATTTCTTGGCTAATATGGAAGCTACTGCATAGCTCGCTTTCACGTGGCATGTTGACTCTGCAGCAGTGCTAGTGAATATGTGTTGCTGAGCAGAAAGATTTCTTTTTAAATCATTTACCTGGTCAAATCGAAATTGTCCTTGGTACTCATCAAACTTATTTGCATGTTTAGTTTCATAATGCCGTTTCATGTTGTACTCTTTCAATACAGAAACAGATTCTTTGCATATTAAGCATATGGGCTTAGCTTTAAATTCTACAAAAAAATAGATTATTGTCCACTTATCCTGAAAACTTCTCAGTTCATCTGCAGCTTTTCGCTTCTTTGATCAAATATCTTTGCTAGTTGAAGCCATTATTTAATTGAACTAGAAGAGAAATTAATAAAAGTCACGTGCTTGTATTTTGCAGAAACTACTACAATCGCAACGCATAAAAATAATAATACCGGGAATATATTCGGTAAAGATGCAACAACACAAATATCACGTATTTTTAACAACAGTAATACTTGCATACACACGACGTGTATAAAACAGAAACTGGTTCTTAAAAGTCGATCACGACAAAACGCCACAAATACTTCAGTACAACAGACACATGGAATTTAGACAATGCATTTCGAATCAAATACAACAATCAAAGCAAAGAGTGTACTTCCATCTATGGGTGGAAACATTAACTGCTAGGAGATCAATCAGGCGAACCACTAACGCGCTGAAAGTTATAGGAACATTAGCCGTGATAATGCTCGGTTATACACCCACACTTTCCATCTCTGCAAGATCAATCGAGCGATGATCTTGGTTGAGTATGTGCTTAACTTAGTGTGGATATCACCATTGAAAGTCAAAGCTTACATATATAATGAATTTATGATCCAGCTCCGCGGGCCACAAAATGACCTACCGCGGGCCACAAGCTGTCCGCGGGCCGCGGGTTGGCGATCCCTGGTGTAGAGTATCTCCTTCGTTGTTCTCTGACCAGCCGCGCTGCCTTCGTCGAGTAGAATCTCTTTCGAACCTTTGGGTATTGTCGACACCGTTCTAATTGTTGTTGTTGTAATATCACTTATTTTTCTTTTATCTTTTGTGCGTTTTCCCAGGTTTTGAGAAAAACTGTCTCTCCTCCTATTACTAATTTTTACCACGCAGTGCGTCACGCGTAGACATGTAAGAACACTTTTATTAATATTTGTTTTCAGTCCTGATCACGGTAAGCCATGTAAGAACACTTCGATGCTTTAATATATAATTAGCAGTATATTAATTCTCGCAAAAACATTTCCTCTCAAAGACACAGATCTAGAAGCAAACTGATTTAATTTTATATAGTTCGTTGTGCCATCGGTCGCCAGATGATGGAACCAAAGCTGTCCTAAGCAGCAATTACATGAACAATTAATAAAAGACACTAAGTTCATTAAAAAGAATAATTATGTCCGTGACAGGTTTATTGATAAAGCTCGTTAACACTTTTGAACGGTTTGGTCACAATCAAATTTCAAAGTAAAGGCTAGTCGAAACTTCGTATCCGAAAGTTTACAGAGTTCTTGAGACAGAAGGAAAATTGTAATTCATATCTCCTTCCAGCTAAATCATCCACTATCACAACTTGACGTTCAATGTTCATTTAAATCAGGGGTGGCCAACCCAAATGATCCTGCGGGCCACTTTGGAAGTGCATCATAACTCCTCGAGCCGCATATAAAATTATATATCCCCACTAGAGACATTTTTTTGGAATGAAAAATTAAAACATGAGTTATTATTGTGTTTACTATTATTCTTACATGTAAACATAGATAATATAATAATAATGATACTAAACGCACATTGTAAAGAAATATAAAACCCTAAAAAATGGAATATAAAAAATATTTTGTAAAAGTGTGATGAATCTCGAGGGCCGAAAAAAACGTTCAAGGCGGGTTGGCCACCCCTGCTTTAAATACTGTTCAAACTTCACTTTTATAATCACAGTTTCTATCGACGACATAAAGCTCTTCTTAAACACAGTTACACATACGAAACTACATCACACAGTAAGTATATAGGCCAATGCCTTCACTACGTGAGCTGCGCTCCGCGAGCCGCGCTTTGAGACAATTCGCATACGACTGACTTAGAAAAAAATGTATCTCTCACCTCCAGAAACACTACTTCGTAACCGATGGAAGGTAACTGTAATGTTACAACCTGATGAAGCAGTTTGAATGAACTGTACTGTCCTACTCCCTCCGAACCTAGCACCCAGTGATTAACACATGTTTCCACAATTGAAGGAATACTTCGGTGGACTACGCTTCGTCAGCGACTACAAAGGAAAAGAAGAGATGAATCGCTAACTAAATTGATTGGCGGCGGAATTTTATAATATGGGCGTTCAAAAGCTAGAGGAACGTCTACGAAAATGTTTGAATCCAAATGAAGATTAGGTTGAAAGATACAATAATGTTTAAGGTTTCAATTGATGTGTGTTGTTTTGAAATTAAATGTTGCTATCTATTTTTAAGAAATAGGGGAACCTTACAATTTGCCCTCATAGTTCTAAGTGCCCATCTAAAAGAGAAGATTCTGAGGTCCCAATATTTAAAAGAAAAAATGAAAATTGTAAAGAGCAATAAAATGCACAGTGACGCAGATTTTTATTTTAACATTCGATAAAAAAAAAAATCTTATTTGTCCTGCTGGTATGATAGGAGTGCGGATGGTCTGTAAATCATGGCCAACGACATTCAAACCCTCGGTGCTACAATATTCTGCCCAAAAGTTTATTAGAAACGCTTCAGGTAAGGTTTAAACTTTAAATATAGTCTAGGTTTGTTTGCAGTGTGTGATAATTCGTGTGTACAATTTATTCTTCCCTAATTTTTCAAGCAGTCCGTTTTGTCAATTTGAAGTTCATTCACCGGTTACCGTGCATTATTAATCCAAATCCTACATCACTCTCTCTATCTCTTAAAAAAACAATCTTCCTGAGCAGAGAGAAAGATGAAAAGAAAAAGGGGACGGAAACACAGGCAGAAGTGTTGTCCTGCCAGTTATCGATAAACTGCGATATTTGACCAGTCGAGGTGGGGCCTATCTCAATATCACTTGTAACAGCTACGTAATAACTCGCAAAAATCATCACGCTAGCCTCTCTTGGCTGATTTTCGTTAGTAGGTTCATCCCAAGTATCACGAACTGCTTTCCATTGCATTTAAAATAGTGTTTGTATTTTAAGAAATAAATGTTATTCAATTCAATAGCTCAAACGTCAAATACACTATGCAGTGTGCTACTGTAATACATCAGATTAAAAAAATTTGGTAATTTACTGGTGGTTTTTAACATTCGCAAGTTGGCGCAATAACTTATAGCCATTCGCAACAAGCAGAAAAATGTAAATAATAAGCACGCACCATGGCCGGTGGAGCATAAATGTTTAGCAGAAACGAATATTTCATTTAAAACCGTCTGTTTCAGCAAATACCTCTTACGAGTTTGAGTTTTCAATTTTCTTCCAAGTGCAACAGCCATTTAAAAATTTGTGGTGTCCACGCAGAAATGGCTAACGTGGTGAGTTTCCACACCAACTTTGAGAGGTTACGTTTTCTTCTGTCGATCATAGTTCTCGTCCTTCTACAGACATTTATGACTTCAAAATACAATTATTGTTCATATATGCATCACGGCTGAAGTCGGTGGTGCTGCTGACCCTGCCGCAACACAGATGGCAACGCCCGGGTTTTCTTGCCAGTCACGAAAGCCGAAGAGATGTGTGTGTTTGGCGTTGGTGGGTGGTACTGACCCTCGATATTAGATGGCATGTGCTGAGGGTTGATCTGAGCTGACTGTCTCAAGGTCGGTGAACCAGAGAGTGGTCGCCAGGGTGAACGTACCTGACTCTCCGGAGCCGGACGGGAGACTGTTCGGCCGTGGACACATGTGAGATTACTGGAGCTCGAGGAGCACGCACCGCCCGCGGCCATCACTGCAGTAATCACTGAACACGGTAATTCTGCGTTACATTCAATCGGATGTTCACAATGGTTTAGCCCGAAACATACACCCTGTTCAACTCATGGCTCGTTCAGTTGTTTGTACTTTCCAAGTTTTATGTTGTTGCAGTTAATGATTAAACTGATCGATTTCTTAATCTGTTTGAGAGATCAATAAATGTTGCAATATCTGAACTATGTTTTTCTTGTTGATGGTTGATATTTCATTCACTTCAATTCATTTTAACTTAATGCTGAGATTCAATGTGTCATACTGACTAATGATAAAGATTAGGAAGGAAATTACTTCAAGTACCCAACATGGACGATTACAAATTGATATTGGAACGTTACCAAGAGTTCATGAAATCCAGTCAAACTAATTATTACTATTCTTAATTCACTTCGCCGAGAATTAATTAGTCTTTGAGCAAGCTCGACGATTGGTGGTAGAAGGTAATCTTCAGTAAGCCTAATAAGGAAAGTAACAAATAAAGACTCCTGGTGTAGCTCAGCGACTTCGAACGTTCCTAACCTCACTTCACCAGAAGATGGCGCCAACGATTGAGAGCGCCGAAATATTGTGTAATTATAACACTGCTATAACTCGGCTAGTCACCCAAGAACAATATTTATACCCTCTTTTTATCACCAGGGTTGCAGTAAATCTCCCCTGTCGCTCTGAAAGAGGCCCAGAACAATTTTATAACTGCCCCGGCATAAAAAACTGTTTACCGCTGACAATGTTTTTATTAATATTTTTACAGATATTTTAAATCAATATCACACCTTTACCCCGGTATACACGGATGGGTCTAAGCAGGCTAACGGAGTTAACTACTCCGTCGTGTTCCCTCGAGCGACTTACAAGCTGCATAGCAGTTGCAGCGTTTACACTGCTGAATGTTACGCCCTGTTAAAGTCGCTCCAGCATATGAAGGTAAGTCGCGATTTGAAAAACATCATATGTTGTGATTCCCTCAGCTGTATTCAGGCGTTAGTAAACATGGATCCATCAGACAGTTTGGTCCAAGACATTTAGGACGCCCTCCTTTCCCTTCAATCTTGTGGAAAGGAGGTTTTATTCTGCTGGGTACCGGGCCATGTGGGAATCAGGGGGAACTAGGCAGCTGATGTAGCTGCCAAGTTAGCCTTGCTACACCGTCAGAACCGACTTTGATTCGGTCCCAAAGTCAGACTTTGCCTCGGCGACGAAGAGATTTGTTTTTGAGGCATGGAAGAGACAGTGGCTGGAAGTCGAGCATAATAAGCTCCGGTTGGTCAAACCGACCGTTCAGTTGTGGAGCAGCTCCTTGCAGCGGGCGAGGAGGGATGAGGTTCTCCTTACTCGCCTCCGTATAGGGCACTGTCCTCTGACACATGGTTTCCTTCTCCGCCGAGACGATCCTTCGGCATGTGTTGCTTCTGGCGTACCTTTGACGGTGCGCCACATTTTAACTGATTGTGTAATATTTTTAAATTTAAGGGCAGCCGTAAGACTAGCCAACGGTCTGACCCTTATTTTAAATAATGAATGTTGCAATGTGGCAAAAGTTTTAAAATTTTGTAATCTGGCTGGCCTTGTCCCAAAAATTATGGGCAGATCGGCCTAGGTTTTACATTTGATTGGTGCTGTTTTTACAATCACCAATCTAAATACTGTTTTTAGTTTTTAGAATTCTAAGCCTCGCATTTTATATCTGGCCGGCCCATTTACAGCCAGCCAGTTAGTTTGTTGTTTTAACATTCATGTAAGCTGGTTGGCCCTTTTACTGCCAGCCAGCCAATGTTTGTTTGTGTTTTGTTTTGGCCCTTTTACAGCCATTGTTTTATTGTTCTATTTTATTTTGCTGTCTGACCCTTTTATAGTCGGCCATGCAGACGGAATTTCCGTTATAAGACATATTGTCATATCTGGGTTTTAGTCAGGGCGCTAATGACCTAGATGTTGACGCGCCCTAAAACTCCAACTAGAACACCAAAAACAGCAACAACAACATTAACATTGAATATTGCCAACAACAACAACGACGACGACGAAAACAACAACATCATTAACATTTAACATTGAATATGGTAGTGTAGCATGGGATCCAAAATTTGGGTATCAAATACAGGAATTGGAGTGGGTGCAAAGAAGGGCTGCTAGATTTGACTCTGGCAATTACAGCAGAACACAATCAGTAACTGATGTGATAAAGGAGTTGGAATGGGATTCACTGAAGACAGGAGGAGGATACGGAGAGTCATGGGAATGCACGAATTTGTGTATTATTTTTATATCATAATCATTGAATATTTGTGCTCAGTAACAGTAAGCTACTGCTGCTTTCTGGTTTGTCTATTAGTGGTGAGACGTGAAAAGATATTTGTAAAAGAATTGGGAGTAGTACATGGAAGGGTAAAGGTGACCTTGACCACAAACTGGCACTCGATTTCAGGCGTAAGAGTGTGGGAAAGTTTTCTTTCATAGCTAAGGGGATTAGGAATTGGGCTAAATTACCAAGAGAAATGATGAATAATTCACCAAAAACATTAAAAGAATTTAAAGTTGAAATTAATAGCGGGCGTAAGTAGACTGGAAAAATGTGTGTCCAGGTAAATTGCTATCGGTTTAGGTGCTTGATCGCAACTGAATTATAGCATATTCGTCACAGGAACATCGTAGTGTGTTTAGCCAATGAAGCCGCACTGGAATAATCCAATCACAAAACTTCGAGCTTGGAATCTTCAAATACTGTAAGAGACCTAACCATTTTGGCCTACTCAACACAACAGTGTTTCAAGTCCCCCAGCAATGACTAAAATGATATAATTAATCTAATTCATTATTATAAATTAAATAGAAATAAATTTGAAAACATTCCAGATGGTGTTTCTAATACAAAAAATATTTAATTTAAACCTAAAAGACCTTTTTTTGTTAACATATTTAGTAACAATCTAGTCGAGACAAAAAGTAGCGATACAGATTAAAAACAATCCGCACAGTTCTTTCAGTAACGTGTTTTTTAACATTTGTTACGTAGTAAAGCAGTATGGTTGATAACATTGCTGTTGAGAGTGGTTGTGATATTTTGTTACTAAAGTGGCTTATCATGACTTAGAATGCGATAAAACAGTCGATGAGCTGAAAAAAAAAGGAAGTGTATTCTGTAATAGACAATCAATTATCACTATTCTATGTACGAAACAAGAGCTTTCGTTGTTTTTATTTTCCTATGTGTAAGTTTACTTAACTCTGCTTCTATTATTATTGCATTTAATTCTCGTAATAGTTTAATATCTTGGTCTTGTGTAAGCTTGTTAACTATTCTTGTTGTAGGCCATGTTCCGCAGTTGTTGCATAAATATTTTTGAATCTGGTAGATACAGAAAACAATTGTTAGAAGACGGATTTTTATTCAAAAATATTTGTTAACTATTAATTTGTTTACTTTTTTGAACTTTAATCGTGTTAATTATATCTACTGATTTAAGCAGGTCTCGATAAATGGTGATTACTTTTACTTTCCTGCAGACGCATCAAATCACAAAGCGCCTAAAATCACCGTTTATGGAAATCACCTGAGTCCGCCGGCTCGCCTGACCAGGATGGTTGCAAACTCTCTTGGCGTGGAGTACGACCTCAAAAGGACGTACCCGCGCGCAGGAGATACGCGGAAGGCTGAGTACCTCAAGGTAACGAAGGCTTCGCATCGAAATTGAGCTGAATCCTTAGTCTTTTAGCCAGAATTTAACACTGTTTTGAAGTTTTCCGTTTTCATGATCATTTTACAACGGGTGAGGAGTATCAAGTTGAAACGAAACGTTCATATGAACTTAAGATAATGAGCTCAAGACAAAGTAGAAAGCAGCAGTAGCGTATAGTGTGACTGGACCCAAGTTTTGAATCTTATATCTTTAAACGAGCAATTCTTGTATATATATATATATATTTCGGATCTCGGCAACGGCTATGACGATTTGGATGCAATTTGATATTTACATAACGTTTTGACTTTTAAGATTACCTAAATAGTTGTATTCCCTACAAAAAAGCGAGTTTACAAAATACGAACAATTTTTTCACTCGTTATCTCGAAAACAGCACTAGCGCCATCTCATAGACAATTTAGGTACCAGAAAGCCTACAAATAGATTCTCTCTGATTTCAAAGAATATTTAAACGAACAGCTCTTGTATACTGGCTGACCCGTGGAAATATTAACACTGCAAGTTTAATTGTAAAACATTTAAAAAGGAAGATAATTAAAATTTATGATTGGTTTTGTCAGAGGTAATACTTTACAGAAATTTCTTTGAAAATCATATTACCGGTACCAGTTATAAGGTAATCATCGTTTATTTTTTGATCGTAAAAAGTGGTTGTTAGTTTGTCATTAAATTACTACCACGCGAGGTATGAGCATAGTTTTATCGGAGTGAATGAATTTAGCACTGATGTTATATCATTACCGTGACGTCGCAATGTGATGATAAAATGTTATAGAACTCGACGAAACATATCAAAAATAAAGAATAAATGTTATTGATATCTCGCTTGGTTTTCGAGATATAGCATGTCAAAAATCAGTTATTGGTATAGTTCCTTGTGTTTTTGGCGACGTTTCTTCTGGTCCAGGCCGTATTTCAACCTAACAACAACCATTAGGAACAAAATAAAACATTGAAAGTATATTTCCACCTTACATACAGTGGTTTTGGTGGCATTTATTTTTCTGAAAAATAAATTCTTTATTTTCGATTTGTCTCGACGAGTTTCATACGACTTCATCTTCATCATCAAACTTGGCTATGAAGAAATTTATCTTCTAGTCTAGGTCGCATTTTTTGAGATACGATATCGCGAGAAGTAAGGGATATATATATATATATATATATATATATATATATTTTACCTTCAATTTTTCTCGTCGAGTTACATAAGAATCCATCATCAAGGGTTTTCGTAGAATCCCCTGAATTACCACAAATCTCGCACCATTAATTAGTCAATGACTGGCATTAAGATTTCTGTTTAACATAATAATAGCATTTTTCTTTGAAAGCAATTTATGAGGCGGTCTTGCAAATGGATCTAGCGATTTGGATGAAATTTCATATGTAGATAACGTTTTAATTTTCAAGTTTTGAACACGATTTAAAAAAAAAAAAAAAGCAATTTTTGTATTTGGTTTCTCGAAAAAGGCTCTAACCGCATTACGTAGAAGGTTCAGGTACCAGTAAGCCTACTGATGTTTGTTAAGCTTCTCTTTGGTTAACTATGCACCTCAAAACGCCTAGAAATCCTTCAAGCCTTTTACTTAAGTCAAACTTTACTCGAAATCTTGGAAATTGAACAAAAATCGAAAGTTGCCGAGCGAAGATCGGTCACCCAGGTACTGATTATGTTAATAGGATAAGACATAAAATTACATATATTTTAAATTATTTATTTGTTTATTATTATTAGCTTTCGGTGTTTTCATGACACTTAATAAAAGTTATTAAATGTAACTCAAACAACAATTATATTGTAATTATGGAACTATTTACAAATTATCAGTTATATAGACAAGAATCTTATTCTAATTTTGGGCTACGTTGTAGACATTTTTACGTTGGTTTTGCGTTTAGACGTTAATGATAATGCAGTCAATGCCTTTTAAGGCTCCAACAACAATAGAAGGTACGTACGTTTATCTGTTTAGAACATATACAAGGTATCTCGTTTGAGTTTTTAAATTGTGATTGCCATTTACTGTAGTTAGCTGCAGTTGTCATACTTTCAAGGAATTGTTACTGAAACAAGAGAGTTCCTCTTCCTCATTTCAGTAAGAGATAGACTATATCAATTAGGATAAAGGAGTTTGAACACCGATTGGTTCTCTATTAAAAGCATTATCGTGTGCATTTTAATGTATCGCAGATGAATGCAAAAATATTTGAGCGGTTATCTGACTGATAATCGGAATTCGGAAAGTCGACTCCTTTTAATATTGCCGTGTCCCTCAGAGTACTGAGACTTTTGATTTTCTAATTTTATAAAAGCTGGATTCTGGTATCCCAACTCACTCAGTATTTCATTTCACGGTTTCCCGCTCTCGAACGCATTTACTATTTTATGTTTATCACTTAATTACAACACTTCGATTTTTCGTTTTGATATTTTGAGTACGTGCCGAACCTCTCTTCGCAATTGGTACTTACCAACTGAAGTAATAATTGGCTATTCGAAGAGAATACGATACAAGAACAATGTAAGTTAGTTCCACGAAATTTAAGGACATAAAATCAGTGGTTAGTTTTACGAAATTTAGGAATGGATCATAAATAGCAGGTGTTATAAACCCTTGACTTTCGCTTATAGAGGTATAGACAAGTAGCAGTCTCAGTTATAGAGGTCCACGAGGGAAAAACGACTTTCCCTGATCAGAGGTTTCTGTTTCTCACTTATAGAGGTTTCAGAGCTGAAAATGACGGGACCTGGCAATTATCTCTCGCTTGTAGAGTTTTCTCACTTATCCGCTTCTCACCAACCCAGGTTTGACTGTATTAACAGCTTTTTCAACTTTTTTCGAAACTTCTGTATGAATTTCTTACAGCTTTCACAATAAAAAAATCGGTTGTATTCTTCTGTCGATCTTTGTTTCCGAGATTTTAGATTTTGAAATCAGGGACTCCTTTTGTGGACACCGTGTATGTTATTAATAATAAAATTCCACGTTTCTCTAATCATTTAATTCTAACTGAATTGTCCAACGCGTTTTGTCTAATTTCTAATTCAGAACTGTCGCGTTTCTTTGGTGGTATCTAATTGCTCTGTTTTACAGATGAACCCGATGCACACAATTCCTACCATTGTTGACGACGGATTTATTCTGTCTGACAGGTAGGTTAATGGTTATATTTGGTATAGATTACAGTACCATTGATTTTTTTTTTTCAATATTTTGAAGCAACGCTTTTTTTCTTTTTTTCTTTTTTTCTTTCTAAGTACAACCCTTTTCGTTGGAAGATTCATGGTGCCTCCACATTGGACAAAAAGATGTGCGATCGGCATAGGTTTCTTATTTTGTCTGATCTTAGGGAGATGCCACTAGCTTGTCCTTGTAAATGACCATGCAGCAACATTGTTAGTTCACTGAGAAAGAAAAATTGAAACATAGCATACTAAAACTGCTAGTGCTGTGAAACCTATGTTCATAAAATTATTACAAGTTGCATTAATATTGGTAGAGTGATAACGTCACACACATATCTTTTTATCAGAACTTTGTCATCAGCTTTATCACGGCAAAAATGTAGATAGTCCGTATCTATACTTCAACCTGGCCTCATTAGCACAATGTGTTGTCGACAGTGCTTAGAACGGTATCTTGCTCCTAACAGTCGGGAGAGCTCTAATTATAATTCAAGTCCAGCTATCGAGATTTCGGCATCCATGGTTTCCGAAATTACTCCAGGCGAGTATTCGCGTAGTTCTTTCAAAAGGCCACGCCGTTTTGGAATTCCTCCCCATTCCTTGTATTCAAACCTTTCCCGTCTCTCCTGACTTCGAAATCGACAAGGTGCAAAGCGGTATAGAGTAAACTATATTTGGGCCTTGAATGTTTCCGCCATTGCTCGTGTTCTGTTTTCAGGCGCACTGTGGTACTCAGAATGTTTTTGAAGCAGGTAGGTGAATGGGGGGCAGAATGCCGTACAAAGTTTGAAGTATGTTTTAAAAATACAAAATGGGTATTTACGCCAGATGGAAATTTTTCTATAAACATAATATAAAGTAATAATTACAAAAATACAATAATATTGTGAGAAAACTAAACAACTATTTTTATCAAAAACATAAATTTGAGTCATTTGCCCCATTCTGCCCCCGGGGCACGATTTTAATTAGGGAGGCAAGGTTATTCGAGAAAGTTACGTAAACCAACATTTATCTCCATGATACTAAAGACAATTAAATGAAATTCAAGCTAGTACTAACTATATTTATAAAGCTTGGTTACAAAAACATCAGAAGTTGCAATACAGGAAACGAAAATCACACGGCGAATACACACACTAACGCTCAAGAAACCAGACTAACATGGCTGCCGTAGCTGAGCAGCAATAGCATACGTGAGCACAGTTAATCGAAAAGTTAACTTCGTTAATCGTTAATTCGCTACTTAAAAGGTTCGATAATCGTTATGCGTTACATTTTTGCGTATTTAACGCAAGTTAAAGTTATCCGTGAAAAGTTAACCATTCAAATTGGAACTGATGTTTTGAGTATTGAAATATGTATCACTGCAAGCAGTACTAGGATGTTATGTACTGTGATGTCAATCAATAATACGTCTACACAACGTCCTTCTGGAAACTGATTTTTTTTACCGGGTTCACGTTTTAACCAGCTTCTCAAACGCAGGGCCGGCGCTGGGGGGTGGGTAAGCGGGTCAAAAGTCACCTGGGCCCGCCGGCTGATGGAGGGCCCGATCACCGACTGTAGGGGCCCTCAGGCCATGAAGCCAAGAATGCGCCCATTGTCGCCCGGCTAGATTATAGAGCTAAAAAAAAAGAAATCGCCCATTTTGCCCCGGGCCCGAAATTCCTAGCGCCGGCCCTGCTCAAACGTATCGAATTTTTCAACATGTAGTGGAATCATGGATGCAATGAAAAAGTTTACAATACATCGGTCCACACCACCTTAGAGAGCGGTCTGGCGGCTCAGTGGTTAAGCGTCTGACTGGAGATCGAAAGGTCCCCGGTTCGAATCCCTGTCTCGGGAATTTTCAAAGGCGCTAAACCCGACCTTCACTTTACACAGAAAGCTATGCCAGAGGTGAAGTACACCGGAACGCTTCCGTGGTTGGAATTCCCCTGTACCCGGCAGGTTTGTCGGATATACACTCCTGGAAATTGAAATAAGAACACATTGACGCCGGTGTGTAAGACCCACCATACTTGCTCCGGACACTACGAGAGGGCTGTACAAGCAATGATCAAACGCACGGCACAGCGGACACACCAGGAACAGCAGTGTTGGCCGTCGAAGGGCGCTAGCTGCGCAGCGGTTGGGCACCGCCGCAGTCAGTGTCAGCCAGTTTGCCGTGGCATACGGAGCTCCATCTCAGTCTTTAACACTGGTAGCAAGCCGCGACAGCGTGTACGTGAACCGTATGTGCAGTTGACGGACTTTGAGCGAGGGCGTATAGTGGGCATGCGGGAGGCCGGGTGGACGTACCGCCGAATTGCTCAACATGTGGGGCGCGAGGTCTCCACAGTACATCGATGTTGTCGCCAGTGGTCGGCGGAAGGTGCACGTGCCCGTCGACCTGGGTCCGGACAGCAGCGATGCACGCCAAGACCGTCGCATCCTACACAGTGCCGTAGGGGACCACACCGCCACTTCCCGGCAAAATAGGGACACTGTTGCTCCTGGGGTATCAGAGAGGACCATTCGCAACCGTCTCCATGAAGCTGGGCTACGGTCCCGCCCACCGTTAGGTCGTCTTCCGCTCACGCCCCAACATCGTGCAGCCCGCCTCCAGTGGTGTCGCGACAGGCGTGTATGGAGGGACGAATGGAGACGTGTCGTCTTCAGTGATGAGAGTCGCTTCTGCCTTGGTGCCAATGATGGTCGTATGCGTGTTTGGCGCCGTGCAGGTGAGCGCCACAATCAGGACTGCATACGACCGAGGCACACAGGGCCAACACCCGGCATCATGGTGTGGGGAGCGATCTCCTACACTGGCCGTACACCACTGGTGATCGTCGAGGGGACACTGAACAGTGCACGGTACATTCAAACCGTCATCGAACCCATCGTTCTACCATTCCTAGACCGGCAAGGGAACATGCTGTTCCAACAGGACAATGCACGTCCACATGTATCCCGTGCCACTCAACGTGCTCTAGAAGGTGTAAGTCAACTACCCTGGCCAGCGAGATCTCCGGATCTGTCCCCCATTGAGCATGTTTGGGACTGGATAAAACGTCGTCTCACGCGATCTGCACGTCCAGCACGAACGCTGGTCCAGCTGAGGCGCCAGGTGGAAATGGCTTGGCATGCCGTTCCACAGGACTACATCCAGCACCTCTACGATCGTCTCCATGGGAGAATTGCAGCCTGCATTGCTGCGAAAGGAGGATATACACGGTACTTTTGCCGACATTGTGCATGCTCTGTTGCCTGTGTCTATGTGCCTATGGTTCTGTCTTTGTGATCATGTGTTGTATCTGACCCCTGGAATGTGTATATAAAGTTTCCCATTCCTGGGACAATGAATTCACGGTGTTCTTATTTCAATTTCCAGGAGTGTATTTGGATATATGCATCATCTTCATATGTTATTGAAGATTAATAAGGCTACACACATGAGAAAGTTTTCATTCGTAAATCAACTGTTCTCCCAATCTTGATTTAAATGCAACTTAGTCGCATAAATGTGGCCAAGGATTTTTAATATTCTTGTTGCTATTGTTGCTTTCGATAACGGATTCAAGTGTTCAGTTTCCATAACATAATCATGTAACGAATGTCAGTTTAATTTATTTCACTAACGAATGCCAAACCAACACCAAAAGTGAAATTTTCCTGCCAGTAAAAAAAAGTTAGATTATAAAAATATCAAACGCTCCAAAACTCTAACGTTCCAAAGGTTTTTCCATTTTCATTTCAACGATTACACTTTTCAACTCATGATATAAACCGGATACTCTGTACATATGCATCGTTCATACAAAAATTCATCCACCAATTCATCTTCCAAACAGTATAGAACCTTTCATAACCTTGAAGTTATGAAACTGGCAACCTGACAGAGTGAAGAGGAAAGATCTCGACAGGATCGATGCACTGACTCGCCTTGGCGTACATGAGAGGACAAAACAACGCCTTAACAATTCACAACACTACATATCCGGAACATACTTACTTAACTCCGACACACTTGGATAGCTAATCATGGAATCCGCGAGGAATGCGTCATACACGTGGAAGTTGAGCCTCAAGGAAAAAGCCTGCAGGCGACCAAGGTTTTCATCGTCGTCACCCTGGACACACTCCAGACAAGAAATCCTCAAGGCATTCTCAGTCCCAGAGTTGCTTCATGATGACAACATCCAATGATGATCATGCATTGGCTGCTGTTAGTTTCTTAATCGCGGCAAGAAGCATTAAAACTCGCGCAAAAAAGAGCATCAGAAAAAGTGTTTTATGCAAGAGTGGCTACTCAAAAGACTACAATATTCTCATACAGATCTTCTTCAGAATTGACGTTTTTTCCCAAAGATTTCATAATTATTTGAGGATGTACGAAGAAACTTATTTACATCTGTTATCGTTGGTCATTCCATATATTACGCAGCAAAGTACGGTTATGCGGGAAGCAATTACTACCTTGGAAGATTCACCGCTACACTGCGGTTTTTGGCCATGGGAAGAAACTATTAAGACCTAAAGTTTCCAACAGTAATGATCATGCGGGTGTTCCTGGGAATGGTGAGAAAATTCAGATCGTAATGATTGTGAGCTGGGACTATTCGATGAGGTTCTTGGACAAAAAAAAAAAAAAAAAAAAAAATATTGTATCATTACTTCCTGCCGAGTAGTACCGGCCGGAAGCCGCTAACAGTTGCTCAGTGTAAGGCATTCTTAAGCAGCCAACTTCAGTTTGGAACAGGTTGTCATTGATGATTTTTTCTGCTATTAGCATTTGATTTGCCAGGTAATTTCATGGCAACTGTGTTGCAAATAACGTCAAAGCGATCTTCATCTGACTTTTTTTAATGTTCTTTGACCGCAATGCATGTTGACATCAACACATCAATTCGATTCCTTTCCTGACGGTTTAATGTTTACTCTTTTTCGGGTACGTAGGAACGTATATTGTTATTATGCTGTCCATTAGACGCTAAAGGTTAAATATCTAAAATGCCATTTCTTTTTTGTTTCAGCGCTGCTATTACCATATACCTTATTGAGAAGTACGGCAATGATGATAGTCTTTATCCTAAGGACCTGAACAAACGAGCAATTGTAAACGAAAGACTATTCTACAACACGAAGCTCTTTGACAGATGTTTAATTGTTGTGGTAAGCTTCTCAAACGAAACCCTGGACCTATATCATAGGGGTGGGATATTGATGTTATAATTAAATCTCTGTTTGAATTAATAAAAACTGAAAAAATTCTGAAAGTCACACTGATTAATTAAATGATGCTATCATCATTTTAAGATTTTGTTGTACACTCTTTAGAATGTAACACTGAATTAAATAGACTTATAATTGCACTTTTAACAATAAGAAAAAACATGGTGTAGAGAAGAACATCCTGTGCGTATTTAAAGATACAGTTGAAGTTCAACGAGTAAATATTGACATTGAAGATTAATATGCAGTAAAGAACAATTTAACAAATTCATTAATTTTGAACTCTTTGACTGTGTCTACACTAAAGAAATATTTCCAGGGTCCCTAATCGCATCAAAATCGTGCTGTCGGGTGGCGTTTTGAAAGCGCGTATCACTTCCGTTTGAGGCATGATCAAATAATGCGCCACACATCCTAATCACCTCATGACGATATGCTTTAATTATCAGTTGTGTCAATAGCAAATTTTGTTTTGTGGTAATGGTTACAATGAAATCTAGCGGGCATCATTTTCAACCCACATTCGAATCCGCTGTATTTGATACCCATTATTTTAATACCACACTACCCCACTACACTCGAGGAATTGTTTGATCAAGGTTTTATAGTCCTGTTCCCTCACTTTTATGGTACATTCACTATTAATTACTTTTAGTAAAAGTATGCATTTAAACTTCTCACCATTACTTACCCCAATTGAGTGTATTACTTACTAGCTGTTACCCACGACTTCGTACGCGTGGATTAAGAATTTGATTGCTAGAATTGGATAGACAAAGCTGAAAGTTACCTAAAATATATCGGCATATTATGACGAGAACGCTATCAATATACCATTCTACCGTCGAACCTGTCTCACTTATTCATATCGGAAAAAGTATCCTATTTCGTTCCTAATGGTACAAAGTATTTCGATATATCGGTATACACATATAGTCGTCAAAACGTAAAAACAAAGACGGAGAATTACTTTCGCATATATAATATTATTAGTTTAGATGACACAAAAACTGCTTGGGAACCAGTAAACCCTGAATAAAGTAAACGCTCAGGGCACTATTCTATCGCCAAAGATTTGCGAGAACATGGTATCCTTACTATAAAATCCTAGGCTTGGCTCAAACTATGAAAAACTATTAAAAAAAAACTTTTGCTCCCTGTGGGGTTTGAACCCGAAGCCACACTGGAGTTTTGTTAAGAAGCAAGCACGTTACCCCTGCGCTACGCTGCCATTGATCTCTAACCTTATGGATTACAAAGACATATAAATATTATGCGTTTGCCTTTCACAGTTCAGATAGTTTTCATAATTTAATGACAATATGTTCTTATCTGTACAGAATATGGTATTCCAAGTCCATCCTAATCCTGATAGCATCTCCTTGACAAATTTCTTCACGATTAGAGTAGCCCAAGAAACGTAACAAACAGACAGAGTTACTTTCGCATTTATAATATTAGTATAGATTTATTCTCATAGTTGATTTTTTCGTAACTAATTTCTGTGTTATTTCTAGAAGAGTGGTCACATTTCTAGTTTCTAAGCAAATCGAACATTCATTCAGCCTTTATATTCCAGTTAAAGAATATTGTTCTGTGTCTGAGAGTTTTGTTTATGATTACAGACGATGGAACGTATGCGGCCTCCCCGCAGGGGCCTGGTACGCAAGTGCCAGGTACGGGTTTGGCGAACCCGCGGTGCCCGAGCTGGAAACTTGTGAGCGCCGCAAGTTTCCCATACCGTAAACTCCTACCATGCTTCAACGACCACCGTAGGGCGTGGCGGTGGAACGTTGTGTGCCTAGGAGAACGGGGATCTTGGCTTCATCGCCCGGATCGCGAGGACGGTAAAAACCTCTATAAAAAACCCCTCAACCTCAAGGTCAGCCACGTGCCGAGGAGGTGCATGTGTGAGAGGTGGATCACACGCTAACGTGCAACCTCAGGGGCACCTGCGCACCCCTGTTGTATCAGCATTTCTTTTTATCATGTTTTTGCTCGTGGGATCAAAACGAAGACTCACAAACAAAAACAAAACCCCTGCGGCCCGGGTGTGTCGCAGGTAAATAAAAACACACCCAGTTCTTACAAACGGGCTAGGGTTGAAAGCCCTCCCCCGGATGTAAACAGTAACAGCAAGGATTGTAACATTGACAATGCCTTCGTTATTATGACAAGGGTGGAGGGATCTTTGAGAAGGTCTCTCCATTCTATGTTCAGAAAGGTTTAGAGGGTATTGCGGGTACCCTCAAATCTGTATAAAAGCTGAGGAATGGGACACTGCTTATGGAAACATCCACCCAGAGGCAGGCTGTCCAACTCCTTAATTGCGAGAAGCTCGGGGAGTTCGCAGTGAAGTGCGAAATCCATAAAACTCTAAATTCAAGTAAAGGTGTCATCACCAGCAGGGACCTTATGGATTTAGAGACCGAGGAACTCCTTAAGGAGTGGTCAACAGAACATGTGGTCGAGGTTCGTCAGATTAAACGAAGGGTTAGCGGCAGTCTTGAGAAGACAGACACCTTCGTTCTGAGGTTCGACACTCCAACGTTGCCCAAAAACATCAAAGCAGGATATTTGAACTTGAATATTCGCCCGTATGTACCGGACCCAATGCGCTGCTTTAAGTGCCAGCGGTTCGGTCATACGACGGCGACCTGCAAGGGCAACCCCACCTGTGGGAAGTGCGGAAAGGCGGCTCATGAGCCAGGCACTAGCTGCACGCTCCCACAGGTGTGTGTCAACTGCTCCGGGGCACATCCAGCCTGGAGAAGAGAGTGACGATTGTATCTGGAAGAAAAAAAGATACAGGAGTTGAAAACGAACGAGCGGATTTCTTATGGCGAAGCCAAAAAGAAATATAAGGCTCTGGCTCCACCAGTCTTCGCTACCAGCTTCGCGAAGACGTTATCAACTCCCGTCAGGAAAGAAAGTATTGCTACCCAGACGTCCGTTGCGGACATGGGCACAAGTCCAATGTCAGTGCAGATGTGGTGCCACACCCATCAAGGTCATTACACCTAGGACCTCGCACGTCGGTAGCAATACTCTGACAACATCGACCACATCGACAGCAAGTTCAGCAATTCCACCAGCAAAGACACTGCCATCCGCTACACCAGTGGGTCCCTCTGCAACAGCAGAAGCGGCCCCTGAAGCAGAAACAGCATCTGCAAAAGAAGTGATAACGGCAACGCCATCTGCCGGTAGCGGATGGCAAACAGTGCAAAAGGTTAGGGGTCCGAAATTTAAGCTGACGGACCCCGCTATGTTTGTGAAATCCCCTCCGACTTCTCCTCCCAGATCCCCGCCTGAAAGGAGAAGAGGAGGAACAGGCCTCGGCGGAAGAAAAGTCCGCAAGACTCCGAGGCCTCACAACGAAAATCGTCTTCGGACACCGAAGACGATATCATGCTGGTGGACGAACCTTGTTCCGTTCCTCAGCAATCAACAAAGGAAGACCCACCCGATCCGGGGAGGGGGGGTGGTTTTAAATAGGTAGAATGGCTCCCATACTTCAGTGGAACGTAAACGGTTTTCAGGCTCACAAAGAGGAAGTCCAACTATTAGCACGGTCTAATCCATTGTGTCTCTGTCTCCAGGAGACACATTTTAGACCACAACATCAGCCAGTGCTAAGAGGGTATGGCATATTCCGAAAGGACGATACCGAGGGTGATCGAGCGAAGGGCGGAGTGGCCGTGTTTGTTCGGAACACTATCCACTCCGAACCAATTGCTCTCACCTCTGATCTACAAGCAGTAGCGGTGAAAATACACGGTCCAATACAACTGACCGTATGCTCTGTCTATCAGTCACCCAGTGTGTCAGTAGGCTACGACGACCTGGTTGGCATTATACGACAACTCACTCGACCCTTTCTCCTTTTGGGAGATTTCAACGCCCACAGTGCGTTGTGGGGTTCCACCACCGATTGCCCCAGGGGCCGAGTGGTTGGTAGATTCATAGAGCAGGAGGAAATTTGTATCCTGAATACAGGGCAAATGACTCATTTCACCACTGCTACCGGTACGTCTTCTGCCATTGACCTTTCCTTATGCTCCCCCTCCATCGCGGATGACCTTTCCTTGTGCTCCTCCTCCATCGCGGACTCCGTGCATAGGGAGGTGGATCGCGACCTACATGGAAGTGACCACTTCCCTGTTTGGATGCACGTTGAGTGTGAGCGGGGAGGAGGTAATAACCGGCGTAAATGGAACGTCAGTGGTGCAGATTGGTAGCTCTTCTGCCGTTTTGTACTGCTACAACCTTGTGGCAGTATACAGGAGAAGGTGAATCACTTCACAGAAGTGATTCACCGTGTAGCTGACGTCTCCATGCGGAAAAGCTCCGGAACGCTGCGAAGGACACCCGTCCCCTGGTGGAACGACGATTGTCGTTCCGCCATCCAGGATCGTAGACGGGCGCTACGTCGTTTTAGGTTGTGCTCAACTACTGACAACCTAGCAGCGTTTCATATTGCTAGAGCTAAGGCGCGTCGAGTTATTAAAGACAGCAAGAAAAGGTCATGGCAGAACTTTGTGAGCACTATTAATCGTTCCACTCCTTCGTCAAAAGTATGGGAGTCCATCCGCTGTACCCCGCAGGGGCCTGGTACGCAAGTGCCAGGTACGGGTTTGGCGAACCCGCGGTGCCCGAGCTGGAAACTTGTGAGCGCCGCAAGTTTCCCACACCGTAAGCTCCTACCATGCTTCAACGACCACCGTAGGGCGTGGCGGTGGAACGTTGTGTGCCTAGGAGAACGGGAATCTTGGCTTCATCGCCCGGATTGCGAGGACGGAACAAACCTCTATAAAAAACCCCTCAACCTCAAGGTCAGACACGTGCCGAGGAGGCGAATGAGTGATGAGGGAAATCACCCGCTAACGTGCAACCTCAGGGGCACCTGCGCACCCCTGTTGTATTAGCATTTCCTTCTATATTGTTTTTACTCGTGGGACCAAAATTAAGACTCACAATAAAAACAAAAAACCCTGCAGTACGGGTGTGCCGCAGAATAATCAAAATACACCCAATTCTAAGAAGAGGGTGAGGGTTGATAGCCCCCCCTCTTCTGAAAGTAATAGTAATAGTAACAGAAAAGTATGTTCGCTTGCGAATGCTTTTATAGTTATGCAACGAGTGGAAGGATCTTTAGAAAAAGTTTCACCTTTTTATATTTCTAAGGGTTTAGAGGGTCTGGTAGGGACCCTAAATACCATAAAAAGCTGAGGAACGGGACGCTGCTGCTGGAAACAACTTCCAGTAGGCAAGCTACCCAACTCCTGAACTGTGAGAAGCTCGGGGAGTTCGCCGTTACGTGCGAACTCCACAAATCCCTTAACAGCAGCAAAGGCGTTGTCACCTGCCGTGACTTAGTTGACATAGGGACCGAGGAACTCGTTGAGGAGTGGAAGGAACAGAAAGTGGTCGAGGTACGTCAGATCACTCGAAGGGTAAATGGCAGTATTGAAAAGACTGCCACCTTCGTCCTGACGTTTGACACTCCAGTACTGCCAAAGAACATCAAAGCAGGGTACATTAATTTGAACGTCCGTCCGTATGTTCCGGACCCGATGCGCTGTTTCCAGTGTCAGAGGTTCGGACATACGACGGCTTCATGTAAAGGAAAACCAACCTGTGGTAATTGCGGGAAGGGCGCCCATGAGCCGGGTGTTAGTTGCGCGCTCCCACAGGTGTGCGTCAACTGCTCCGGGTCGCACCCTGCCTGGAGTAGGGAGTGTCAAGTGTATCTTGAAGAGCGCAAGATACAGGAGCTGAAGACCAAAGAGCGGATTCCCTATGGGGAAGCTAAAAAGAAGGCCAAGTCGCTCGCCGCTCCAATTTTCGGAACTACTTTTGCTAAGATGGCTTCAGCTCCCGTCAGGAAGCAGAGTGTTGCTACCCAGACGTCAGTTGCAGACATGAGCACTAGCACAACGTGCTCATGTCAGTGCAAATGCGGTGCAAAATCCGCTAAGATCTCAACATCTAAGACCGCGGACGTGGGTAGCAACACGTCTGCGTCCTCGACCACACCAGCAGCAGCGAAGAAGGATCCACCAGCACTGATAGCGAAAACCACGCCACCTCCAATACCACCACGTGCTATCACCGTGGTAGCATTGCCAACTGCTACAAGTGAGAATGGAGGCAATCAGAAGATCCGTGGCCCGAAGTTTAGACTGACGGACCCGACTCACTTTGTGAAATCCCCCTCTTCGTCCCCTCCCAGACTACCAAGTAGTAGGGAGAAGAAGGGGAAAGGGGCGGAGAAGAAGCAGAAGAAGAAGAAGAAGAATAGCCAGGAGTCAACTGAGTCGGAGTCGTCTGACTCTTCGGAGCCAGAAGAAATTGAAATGCTGGTGGACGAGCCTGATCCCGTTCCTCAGCAGGCAATGATCGAAGACCCACCCGAACCGAGGCGGGTGAAACCAATTTTAGGCAGTTCGGTCCAGTTTTAAGACTGATGGGTGACCTCTCTACAGTCACCCAATCGATATGCATGATTTTTATTTTTTGTATTGTTATTATTCATGTCTGTCTGGCCAATATACAGCCAGCAAGACATGTAGTGTTTTTTATCCTCTTTTGAACCTGTTTGGCCCCTTTACAGCCTTACAGGTATTGTACGGTTTTAAGTCATTGTGGTCACTTTAAAGCCACGTTTGATTTTATTACTTATTTTATTTGCTGTCTGTATGGCCGACCCCTTTACAGTCGACCATGCAGACAGTATTTTAGTACTTTCTTAATCCACAGAGGTAGCTGGTAATAGGGCGCTAATGACCCCACTATCGATGCACCCTAAAGGAACTAGCCAGCGAGTTTCCTTTATCATTTAACCTGGTTGGCCTTTTTATAGTGAACCAGTTATTTTTGCCTTTAATTTTTTATGACTATTTTGCAGCGATCTTTTTAATTCCCTTTTTAGCTGTCTGTATTTCCGACCTCTTTGTGGCCGGCGATGCAGTTGGCATTTCTTCCAGTATTTTAGTCTTGTTTTTTTTTTTTTCCCCCGTGTGTGTGGCTGACCCCTTTACAGTCAGCCATGCGGGCGGTATTTCTATTGCTGTTTTAATATTTTAGTTTGTTTTACCATCTGCGTGGCCGACCAAGTCAGAGTCGGCTACGAAAATGATAATAAATCACGCTGTTAAACCAGGTTTTAGTTAGGGCGCTAATAACCTAGATGTTGACGCGCCCTAAAGCCCTAACAACAACAACAACAACAACATCCATCCGCTGTATATCCGGAAGGTACTCTCGCCCACCAGTATCTGGATTTCTGGATCATGGACGTATTGTTACCGACGAACGAAGCATAGCGCAGCTGATGGCGGAGAACTTCGCCGCCGTCACTTCGTCGGCCAACTTTGAACCTCGGTTTCAGCGACAAAGAGTTGCTGCCGAGAAGCGCGCGCTGTGCTTTGATTCGTCGAATACAGAGGCATGCAATCGCCCATTTACATTTTGGGAACTGGAGTCAGCGTTGAATAGCGCTAACGACACTGCTCCAGGGCCTGATCTGATCCAGTACCAGATGCTGAGGCATCTTAGTAAAGATGCTAAAGAGTACCTTCTGGATACTTTTAATGACATATGGACCGGAGGACACTTCCCCGACTCATGGAAAGAAGCAACACTAATTCCAATTTTAAAACCTGGCAAAGACAAATTGTTGCCAGGTAGTTATCGTAGTATTGCCTTGACTAGCTGCGTGGGGAAGACACTGGAGAGGATGGTTAACCGCCGCCTCGTCTGGTGTCTTGAATCCCGTAATCTGCTGAGCCGCTTCAGTGTGGATTCAGAAAGTTCCGTTCCACCTTGGACAACCTGATCCTCCTGGAGGCGGCAATATAGGATGCGTTAATTCGCAGCCAACATCTTGTGGGTGTCTTTTGCGATCTCGAGAAGGCCTACGATACTAACTGGCGGCATGTCTTTTTAAAGCAGTTGCACGAATGGGGTTTTAAGGGTAACCTGCCCAGTTTTTTAAAATCATTTTTATCTGGTCGTTGATTCCGGTACCGAGTCGGTAGTGAAGTGTCGGCTCTTTTTATCCAGGAAAATGGTGTCCCTCAGGGATCAGTTTTAAGCGTAACACTTTTTGCCATCGCTATTAATAGCATTGCAGCCATTATAAGGAGTCCCATTGGTCTATCCTTATATGTGGACGACTTTTTAATTTTTATTGCATCGTCCAGTCTGAAAAGCGCGGAACGGCAGTTGCAGCTCGCGTTGAACAGACTGGATGAATGGTCAGTGCACACCGGTTTTCGTTTCTCTGCCGAGAAAACCCGGTGTGTACTTTTTACCCGTAGCAGAAGTCTTTTAGCTGAACCCCACCTTACCCTGAGGAACACCGTTTTACATTTTACTGATACTGTTCGGTTTCTGGGCCTCATTCTAGACGCAAGGCTAAGCTGGCTGCCATGTAAAAGCCATAGTCTTGAAAGCTTTAAACGTTTTAAAATGTCTGTGTGGCAGGTCGTGGGGTGCCGACCGCTCCTGCCTGCTACAGTTTTATCGATCCTTTCTACGGTCGCGGTTGGAATACGGGTGTATTGTTTACAGTTCGGTACCGGACAGCTATCTTCGGATGTTGGATAGTGTCCACCATGCTGGAATTCGACTCGCCACGGGTGCCTATCGCACAAGCCCAATACCCAGCATTTGTGATGAGTCTGGCGAGCCGCCGCTTTCCATCCGGCGGCATCTCCTCATGGTGCGACACTATGTACATGTTGCCACAACTCCTGGCAGTCCCGTGTACGACATAGTGCTACATCCCAACTACGAGCGGCTCTATACCAACCGGCATAGAGCCACTAAACCGTTCAGCTACCGTACAAAGGCTATTTTTGAACAATACGGATTCGAGTTTCCCACTTTTTATCACCAGGGTTGGAGTAAATGTCCTCCCTGGCTTTTAAAGAGGCCCAGAACGATTTTAGAAATGTCAAGGTTCCACAAGCTGTCTACCTCTGACTGTGTTTTTAACAGAGTTTTTAACGACATTTTAAACCAGTATCAGGATTTTATCCCGGTATATACGGATGGGTCTAAGCAGGCTAACGGAGTAGGCTGCTCGTTAGTGTTCCCTCGAGCGACTTACAAATACAAGTTGGATAGCAGGTGCAGCGTGTACACTGCAGAGTGCTATACCATACTAAAGTCGCTCTAGCATATGAAGGGACGCCGTAATATGAAATACCTCATATGCTGTGATTCCCTCAGTTGTATTTAGGCGTTAGCAACTATGTACCCAGCAGACCGTCTAGTCCAGGACATCCAGGACGCCCTCGTTTCCCTCCAGTCCTGTGGAAAGGAGGTCGTATTCTGCTGGGTACCTGGTCATGTGGGAATCAGGGGGAACGAGGCAGCTGATGAAGCTGCCAAGTTAGCCTGCAACAAGGTCAGAATTGACTTTGATCCGGTCCCAAAGTCTGACCTTGCCTCGGCGGGGAAAAGAATGGTTTTCGACGTTTGGCAGAGGCAGTGGCTGGAGGTCGAGCATAATAAGCTCCGGCTGGTCAAACCGACTGTTCAGCCGTGGGGCAGCTCCTTCCAGCGGGCGAGGAGGGATGAGGTTCTCCTTACTCGCCTCCGTATAGGACACTGTCCTCTGACACACAGCTTTCTTCTCCGCCGGGAGGACCCTCCGGAATGTGATGCTTGTGGCGTACCTTTGACGGTACGCCACATTTTAACCGAATGTGTATTGTTTTTAGATCTAAGGGCAGACGTTGGCTTAGCCAACGATCTGTCCCTTATTTTAAACGATGACGGTGACAACGTGGCTAAGGTTTTGAAGTTTTGTTGCTTGGCCGGTCTTGTCCCAAAAATTTTGGGCAGATCGGCCTTAGTTTTTTAATTGGATTGGTGGCCATTTACAACCACCAATCCAAGTATAGTTCTTACTTGTGACACTGTTTAAATGGCTGGCCCTTTTACAGCTAGCCAGCTAACTTGTATTTTAAACTGGTTGGCCCTTTTACAGCCAACCATTTAATGTATGTATTTTTATATTTTATTCCCTTGTTTCAGTTTTATATCTTATGTAGCCGTCTGTGTGGCCGATCTCTTTACAGTCGGCCACGCAGACGGTATTTTAGTTAGTAGTTTAGTATTTTATTGTGCTGTCTCTGTGGCCGACCCCTTTACAGTCGGCCACACAGACGGCAATTTTGCCACGTTGTCACACCTGGTTGTTGCTAGGGCGCTAATGACCTCGTCGTCGACGCGCCCTAAAACCCAAATAACAACAACAACAACGGGTACCCATGACACACGTGAGACTCCTCAAGAGCTACCTCTCTGATAGGACCTTCCGTGTGATACTAGACGACGCAGTCTCCTCCGTGAAGACCATCAGAGCTGGGGTGCTACAGGGATCAGTGCTGGGCCCTGTCTTATACACCATCTATACCTCGGACCTCCCGAGGACAGAACAAGTCGATTCTGCCCAATATGCTGACGACACTGCTGTCTTCACCAGAAGCATCAGGGCCACGCATGTGAGGACCAAGCTACAGCGGGCGTGCAACAACATAGAACACTGGGCGACCAAATGGCGACTAGCATTCAATGCCACAAAGAGCCAAGCTCTCATAGTCAGCAGAAGGACTATTCCTCACCTGCAACCCCTCAACCTGTTCGGAGGAAACATCGAGTGGTCTCCTACTGCCAAATACTTAGGCGTCACTATGGACAGGAAACTGACGTGGAAAACACACGTCAGGAATCTCCGCAACAAGGCTATGGGTAGAATGACAGTTTTATACCCCATTCTGAACCCCTCATCATCACTGCCATCGCATCTTGGGATTCGCATCTATATCGCATTAATAAGGCCAATAATAGATTGTGCTGCAGTAGTTTGGGGTAGTGCTGCTGACGCACACCTCAATCTACTGCAAACTATACAAAATCGAGCCATTAGATATGCTTACAAAATGCCGCGGGAAACTCCAACAGTCCACCTACACGAAATCAGTGGACTACCGCGCCTCAAAGACATATTCCGCAAATAAGCTGCGAAATTCTACAAGGAATGCAGAGAATCAGACAACCCGCTTATTGCCAACCTGGGTAACACAGTCCATCTAAACAACAACTTAAGATGGCCTGACAAACTGCTCCGTGAGTTATAAGCTCCCGCAAAGACACGCCAGCATAAGACTAATCCGCCAATGACAACACCAATGAAGACACCATATTAAAATGGAAGGAGATGCATTTTTCATGTAAAAACTTCCCCAAACTCTGGGATAAAGGCACCTAGGAAATTTATTCCATACCATGCCATGTCCCCAACCAGGAGTGCTGGCAGTCCGTGGTACTGGTAGGCCCGCTCTGATTGGACGTGGGCGCAAATTCATTATGTGGTCCGCTGCGGCACCCGACCTGCGCCATTCGCTCCCTCCACGCCGCGCTGCGCCGATCCGCCCCACTCCCGTCGGAGGTTCCTAATAATAGAATTCCAGGCTTCACTCAGATGGAGCCTGCCATCCCGGTTAATGTTGTTGTTATTAAGCCTGATTTCTAGTGCCTCACTTATGACTGACTCCCAGAAGGAGGAGGCCCTGGCCAACACTACAGTCTTGTCGAACTCGATTCTATGCTCCTCGTCGAAGGCGTGCTCGGCAATTGCTGACTTTTCAAGTTGCATCAGCCTTAGATTTCGTCTGTGCTCGGTGAGGCGCTCTTGGATCGTTCTGGTGGTCTGGCCAATATACACCTTACCGCATTCGCAAGGTATGGAATAAATTCCCGGTGTTCTTAGGCCCACGTCATCCTTTACCGACCGCAGCAAATCGCGTATCTTGGCGGGAGGTCGGAAGATACTTTTAATCCCGTGCCGCGCCAGAAGTCACCCAATCTTTCCCGACGTGTTCCCGGCATATGGGAGAAAAGCAAGATTTTTTGGTGGTTCTTCTTGCTCCGACGGTGGCCTTGGTGGCTTCTGAGTGAAGGCCCGCTCTATTTGCCGTCGAGAGTAACCGTTCCGTTCGAAGACGGTCCTGAGGTGTCTCATTTCTTCCGCAGGCTCTCACGATCGGAGATTGCCCTCGCCCTGTGTACCAGTGTGGCCCCCGCAGGGGCCTGGTACGCAAGTGCCAGGTACGGGTTTGGCGAACCCGCGGTGCCCGAGCTGGAAACTTGTGAGCGCCGCAAGTTTCCCACACCGTAAACTCCTACCATGCTTCAACGACCACCGTAGGGCGTGGCGGTGGAACGTTGTGTGCCTAGGAGAACGGGGATCTTGGCTTTATCGCCCGGATCGCGAGGACGGTAGAAACCTCTATAAAAAAACCCCTTAACCTCAAGGTCGGATACGTGCCGAGGAGGTGCATGGGTGAGAGGCAGATCACTCGCTAACGTACAACCTCAGGGGCACCTGCGCACCCCTGTTGTATCAGCATTCCTGTATAAAATGTTTTTGCTCGTGGGACCAAAAACGAAGTCACACACAAAAACTACAAAACCCTGCGGTACGGGTGTGCCGCAGGCTAAACCCAATACACCCAGTTCTAAGAAGCGGGTAAGGGTCGATAGCCCCCCCGCTTCTGATGGTAATAGTGACAGAAAAGTTTGTTCGCTTGCGAACGCTTTTATAGTGATGCAGAGGGTGGAAGGAAGCTTTGAAAAAGTCTCACCGTTTTATATCTCAAAGGGGCTAGAGGGTCTAGTAGGGACCCTAAATTCGGTGAAAAAGCTGAGGAACGGGACGCTGCTGCTGGAAACTACAACCAGTAGGCAAGCTACCCAACTCCTTAACTGTGAGAAGCTCGGGGAGTTCGCAGTCAACTGCGAACTCCACAAATCCCTGAATAGTTCAAAAGGCGTTGTCACCTGCCGTGACCTGATAGACATAGGGACCGAGGAACTCGTTAAGGAGTGGAAGGAACAGCAAGTGGTCGAGGTACGTCAGATCACACGAAGGGTTAGTGGCAGTATTGAAAAGACTGCCACCTTCGTCCTGACGTTTGACACTCCAGTACTACCCAAGAACATAAAAGCAGGCTACATCAACCTGAACGTCCGTCCGTATGTTCCGGACCCGATGCGCTGTTTTCAGTGTCAGCGGTTCGGACATACGACGGCGTCATGTAAGGGCAATCCCACGTGCGGTAAGTGCGGCAAGGGGGCACATGAGCCTGGAGTAAGTTGCACGCTACCACAGGTGTGCGTCAACTGCTCCGGATCGCACCCGGCCTGGAGTAGGGAGTGTCAAGTGTATCTTGAAGAGCGCAAGATACAGGAGTTGAAGACAAAAGAGCGGATCCCTTATGCAGAAGCAAGGAAGAAGGCCAAGTCGCTCGCCGCTCCAATTTTTGGAACTAGCTTCGCTAAGATGGCTTCAACTCCCGTCAGGAAACAAAGTACTGCTACCCAGACGTCCGTTGCGGACATGAGCACCAGCACAAAGTGCTCATGTGAATGCAAATGCGGTGCCAATCCCGCAAAGGTCGCAACATCGAAGACCGCGGACGTCGGTAGTAGTACGTTCTGCGACCTCGACTACACCAGCAGCAGTCACTTATAGTCCACCACCACCAGCAGCAGTAGCTGTCAAAGTAGCGCCACCTCCAATTCCACCGCGCACTTTGACAGTATGTAGCATTACCATCTGCTACATCTATTAATGGAGGTAATCAGAAGATCCGGGGCCCGAAGTTTAGGCGGACGGACCCGATTCAGTTTATCAAATCTCCCTCTTCCTCCCCTCCCAGACTACCTACTGGCAGGGAGAAGAAGGAAAAGAGGACGAGGAAAAAGAAGGTGAAGGAAGTAGTGGATGAGGAACCTGAGTCGGAGACGTCTGACTCTTCGGAGCCAGAGGAATCTGTAATGCTGGTGGACGAGACTGGTCCCGTTCCTCAGCAGATGGAGACTGAAAACCCACCCGAACCGGGGCGGGTGAAATTAAATCGGTAGGATGGCTCCCATACTCCAATGGAACATTAATGGTTTTGTGGCTCACAAAGAGGAGTTACAACTCTTAGCACGGTCTGATCCATTGTGTCTCTGCCTTCAAGAGACACACTTCAGACCAACACATCAACCTGTGCTAAGAGGTTTTGACGCATACCGAAAGGACGACACCGAGGGTGATCGAGCGAAGGGGGGAGTGGCGGTGTTTGTACGGAACACTGTCCATTCCGAACCTGTAGCTCTCACCTCTCCGTTACAAGCAGTAGCAGTGAAACTGTATGGACCGGTGCAACTCACTATATGCTCCATATATCTACCGCCGGGGTCACCAGTTGATTGCGGTCAGCTGGCTGACATCATGCGGCAACTCTCTCGGCCTTTTCTCCTATTGGGAGACTTTAACGCGCACAAACGCGTTGTGGGGTTCGACCACCAATTGCCCCAGAGGCCGAGAGATTTGTAGATTATTGGAGCAGGAGGATCTGTGCATCCTAAATACCGGTCAGATGACACACTTCACTACTGCTTCCGGTTCGTCCTCTGCCATTGATCTCTCTCTTTGCTCTCCATCGATTGCCGACTCCGTGCATTGGGAGGTGGATCGTGACCTCCATGGAAGCGACCACTTCCCAATTTGGTTACATTTAGAGTCCGAACGGAGCGAAACAAGGAACACACGGAAATGGAATATCGGCAGAGCTGACTGGCAACTTTATAGCCGGTCAGTCATACTCCAACATCGCCAGACCACCGATGACAAGGTGAAACACTTCACAGAAGTAGTTCATCGGGCGGCCGATATATCCATGCCTAGCAGTTCCGGGGCGCAGCGCAGAAACGCCTGTCCCTTGGTGGAGCGATGATTGTCGTTCCGCTATTAAGGGCCGGAGACGGGCCATGCGCCGGTTTAGGTTGCACCCAACACCTGACAACCTCGCAGCGTTCCGGATTGCTAGAGCTAAGGCGCGCCGTGTGATTAAGGAGAGCAAAAAGAGATCATGGCAGAAATTTGTGAGCACCGTTAACCGTTCCACACCACCAACAAAAGTATGGGAGTCAATCCGCCGTATATCCGGTAGGTACTCTCGATCGCCAGTATCTGGATTACTGGATCAGGGGCGTGTAGTCACCGACGAGCGAAGCATCGCGCAGCTGATGGCAGAGTATTTCGCTGCCATCACTTCGTCTGCTGGATTGGACCAACAGGTCCAGCAACGAAGAACATCTGCCGAAAGGCAAGTCTTTAACTTCGACTCGTCGGAATTACGGGACTACAATACCCCATTTTCAGTTTGGGAGCTGGAGTCGGCTCTTAACAACGCCAAAGACACTGCGCCAGGGCCTGACCTGATCCAAGTACCAGATGCTGAGGCATCTTAACAAAGATGCTAAAGAGTACCTGCTGGGTATTTTTAATGAAATTTGGACCGGAGGACACTTCCCCGACTCGTGGAAGGAAGCAACGATGATCCCAATTTTAAAACCAGGTAAAGACAAGTTGTTGCCAGGTAGCTACCGTAGCATTGCCCTAACGAGCTGCGTCGGGAAGACACTAGAGCGGATGGTGAACCGTCGCCTCGTCTGGTGTCTTGAGTCCCGTAAACTGTTGAGCCGTTTTCAGTGTGGATTCAGGAAGTTCCGTTCCACCACGGATAACCTGATCCTACTGGAAGCGGCCATTCAAGATGCCTTCATCCGCAGCCAACATCTTGTGGGTATATTTTTCGACATAGAAAAGGCTTACGACACTACCTGGCGGCACGTTATTTTAAAACAGTTATATGAATGGGGATTTAGGGGAATTCTATCCCGTTTTTTAAAATCATTTTTATCTCGACGTTGCTTCCGGTACCGAGTCGGTAGAGAAGTATCCGACCTTTTTATTCAGGAAAACGGTGTTCCTCAAGGTTCAGTTTTAAGTGTGACCCTTTTTGTTATTGCCATAAATAGCATCTCAACTGTTATAAGGAGGCCCGTCCGGTACTCCTTATACGTTGACGACTTTTTAATTTTTATTGCATCAGCTAGCCTGATAAGCGCGGAGCGGCAGCTGCAGCTCACGCTGAACAGGCTGGATGAATGGTCAGTACACACCGGCTTTCGTTTCTCTGCTGAGAAAACTCGGTGTGTACTTTTTAGCCGCAGTAGAAGTCTTTTAGCAGAACCTCATCTCACCTTGAGGAACACCGTTTTAGGTTTTAGTGAAACTGTTCGATTTCTGGGCCTCATTTTCGACAGTAGGCTTACATGGCTGCCACATCTTAAAGATGTCAAAGTCAGAGCCATGAAAGCCCTTAATGTTTTAAAGTGTCTGTGTGGCAGGTCGTGGGGGCGCTGACCGCTCCTGCCTGCTACAGTTTTATAGAGCCTTTGTACGGTCGCGGTTGGAGTATGGTTGCATTGTATACGGTTCGGCACGGGACAGTTATCTACGTATACTTGATAGTGTCCACCATGCAGGAATTCGTCTTCCCACAGGTGCATACCGCACCAGTCCGATAAACAGCATTTGTGCTGAGTCTGGCGAGCCGCCGCTTTCCATCCGCCGGCGTCTCCTCATGGTGCGACACTATTTACATATTGCCATAACTCCTGGCAGTCCCGTGTACGACGTAGTTATCCATCCTAACTTAGAACGGCTTTGTAGCAACCGTCAAAGAGCAACTAAACCATTCAGCTACCGTACAAAGGCTATATTAGAGGAATATGGCTTTCAGATGCCCTCTTTTTATCACCAGGGTTGGAGTAAAACTCCTCCCTGGCTTTTAAAGAGGCCCAGAACAGTTTTAGATCTGACGCGGTACAACAAGCTGTGTACCGCCGACAGTGTTTTTATCCGAAATTTTAGCGATGTTTTAAATCAGTTTCGCGATTTTACCCCGGTATACACGGATGGGTCTAAGCAGGCTAACGGAGTTGGCTGCTCAGTTGTGTTCCCTCGAGCGACTTATAATTACAAACTGAATAGTTGTTGCAGCGTATACACTGCTGAGTGTTACGCTTTGTTAAAGTCGCTCCAGCATATGAAAGTAAGTCGCGGCACGAAGTACATCATATGCTGTGATTCCCTCAGTTGCATCCAGGCTATAGGAAGCATGTACCCAGCAGATAGGCTTGTCCAAGGCATACAGGACACCCTCCGATCGCTCCAAACTTCTGGAAAGGAGGTCGTATTCTGCTGGGTACCTGGTCATGTGGGAATCAGGGGGAACGAGGCAGCTGATGAAGCTGCCAAGTTAGCCTACAACAAGGTCAGAGTTGACTTTGATCCGGTCCCAAAGTCTGACCTTGCCTCGGCGGGGAAAAGATTTGTTTTTGACATCTGGCAGAGGCAGTGGCTGGAGGTTGAGCATAATAAGCTCCGGCTGGTCAAAACTGACCGTTCAGCCGTGGAGCAGCTCCTTCCAGCGGGCGAGGAGGGATGAGGTTCTCCTTACTCGTCTCCGAATAGGGCACTGTCCTCTGACACACAGCTTTCTTCTCCGCCGAGAGGACCCTCCGGAGTGTGATGCTTGTGGCGTACCTTTGACGGTACGCCACATTTTAACCGAATGTGTATTGTTTTTAGATCTAAGGGCAGACGTTGGCTTAGCCAACGATCTGTCCCTTATTTTAAGCGATGATCGTGGCAACGTGGCTAAGTTTTTAAAATTTTGTTGCTTGGCCGGTCTTGTCCCAAAAATTTTGGGCAGATCGGCCTAGGTTCTAGATTGGATTGGTGGCCGTATACAACCACCAATCCAAGTACTGTTTTATTTGTGACACTGATTATATGGCTGGCCCTTTTACAGCCAGCCATCTAACTTGTTTTTAACCTGGTTGGCCCATTTACAGCCAACCAGTTAATGTATGTAATTTTATATTCTTGGCAGAGTTTTATATTTTATGTTGCCGTCTGTGTGGCCGACCTCTTTACAGTCGGCCAGGCAGACGGTATTTTAGTTAGTATGTTAGTATTTTATTGTGCTGTCTCTGTGGCCGACCCCTTTACAGTCGGCCACACAGACGGCAATTTCGCCACGTTGTCACGCCTGGTTTTTGTTAGGGCGCTAATGACCTCGCTGTCGACGCGCCCTAAAACAACAACAACAACAACAACAACAACCAGTGTGGCCAGTACGGAGTTGCGTTGTGACGGGTGATGGAAGCTGCTTGCACCCAAGTAGCGTTCAGTATGGGTGGGTTTGCGGTATACGCTGTGAGACAGAGTACCGTCGGGTTTCCGCTTTACCAAGATGTCCAGGAAAGGAAGGCATCCGTCATTCTCTACTTCCATCGTAAAACGAATATTAGGGTGAATTCCATTGAGATGATTGAGGAATTAATACAACGCCTGGATACCGTGTGGCACACGGCGAAGGTATCGTCAACGTGGCGGAAGAAGCAAGATGGTTTAAGTCTGGCACTCTCTAGTGCCCTCTCTTCGAAATCCTCCATATAGAGGTTCGCTACCACCGGAGAGAGCGGTGAACCCATAGCCACCCCGTCGGCTTGTTTGTAATACCTCCCTCCATACATGAAATAAGTAGATGTAAGAACATGTTCAAACAGGTCTGCGATGGTCGGTTCAAAATGACGGTGAATCAGGTCCATTGTGTCCCTCACTGGTACACGAGTGAAGAGGGATACCACGTCGAAGCTGACCAGGATGTCAGTATCTGAAACTGTTATAGACCGAATGGTCTCAACAAATTCCGTCGAGTTCTTAACGTGATAAACAGCAATGACCCACCAAGGGGCTTAGAAGGCGTGCCAGATACTTGGTCAGCTGATACGTTGGTGCCCCGATGGCACTGACAATAGGTCTTAATGGTACCTCCTGTTTGTGGACCTTGGTCAACCCATAAAGTCTCGGTGGTCTCGCAGCTCGTGGCTTGATTTTCTTGATCACCTCGTCTGGTAGTTCGGCCTTTTTGATGAGGGCCATCGTCTTCCTCACAACTCTTGCGGTAGGGTCGGCGTCCAACGGTGTGTAAGAAGCGTCGTTGAGGAGGCTCATCACCTTTTCGTCGTATTGTACCGCGGAAAGGAGAACAGTGGCGTTACCCTTATCCGCTGGCAAAACGACTATGTCATCTCTGCGGCGTAAAGCATCTAAAGCTTTGCGCTCTGCCATGTTGATGTTGCTCTTAGGAGGCTTGGCCTTCATCAAGACCCGGCAGGTCTCACGTCGTAATTCTTCAGCTTCTTCTCCCGGTAGGCTGCGCACGGCCCGTTCCACCGCACAGACTATTTCCTTGGTGTGAATTCGCTTAGGAGCAGGAGCGAAATTCAGGCCCCGGGCCTGCACGGGGGTAGTGGGTTCATCAAATTGAATCCCGGTGAGGTTGACCACAACGCGGGCCGCACCACCAGATTTGCCATCCTCGCAACCTCCCGCCAGTCTGTCGAATTTGGCGATATGCCGGGCCGTAGTTTTCTCCCATTCCAGGTTCATCTGCGCAGAGGTAGCAGTGTCCACCCAGTCCCAGGAATCAGGCGAGAGTCTTGTTGACAAGATGAAGTGACAAGCAAACAACGACCGAGCGTTCCGGTCAAGTTCGGAGCGTGTAAAACGGATTCGTTCCCGTAGTAGGGAGATGCTGGCTCGATGTAATATTCTCTTAGCGGCCCTGCTGTCAATATGGTGTTTCACTGAAGCGAAGCGAGGCACGATGTTATTGCCACGACATCTCAGAAGGAATGTCAAGGAGCTAAGCAGTCTAGCTTTCTTCTTGCGCAGTTTTTCAAACTGCCTTACTTGATGGAACATTGCCTCCCCGTAAAGGTAACTGATGTGTGCGTGGAGACTTTCCCGGCGTACTGAAGCAATGTAGTCTTCACGGGTGTGCAGCCGGATGGTGTTTGGAAACACAACGTTTCGACAACCAGCTCGGCTGTCTTCTTCAGGTGTCCGGTGTCTACAGGCTGACGAAAGCTGGCAGTCACCGCGTGGACTGGCTTAGCCTTTTTTTTAATCTTTCCATTCCCTCTGGGTGAAGCCCAGGGGGTGGGCTATTGTAGGGCCAGAAGGGCCCTTTTCAGCCGGAGGCTGTTACCTTATTCTCCCTTGATTATTCAATTTATATTTTTAATAACAATACAGTGCGATACATGAAATATACAGAGATATGTATCAAAATAGATATGCCGATAGTGTGATGAATATGTACCTTTTTTTATATATATATAAATATATATCAGATAAAATTAAGGGAGAAATTTGGAAGAAGGGTAGAATTGTTGTTGATGACGATTGGTTGGTAGGTGATGTTGATATGGTCGATAAAAGTTGACGTTTTATTATTTAGCTGTATTTGATCTTGTACTTAAGCTCCAGGGTAAGTTGAGTAGAGAAAGTATAAATCAAAGGTATTGAGGATGGAATCTGGATCTGTTGTTAAAAGTTGTCAGAAGAAAAAGTTAATTTGTCGTTAGAAGAGAGCAGAGGATGGGCTGCAGTGTTCAGGGAGTGTATCTGATTTAAGATGTGAAAGAAGTTCTGCAGATTGCGGATTTATATTATTGTCGTGCAGTAATGAAAGATCGAGAATTTTACCTGGGTGTGAGTATTTGTATTTGGGGGAAGGGCGGGTAATTTATTTTGAGGTAATTATTTCTGAAAGGTCTGGGCGGTGATTGAGGAGACATTGAGCATATTTTAGACGTAGTTGGTATAGCCTGTCATTAAGAGGAGGAAGTTTAGCTAGGGGCTAGAGAGAGTTGGAGCGAAAATGTGGTTGGAGGTGGAGGATTTGACGGAGCATACGGCGTTCTAAGGCGATGAGCTTTTTTAATTTAGCTGGGGGAAGGATCGATGTGATAGGCGATGCATACTCTAATAGGGGACGGATATAGGTTTTGTACGTATAGACTATAGTGGATTCTGAAGCGCCTGAGAATTTGGATCGGATCAATTTTAGAAGATTTAGGCGGGGAAGGAGTCTTTTTTTAAGTGTGGAGACGTACTGAGAGAAGTTAAGTGTTTGGTCAAGGGTAATTCCTAGGTATTTAACTGAGGTGGAGAAGTTTGTGGAGCAGTTTCAAATTTTTAATTGTATAAACTTATTCATTTTAGTTGCTGTTAAGGATCGGTTGCGGTGTCGGAAAAGGACTGCTTGGGTTTTGGTGGGGTTTGCTCGGATGCGCCACTTTTGGAAATATGACTGCAAGGATGTTAGGTAGGAATTTGCACGTTTGTTGATGATTTTAGCTGAATAGTGGGTTGACCAGTATGAAATGTCATCGGCGAAGACTGCTATGGATTCTGTGTTATGAGGAGGTAATGGGAGATCATAATTATAATTTGAGTGAAGGTCAGGTGATAGTGGGGAGCCCTTTGGGACTCCGGACTGGGGGGGAAAGGGGGGGGAGAGAGAGTTTCCAACCTTAACAAAGCATTTTCTGTTTGTGAGGAAGCTAGATAAGAGAATGAGAAAGGGTGGGGGGAGACCTATAGTGGATAATTTATATATTAATCCTGCATGCCAAACTTTATCAAAAGCACGTTCTATATCAAAGAAAAGAGAGAGTGTGCAGCGACTAGCATTGGCGGAGGAAATTAAGGAGGTTGTTAGTCTGAGTAGAGGATTGGAGGGGGAGTGGTGTTTTCTGAAACCTGATTGACATGTGGGTATTATGTTACATAATTCAGAAAAGTGGCGTAGGCGAAGTTATATGATCTTCTCGAATATTTTCTCAGGGACCGGTAAAAGTGATATTGGGCGGTATGATGTTGGGTCAGTTGGAGGTTTTTTGGGTTTAGGTATATTACTATGTGGGCTTGTTTCCATGTATCTGGGAAGTAAGCGTGATGAAGAATAGCATTGAAAAGTAAGTAGAATAGTGCTATGATGACATTCCGGGCGGCTAAACGGAGAAGGAAGCGAGTGATGTTGTCATGTCCAGGGGTGGAGCTGCGACCGAGGAGAAGGCAGGATTCTATTTCTTAGGGTGTTATTTCTGAAGTAAGAGTTGACTGTATTTCTGTAGGCACGGTCGGAGATGTGAGGATGGTTGGTAGTTCTGAATAAACTTTTTTCTTAAATGTTTGGTCAAACATCGGGTCGTTTGGTGTCGAATAGATTTCTTTGAGATTTTCAGCGAATATGGCTGCCTTTTCAGGATCTGAGGTAGAGGTAAGACCGTTAACTGACAGTGGGGTGGATGTTTGTGTGTGTTGTCCTGTGAGGATTTTGAACTTTTTCCAAAAGAGTGACCCATTTTTTGTAATCTAATTTGGAACAGGTTTGTAACCATTATTATTGTCTATGAAGAGCAACGGTTTTCCGGATTAGGGCGTTAAGGCGGTTCCATTCTGTTCGTAATAGAGGGTTGGGATCTCGTTTCAGTCTCCTATAGATTTGTCGTTTTGTTTTGATCATTGTTAATATTTCAGGCGGGAGCGTGGGTTTTTGAGGGAAAATTTTCTTTTGGGGGATTGCTGCCTCAGCAGCAGTTGAAAAAGCGGACTCGATTTCATGCGTGATGTAATCGATATCTTTGCAGGATGTGATGTGGAAGGGCCGAAAGAGGAACGATTCTATGGTTGCTTTAAATTTAGACCAGTTTGCGTGCTTGTAGTCATTGACAATTTTGTAGGGTGTGCTAGGGGAAATTTTTATGAATGAAGTGGAAAAGGTAACTGGGATGTGGTCATTTGTGATGGAGTCAATGAGGCAAACAGGCGATAATGTGTTGTGTAGGTTTGGGATGTATAAGATATGGTCTGGGTTGGAGGAACCTGAAGAGGAGAGGAATGTGGGGGACGGGATGGTAAGATGAGATATGTTGAGAGAGCATAGTGAGTTAAAAAGCAGATGACCATTTCGATTAGAGTGCTTATCGTTTAAAGCGGTGTGTCGAGCGTTAAAGTCTCCTAGGAGAATGAAGTGTGAATATTGAGAAAAATGTGTTAATAGGTCAATGGGGATGGAGTCATTGGGGCGGACATAAATGGAGGCGACAATGAGAGGTGGAGTATTTCTTCTAATGATGCATGCAGCGGTACATTCCAGATCTGAGAGATGAGATGGAAGTGGGAAGTGGGTGGCTGAAATTGAGTTTTTGATCAGGAGGGCAACACGCCCAGGCGCCTCGCCAGGTCTATCGCGGCGGAAAGTATTAAATCCCGGAAATTGAATGTTGGTGTTTGGGGTACCGAAAGTTTCTGCTAGAGCCACTATGTGAACATCATTGTTGACTATTGAGTGATGGGGGATTGTTTTTTTATTTTTGAAACCGCCTATATTGACTAAATAGAATTTTAAAAAGTCATTCATCTCCATAATTCGTTCTATCTACTCTGATGGGGAAGGGAGGTGGTGGCGGTTTTGTGATTGTGAGGTGGAGTTGATTATTGTCCTGGGTGATCTTTACTGTGCGATTGAGGAACTGTCGACATTGTTGGGTTAGGTGTTTGGAAAAGTCTTTTTTCTTATATTGAAATACATTGATCAGAGTCATGAATAAAAAGCGGATTAGGTCATCTTTAAGTGTTAGGTCATCTATTATATCGGGGTCTGGTGAAGGTAAGGGCTCATCACTGCATTTTATTTTAGCAGCCATATCAGTGGTTTTAGCAGTTTTTTGTTTTTTGGGACAATTTCTCGCTGTGGCATTGTGGGGCCCATTGCAGTTTGTACAAGTTGGTTAGTCTTCCTTCTTTGGACATTTGGGTAGGGTATGCTCTCCACCACAGTGTGTGCAGGTTGGAGTTTTTTTGGTGCATGTGGAGGATGGGTGTTCGTAGGAGAGGCAGTGTGCGCACTGAGCAGGCAGAGGTGGTGGAGGGTGGGATGATTCCGTCCTGAACCTAATCATGTGATAGTAGAAACCGTTTTGTAATAAGTTGTCAACCGTGAATTTTGAATAAGTGATAACCCTGATCATCATGGTCGGACTGTTGGTGACGCGTGAATTGATTCTGAAAATTTTATGGAAATCTAGATGTTGTGAGCGTAAGGATTGAGCTATATCCTCCTCGGTGATGTCGTAGTCCACCCCCTTAATGACTACTGAAAAGGAAGGGTTTCGCGGAGGTTGTTGAATTGAGAATCTTGGTGGGGCATGAGTAACTGATATAGTGTTGTGCGGAAGGCAGAGGAGAGAGTTTTCTGAAGATATGATTGGAGGTCAGAGAGCGTGCTTTTGACTATGAGGAAACTGCGGATTGGTTTGATGTATTCTATTTTCCTTTTGACAGATTGCGGAAAGATGGTGGCTATTGCTTTTTGGGTTGTGGACGGAGGGATGCTGTATACAAAATATGTATGGAGAGAGTGGTTGGATAGACCTGGAGGGGAGGCAGGAGAAGAAAAGGCAAGGGACTGTGGAGATGAAGGATAGGTTGGAGGTGAAGCGCATTCCATGGGGTCTGCAGTTGAGGATTTAAGAAATTCATTTGAGGAGTTTGTATTGGATGATTGTAAACAAGGGCGTTTTGCTTGGAGCATTAATTTCTCTGGGGTTATGGGGGATCTAGAGCGTTCAGAGGTGGTAGGGCTGGAACGGCTGCGGACCGCCTGGGAGTAAGAGGGGGTCTTGGTGGGAAGCTTGGGAGGCATGGTGATGTGTGTGGTTCGTGCCGCGTGAGCACCGAGTTTGAGGCTATCACCGCAAGTTTGCGACAACCCCGGTGACTCCCTAAACTCTGCAGCCCGCGGGATTACCGCCAACGACGGGTCCCTGGAGCGCTAAGTTCCCTAGCAGCCTCCGACTGAATTTAAAACAGAGAAAAATGTAGTCAATGCTTTGCGGGGAAAACGGGGATGAATAATCAGGTAGATGATGATTGAAGTCCCGGAGCGGCAGGAACACAGGCTTCAGCTGGACTGGAAACTGATGTGGCTGGATCTGGAGACGGACGAACAGGCAAGGCTGGCACAGGAACAGGCAGGGCCGGTTGCAGGCACTGGAGGTGCGATCACCGACGAACCGTCGGCGACCGCGGCAGGAACTGGTGAGGACGAGGAGAGAGCAGGAACAGGACGCAGGTGGCAGGAACACAGGAACCGTATGAGCGATCACCGACGGGTAATCATTGATCGGAACAGGAACTAGCGTGACGAGAGTGTCTTTTGCTTCTTTTTAGTAGATGTTATTCAATTCGAATGTAAGTCATTCACGCCGTGCTGGCACGGCTGGCTTCTTCTTCAACAACTACTCGGAGTTAGCGTACACATTTCAGATGTACATACCACTTCACGAGAGTAGAGAATCACAATGGCTTAGCCTCCTTTTTTTTTTCTTTATTGGGGTAGCACCCAAAACCCGCTCCTCCAAGCATGGCGGCCTTCCTGTTATCTACTGCTTGCCTCTGCACATGCATTAAGTTAGTATTTCTATAGGTGATCACAGGAACGGGATTGTGATGTATTCCATGCGTCCAGGCGTCCGCCCGTTTACATGGGTCCATCGGATAAGATAGACAGAAACTTTTGAAAGAAGAGACAGGGCAGAGGGAAAAAAGTGGCAGGGTCTTACCCCGGGGAAAAAAACCTCTGCGACAGTTAAGGTGGGATATAAGGGCGGCTGGCTAAGATACTGCCAGTACCGCGACAGAATCTATACTACAGTTGAGGATGATGTGGGAGGTATTGTTAATTTGTCAGGGTGTCATGCAGTTACTTACCCCGGGAGGCGGCATGCCGTCTCCCGGTGTGGATGTCCGTGTGGATAGCGTGTTGTTGTGCCTGGCGCGGTGTCCTTGCAGCCGCCGCGCCAGTGTAGTCCCTTGTGGCAGCACGGGTCCCGGCGTCCAGGCTGCGACGTTTCACCCGAGCAGAGGTCCAGCGTGTACGACTGACGACGTCCCCGCCACCAGTGGTCACCAGGTCCCCGGCAGGACGACTCGTCGGCATCCGCGCTCCAAGACCGACTACCGCCTACCACGACTCGACTGTTCAGCCACGAGGGTAGGTGGAGCATCTACCGGCCACATAGCCGAAGTGGTTTAAGTCTGGCACTCTCTAGTGCCCTCTCTTCGAAATCCTCCATATAGAGGTTCGCTACCACCGGAGAGAGCGGTGACCCCATAGACACCCCGTCGGCTTGTTCGTAATACCTCCTTCCATACATGAAATAAGTAGATGTAAGAACATGTTCAAACAGGTCTGCGATGGTCGGTTCAAAATGACGGCGAATCAGGTCCATTGTGTCCCTCACTGGTACACGAGTGAAGAGGGATACCACGTTGAAGCTGACAAGGATGTCAGTATCTGAAACTGTTATAGACCGAATGGTCTCAACAAATTCCGTCGAGTTCTTAACGTGATGACAGCAATGACCCACCAAGGGGCTAAGAAGGCGTGTCAGATACTTGGTCAGCTGATACATTGGTGCCCCGATGGCACTGACAATAGGTCTTAATGGTACCTCCTGTTTGTGGACCTTGGGCAATCCATAAAGTCTCGGTAGTCTCGCAGCTCGTGGCTTGATTTTCTTGATCACCTCGTCTGGTAGTTCGGCCTTTTTGATGAGGGCCATCGTCTTCCTCACAACTCTTGCGGTAGGGTCGGCGTCCAACGGTGTGTAAGAAGCGTCGTTGAGGAGACTCATCACCTTTTCGTCGTATTGTACCGCGGAAATGAAAACAGTGGCGTTACCCTTATCGGCTGGTAAAACGATTATGCAGAACTGGTTGTCGAAACGTTGTGTTTCCAAAAAACCATCCGGCTGCAAACCCGTGAAGACTACATTGCTCCACGCACACATCAAAGCTATCGTTCCTGCCGTAAGCTTCTTCCACAAACTTCTTTTCTCACCCATCATTTCCAAAACTCGTTCATTTCTTACTTTGTCTGTCCACTTAATTTTCAGCATTCTTCTGTAGCACCACATTTCAAATTTCTTCATTTCCGGTATTCCTAAAGTCTATGTTTCGCTTCCATAAAGTGCTGTGCTCCACACAAAGTGTTTTAAAAAGTTCTTTCTAATTCCTGGATCAATATTTGAAACTAAAAGGTTTCTCTTTTTGATGAAGGCTCTTTTTGCTAGTGCTATTCTGCTTTTAACATCATTCCTGTATCGGCCATCGGTTGTAATTTTACTTCCCAAGTAGCAGAATTCACTAACTTCTCCAATTGCATCCGTTCCCATTTTTATATTTAATCTACTAATATTGGTATCATTTCTGCTACATTTAATCACTTTTGTCTTGCTTTGATTTATATTTAGCCCAAAATCTTCATTCAGTATTTTGTTCATGCCATTAAGTAACTTCTCAATATCCTCAGCCCTCTCTGCTAACAAGACAATGTCATCAGCAAATCGTAGCATACTGATTTTTTCTCCCTGAAAACTTATGCCAAATGGAAATTTTTCTTTGACTTTCTTCATTGCTTCTTTTACATACAAGTTGAATATTAACGGGGATAGACTACAACCTTGTCTCACACACTTTTTAACTGATGCATGTCTTTCGTGATCCTCTACTTTTATTATAGCCACTTGATTCGTATATAGTTTATAGAGTATTCTTCTATCTCGATACTTAAGACCCGACTTCTTTAAAATTTTGAACATCTTGTCCCACCTAACATTATCAAAAGCTTTTTCTAAATAAACAAATGCCATAAAAGTATCTTTGTTTTTCTTGATCCGCCCTTCAAGTATTAATCTTAAAGATAGAATTGCTTCCCTTGTACCGCGATTTTTCGTAACCCAAACATATCTTCACCTACTATCTCTTCTACTACCCTTACCATCCATTTGTATATTATTCTGGTCAGTACTTTTGAAGCATGTGATGTTAGACTAATGGTGCGGTAATTCTCACATTTGTCGGCTGGTGCTTTCTTTGGAAGTGTGAAGATGATATTTTTATTAAAATCAGTTGGAATTTCTCCTGTTTCATAACTTTTTGATATCAGCTTGAATAATCTTTCGATTCCTTCCTCTCCTAAAGATTTAAGAACTTCTTATATGGCTGGCCCTTGTACAGCCAGCCAGCTAATCGTTTTTTAACTGGTTGGCCTTTCTACAGCCAACCAGTTGTTGTATATAATTTTATATTTTATATTCTAAGTTTTATATTGTCTGTGTGGCCGATCTCTTTACAGTCAGCCACGCAGACGGTTTTTTAGTTAATATGTGAGTGTTTTATTGTGCTGTCCTGTGTGGCCGACCCCTTTACAGTCGGCCACACAGACGGCAATTCTGCCACGTTGTCACGCCTTGTTTTGTTAGGGCGCTAATGACCCCGTCGTCGACGCGCCCTAAAACTTAAACAACAACAACAATCCTCAGCAGGAAATGACCGAAGACCCACCTGAACCGGGGCGGGTGAGGTTTAATAGGTAAGGATGGCTTCCATACTTCAGTGGAACATCAATGGATTTACAGCTCACAAAGAGGAGTTACACCTCTTAGCACGGTCTGATCCTTTGTGTCTCTGTCTGCAAGAGACACATTTCAGACCATCACACCAACCTGTGCTAAGAGGATACGATGTGTACCGTAAGGACGATACCGAGGGTGATCGAGCGAAGGGTGGAGTGGCGGTGTTTGTCCGAAACACTGTCCACTCCGAACCTGTAGCTCTCACCTCTGATTTACAAGCAGTGGCAGTGAGGATTCATGGTCCTATAAAATTGACCATATGCTCTATTTATCTACCACCTAATACGCCCGTCACTTATGACGACCTATTCAACATCTTGCGGCAGCTTTCTCGGCCATTCCTCCTCTTAGGAGATTTCAACGCACATAGTGCGTTGTGGGGCTCAAACTCCGATTGCCCCAGAGGCCGAATGGTTGGTAGATTAATAGAGCAAGAAGAAATATGTGTCCTCAATACTGGTGCAATGACACATTTCACGACTGCATCCGGATCGTCCTCTGCCATTGACCTTTCGTTGTGCTCCCCCTCAATCGCGGACTCCGTGCATTGGGAGGTGGTTCGTGACCTTCATGGGAGCGACCACTTCCCAATATGGATGCACGTTGAGTTAGACCGTGGAAGAGGTAATAACCGACGCAAATGGAACGTCAGCAAAGCCAACGGGGAACTCTACACGCCGCTCCCTTAATCTAAAGGAGTATTTACGAGAAGGTGAACCACTTTATACAGGCGATTCACCAGGCAGCTGACGTTTTTCCATGCCGAAATGCTCCGGAACGCTGCGAAGGACGCCGGTCCCCTGGTGAACGACGAATGTCGTACCGCCATTCAGGGTCGGAGACGGGCGTTGCGGCGTTTCAGGTTGTGGCCAACAAACCGACAACCTGGCGGCGTTCCGTTAAGCCAGAGCTAAGGCGCGTCGTGTTATTAAGAAGAGCAAGAAAAGGTCATGGCAGAACTTTGTGAGCACTATAAATCGTTCCACACCTTCGTCGAAAGTATGGGAGTATATCCGCCGTATATCTGGAAGGTACTCCCGTCCACCAGTATCTGGATTGCTGGATCGGGGACGTATTATTACCGACGAACGAAGCATAGCACAGCTGATGGAGGAGAATTTTTGCCGCTATCACTTCGTCCACGAGTTTCGACCCTCGGTTCCGGCAACGCATGATTGCTGCCGAGAGGCGAGCGCTGTGCTTCGATTCGTCGAATACAGAGGTTTAAAACTGCCCGCTTACATTTTGGGAGCTGAGTCAGCGTTGAATAGCGCTAACGACACTGCTCCAGGGCCTGATATGATCCAGTACCAGATGCTGAGGCATCTAAGTAAAGATGCTAAGGAGTACCTTCTGGATATTTTTAACGATATATGACCGGAGGACACTTCCCGACTCGTGGAAATAAGCAACATTAATCCCCATTTTAAAACCAGGGAATGACAAATTGTTTGCCAGGTAGTTACCGTAGTATTGCCTTGACTAGCTGCGTGGGGAAGACACTGGAGAGGATGGTCAATCGCCGCCTCATCTGGTGTCTTGATCCCGTAATCTATTGACCGCTTTCAGTGTGGATTCAGGAAAGTTCCGTTCCACCTTGGACAACCTGATCCTCCTGGAGGCGGCAATACAGGATGCGTTTATCCGCAGCCAACACCTTGTGGGTGTCTTTTTTCGATCTCGAAAAGGCCTACGATACTACTTGGTGGCATGTTATTTTAAAACAGTTGCATGAATGGGGTTTTAGGGGTAACCTGCCCTACTTTTTAAAATCATTTTTATCTGGTCGTTGCTTCCGGTACCGAGTCGGTAGAGAAGTGTCTGATTCTTTTTATTCAGGAAAACGGTGTTCCTCAGGGTTCAGTTTTTAAGCGTTACACTTTTTGCATAGCTATTAATAGCATTGCAGCAATTATAAGGAGTCCCCTGCGGTGCTCTTTATATGTGGACGACTTTTTAATTTTATTGCATCGTCCAGCCTGAGAAGTGCTGAGCGGCAGCTGCAACTCGTGCTGAACAGGCTGGATGAATGGTCAGTGCACACCGGTTTTCGTTTCTCTACTGAGAAAACCCGGTGTGTACTTTTACTCGTAGCAGAAGTCTTTTAGCAGAACCCCACCTTACCCTGAGGAACACCGTTTTACATTTTACTGATACGGTTCGTTTTCTGGGCCTCATTCTAGACTCAGGCTCAGCTGGCTTCCACATCTTAAAGATGTAAAGCCAGAGCCTTAAAAGCTTTTAACATTTTAAAATGTCTTTGTGGGTAGGTCCGTGGGGCGCCGACCGCTCCAGCCTGCTACAATTATATCGAGCCTTTGTACGGTCGCGTTTGGAGTACGGGTGCATAGTATATGGTTCGGCACGGGACAGTTAATTACGGATACTGGATAGTGTCCACCATGCAGGAATCCGGCTCGCCACGGTTGCTTACCGCACCAGCCCCATACCCAGCATCTGTGCTGAGTCTGGCGAGCCACCGGTTTCCATCCGGCGGCATCTCCTCATGGTGCGACACTATGTACATATTGCCACAACTCCTGGCAGTCCCGTGCATGACGTAGTACTGAAACCGAGCAACGAACTTCTTTATGCTAATCGCTGTAGAGCGACCAAGCCTTTCAGCCATTGTACAAAGGCCATTTTAGAAGAATACGGATGTCAACTGCCCGCTTCTATCACCAGGGATGGAGTAAATCTCCTCCCTGGCTTTTAAAGAGGCCCAGAACGATTTTAGACCTGTCGCGGTACAACAAACTGTTTACCGCTGACAGGGTATTTCTAAGTGTTTTTAAGGATGTTTTGAATCACCATCGCGATTTTACCACCGGTGTATACGGATGGGTCTAAGCAGGCTGATGGAGTGGGTTGCTCCGTTGTGTTCCCTCGAGCGACTAATATATATACAAGCTGAATAGCAGGTGCAGCGTTTGCACTGCGGAGTGTTACGCCCTGCTAAAGTCGCTCCAGCATATGAAGGTATGCCGCGACATGAAGTATATCATATGCTGTGATTCCCTGAGCTGTAATTCAGGCGTTAACAACCATGTACCCAGCAGACCGTCGAGTCCAGGACATCCAGGACGCCCTCCTTTCCCTCCAATCACGTGGAAAGGAGGTTTTATTCTGCTGGGTACCCGGTCATGTGGGAATCAGGGGGAACGAGGCAGCCGATGTAGCTGCCAAGTTAGCCTGCAACAAGGTCGAGACCGACTTTGATCCGGTCCCAAAGTCTGACCTTGCCTCGGTAGCGAAGAGAATTGTTTTTGAAGCATGGCAGAGGCAGTGGCTGGAAGTAGAGCATAATAAGCTCCGGCTGATCAAACCCACCGTTCAGCCGTGGAGCAGCTCCTTCCAGCGGGCGAGGAGGGATGAGGTTCTCCTTACTCGCCTCCGTATAGGGCACTGTCCTCTGACTCATGGTTTCCTTCTGCGCCGAGAGGACCCTCCGGAATGCGATGCTTGTGGCGTACCTTTGACGGTGCGCCACATTTTTAATTGATTGTGTATTACTTTTAGGACTTGAGGGCAGGACATTGGCTTGGCCAACGATCTGTCCCTCATTTTAAACAATGAGACAGCAATGTGGCGAATGTTTTAAAATTTTGTGTGTTGGCCGGTCCTAGCGCCTAAAATTTTAGGCAGATCGGCTTAGTTTTAAACTGGATGGGTGGCCTTTTTACAGCCACCCATTATGAGCATTGTTATTATTTTTTATATTGTTATGATTCATGTCTCGCTGGCCACCATACAGCCAGCGAGACTTGTAATGTTTTTAATTCTCCTTTAAAACTTCTTGGCCCCTTTACAGCCATCCAGGTTTTGTAGGGTTTAGAGTACCAGTGGCTTCTTTAAAGCCACGCCTGATTTTATGATCTATTTTATTTGCTGTCTGTATGGCCGACCCCTTTACAGTCGACCATGCAGACAGTATTTTAGAACTTTTTAAGCCACAGTTTTAGCTGGTAATTGTTAGGGCGCTAATGACCCCGTTGTCGACGCGCCCTAAAACAAAACAACAACAACATCCGCGGCGTTTTGCTCTAACATATTTAGTTTCTGCAAGATCAATGTCAATACTGACGAGTTCAGGTCAGGTGGTATGATTTCTTTAGCTTCTATTGTCTGCATATGGACGTTTTCTAATGGAACTTCTGGTTGTTGTATTATGTCCCCTACACTGTGAATCTGTGTGTGCTCTGCATCTCGCGATTCTAACTCTCCGAGCAACTCGGTAGATGCACTGTGAAAATCAGTGTCAAAATTTTCTCTTTGCGTTTCCATAGTAATAGTAGTATCTGTGCCCAAAGTGTTTTCTGTAGCTACTTCAAAATCCGTATTCTTTCGACCAGATCTTTGACTTTACAAAAATATCACTCGCTACTTTCCCAGAACGAAGTTCCATGTAAAACTATTACGTTTCACGTCGTTACTTCCAAAATTATTTATTCACTGAGAAAAGCAATTCAAAATTATTAACAGTCCCTCTTATATAGCACTATCAATTGCAATACATTTCATTCACTTATAAAATTGACTTATGAAACTGGTCAAAACAGTTCTATATCACAAATTCACAACACAAAGCGGAAACAAAAGCCACATAACATCAGCAAATCATCACAAGGACCGAAGAACAGTCAATCGTCATCAGAATACAAATAACATAATCATTACACATAAATTGGAAAATCAACTCTATCATTCACAAAACGAAAGAAAAAAAATTAAAAGAGAGGTTTTGAAAAAGGGTGGAATTGTTGTTGATGATGATAGGTTGGTAGGTGGTGTGGATATGGTCGATAAATGTTGACTTTTAATTTATTTTAGGTGTATTTGATCTTGTACTTCGCGCTCCAGGGAAAGTTGAGTAGAGAAAGTATAAATCAAAGGTATTGAGGATGGAATTTGGATCTGATGTTAAAAGTTGTTAGAAGAAAAGGTTAATTTGTCGTTAGAGGAGAGTAGAAGATAGGCTGCAGTGTTCAGGGAGTGTATCTGATTTTAGATGTGCAAGAAGTTCTGCAGATTGAGGATCTATATTATTGTCGTGCAGTAATGAAAGAGCGAGAATTTTGCCTGGGTGTGAGTATTTGTATTTGGGGAAGGGCGGGTAATTTATTTTGAGGTAATTATTTCTGAAAGGTCTGGGCGGTGATTGAGGAGGCATTGAGCATATTTTAGACGAAGTTGATACAGCCTGTCATTAAGAGGAGGAAGTTTAGCTAGGGGATAGAGAGAGTTGGAGTGAAAATGTGGTTGCAGGTGGAGGATTCGACGGAGCATACGGCGTTCTAAGGCGATGAGCTTTTTGAATTTAGCTGGGGGAAGGATCGATGTGATAGGCGATGCATACTCTAATAGGGGACGGATATAGGTTTTGTACGTACAGACCGTAGTTGATTCTGAAGCGCCTGAAAATTTGGATCAGATCAATTTGAGGAGATTTAGGCGGGAAGGAGTCTTTTTTTAAGTGTGGGACATACTGAGAAAAATTAAGTGTTTGGTATAGGGTAATTCCTAGGTATTTAACTGAGGTGGAGAAGTTTATGGGGCAGTTCCAAATTTTAAATTGTATAAACTTTTTCCATTTTAGTTGCTGTTAAGGATCGGTTGCGGTGTCGGAAAAGGACTGCTTGGGTTTTGGTGGGGTTTGGTCGGATGCGCCACTTTTGGAAATATGACTGCAAGGACGTTAGGTAGGAGTTTGCACGTTTGTTGATGATTTTAGCTGAATAGTGGGTTGACCAGTATGAAATGTCATCGGCGAAGACTGCTATGGATTCTGTGTTATGAGGAGGTAATGGGAGATCATAATTATAATTTGAGTGAAGGTCAGGTGATAGTGGGGAGCCCTGTGGGACTCCGGACTGCGGGGAAAAGGGGGTGAGAGAGAGTTTCCAACCTTGACAAAGCATTTTCTGTTTGTGAGGAAGCTAGATAAGAGAATGAGAATGGATGGGGGGAGACCTATAGTGGATAATTTATATATTAATCCTGCTTGCCAAACTTTATCAAAAGCACGTTCTATATCAAAGAAAAGAGAGAGTGTGCAGCGACTAGCATTGCGGAGGAAATTAAGGAGGTTGTTAGTCTGAGTAGAGGATCGGAGGTGGAGTGGTGTTTTCTGAAACCTGATTGAAATGTGGGTATCATGTTACATGATTCTGAAAAGTGGTGTAGGCGATGTAGTATGATCTTCTCAAATATTTTCCCAGGGACCGGCAAATGTGATATTGGGCGGTATGATATTGGGTCAGATGGGTTTTTTTAGGTTTAGGTATCATTACTATGTGGGCTTGTTTCCATGTATCTGGGAAGTAAGCGTGATGAAGAATAGCATTGAAAAGTAAGTAGAATAGTGCTATGATGATATGCCGTGGGGCTGAACGGAGGAGGAAGCGAGTGATGTTGTCATGTCCAGGGGTGGAACTGCGGCCGAGGAGAATGGAGGATTCTATTTCTGATGGCGTTATTTCTGAAGTAAGAGTTGACTGTATTTCTGTAGGCACGATTGGAGATGTGAGGATGGTTGGTAGTTCTGAATAAACTTTTTGCTTAAATGTTTGGTCAAACATCGGGTCATTTGGTGTCAAGTAGATTTCTTTGAGATTTTCAGAGAATATTGCTGCCTTTTCAGGATCAGAGTAGAGGTAAGAACGTTAAATGACAGTGGGGATGAGGTTTGTGTGTGTTGTCCTGTGAGGATTTTGAACTTTTTCCAAAAGAGTGACCCATTTTTGTAATCTAATTTGGAACAGGTTTGTAACCATTGTTTTTCTCTATGAAGAGCAACGGTTTTCCGGATTAGGGCGTTAAGGCGGTTCCATTCTGTTCGTAATACAGGATTGGGATCTCGTTTCAGTCTCCTATATATTTGTCGTTTTGTTTTGATCAGTGTTAATATTTCAGGCGCGAGCGTGGGCTTTTGAGGAAAAATTTTCTTTTGGTGGATTGCTGCCTCAGCAGCAATTGAAAAAGCGGACTCGATTTCATGCGTGATGTAATCGATATCTTTGCAGGATGTGATGTGGAAGGGCCGAAAGAGGAATGATTCTATGGTTGTTTTGAATTTAGACCAGTTTGCGTGCTTGTAGTCATTGACAATTTTGTAGGGTGTGCTGGGGGTAATTTTGATGAATGAAGTGGAAAAGGTAACTGGGATGTGGTCATTTGTGATGGAGTCAATGAGGCAAACAGGCGATAATGTGTTGTGTAGGTTTGAGATGTATAAGATATGGTCTGGGTTGGAGGAACCTGAAGAGGAGAGGAATGTGGGGGACGGGATGGTAAGATGAGATATGTTGAGAGAGTATTGTGAGTTATAAAGCAGATGACCATTTCGATTAGAGCGCTTATCGTTTAAAGCGGTGTGTCTAGCGTTAAAGTCTCCTAGGAGAATGAAGTTTGGGTATTGAGAAAAATGTGTTAATAGGTCAATGGGGATGGTGTCGTTAGGGCGGACATAAATGGAGGCGACAATGAGAGGTGGAGTATTTCTTCTAAAGATGCATGCAGCGATACATTCCAGATCTGAGAAATGAAATGGAAGAGGGAGGTGGGTGGCTGAAATTGAGTTTTTTATCAGGAGGGCAACACCCCCACGCGCCTCGCCAGGTCTATCGCGGCGGAAAGTATTAAAGCCCGGAAACTGAATGTTGGTGTTTGGGGTAGCGAAAGTTTCCGCTAGAGCCACTATGTGAACATTATTGTTGACTATTGAGTGATGGAGGATTGTTTGTTTATTTTTGAAACCGCCTATATTGACGAAGTAGAATTTTAAAAAGTCATTCATCTCCATAATTGGTTCTATCTACTCTGGTGGGGAAGGTAGGTGGGGGGGTTTTGGTGATTGTGAGGTGGAGTTGATTATTGTCCTGGGTGATCTTTACAGTGCGATTGAGGAACTGTCTGCATTGTTGGGTTAGGTGTTTGGAAATGTCTTTTTTCTTATCTGGAAATACATTGATCAGAGTCATAAATAAAAAGCGGATTAGGTCATCTTTAAGTGTTAGGTCATCTACTATATCGGGGTCTGAGGGGTCTGGTGAAGTTAGAGGCCCATCAGTGCATTTTATTTTAGCAGCCATATCAGTGGTTTTAGCAGTTTTTTGTTTTTTGGGACAATTTCTCGCTGTGGCATTGTGGGGACCATTGCAGTTTGTACAAGTTGATTTGTCTTCCTTCTTTGGACATTTGGGTAGGGTATGGTCTCCACCACAGTGTGTGCAGGTTGGAGTTTTTTTGGTGCATGTGGAGGATGGTTGTTCGTAGGAGAAGGAGTTTGCGCACTGAGCAGGCAGAGGTGGTGGAGGGTGGGATGGTTCCGTCCTGAATCTAATCATGTGATAGTAGAAACTGTTTTGTAATAGGTTGTCAACCGTGAATTTTGAATAAGTGATAACCCTGATCATCATGGTCGGACTGTTGGTGACGCGTGAATTGATTCTGAAAATTTTATGGAAATCTAGATGTTGTGAGCGTAAGGATTGAGCTATATCCTCCTCGGTGATGTCGTAGTCCACCCCCTTAATGACTACTGAAAAGGAAGGGTTTCGCGGAGGTTGTTGAATTGAGAATCTTGGTGGGGCATGAGTAACTGATATAGTGTTGTGCGGAAGGCAGAGGAGAGAGTTTTCTGAAGATATGATTGGAGGTCAGAGAGGGTGCTTTTGACTATGAGGAAACTGCGGTTTGGTTTGATGTATTCTATTTTCCTTTTGACAGATTGCTGAAAGATGGTGGCTATTGTTTTTTGGGTTGTGGAGGGATTGATATTGTATATAAAATATGTATGGAGAGAGTGGTTGGATAGACCTGGAGGGGAGGCAGGAGAAGAAAAGGCAAGGGACTCTGGAGATGAAGGATTGGAGAAGTAGCTTGGAGGTGAGGCGCATTCCATGGGGTCTGCAGTTGAGGGTTTAAGAAACTCATTGGAGGAGTTTGTATTGGATGGTTGTAAGCAAAGCCCTTGAGCTGCAGAATCGGTCCTACTTCTTCTATAGCTGGGTTAGTAGCCGACCAATCACTGACAAGTATTATGGAACCGGAGTTATAGTCAGCCAATCGGAAGACCGCATGGTTCCTTATGGATGTCTCGAGTTTAACATCATAATTAATGACAGTAAATGTTGGAAGAATATATAATGTGGGGTCTTTCATTAAAGAAGTTTTTGGGATATTTCTGTGTGAGAATAATGTGAACGATGACGCTATGAGAACAGTTATTGTAGTCAGCCAATCAGAATACCGCTTGGTTCCCTACGGATTCTCGAGATTTAACATCATGATTAATAGTGGTAGAATATGTGAACGGTGATGCAATTTGAACAGTGACGTTATACGAACATTGACGTGTGTAATCCATCTTCCTTCCATCTATAACAACCTTGGCTTTGGTTTACGCTGTGGAGCCAACTGTCTTTTTTTTTCTTATATGCCAAAGCACCACTTCCTTTGGAAGCTTTGCTTGTTAGTTTAAGGTTAGGTTTGGGGGCACTATTTATTTATCACTTTGGGGGAAAAATCTTTGACCACCACTCGGGTGGTCTTATGGAAAAATTCAAATAATGGTATTTTACTGTTCTTGGTTTAATATACTCAGCGGAACCTTGTATCTATGCCATGTTTTTGGTTCACACAAACCAATTCGACGTAGTCGGGGCTCTATATGTTTCTCTTTGTTTATTTTATCATATAGTTTTTCTGCCTGTGTTCTAATTTCGCATTTAGTATAATTTGTTCCTGTTTGATCATGAAGTTGTGTAACCGGCGTGTACATTCTCGCACCTAGTATTATTCGTAAACAGCGATTTTGAAGTCTTTGTAGGAGTTGAATATTCGAATTTTCCGATATTCCCCAAACTGGGCAGCCATATAGCAGAAATGGCCGTATTACTGATTTATATATTCTGATCTTAGTCCATAGTGTCAGTTCTTTACTACTAAGTATCGGATATAACTTGACCATAATAGCCATCCCTTTTCGGATCCTTGTCTGATGTGTTGTTTGAACAACAACTTTTGGTCAAGTTCAGCTCCTAGGTATCGTTGTGATTTTGTCCACGGTATCGTTTGTCCGTCTATTCTTAATTGAGGTAGTTTGTCAAAGTCCGGTTTTTTCTTAGTAAAATATACTGCAGCGCACTTGGAGGTGTTGATCGTTATTTTATTGGCTCTACACCATTCGGTGAGTTTGTCGATGCCTTTCTGCAGTCTTCTGATGTTTGTTTCATGTCTGTACCCGATAGTATATTTCGTCTTATCATCTGCGAACTGGGCTAATTCAACTTCTGGTGGTACAGGAACATCGTTTGCATAGATGTTGTACAGAGTTGGTGACAGTACTGATCCTTGAGGGATTCCATCCAGGGCGTCAAGAATTGATGAGTTCGAACCATCACATGCCACGAAGAATCTTCTTCCTTTCAAATAATTTGCTATCAATTTTATGTAGCAGCGTGGGATGTCTGTTTTATCCTCCAGCTTGCATATTAAATTGTCTCTCCACACTCTGCCATAGGCTTTGTCTGCGTCTATGAATATTGCTGCTACAGATTTTCCCTTGTTGAACGCAGCCAATATGTCCTCGACTAGACGTAACAGTAACATTGTTGCCGAAACTCTTGACTGGAACCCAAATTGTTCCTCTCTAATTGTAGCGTTTTCTTTTAAATTTTCTGTTATCCTCTTTAGGACTATTCTTTCCATGACTTTTCCTGGTGAGCTAGGTCTATAGCTGTCGGGTTTGGTCAGGTCTTTACCTGGTTTTGGAATAGTCACAATTTTGGCTGTTTTCCATGGTGTAGGGAAATGGCATCTCGTCATTCCAGCACTAAGTATCCTAGTCAATAAAACTATCGCTTTTCTGGGTAAGTTCTTGAGATGGTTATTCGTGACGTTATCTGTACCAAGTGCTTTTTTGCTCACCAGTTTTTTAATTATTCCCTGCACTTCTCTTGGTGTAGTTAATTGTGGTATCGTGTTTGTAGCGCCATCTCTTTTGTTCGTTGCACGCCTCTGAATCTCTTCCTCCATTTTCTTTTCCCTCGCGTTCAGCTCATAATTAGGAGTTCTGAACTGTGTTGCAAATGAATCTGCTAACACTTCGGCCTTAGCAAGAGGTAGGAAGGCAACACCACCTGGCCCATTTATACCGGTCTTAACGTTCCTTGGATTTTTGAGCGCCCTTATTAGTTGCCATGCTTCTTTCTTTTCTAATAGCAAGTTAGACATCTTGTTTTCCCACGTTTCTATTTTTCTTTCGGTAAGTCTTCGTTTCAATTCCCAGCTAACCGATGAAACTCCCTGCGATCTTGTGGATCCCTGTAACGTTGCCATAATTTTCGATATCTATTCTTTAGATATTTCAAATCCTCGAGAAGGGGTGGTAGGTCTGTTTCATTTTGGTGTTCAACAATAATTGTAGTGGACGCTTTACTTGCTGCTTCCATAACTACACTTTGTAAATGGCTTACTGCTAATCCGATTTCCTCCACTGTATTTAACTTGAGTTAGGTCGTGTTTTCCTCTGTACTAAGTCACTGTACTGCCTCCAGTCTACTTCTGTTCTCTTGCTCGGCATTCGGTGTGTCGGAATCCAGGTTTTTAGTTGGATTTTAACAGGCTGATGATCTGACGATAGCTCGTTTATCGTAGTTAAGTTTACCTCTTGTATTATATTTTTTACTACGACGATGTCCAAAATGTCTGGGAGCAAGTGGTGGTTTGAGGGTATGTAGGTAGGCTCCAATGGACCAATCACTTGTACATTTCTCTCTCACGTTAGTCCAAACAGATGTTCTCCTCTTTGGTTTGTCCTGCCTGAGTTCCAGTGCCAGTTTTCGCATTGAAGTCTCCTCCGATTAATACTTTGTCGCCCGTAGAGAGTAGAGCATCTATATCTTGTTCCAGCAATTTCCTTCTGGGTGATACATATGCGGCTTCTATGATAACATGGCCCTCTCTAGACTAGTTTAATTGCTGTTGCCTCAGCTTCCATTAGAGGTGGTATCTGTACTGCCTGGTGCACTATACTATTTCTCAAACAAATTGATGTTCCTCCTCCCCGTTGCAAAGCCGGTCAGTCCTATAGATGGTCATTCCTCCTATATTGATTTTGTCTCTCGTCTTCAGGTGTGTCTCTGTGATTAGCAAAATATCGACTCTATTTCGATGGATAAATTACTTTAGTTCTTCAATTTTTTCCTTTCACCCCGTTCGCATTCCACAAGAAAATTATTGCGTCTTGTAGTTTTTGACTATGACTTCTGGCCATTACTCAAACATTGATAAAACACCTTCTGCTAGGGCCATGATCTTCCCCCATGTTCCTCTGGTATTTTTTATTCTTGTCGTTACCTCTTTAAATTTTATCAGCATTGTCTTTATTGTACCTACAATTTCCGTTGCCATGTCTTTGAATTCATTTTCCTCTCCATTGTCCTGTTCATTGTATATCTCTTTTTGCCTGTTCACGCGATGGCCTCTGCCCGCCGTGATGTCAGCATAGTTGTTCCGTTCTCCTCGTTGTTCTTGGTTGCTTCCCCTACCTCCACTTGCATCTTTCCTTGATTTGGTGTTTACAACTATCTCTTGATTTTGTTGCTGGTTTTTTGTTTCCTTTCTGCGTCGGTTGTTCTCTACTACCTTTATTGCTGTCTGGAAGGCTGGACATCCTCTCAATGACGCAGCATGGTCACCCTGACAGTTAACGCATTTTGCTTAGTTTCGTTCGGTAATTTACATTCTTTTGTGGAATGGAAGTTGACACATTTAACACATCGAAAAGGCAAATGGCAATAGTTTGCTGTATGGCCTATCCTCTGGCACCTTACACATTAAGGTGGCCCAAAGAGACTTCTGTATCTTCTATTTGTACTCTGGTGTACAGAATTGTCCTTTTATTGTAGATATTCTCTGCGGGTTGGCCTGCCGTAAGCGTAACTTTGGTATATCGCCAGTGGTACTAGTTTCCTTGTTTCTTTATCCTTCTTCTTAAATTGGTGTACATTCTGCATAGGGTGCCCTTTTTGTTTCAATTCTTCACCGATTTCCTCAGGATCCACCGAGGTCGGTAGGCCTTTGATAACCACTTTTAGTGGTCTGTCCTGCGGCAACTGATAAGTGTAGTAAGGAATCTTGTTTTCCCTGAAAAATGTATATACAAATTCGTAGTCTCGAATGTTGTCAACATGGTATTTTAGACTATCACCCCTATACACCACTTTCAGATGTCCTTGTAGGTCACCATTTCTATCACAATTGGTGGGAATGTTTCTTTTAGGGTGGCATTCGATCCTGTTGCTTCTTCTTCCGCTTTCCTGTGTTCAGGAGAATTCACTGTTTCTTGTTGCTGAAGCGGCGTAAATCTATTATGTATTGTAATTTCTTCGCTGGCACGAATATGCTTTAGCTTGCCTGATCTCCTTCCTTCCTTCTCCTTTTCCTTGCCACTTCCTGAAACTCTCTTCTATTTTATTGGATGTCATGTACATTTTCTCCTATTTCTTCTCCCATTTGGCTGTCTTGTTCTGTACAGTTGCCTGAGCAAGAGCATGAATCAGTCATATCAATATCCGAATTGTCCATTTGTGGACTACTGAAGTTCTTCTCCAATATCAAGTTTTCGTATGTAGACATCCCTATTTTTTCAAGTCCCTTCCCCAGGTTATCGATGTTTAACTTTACTGATCTAATACGCAAATCAAAAATCGAAATCTTCTAATTCGTATTATTCACTACTCAATACTTCGTAACACACGATACGCACTCGAAAAGGCTCTGAGCCGAACTGGAGCCAACTGTCAGTACAACGCTGGTGTATATCTACACCTGGTTTCGCAACCGACCAATCACAGTCACGGAATGGTTACGTCATTGGAGTCAGCCAATCAGAACACCGCTTGGCTCCCCACGAATTCTCGAGATTAAACATCATGATTAATAGTGGTAGAATAATGTGGACGGTGGTGCAATTTGAACAGTGACGTTATGCGAACATTGACGTGTGTATTCCATCTTCCTTCCATTTATAACAAGCTTGGCTTTGGTTTACACTGTGGAGTCAACTGACATGACATGACATGACAACAAATTGCTGGAGAAGACATAGGTCCCCAGAGTGCGGGTAAGTTTTTGCGTGATAACGCATCACCTTCCATTTTAGTTTTGGCTGGACTTACTTGTTTGACATTGTTGGAATTGTCGGTTCCGATGAATTTCTATTGCTGGTGATCAAGGAGTTTCCTTGACCACCTTAGTCTGTGATCATAAATTGGTCCACCACCCAGTGAGTTAATCAGGGGGTTGGCCGAGTGCTGGCTCTTTTCATAGAACTGCGCTGCCAGCTTTTGAAAGCGGGTTCTGAGTTTGGAAAGTCCGCTTATTCGGTGTAGATGTTCTGTATGCGTCTCCCTGGGTAGGTGGTACGCGAATCTGATAGCCTTATTCTGTATGGTCTGGAGTCGCTGGAGGTGGCATTCCGCAGTGTTGCCCCAGACTGCGGAGGCATACTCCATCACGGGTCTGATGAGGGCAGTGTACAGCTGTTTGCCTACATCAGGTCTCAGATTGCTTTTCGGATTTAGAACAGGGTAGAGAGTAGTTAGTCTACCTGTTGCCTTGCTGCGAACGTTGGCCACGTGGTGTTTCCATGTCAGCCGCGTGTCAAGTTTTACGCCAAGATATGTTGCCGTGTTTGTCCAAACAATGTTTTCACCGAAGAGGGTTAGAGGTTGGAGCCGTCGTGGGACCTTCCTTCTGGAAATAATGATAGCTTGGCTCTTGGGGGCGTTGAAGCCAAGGCGCCATTTGGTAGCCCATTCTTGTACATTATTGCACGCCTGCTGCAGTCGAGATCGTAAAATTTCGACGTTTAGACTCTTGGCGAAGAGTGCGGTATCATCTGCGTAGAGAGCCTTTTGAACTCTTGCAGTTGATGGTGAGTCTGCCGTGTAAAGGTTATATAGGACTGGGCCAATCACTGAACCCTGCGGGACACCAGCGCAGATGTTTTTAACCGCCGAGTGGCTACCCTCCATCACTACTCGAAAAGTTCGCTCCTCTAGGTAACTCCTTAGTAGTTTTACATGTGAAAGAGGGATTCCTTGCACAAACAACTTGTATAAGAGTCCTTTATGCCAGACCGAGTCGAAGGCGCGGCTGACATCAAGGAGGACGGCGCCGAAGTACTCTCGCCGTTCAAAAGCCGAGAAGGCATCTTCTGCTAGGCGGAGCAGTTGATGCGGGGTGGAGTGGTATCTCCTGAAGCCAAATTGCTCATCTGGAAGTAGTCCGTCTCTATCAATAATTGTACGAAGCCTTTTCAGATAAACTCGTTCAAACACCTTGGATAGGGTTGGTAGCAAACTAATAGGTCGGTAGGATTTTGGCGTCCTCTTGTCCTTTCCCGACTTAGGAATTGGTATAATTTCAGCATGTTTCCAAGTCTGCGGAAATTCACCCGAGCGTAATATTTCATTAAACATGTCTGTGATGTATTGGACTGCCAGCGGAGGCAATTGGCGTAGAATTCCTCCTCCAATGCCGTCATGGCCTGCAGCTTTTTTAGTGTTGAGGTTTGAAAGAGTGGTGGCGACCTCTTCAGTGGTGGTTTCGGGAATGCGGTCATCATCTGGAGGAACCGCTTCTAGGAAAAGCCGGAGGCGATCTTCTACCATTTGAATGTGTTGTGCATCCCTCGGGATGTCAACAGGCTGAAAGTTTACTCTGAAGGCTTCTGCTAAGGCTTCCGCCTTCTCTTCTGGATCGCAGACGTAGTTGTTTCCGACAACCAGTGGCGGAATCTTATGTCGTCTCCGGAGAAGGGCTTTAGTGGTACGCCACGCCGACCCATCTTGCGTATCCAGGGTGGAGACAAAATTGTTCCAATCGTCGGTGTTTTTCCACCTCCGCCTTTATCTCCCTTTGCATACGGTTAATCAACTGTCAGTACAACGCTGGTGTATATCTACACCTGGTTTCGCAACCGACCAATCACAGCCACGGAATGGTTACGTCATTGGAGTCAGCCAATCGGACGTCTACAACGATCCTGGCTCGCTTCTGTTCCGCTATTCAGTTCAGTTTTTGTTGTTCCTTTAGATACAACGGACCTGATGATGGCGGCAGTGCAAGTCGCCGAAAGCTCGTCAACAGAAAATGTAATCCGGCGGCAAACCGGCGAAGAATTTATATTCTCTGATGGGATTAACACAAATACAACATTGATAGCATCCCACCTTCAAAAAAAGAATTTTCAGCTCTCAAAAACAAGTTCAACTCGAACATCCATTCATTTCTTCCACTTCCAGAGATATGTATCGTCTTTTGTTATGTATACCTTCTCTGGCGTCCAGAGAAACACATTCACGGCCTTCTAAAATAAACATGTGATGAAGCACTGAGATCATCACAGCAGTTAGCGTCCATTAGACCCAAACCATTTTTTGTTGGTAATGTAAGTGTTTGAAATTGACTTTAAATAATTTGCCCTGACACAAGAGCCAAGATATGGCACGTTGAACATTCTGAATCGCTTCTCTGGGTAGTGGAATCACTTGCGCTATGTAATTTAGTTTCCCAAGTACAGCCAAGTTAATTAGTCTTGATTTTTTAATTGCGTTAGTTTGTTTGCTTCTATGAAGTTGTAACGTTCCCCTAGTACTATTCAAACATTACGCCAGTTAACTGTGCCTCCAAAACTACGCCCAGAGAATTGTGCGTGTATAATTGTTTCAAATCCTGCATATCGGTGTTAACTTGGATTCCCGCTCCAATATGAAGGACCACTGATTTAGTCATGTTGATTACAGCGCCACTCGCAGTGCTGAATAAATTTAATTGATCTCCAATTATATCCAAGTCTTCATAGTAGGTAATGTAAAACCCTATATCATCGGCATAAGCATTGCATGTATATCTTTTCTCTTGGAAAGTTATTTCATTGGTCAGGTTGTAAATTGACCGCAGTAAGGGTTCAGTGTAGAATGCTAACAGAATCATTGAAAACGGGCACCCCAGTCTTACTCCTCGGCCCATAATTAAAAATTTCGACAAAAAACCGTTTACTGAAATCCCTTTATGTGCGTTAGTTATCAATTTTCTGATAGCTGAAACAAAAACCTGTGGCACACCCAGTTTTTTCATAGTTTCTAATAGAAATCCATGATCGACAAAGTCCAGGAAGAAAATTCCCGCCTTTAGTTTTGAATGTGCTGCGAAAGCTATCACATCTCTATATTCCAATAGAGCCTGTTGAATGCCACGGTCTGGTATAATTCCTGATTGGTAAGGGCCGAAAATTTTCGATAAAAAACAAATTATTCTTCTTTAAAGAATGCGCGCAAAAATCTTAGAATTTAGAAGATGGTCTTAGTTTCTGTATGTCATTAGTGATACGTGTTTTGGGGATAAGTACCAGAACATTTTCACTGAGAGCATCAGGTAAGCGTTCGAGGTACCAGATTTCATTAAAAATCTCCATCATTTTTCTCGAAATTATCTTACAATAACACCTATAAAATTCAAGAGGGAGGCCGTTGATACCTGGTGATTTCCGTCATTTCCCTTCCATCAGAGCAAATTCTGCCTCTTCGAGTGTGATACGACCAGATAAGCTTTCTCTTTCAATGTTGCTTATTGAAATAATAGGAGAAATCAGGTTAGCATTTATATCTTCGCTATGTAGAAATTTAAGAAGTGATTCCAGATGGATAATGACATATCATTTTGGTTGATAACGCTAACACCCTCCGAAGATGTGATATTTGTGATAAGTTGTGATTTATTTCTTTTTGTGGCTTTAATTATGTGATTGAGAGAGGCTTTTTGCCCTTCAATCACATCAACAGTATCGGTATTAGAAAATAAGGTTTCAATTTTTGACGCTTGAGCTTTGTTATTTTCGCTTTGAATTTTTTTTATTATCATCAAACCTTGAATGGTGTGGTTTTCTTTATTATATAATTCTCTCAGACCCCTGAAATAATATTCCATTGATTTGACCAAAGATTTTTCCTGCGAGAATTTGGTATGATCGTTTGCCTGATTTTGTGTTTGACACTGGAAAGCCACCAAGCCAAATTAGAATTCTGACAATGGTTGATGCAGGACAACCAGGCATTGGTAACGAGCTCTTCACATTCTCTGTCAGTTGGCAGAGAAGTATTCAATTTCCAAAAACTCCTACCACGAACGATTCTATTTGGATACATCTTGAAACGGCAAACATATGCACATTGGTCAGAGAAATTTAATGGAGCAATATCATCACTACTTACCGAAGGTATTAGGTTATTGGTAACATAAATCCTCTCCAATCTACTTTTTGATGTGGACGGTATGTGCGTAAAACAATGCTGATTTTCATGTAACGTCCGGAAGGTATCGTTCAGCCCAATACCGGCCACCATCATTCCTAGCTCTGTACAGAAGTTGGGGTACGATCAAAGAAATCGCCTCCTATTATTATTCTAGATAGCTTTTTTCGTAATAAATATGGAATATCTGTTTTAAAGAAAACTGCTCTTTCCGCTTTTATATTTGTACCTGAAGGCGCATAAACATTAACGACACATGTATCGTTAACATAGAGAGAGAGATTCCCCTTCCAGAGACTAAATGTTCAACATCTCTGTAGGCCAGGCCATCTTTAATTAAAATAGCAGTGCCAGTTTTGTTTATTGGATTTGTATTACTAAATCATTCAAAGCCAGCGGTCACTAAATCTCGAATTACCACTTCTTGCAAAAGGGCAATATCAGCCTGACTCTGGTATAATCATTGTCTCAGACTGTTTAATTTGGCAAGATTAGTAATGCGATTGATATTAACTGTCGCAACAATTATGGTTTGTTTCATAAGGCATGTGATTATAGATATTCCAACAACAACCACCGAATTCAGAAAGCATTTTCCACATCATCAGACCATGCTATTGATTGTTTTGAGCTCAGCGTTGATGTTTCACTGTCAATAGTTTGTGGGTTATCATTTCCATGTTCTTCATCGATTTCCATATCATTCTCCGTATCTTTTCCTTTACTCTCTCCCACATACTTCGTACCTGTCATCTTCTGGGTCTTAATTCTTTTTTCATGTGCCTCTTCCATTTGCTTATTTTTAGCGCGTTTCATTTTATTCATTTTAGGCATAGAATCTTTATCAGAGACAATAAAACAGAGACTGTTCACGACCAGCATAAAGTTTGGCGAAGTAAACGCTAGTCGCGACGCTAGCGCTCCAAGAGTTAGTTCGCAGAATCACGCTGTGATGTCACATAAATGCGGGTTTTTAAAACGTTGGTTATATATGGCTTTTTCTTTTACTTATTTTTTTTTAATGCAGCTGGAGAACTTGGAAAAAATGCAGGAAACTGAAATGAAAAACGTTAATTTTCTTCCTATTTAATTTTTATTAATTCAGTTGACAAAAAAACAATTTTAATAACAATATAACAAAAACAGTTTCAAACACAGAATTGTACAGGATATTTAGAGCCAAATATATTAAAATACAATGCACATATTGCATTTTAGGTCCAATGTTCACAAAGTACTAACCATGTATTTATTCTCTCATCCCATATGAGGTAGAAGACCACAGTTAAAAAGTCCTATTTCTTTTTACTCAGGATTAAGTGGCACACTAAGCATTGGTATCTTTTTTTTTAACATCTATATTAGCTGAAGTAACTACCTCTGGAAAATAAGGTTCCCTTTTCATGCCCACATCTGGAACTGCATTCAGATTTCCTAAAACAAATGTTTTTCAAACTAGATTTGTTTGTATAAATTACCACAGAACACAATCAATATCTGATATGTGGAATATATTACGAAGGAAAATTCTGAGATCTTTACCACAAGCGCAAAGTATTTAAAATTAAATATGTCAGGGCAATAGAAATTGCGGGATGAAAATGCACGCAAATAATTTGAGAGAGAAAAAAAAGAAAAAAAAAATGTGAAAATGGGTGTGTAGAAAAATATTTTTTTCCTTAATCATTCTTATACCACATGCAACAAATACCACTTAATAAAAAATTTCTTTTCAGAACTACTTTTCTGACTTTCTACATGAACTATTCCAAAATTTCAACAAAAAAATACAATAAGAACAAAAATTTAAATTTTCAACGAAAAACAGCAACAGTTGCAACATTATATTTCGGAACAGGATAACAATATAACTTAAAACTTATTTCTGAATTTACACACAGCAGTAATTTCCTGGATTAAAAGAAATTGCTCATCATTTTGAGCACTGTAATCTAGAATATTGACACTCAAATGTAATTACGAACAACGTTATACTAGTGTCGTGTACTTTAGCAAATTCTTAAACTGCTGAGATCAGTTAAAAAGCTGAGGAACGGGACGCTGCTGCTGGAAACATCCACCAGTAGGCAGGCATCCCAGCTCCTTAACTGTGAGAAGCTCGGGGAGTTCGCTGTTAAATGCGAACTCCACAAATCCCTGAATTCTTCAAAAGGCGTCGTCACCTGCCGTGACATCATGGATTTAGGAACCGAGGAACTCGTTAAGGAGTGGGAGGATCAGCAAGTGGTCGAGGTGCGTCAGATTACACGGAGGGTAAATGGCAGTCTTGAAAAGACTGCCACCTTCGTCCTGACGTTTGACACTCCAGTGTTGCCCAGGTGTATAAAAGCTGGCTACATCAACTTGAACGTCCGTCCGTATGTTCCGGACCCAATGCGCTGCTTCCAGTGCCAGAGGTTCGGACATACGACGGCGTCATGCAAGGGCAACCCCACCTGTGGTAGATGCGGCAAGGGGGCACATGAGCCTGGTGCCAATTGCACGCTCCCACAGGTGTGTATCAACTGCTCCGGGTCGCACCCGGCCTGGAGCAGGGAGTGTCAAGTGTATCTTGAAGAGCGCAAGATACAGGAGTTGAAGACCAAAGAGCGGATACCTTATATAGAGGCAAATAAGAAGGCGAAAGCGCTCGCCGCTCCAATATTTGGAACAAGCTTTGCCAAGACGATCTCGACTCCCGTCAGGAAAGAAAGTGTTGCTACGCAGACATCCTTTGCAGACATGGGCACAAGCACAGTGTGCTCATGTCAATGCAAGTGTGGCGCAAAGTCCAGCAAGGTCATAACACCTAAGACCGCGGATGTCGCTAGCAACACATCTGCAACCTCGACCATTCCAGCAGCAGTATCAAAGACTCCACCAGCAATCAAGTTGACGGCACCTCCTATTCCACCGCGTGCTATTGAAATGGTAGCGATACCATTAGCTAGCGGTGGAAATAGAGGTGACCAGAAAATCAGAGGTCCCAAGTTTAGACAGACTGATCCGACCCAGTTTGTCAAGTCCCCTTCTTCGTCTCCTCCCAGACTGTTCATCAGTAGGGAGGGTAAGGGGAAGAAGAAGAAGAAGAAGAACAAGAACGACGAGGAATTTGAGGAGTCCTCTGGGTCGGAGATGTCTGTCTCCGCTTCCGGGCAGGAAGAAACGGAAATGCTGGTGGACGTGTCTGGTCCCGTTCCTCAGCAGGAAATGACCGAAGACCCACCCGAACCGGGGCGGGTGAGGTTAAATAGGTAAGGATGGCTCCCATACTTCAGTGGAACATCAATGGATTTACAGCTCACAAAGAGGAGTTACACCTCTTAGCACGGTCTGATCCTTTGTGTCTCTGTCTGCAAGAGACACATTTCAGACCATCACACCAACCTGTGCTAAGAGGATATGATGTGTACCGTAAGGACGATACCGAGGGTGATCGAGCGAAGGGTGGAGTGGCGGTGTTTGTCCGAAACACTGTCCACTCCGAACCTGTAGCTCTCACCTCTGATTTACAAGCAGTGGCAGTGAGGATTCATGGTCCTATAAAATTGACCATATGCTCTATTTATCTACCACCAAATACGCCCGTCAGTTATGACGACCTATACAACATCTTGCGGCAGCTTTCACGGCCATTCCTCCTCTTAGGAGATTTCAACGCACATAGTGCGTTGTGGGGCTCAAACTCCGATTGCCCCAGAGGCCGAATGGTTGGTAGATTAATAGAGCAAGAAGAAATATGTATCCTCAATACTGGTGCAATGACACATTTCACCACTGCATCCGGATCGTCCTCTGCCATTGACCTTTCGTTGTGCTCCCCCTCAATCGCGGACTCCGTGCATTGGGAGGTGGTTCGGGACCTTCACGGGAGCGACCACTTCCCAATATGGATGCACGTTGAGTTAGACCGTGGAAGAGGTAATAACCGACGCAAATGGAACGTCAGCAAAGCCAACTGGGAACTCTACCGCCGCTCCCTTACTCTAAAGGAGTATGACAGTATTGATGAGAAGGTGAATCACCTTACACAGGCGATTCACCAGGCAGCTGACGTTTCCATGCCGAAAAGCTCCGGAACGCTGCGAAGGACGCCGGTCCCCTGGTGGAACGATGAATGTCGTTCCGCCATTCAGGGTCGCAGACGGGCGTTGCGGCGTTTCAGGTTGAACCCTACATCCGACAACCTGGCAGCGTTCCGTATAGCCAGAGCTAAGGCGCGTCGTGTTATTAAGGAGAGCAAGAAAAGGTCATGGCAGACCTTTGTGAGCACAATAAATCGTTCCACACCATCAGCCAAAGTATGGGAGTCCATCCGCCGTATATCTGGAAGGTACTCCCGCCCACCAGTATCTGGATTACTGGATCAAGGACGTATAATTACCGACGAACGAAGCATAGCGCAGCTGATGGCGGAGAATTTCGCTGCCATCACTTCATCTGCCAGTTTCGATCCTCGGTTCCAGCAACGAAGGGTTGCTGCCGAGAGACGTGTGCTGTGTTTCGATTCGTCGGATACAGAAGCCTACAACAGGCCATTTACATTTTGGGAGCTCGAGTCTGCACTGAACAGCGCAAAAGACACTGCTCCAGGGCCTGATCTGATCCAGTACCAGATGCTGAGGCATCTTAATAATGATGCTAAAGAGTACCTTCTGGATATTTTTAACGATATTTGGACCGGTGGACACTTCCCCGACTCGTGGAAAGAAGCAACGCTCATACCTATTTTAAAACCTGGAAAAGACAAATTGTTGCCAGGTAGTTATCGTAGTATTGCCTTGACTAGCTGCGTGGGGAAGACACTGGAGAGGATGGTGAATCGCCGCCTCGTCTGGTGTCTTGAATCCCGTAATCTTCTGAGCCGCTTTCAGTGTGGATTCAGGAAGTTCCGTTCCACCTTGGATAACCTGATCCTGCTGGAAGCGGCCATACAAGATGCATTCATCCGCAGCCAACACCTGGTGGGTGTTTTTTTCGACCTTGAAAAGGCCTACGATACTACCTGGCGGCATGTGATTTTAAAACAGTTACATGAATGGGGCTTTAGGGGTAACCTACCCCGTTTTTTAAAATCATTTTTATCTGGTCGTTGCTTCCGGTACCGAGTCGGTAGTGAAGTGTCGGATCTTTTTATACAGGAAAATGGTGTCCCTCAGGGATCAGTTTTAAGCGTAACACTTTTTGCCATCGCTATTAATAGCATTGCAGCCATTATAAGGAGTCCCATTGGTCTATCCTTATATGTGGACGACTTTTTAATTTTTATTGCATCGTCCAGTCTGAGAAGCGCGGAACGGCAGTTGCAGCTCGCGCTGAACAGACTGGATGAATGGTCAGTGCACACCGGTTTTCGTTTCTCTGCCGAGAAAACCCGGTGTGTACTTTTTACTCGTAGCAGAAGTCTTTTAGCTGAACCCCACCTTACCCTGAGGAACACCGTTTTACATTTTACTGATGCTGTTCGGTTTCTGGGCCTCATTCTAGACGCAAGGCTAAGCTGGCTGCCACATCTTAAAGATGTAAAAGCCAGAGCCTTGAAAGCTTTAAACGTTTTAAAATGTCTGTGTGGCAGGTCGTGGGGTGCCGACCGCTCCTGCCTGCTACAGTTTTATCGAGCCTTTGTACGGTCGCGGTTGGAATACGGGTGTATTGTTTACAGTTCGGCACGGGACAGCTATCTTCGGATGTTGGATAGTGTCCACCATGCTGGAATTCGACTCGCCACGGGTGCCTATCGCACAAGCCCAATACCCAGCATTTGTGCTGAGTCTGGCGAGCCGCCGCTTTCCATCCGGCGGCATCTCCTCATGGTGCGACACTATGTACATGTTGCCACAACTCCTGGCAGTCCCGTGTACGACATAGTGCTACATCCCAACTACGAGCGGCTCTATACCAACCGGCATAGAGCCACTAAACCGTTCAGCTACCGTACAAAGGCTATTTTTGAACAATACGGATTCGATTTTCCCACTTTTTATCACCAGGGTTGGAGTAAATCTCCTCCCTGGCTTTTAAAGAGGCCCAGAACGATTTTAGAAATGTCAAGGTTCCACAAGCTGTCTACCTCTGACTGTGTTTTTAACAGAGTTTTTAACGACATTTTAAACCAGTATCAGGATTTTACCCCGGTATATACGGATGGGTCTAAGCAGGCTAACAGAGTAGGCTGCTCCGTAGTGTTCCCTCGAGCGACTTACAAATACAAGCTGGATAGCAGGTGCAGCGTGTACACTGCAGAGTGCTATGCCATACTAAAGTCGCTCCAGCATATGAAGGGACGCCGTCATATGAAGTACCTCATATGCTGTGATTCCCTCAGTTGTATTCAGGCGTTAGCAACTATGTACCCAGCAGACCGTCTAGTCCAGGACATCCAGGACGCCCTCCTTTCCCTCCAGTCCTGTGGAAAGGAGGTCCTATTCTGCTGGGTACCTGGTCATGTGGGAATCAGGGGGAACGAGGCAGCTGATGAAGCTGCCAAGTTAGCCTGCAACAAGGTCAGAATTGACTTTGATCCGGTCCCAAAGTCTGACCTTGCCTCGGCGGGGAAAATAATGGTTTTCGACGTTTGGCAGAGGCAGTGGCTGGAGGTCGAGCATAATAAGCTCCGGCTGGTCAAACCGACCGTTCAGCCGTGGAGCAGCTCCTTCCAGCGGGCGAGGAGGGATGAGGTTCTCCTTACTCGCCTCCGCATAGGGCACTGTCCTCTGACACACAGCTTTCTTCTCCGCCGGGAGGACCCTCCGGAATGTGATGCTTGTGGCGTACCTTTGACGGTACGCCACATTTTAACCGAATGTGTATTGTTTTTAGATCTAAGGGCAGACGTTGGCTTAGCCAACGTTCTGTCCCTTATTTTAAACGATGACCGTGGCAACGTGGCTAAGGTTTTAAAATTTTGTTGCTTGGCCGGTCTTGTCCCCAAAATTTTGGGCAGACCGGCCTAGGTTTTTTAATTGGATTGGTGGCCATTTACAACCACCAATCCAAGTATAGTTCTTACTTGGGACACTGTTTATATGGCTGGCCCTTTTACAGCCAGCCAGCTAACTTGTATTTTAAACTGGTTGGCCCTTTTACAGCCAACCATTTAATGTATGTATTTTTATATTTTATTGCCTTGTTTCAATTTTATATCTTATGTAGCCGTCTGTTTGGCCGATCTTTTTACAGTCGGCCACGCAGACGGTATTTTAGTTAGTAGTTTAGTATTTTATTGTGCTGTCTCTGTGGCCGACCCCTTTACAGTCGGCCACACAGACGGCAATTTTGCCACGTTGTCACGCCTGGTTGTTGCTAGGGCGCTAATGACCCCGTCGTCGACGCGCCCTAAAACCCAAATAACAACAACAACATCTTAAACTGCAGTAATCAAAAGTATTTACCTAACTTTTAATGGAACAGCTAATGCCATAAGATGTTTGCTTTTGGAATTCGCATAACACCAACTCCTGTCGGGGAGTGAAAGGTTCGGTCTCTCATTGATATTTGAGCTGGGTCCTATTTTACGTCGTGGACATTGTGCACGAAGATGTTCTAGTGAATCACAAAACGCACAAGTACTCGGTTGCCCATCGTAAATAACTAATGCTTTAAACCCTTGTATAAACAAATATGAAGGAATATGCTTTTTAAGATCAATTCGTGCCACTTTTACGCCATTATCCACTTTGAATCTCATATTCCCTGCCCACTTTTTCCCATACTGTTGTAAAACTTTACCATACGATTCTAGAGACTGTTTGATTTGTTCATTATTTATCTCAAAAGGGATATTGTATAGCTTCACTGAACGTAAACCTATTAGTCCAAGAGCCCGTGAACGCCAGACCTACGTCATAGTATAAAGGCTGAAATTTTTTCTGCGCATGTACACAACAGCAGGTATGAACGTTTGGCTACTATGAACCTTAAGTGATGGTGGCTTTGATAGATAACAAGAAGCGAAGGTGTATAAAATTGATGCCTAGTTACGTTATAGTATAAAGCAGGGGTGGCCAACCTGTGGCTCGCGAGCCGCATGCGGCTCTTTGAAGGATTATTTGTGGCTCTCGATAAATGTACCCGAGTTCCCTTTTCATTTTTCTGTTATTATATTTTAAAAAAATATCGTTCTGTATGTGTTTCAAAATGTCTTTTAAATTACTCATAACAAATATGAAAGACTAAGTGCAACGTTGTAACAAATTTCATTTCCGTCCAAGTTAAGAATGATAGGACTCATCGAAAACTGCGCGAACGAACATAAACAGTGGCGTAATCTTCCGCAATCGACCAACTCCAGACCGATTTAGAATTTGTAAACTTTCATTGCAACGGACATTTGACATTGTGATCTGGAGGAAACAATTAACTGCGCGAACGAACATAAACAGTGGCCTAATCTTCCACAATCGACCTACTCCAAACCGATTTTGAATTCGTAAACTTTCATTGCAATGGACAGTTGACATTGTGCTCTGGAGGAAGCAATTTGTATCACTCTTGCTACGGGTATAATTTGTAATCTGGAATTTTTGGTAACTTAGCTATTATTTGTTTCGTAGTATGTAACACGTGTTGTTATGGTTTTAATAACACAAAACTTGTATTTTCTAAATTTCTTTATTAATTTCCAGTTCTTTTAAAAATATGACGACAGAGAACAAAATTAAAAGAAGAAAATACGAGCAAGAAAATAGAAGTTTTAATAATGAGTGGGAGGAGAATTTCTTTTTTATTGACAATAACGGAAAAGCATTATGTGTTGAGTGTAATTCTACGGTCAAAAATTATAAATCTAGCAATTTACGTCGACATTATGAAACCAATCATCCTCAGTTTTCTAATCAGTATCCACCAAATTCCAAATTAAGATCAGATAAACTTGCTTCTTTAAAATCAAATTTAAATAAACAACAGTCAATTTTTATGACCTTTAACAATGAAGCTAATAATGTGGCTGAAGCCAGTTTTGTTATTGCCTGGAATATTGCTCGTGCAAAACGCCCGTATGGAGAGGGAGAGTTTATTAAAAAAAACTTGGAAGATGTACTTAAAGTTTTAGATCCAACTAATGCAGCATTGCACAAAGTTGTTTCGCAAATTCCCGTCTCGAGACACACAACCGAACGACGCATAACTGCAATTAATACATCTCTTCAATATAATTTAAAAAATGATTTGAAGAACTGTATTGCATTCAGCTTAGCCCTTGACGAATCGACAGATATCACAGATCTTCCGCAATTGGCAGTTTTCATACGTTTTGTTTCACCTGACTTCATTGTTAAAGAAGAATTATTAGATTTAGTTGCACTTCAAGAGTCAACCCGCGGTGTCGATATTAAAAATGCATTAGATTCAATAATGAAAACTTTTGATGTGCCTCTTAATAAACTTGTAAGTATTGCAACTGATGGATCTCCGGCAATGCTGGGTAAAAAAATAGGTCTTATTTGGCTTTTAGGAGATGATTCTCAAATTCCACAATTCATACCGATTCACTACATAATTCACCGAGAACATCTCGTTGCAAAATATTTAGAATATCCTGATGTTATGAAAACAGTCTTACACATTACATTCGCACCAATGCAAAAAGTCATCGACAATTGAAAAATTTCCTTGAACAATTAAAGGACGAAGAACTTCCAAATGACATTAATTTCTTTTGTATTGTTAGATGGTTATCTAGGTACAACGTATTAAATCGATTTGTAGATTTGTTTGATCCGATAACTGCATTTCTAAAAGAAAAGGAAATAACTTATTCAAAATTAGACGATGGCGAGTGGTTGCAAGACTTAATGTTTTTGACTGATGTTATGGAACATTTGCAAACACTGAATTTACAATTGCAGGGGAAAGATAGAATAATATCTGACCTCTCACAGGATATATTTAGTTTTCAAACTAAATTAAAAATTTTTCAAAAGGACATTAAAAATAAAACATTTTGTCATTTTTCTCGAATTAAAAAAAAAGTTCCAATATTAAACAAGAAAAACTCAACGAGTATTTAAAAAAAACCTAGAAGGAATATTGACGAAATTCCAAAATAGATTTCAAGACTTGAAATATTTTAAATCGTCTCTTGATTTTTTTCTAAGTCCATATGAAATTAACATAATTCAAAGTGAGTTTTCAATTTCCAATGTAATTATGACCCAAAAAGCATCTGGAGAATTAGAATTAATAGAGATACAAGAAGATCAAGCTCTACAATTAAAATATAAGTCGACGCCGATCACTGAATTTTGGAAATTTGTACCAGAATCGAAGTATCCTGAATTAAAAAAGGCTGCTTGTCGAATTATTTCAATATTCGGAACAACGTACTTATGTGAATCATTTTATTCCACTTTAAAATTCGTGAAATCCAAACACCGATCAGTATTAACTAACCAGCATCTCAAAGAATTACTGACAAGTGCTGACACCAATTATTCACCAAATTTTAAAGAATTATCAAGAGAAGTAAAATAAATGTGTTTAATTTTTAATATTTAAATTCAATACAAGTATTTTGTACTTTTATTCATATGTTATCAATAAATATAATTTTTGTAAAAAAAAAATTAATGTCTTTTTTGCATACCTTTTAAATACGTATTTAATTGCGGCTCGCAAAATATTTCAAATTTTGATAAATGGCTCGGACTATCAAGGAACTTGGCCACCCCTGGTATAAAGCATGATTTTTTTATATTTTTGACGGGATACTATTATAAATCACGTCATGTATTGCCACACATTTTGTGCGGTGGAAACCCCCCGCACAGACACCTTCAGAGCTTAATAAAATGTAATTGTACTTACGTCATAATATAAAACCTGAATTTTATATATGTTATTTGGGCAACTATTTAAAAGTGCTTCCTAAACAGCCAGACAATTTTGTTGGTTCCAACACCCTGCCAGACATAGTTCAATGTCAGCTGTAGGGGCGAGCGCGGAGGCAATAGATATGTAAGAGTTGGGCTTATTGGATAATCCAATTATTTATGCATTAATAATATTTTTTAATGAATTGCTTAACATAATTTTAATATCAGTTATATTAAATTAAATTTTAATTTTAATATTTTATTAAAATTTTGTTGTTCTTGTTACAAATGTAATAATTACAAAATTGTCTCAGTAATAAACAAATTGATGAATAGTTTATAAATATTCATAGTAAAAGCTTCCAAAATTTGGGAATATGATTTAATAGAAATATCATTGGTTTTATGTAAATACAAAATAGATTTATTCATTGTCATCATTGTAGTCGATACTTTCAATATCCTCATCACTACTACTGCAGTCTGTGAATTCATTATTTTCAATATCGTCTTCTTTATCAGTTTCTATAAAAAAAATATTGAGATAATTAATAACTACAAAATTTATGTATAATAGTTGGAAATAACAATTACATGCCTGATAAATTTTTCAGTGAATTACTGACAAAGTTTGATTGCTGATCTCCATCGAACCATTTGAAATAATACTCGTCTTCTCGTACCCAGCCATTATTTTCTGGCTGATATATGGTGGAGTTTTTTAAGTGAGCATTATTCCAAATAGTGGATATATAATTTGCTCGCAGAAATTGTTGTAATAGTTCACTTTTCAAGGTGGTAGATTGCTAGCATCGAAACTCCGTAATTTTTGAGATCAAAAGATTCATTGATATGTGAGACCGTATACGTGTAGACGATTATCTGGAGATGGGCAGCGTCAACATCAATTATCCCAGTAACATTATACTGTACATATCACATATAAATTTTTGTATAATTTTAAAGATATGTTGTCGTTCATCACTATTTTCAAATAATGATACATCTCCAAACTTGAGAAAAACTTCCTGATATTCTTGATCCGTTTTCAATATTTTGTAAGGTTTTAATTTTCCTTTTCTAAAAACAGCAGGATTATAATCACATCCTGTGATTGCATGAAATCTATCCAGGCCTTTACAAATGGATCCTCCCAACTGTGCGTGGATCTTTGTTAGGTCTACATATCTTAAATTATTTCCAGTGCGTGCAAGTATCCAAACATGGGAATCATTTTGTAGGTGATGCATATGGCCAAGCACTATATGTTTTTGGAACATTTTTTATACAGAAAAAACATCAATTATTAGTACATCGATATGAGGTGGTGGGATGATGCTGGCTCTCTTTTTCTAGGCACTTCGTTAAGGCAGATTTATCGGTCTTGCAAATAGTTCCATCTAAAAGGCACATTGAAAGAGGCACTGGAGTAATTGGGTAAGATAAAATTTTTGAAATGTTTATTTTATAATCTATCGAAATTCCAAGCATACGTCCAAATAAATCTCGTTGGATTTTAACCTCTTGAACTTTATCACTCACTTTAACTTTCTTCTCTTCTTTTCATAATCTTTAGAAAAATTATTAATACATTTTTTTTATACTTGTTTCAAATCTGTTAATATTATTAATACATTTTTTTAATACTTCTTTCAAATCTGTTAATATCCGTAAGACATTCAGAAATGAACGTTTTACGTTTACAGTCCCCATTTTTTTTATATTAAGAAGAAATTCTTCTACCTGATCTGAGGCAGCTTTACCTGAAGAAATATTAATTGTTTGATCTTTCGGCACTCCCAAACTGAAGGGGTCAATGAATTGATCAAAGGTGGTGATACATTTTTTCAAGTTGCTTCATGCTATTTTGAATGTTACATGTATTCAAGTCTGCTGAAATATCTTCGTCGGTTTGTAATCCTAATTCATGAAAAACATTACTTGTCATTGTTGATCTCACATCATGGCTTTGGGCCGATCGTTAACGTGCCGAAATTGAATTGGTGAAATGTATAACACCTGTAAGCCTTCTAGCCGCTTCTGCATTTATAGTTTGTTCTAATACCAAGTCAACAGGTTCTCTTGAAAACGGTTTGGTGGTCTTTTTAATTCCAAAGCAACCCAGTTTGAATTCTTCATAAGTCAGGATAAGTTTCCGCAACTTTCAGCAAATTATCAAAATATTTAACAGTCCATCAAGCATATTTTTCTTGATTACATATAATAAATATATTTGTAATTTTAGGCAATACTGATTTAAAAATTTCTAAATCTCCTGTCCGAATGCTCCGTGATAGGCTTAAGTAATTATGTATAAGATTAATGTAAATCAAATAAAATTGTGGAGTTTTGCACAATCGCCATTTAGAATTTGTTGTTTCTGTATACCGTAGTCATTCATTAATTCTTTCAGTTCTTCATTTTCTATTTGAAATGATGACATTTTACATTTTTGTAGTCTTTTTATTTCTTGTTTCATGTCATCTGTCAACGTTTTTTTTCATTTGTAAAAATGGTTTAAAATGTAGTATTCTAATCCTAATTCTGTCAAAGGATGTAGTCTCTTGCAACGGTTGAAGTGTTTTCCATCAAGAAATCCATTCAGTGAACTATTTTACAGCAAATTACTTTCAACCATTAGATTTTACCTACTGTTTTAAAATAACTCATCATAATGTGCAACGGCCCTAAATGTATAAATAAATTATCAAATTTAGGTTTTACCGTAGCTTGGATTTGAAATGCTAGTTTGGCTATCGCGTGGTCGTATGTTACTTGTATGTAATCATGTATGTAACTGAATCATTATTGTCACTTATTTCTTCAATTTGTAAAAAGTCAAAATTCTCTTCATAAGCTGAAAGTTGTGGTTCTATTGAGCGCTGTATTAAAGTTGGTTCAGGTAATGGGCAAAGGTTCTCTATATAGAAAATGCGAATGAAATTGGTCTTGGTCAACTCAGCAACAATGGGGCTAGCGATACATTATTGATGGATGTACTAACCGATTTTATTTTTCCATATTAATTTCTTGAGAACTTGTACATTCAGAAGTAAAATATTTTTTCATGAATTCTGTAAATAGTTTGTAAAATTCTCTGTGCTAACCAGTTTCCGTATACTCTGTTGGTAAATAATGTCCTTATTATGGCAGGTTATGTTTCTTTCGTAGTTCTTTAATTGTTAGACATTTTTCAATGTCTCCTCAGAGAATTATAATATTTTGCCACTACTTTTCTTACACAAAACACAAAATTAATACGTCTCCAATTATGGTATTTTATTAAAATTGAATTAAATATTTTATTTTTCACAAATTCAAAAATAAAAATAAAACGATGAATGACTCGACATATGCTGAAACAACATATCGCTCATTTGCTGCAACAGTGACATAACTCAAAAACTTCAATTTTACAGGAGGATCAGATCAAATGTTTCATGGGTAATAACTTTATGCATTCACTAGAAATAAACTTATATCCATGTTTTAGAGAAAGAACACGATTTAATAGAAGGAAAATAGGCAATATTTGTTGTGAGTCACAGGGAGATTTCCTTCGTATCCTCAAAATCATCCTCATTTTGAATTATGACATTCTTGCTGTAATTATTGTTTTTATATTATGACATAAGATAAAATGTGTCGTTTTTGTAATAGAAATAAGTACAAGACAGTAAATGTTTTTTTTTCCAATTTATAATTATGTCACAAGTTCACAATACCTGAAAACAATGGGGATTTTGGTTTGCTAAAAAACAATTTCATAAAAAGATGCTTTATTTTAATTTGCCAAATGTGGTAATAGAAATTAAGAAGAAAATAATTTTTTTAAAGAAATCAAGAGATTGTTTAAAAGTAATAATAACAACGAGAGCTTGCTTAAGAAAAACAATCCGTTTTATAGCAAAAGTGAGCAAAATTATTTTCCAGCCAACCAACATTGTGTAAAAAAAGTAATGACTTAACCTTTTAATTCAGTCAGATTATAAAAATTTTATAAACATCATGAGCACTCAAGCTATTATGTAATTATCAACTTCAGGAAATGTTAGTTCAACCTCAAGCTTTTTCACATACAGGTAATGTTGGTTCAGTCTTGTTACATTTAGGTAATTAACTCCACAAATGTCACAACATTTCATAGAAAGATTTATAAAAACTTGGTATAGCATTCTTAGGAATAAGCTTACGAGATCTTCCTTCTTTTGAGAATTCCCGGTCTATAATTAAATGCTGGATTTAATGCGAACTTTTCTTCTTCCTTTTGATTAGTATTGCCTCTTTAAAGTCATAAGTATACGAGTATTATAAAAATAACAGAATTATAAGAATCACTTCCGACTTTCAGCATCTTTACTTCTGATAATACGAATGCTGCCTTGTTCCGAGGACCTATGTCTCTAGTCAGAGCCTTTACTGTCAAAGAATTATGTTACAAGGATTTCTATGAGCTTTACTGCCATAGAAATCCTTGTAACATAATTCTTTGACATGGAAAGGTTCACTGCCTTTTTTCGCAGATCGAATTGCGGAGATGAAGGAATTAGGAGTATACGCTTCTGATAACGCACTTAACCACTCTCTCTATCAATGAGTGAACAGAATCGCCTTCATTCTGAGAGTGGTCTTTAACAAAGAATTTGTGTGTAATTGACTTCAGGCTTAAATAACATGTGGAGTATAAGTAAAGAGCAAGAATAAATTTATTTTTCTGCTGCTGGCATAATTTGTCTTTCTTGTAACCTCTGTTTTTCTTCACTGTCTTCATTTTCAAAAGCTACGCAAGTTTCACATAAATCTTTCTTTGTAACGAAAAATGAAATATTATATTTTTTTAAAAAAAATATTCTATGAAATGTAGATCAGTTGGCAAAAGGAACTTATTTTCTTTGCAGATAGCCACATAGTCCTTGTGAATGTATGCAATTGATTTGCATCTTAGGTAATGGCTTTCAGTTTTCGGTATCGAATCTATGTGCTGTCTCACGTCTTCCCTTATCATTGAATCTAAAGATTTCGGTTTTCCATGTTTACCTGTTCTGTCAGGTTCCAATAGAACATTTACAAGTTTATTTTGTTTTGCCAGCACGATGCGAATGGAGCGGTCGTTTATATCTAAGGTTGTTTTGAAGAACAACTTACATACTCGAATCCTTTGGTTGTTTTGATTAAAATAAAAGGCATTATTAATGTTTTTAGGTTGACTTCTCACCCCTCCCACACGAATAATCTGTATCTGGAATAACTGTTTGCATAGAATCGCTATAAATTGCCTCTGTTTCTCAATGTCAGTGTAGGATATCAAGATGCAAACAAAAGCAAAGTTTTTTATTTAATGTCTGTTTCAATTTTTATTGAGTCTTACCTTTTTTTAAGGCAAAATTAATCTCAAAGAATAAAAAAGTAAAAAATAGTTATAATATGAATAAAATTGTCATGTCATTTAATCTTTATAGAAACATCTGTAACTTTCATAAATGGCTTGTTATCTTCTCTTTTTTTGGTTTGATTTTAACTTTTTACTTAAACTAAAATACCCAAAAAAAGTCGAAATCTTGGATTGAATTAGAAAACTTTGCTTTTTAATTGTCGACAGCAAATTTATATCTTAATGTGCATAATTAAGTAAATGCGAGCATTCTTCAATTTTTTTAAATAATTGTCCCATTTAGTATTAATATCAAAATTTTAGTACAAGAGTGACATAAGTGTCAATCATAGAAGACGAAAAAATGTTTGAGGAGAAATTTCATGCAAGAACGTCATATCGTCTCAAACCACAAAGTGTAGACTAAGTTTATGCAATATTGTACTTTGTAATAACGTCATAACTCAAAATAATGCAACGACAAACAAGGTGGCTTGCATCAAGAGCGACACATTAAGCAATAAACTAAAGGCATTTAAGCAGATTATTTCAAAAAAAGAATGTCACAATTTGACATAACACATTATTGAATAAATGTAAATATAATGTGAATAATCTTACCATTTAACCAATATAGTCATAAACAAAATACGCCGCTCTGAAGAACTTGTCGCTATGTTACTTGACAACAGCCAAACTCAACTGATATATGACAGTGTTGTGAGTAAACTGAGGGCGGTCTGTTGAGAAACAATAGTGACATAATATGCTCTCTCTCAGCGAATATTGAGCTCAGATGTGTCGTTCTACAAACTAAAAGTATGTACGAAAATGTATCATCTTTGGTCATAAGTCAATAAAGGTCATTTTTTAGTTATGTCACTGTTGCAGCAAATGAGCGATATGTGGTAGGATACCAAAGATGCGTGACAAAGACGCAGTACTATAAATTTAACTAACTGTCTCACTCTAAATCTCCTGACAAAATAATAATATTTTGTGACTGTTTTTCTTACACGAAGCACCAATTAATCAGTCTTCCATTATGATATAATATTAAAATCTAATTACAATTATTTCACGCAACTGCACAAATAAATGATAAAACATATGCTCTATGATCAATGACAGAACATGTATTCAAACAATATCTCCACGAAAGACGCGTTACAAAAGACAATTCAATGCAGCTGTAGAGGTGAGCGCGGAGGCAATATTTATGTACTTTATGTCTGGCAGGGTGTGGAACCATCGAAATTGTCTGGCTGTTTAGGAAACACTTTTAAATGTTGCCCAAATAAAATAAAAAATTCAGGTTTATATTATGACGTAAGTTTATTTACATTTTACTAAGTTTTGAAGGTGTCTGGCGGAGGGTTTCCACCGCACAAAGTGTCTGGCAATACATGACGTGATTTCTAATAGTATCCGTAAAAAATATTAAAAAACCGCGCTTTATACTAATGCGTAAACTAGGCATCAATTTTATACACCTTCGCTTCCTGTTATCAATCAAAGCCCCGCCACTCAAGGTTCATAGTAGCCAAACGTACATACCATGCTGTTGTGTACATGCGCAGAAAAAATTTCAGCTTTCATACTATGACGTTGGTCTGGCGTTCACGGGCTCTTGCTCTATATACCGGCATAGCATACTTGGACATGCCTTACCTCTCCCGTTGAGTGCACGAATTCGCACTCACCATTCGTATTTTCCATGACTCTTATGCAGCTTTCGTCATTCCATAACTTTACATAAACTACATTTTCTAAAAAGTCGTACTCGAGACCTATAACTTCATCTTCTCGTAGCGCTATCTTTTCATTCATCCATTGTTCAATTTCATATATTTTGGGCCGAGGAAAACCATATTGAAAACTGAATTTCCATTTCGTTTTTCTTATGGCGGCAACACTACGATATCCGAGCCACAGTATTTTTACGGATTTGATGGTTGATTCTTATAGATATCGACGAGACAAATCGAAAATGAAGAATACTTGTTTTTTGGTATCTCGCGTACTTTTCGAGATATGATACGTTAAAAAAAGTAACATAGGCACTTCTCCACAACTTGAAAGACATTATGAAAGAAATATGTATTATTACCTGTTTGAATTTAACGCAGGTATATGCTATAGTTCATTTTTGTACAAAAAAATCCATTGCTTTTTTGTGTTTCGTATACAGATGCAGAAAGAGCGGACGACACATTTAGTTATAAGCAGCGGTGACACTGCCATGTTACACCACAGATTTTACTGTACTGTCGCGCCCGAGAGCAATTTCTGCTTTTATATTTACAAGCAGTTTAGGTGAAGGTTTTGTCTCTGGACATTTCCTTCAGACTTTCAGATTGGATGTCTTTTGTTTATGGTATGTCTTTAAATTTGCTCTTTCATTGTTTTTAATTACCTGTTAGGATGGACAATGGCCTTGCGTGTTTGTCATATGTATTGTTATACTGTCCGAGATTTGCAATTAGAGGATTTGTAGACGTTCTTGCAGCTCTGTAGAAGGATTTGGTTATCGTCAATATTCTTCCTTGGAGCAGCGGGACACCTGCGGCTTCATGCAGGTCTGCTGTTGGGACCGGTTCGGGACATGTAGTGCCCGCCGAAGCGCTCTATTTTGCATGTTTGCAGTCTGCGCAACCCAGTTTTTGATGCGTAGCCCCGTCGTCGTCGTCATTGGAGTTCGTGACGTCGCGGGCATGCCCGCGACGACACTGGGTGCTTTAGGCGTCATTTGCGCCTCTACACCCTGTTTTATTAAGTATTTGGCGTGCGTGTTGTGATTTACGGGTTCTATATTTCAATGACCAGTCGCGGCGAATTTGGCGTAGGCCAGGAGTCCACGTGGCACAGCCAGAGACCACCAGGCAGGCAACCCGGCGCCCCCTCCCGCCGCGCGGCCCCAAGCGAACATAGGTCCTATAGAGTAGGAGGTAGTTGTTAGGGAAGATTGCCACCATTTAATGTCTGAGTCAATGTATTGTCTATTTGCATTGTTGGTCTTGCGTGTTTACATTATTGGTCATATGTCTGTGTAGTCCCAGCCCTCATAGGCAGTAAGGCGTCTTAGAAGATTGGTCGGAAGTAAGAAAAGGTTCTTCTTTTGCGAGGAGTGCGGGGCTAAATGCTCCGTGAAAAATGGGAGAAGCGGTGTCGGCTCACCGGGCAGAAACCCGTTACCCCGGCAGCAGGCGACCGTGTCAGCTGTTGTGTGTGTGCTTGTTCGGCCGCGGCCGGGTCGGCCACGCCCCTAGGGGCGCGGCCGACCCGGCCGCGGGCGTTGACCGCGGCAGAGTTATGTTGTTAAGGTTTGGTGCAGCGGAGGAGGGTGATAGTCTCGGGATTGGGGAGGGTTGTAAGTGCGGAATTTGGTCTAGTAGTGGGCGGGCGGCAGGTCGCCCCGCTGCCCGCAGCATGTATTGGCGGCCGAGTTCCTCTGCATGCTCGAACAGCGGGACGATGCCCCCCCGCTCGGTATGTTTCGGCGTTGTTGAGGAACATGGGATGTGTCCGTAGCGCTGTTCTTAATGCTCTCCTTTCCAGGATGTCTAGTTTCTTGCGTCTTGTCTTAGGAGGATGGAATAGGAAGGGATGGCTGTATGTGATGTATGTGCGGATAAGTGTTTTGTATAGTATGAGGAGTGTGTTGCGATTGCAACCAGTCCGGAGTCCTCGGAGCAGGCGCAGTGTAGAGTCTTCTGTTGGTTTCGCTAATTAATTTGTCATACTGGGCAATGTAAGACAGTTTGTGATCCAGTGTAACGCCGAGGTATTTGGCTGTGCGTCCGAAATTAACTTGTCTGCCGGAGACGAAAATGCGTTGTTCGCGCAGTTTCCACTCCGGCAGTCGCTGCTTTTTGAAGACTATGAGTTGTGTCTTGTCTGCGTTTAGTGTAATGCGCCATTTGCAGCACCACCTTTCGAATTCAGTGATCGATCTCTGTAGTACTGCAATGGCGACATTATATCGTATGTGTGTGGCCCAGTATGATGTGTCGTCCGCGAACAACCCGAGCCCGGCATTGGGCGCGTCTGGTCGCGGAGTATCACGCACATATATGATATAAAGTAATGGGGAAAGGGCTGACCCCTGGGGTACTCCTGCCTTAATGTCAAAGGGGTCTGAGAGGATATTCCCTATCTTGATTCTAGCGCTGCGGTCCTGTAAAAGTTTGTTAGCCATCTACAAGCCTGTTGTGGTAGATTAAGTTCAATTAGTTTCCGTCTTAGTCCATCCAGCCAGACGGTGTCAAAAGCACGTTTCACGTCCATAAAGGCCATGGCCGTTGAGCGGTTGGTGGCGAGTGCTGACTGGGCGACGGTAGCGACGCGTAGCAGCTGGTCCAGGATGGAGTGGCCGGGTCTGAAGCCGGCTTGTTCGGGTGGCAGCATGCCGTGGTTGTTGAGATGGCAGTGGAGACGGCTGACTATGATGCGTTCCATGAGTTTGGAGTAGCAAGAGGTCAGGCTGATCGGCCTGTAGTTATCAGGATTAGTTTGGTTTTTCCCGGGTTTCGGGAATAGTAATACATGGGCCTGCTTCCAGTTGCGGGGCAGGTAGCCAATGGTGTAGCTGGCATTAAACAGCCTGGCCAGATGCTGGTGATAGACTGGTGGTACGTGCTTGAGTGCAAGGTTGGGGATATTGTTGGGTCCTGGTGCTGTGTTGCGGAGTCTTTTGGGTGTCTGGCTATTTCTTGCTCGGATATTTCAGCTGTTAGAGCGTTGGTGTTGTCTGGGGCTATTGCGATAGGGAGAGGAGAGGGTGGGTGAGGTGGTAGTTGTAGAGCAGCAGTTTTCAGTTTCAATTTTGAAGTCGGGGTCGAAACGGGGGGAATCAGGAGGCTGATGGATGCTTGACAGGTGTCTGCGTAGCAGCTCACATTTGTCAGCTTGGGAGGTTAGGATTTGGTCCCCATTGCAGAGAGGGTATGTGTTAATTCGGGAGTGGCCGGTCAGCCTTCCCACTGCTCTCCAGAAGCTTCGTGGGTCGCCTTGTCGCTGCTCGTCGAGCTGGCTACAGTAGGTGGTCCACTTGTTTTCCCTGTACGTCGCTATTAGGTCCTTCACCCGGCGGGCTTGGCGGTTGTAGAGATTGCGGTCGCCCGGGTCGCGTGTTTGCGTCCATGTCCGGTGCAGCGCTCGCTTGTCTCGGATGGCCGCTATGATGTTTGGCGGCAGTGCGTCTGGGGCGCTGCGGGGTAGCGGTGCACTCGGTACCGCAGCCACAATGGCTGCGTGTACTGCGGCCTCCAGCACATCATTGTACACGTCAATATCGGTGGTCGTTTGAAGGGGCATCGCTAATAGCGGTGGAAGTCTTGCTGGATGACACGCTGGTATTCCTCCCATCGGTATCGCGCCACCTGTCGATGCGCGGTCGTACCGCGGCCTCCGCTCGCGCGACGGCCGGCGTCAGCGCCCAGCGCGTGACGACAGGCAGGTGGTCGGAACCAAGGTCGGGGCCGGTCTCGCAGCGGGTCACGCATCTTGCGAGCGGGCGAGTGGTGAGGACTTTGTCGGGGCTAGTCGCGTGCACTGCACCCTGCCTGGTGCAATGCGCGTGCTCCCTTCCACCTGGACGTTGCATAGGCCGGTGGTGGTAGAGCCGCCACTAGCTGTCTGCCCCGCCTTGTTGTCGTGTAGTCCCCGAGGACTTGGTGGTGTGCATTGAGGTCGGAGAGGATAATAGGATGTTCATATTGGCGATTGATGTGCAGCAGGAGGTCTGTAGGGAAGGGAGCGGACTGCGGGGAATAGATGCTGCATATAGTGAGGCGTCGGCGGCCGACCTGTATCTGTACTGCAGCGCACTGATGCTGGTCGAGCGCCGGGTCGCTCACCTCGACAACAGGGGGCAGGATTTGTATAGGATGGCAACACCACCAATCCCCGGTCCCCGTCGCGCCGCAATATTTTATATCCAAAGGCGGATAGTCTGTTGCCCGGCGAGAGTCTTGTTTCGTTCAGGCAGATGATGTCAGCTTGCTCCTCGGCGGCCATCTTCTCTAGCTCTGCCCGCTTGTTGCGAACCGATCGAATATTGACGTGTACTAGAATGAGAGGTGCTGCCCTTGGGATTAGCCATCGCTGTCTGTGTCGGTGTCCCCGCTCGTGTCGGTTGTGATGGGCGCGTCGCTCGTTGCCGAGAACTGCGGGACAGTGAAGGCTTCACCTGTGGTCGAAGCTGTCTCCTGTTGTGCTTCTTGCGGTGCTTCTGTTTCGTCTTGCTCTGAGGATGACGAAGTCCGTGATTGTGTCTGGCTGGATGTGTGGCTGAAATGTTCCCTTATTATGTTTTGCAGTTCTTCGATTTTAGAAGTTAGGAATCGACCGCCTTTTCGAGTCGCGCTATGCGCTGCTCGTACTGACGCGATTTTGCTTCGGCGTCGCTTTGTTTGGCGGTATTTTCGGCTGTAGCGAGTCGCGCGATGCGCTGCTCGTTTTGGCTTTGTGGCGGGGGGGAGGGGGGGCTGTATTAACAACCGGGTTTGGACTTTTATGGCCTGTAGTGGCTGTGGAAAAGTTTCCCCATTGTTGTGAGCGTGGGAGGAGTGCCGGAAACTCTCGCGTTTCACTGAAAACAGGCAGTGATTGTTGTGGGATTGTGGGTTTCGGAAGTGCCGGCACTTCTTTGGGGTAGTGCGGACAGCGCATCTGCCCGTGTAGTGGTCACGCCCGTCGCATGTGGCGCAATATTTGTTGTTTTCGTTTATTGAAAACCCTAAATGTGGGCACGCGAGGGACTTATTGTTTTTGCCGCACCTGAAGCATTTGGATGCGCTGGTGCATTGTTTTTGTTGGTGCCCGTATTGTTGGCAGTTTCTGCAGGGCACTTCACGGGGGCGGGGGGTTGAGGGTTCTACCTTATACTGGCGTCCGGAGATGCTAATGACCCCCGCTTCCATTGTCCGCTGGTAGGCAGCTTCATCGCGCCACACCAGTCGGACAAGGTCACGTGGGCCGCCGGCGCCACTGATCCTATATGCTTGGGTCACTCCCGAGTCTTTAGCACCTCGAGGATGTCTGATTCCTCTATGGTGGGGTGTATTCTGCGTACCACGCAGGTCAGGGACTGGGGCTGGTTTGTGCCGGGGTTTTTTTCGGATCGGGCGAACTAGACTACAATATACACTGACTCCGTACTGGCTGATAATGAGCTGTCCCGATTGAGGATCGGGTAAGCTTTTGGAGCCTAGCTGCGACTTTTCGTCGAGTGTCCTCGATGTGGCTTTTCCAGGTTAACCGGGAGTCCATAGTGACACCGAGGTATTTAACAGTGGCAGACCACTCTATCTCTTCTCCATTTAGGAGCAGCTTCTTGGTGCGATTTTGCTGGCGATCCCGCTTCCCCAGGCGCCTCGTCAGCATGATGGCTTGGGTTTTTCCAGTGTTGAGGGTAATTCTCCACCTTCTGGCCCAGGCTTCAGTTTGCTGTAGAACCTGTTGTAGTCTGCGGATGGCAGTGGCTTTACACCTATGTGCCGTGAAGAAAGCCGTATCATCTGCGTAAAGGGCGGTACGGACTGTAGTTGGAGCTGGTATATCAGCTGTATACAAGTTGTAAAGTACGGGTCCTAGTACCGATCCCTGTGGTACTCCTGCCTTTATGGGGCGACGTGTTGATAGATCATACCTACCCTCACTCGGAAGGATCTACCTGATATGTAACTTCGAATTAGCTTCACGAGTGGGCCGGGGAGTCCCTGCTCATAAAGTTTGTACAGGAGGCCGCTGTGCCAAACAGAATCAAAAGCCCTCGCCACGTCGAGTAGCACTAGCGGACAGTAGCCGCGATAGTTGAAGGTTGTCGTGGCTCTTTCAACTATTCGCATGATCTGTTGAGTAGCAGAATGTCTCTTCTGAAACCGAATTGGAAGTCCGGAATAATACTTTCCCTCTGTATATGAGCTTCCAGTCGTCTGAGTAAGAGCGCTCGAAGACCTTGCTGAGCGAGGATAACAGGCTTATGGGGCGGTAATTCTGTGGGAATAGGCTGTCCTTACCCGGTTTGGGCACAGCAATCACTATCGCTTGCTTCCAGCAACTGGGATAATGTTGGCTGCTGAGTATAACGTTGAAGATGTCAGTTATGTGTTCTACGCCTGTTGTGGAAGATTTTTCAGTAGTTGATTTCCCAGAGTATCAGAGCCGGGAGCCTTCCTGGGATGTAGTTGTGTTAAGATGCGTCGAACTTCTTCAGTAGAGATTTCGTCGATCACATATCCGTCATCTTCAGCGGCTAGGAAGCGAGCTAACCTTCTTCGGATAGTGGCAGATTCTTCTTCGTCGTCGTCTTGGGCTGGCCTGAACTGTTTTTCAAAATGATCTGCCAGTGCGTTGGCTTTGTCCAAATTGCTGAAGACGAGGCCCCTTTCCCGTGGAGAGGGGGAAGTCTGGCACGCCGTTTTGTAAGCGCCTGGTCTCAACCCAAAGATTGCCGTCATTTATGTTGAGTGAGGCCAGACGTGCTGACCACTCCCTATTTCTGTGCTCTTGTAGCGCAGCCTTCAGCTCTCGCTGGAGACGATTTAGGAGACGCCTGGTGTCTGGGCGCCGAGTTAATCGCCATTCCTTCGCCACTCTGTTTTTGTGCTTTATCTGCGCTAGCAATTGTGGCGGGAGTTGCCGGGATTGAGGTCTTGTTACTGTGGAAGGAGTAGATCTATTTGCTGCTTCCACGATAGTAGTAGAGATTTGTTTTATTGCAGTCTCTATTTGTCTTGCGTTGATTGGTCTTAGGCGATGAAGGGATTCCGTGATCATGTTACGGAAATCCACCCAGTTCGTCTTATTGAAGTTAATTTGGCTAGTCGTTTCTGGTCTCCATGAGCCGACATCTATGTCAATCAGGACTGGAGAATGGTCAGATGATAGTCGGTTCATGGTATAGGCAGTGATGAAGCCTGCAATACCTCTGGTTATCACTATGTCCAATACATCAGGTCGGGTTCCATTCCATGGGTGGTGGGTAGGTTCAACAGGTCCCCAGACTTGTAGGTTGCTTCTGAGAGCGATTCTGTGGAGTTTTTGTCCTGCCGGGTTTGTTAGTCTTGAGTTCCATTCCGGGTGTTTTGAGTTGAAATCCCCTCCAATGATAAGCTTTCCCCGAAAGGAGAGTAGGCGGTTGAAATCCTCTTCTATGAGTTGTCTCCGCGGCGGCCTGTATGCAGAGACAACTGTGATTGGTCCAGTTGTGGTCATTACTTCAATGGCTTTTAATTCCAGTTGCTCCGTTTGTGGCGATAGTATCTCGTGGTGAGGGATGCCACGCTTTATATATATCGCCACACCCCCTCCTGCAGTTGGCCTGTCATAACGATAACAGCAATAATTTGCTACTGAGCGTGGAGGCCATGTTTGAGATGAGTTTCAGAAACTAGACATAGGTCTATGTCTTCGTCGCGCAAGAACTGTCTGAACTCACCTAGTTGTTGATGGATGCCATTGGCATTCCAAACGCACAATGATAATCCCTGAATGTGCACCTATCCATTGTGGGTCAGGGATGTCTCTGGCTGATCGATTGCAGGAACCGTCTTTACTGCGGATTTTATATCCGCGGCTAATTGATCAAACTTAGCCAGAATGAAGTTAGCATGTTGAGCAGGTTGCCTACAATATTCAATAGCTGATCCATCGTCCCGCTGCTTGCTGTTTCGGATGTGGATCTGGAGTGGCAACATTGCTGGCAGGTTTGTCTGTCGGGGCTTGTCTTCTCTGTTAGTGTTGTCCTGTTGTCCTTTTGTAATGATTTAGTTTTATCTTTACCAACAGTAGCTGTTGCATAGTGATATCTGAATTTTGGCTTGATGCTGTTGGTTATTGTTCTTCTTACTTGAGGTTTGCTGATCTTTTCCAGTTTTCTGTTGTAGTTTCTTCTTTCTAGGGGGAGGGTTCTTCCCATTCTGGTGCATGTCCTTGTTTGTTTGTTGACTTCTACTTTGGACATCAGCAGACGGTTGTTTGTCTGCAGAGCTTATGGTCTTTTTCCCATAATTCTTTTCCTGCTGCTCTTTTGTTTGCGCAGAGATGGTCCCACGCTGGCGGTCACGGGCTCGCTTAAACGCAGGACAGCCCTTGTAGCTGGCTACGGCTTCCATTGCAGTTTGCGCATTTTGGTTCCCTTTCTCCTCTCTTGAGGGTGCAATCATTTGATAGATGTGCACCAGCACATTTGACGCACACTGATGGCATATTACAATGTCGAGCTACATGTCCTAGGGCCTGGCAGTTAAAACACTGAACAGGGCCATTGGATGTTTTCAATTTCTCCACAGAGATGCGCAAGGACATTAGGTACTCTAGCGCGTATATTTTCCTGTTCTGGGGTCTGTCAGGCAGGACCACCAGAAATAGAGGCATAATATCTGAACTGCCAGGTCTCTTTAGTTGAGCCACTGTGCGTATGTCGAAGCCAGGTCTTCCAGCTCCTCCTTAATGTCGTCTGTTGGAAGGTTTGAGGGCATTCCTCGAAGTACTACCTTTAGTATTTTCTCTGCAGCTGAGGGGAAAGTGTAGTAAGGTATTCCCTTCCTCTGAAGTGCTGCGGTCACATTTAGGTAGTCATCTGTTGTGCTAAAAGTCAATTTAATTTGTCTCCTCCGGCAGATTTTGCTTGGAAGGGCTTCCCTTGCAAAGTCCCTTTAACCAGCTGATGTAGCTCTTTGTAACTGTTTTGGAACTGCGCAACAATGGGTGGTATTTGGTGCCTTTGTTGTGATGATTGATCTTGCTGCTTGCTGCTTCTGTGGGTTCGTCCTGGGTTAGTAGGTCGAACGAGTTGCTGACCTCTATAGTGGCTGGATCTAGGGATGGTGGAGGCTTACTGGTACGTCAGCCAGCACAAAGCCCTCTCCATCGGGCTGGACCAGAACCATCTTTGCGTTGCGGTTATTTTGGGAAGAATTCTTTTTACCACTACCTGATGGTGCAGTTTGGGCTCCCTTTTTGATTGTTCTTTTGTCTCTGCATGCCAGGGTGAACTTTGATACTGGAACACTGACACCTGTATTGTTGGCATTATTGTTGAGAGCTCTTTGTTCCTTTCTAAAGAGCTTAGCTTTTCCTCCTGCTGGTGGTGTGATGCTCTCTTGGAGGCTCGAGATCCTGATCCTCTAAGATAGCAAGCATACTTGAATCAAACTGTGTTGTGTCCATATTTTCATTTTCTGCAAGCTGCAGAGTAGGTACATTAACTTGGTCTTCTGCTATGATAGTCAGCTCAGCTATCTGTGAGGAAGAGGTGGCTTCCGGTGAGGTGAGATGTGCAGGCGTCCGCAGAAGATTGAAGGACATCACCATTGTTTGTCCATTGTTGCTGCTGGTACCTAGCGGGAATGTTGTACTGGCCCCGTGTTATCACCGCTAGGTTCCAAGGACCAGTGACAACCCTAAAACTCACGCCAGGGGGTTCCTCTCCCGCGGGAGAGGGCCGTGTGGCGGTAATTCCCTACTATCTCGGGCAGGGAGGGACCCTACAGCGAGAAATCCAGACTGCCGCCGCCGCGAGCGAAAACACAAAAGCGGCGAACAAAGAACACAAGCTCAAAGCGAAAACTCGCATGCGTCGTTAACGAGCATAACCGTCTATTGCTTCTGCGTCTACGAAGCTACTAATACAAGTTATTGTACAAGGCAGCCAACTTATTGAAATCAAAATGATTTTTTTTCACTCTGATTTTTGCAGAGTATTTACTTTGGCGAATTTTTATCGTATGCCCAATGAAAGAATATGCAGGCTGTCATTTATAACCTTAGGACGCTTCTCTGTAAATATAAATTTGAAATAGCGTCATCAATTTGATGTACCCATTTCAATTATGGTTCGTCGCCATAACAAAATTCTTGTCAATATAGTAAAAAACGTAGCATTTGTTCGTTGTATCACTATTTCTGAAATGAGTAATAAACACGCTTTATTACACCCGCTTTTAGAAAATTTCAATATCTATACTTCTTTAGCCAAGTTTGCAACTGAAGAACAAACCATTTTTTTTCTGGAAGAAATAAAATTAATCCCTTCGCGCTGTACAACTCCGCCAACATGCTGTGGCCTACCAATGACAGTGCAAAATGCTTCAGAGAAAAAGCTTGGCTGGATATGGAGATGTTCTTCGAGAAAAACAAAGGACGCAAAGAAGTCGTGCCGCAACACTATCAACCCGTGTGCAGCTACATTCTTTGACGGATCAACTTGTAGAATTTCATTTTGGAAAATTGTTGCCATTTTTGTCAGTTTCGTCATCGAAATGAAGATAACTGACGTTTATGATAACCTCAGGTCTTGGCAAGTTCAAATAATGGGAAAGAACTGAATTGGGGTACACTTGTAGGGTACTACAGGCTGTAGTACCCTACAAGTGTACCCCAATTCATTTCTAGTGTAGGGAAGTAACCGAAGTGATCTCGTCTCACAGCGATATTATACTCGGCGGCGAAGGTAAGACGGTGCAGATCGATGAAACTTTTCTTACCAAAAGAAAATACAATCGTGGCCGTCTTACGGAACAAATGACAATAACTGTACTGGGTTTATACTGTAAAGAAACTAATTCTGGCTTATTCTTTAAAGTGAATTAGCAAAGCAAAAAGGAATTGTGGCCGTACATCCACAGATACGTTCATTACGATACGTTGAAAATATGTACAGACAGTGGAAAACAGTACATTGGTATTGAAAAAATGTTCTTCCAAACAACAGTTCAATTTGCAGACAAACCACATTATTGGAGAGTTTGTTAACAAATGTGATAAGAGAAATACAATTAATGGTTTTGAAAACCAAAACAAGTTATTGAAGAGGAGTATAAAATGTCGAAGATCTATCAAACTTCTCCACCAATACATGCTACTATACTGGTACAGACAAAATGTATTGAACAAATATAAAGACAAAGGTTCTAGAATTATGCAATTTCTCCTGGACATCAAAAAAGTGTACCCAGGCTTCACAGATGGAGAGGTGACTTTTGAAGACATTGATCTACCCACCTTAGATGCAGAAGTTGGTTTTTTGGTTCACCCGGCAAAAAGATCTCGTATCACGATATGGATGAAAGTGACAACGAAGACATCAGTACAAAAATATCAGAAGCAGTATCTCATACCGATGAACTTCCAACTGATTTCTATTAAAATCTTATAACTTTTTTAGCACACGTAAAATAACTGAAGATTTGTAACTTAGCTACTTTCAAATTAATCAATTAATTTAAAAGAAA
>JARYHS010008074.1:85911404-85976796 GCA_031002005.1 Vandiemenella viatica | reverse complement strand
TTATTTTTTATATGTTAATTCAATGTCTCTCTGGCCACTATACAGCCACCGAGACATGTATGTTTTTAATTATCTTTTGAACCTTTTGGCCCCTTTACAACCATCCAGGTGTTTGAATGGTCTAAAGTACCTGTGGCCCCTTTAAAGACACGTCTGATTTCATGATTTATTTTATTTTCTGTCGTTATGGCCGACCCCTTTACAGTCGACAATGCAGACAGTATTTTAGTACATTCTTAAGCCACAGTAATAGCTGGAAATTGTTAGGGCGCTAGTGACCCCGCTGTCGTCGCGCCCTAAAGCAGCAGCAACTACAACAACATTAACTTTTATAAAATTAGCCTTACCACTATCATCAAGTACAACCGCCCTATCCTTTTCCTTGTAAACTTTGTAAATCTGATCTACATAAAATGGTTCTTGATTATCCTGATGCTCGGATTTTCCCTGAAATGCTTCGAATTTGTCTTGAATGGCGCTGTCATCAGAGCAGGTGTTTACTTTTCTAATGCTAAGATAAATTTTTGTTTTATCTTATCGGCTGTTTTCATTATATTGCCCAATGTCATTTGTCTGTTGTGAACGATCCACCTAATACGTTTTTCTGGCTCTAATTTGTCTTCGATTTTTAAAGTTAAGCTTCTGATGGTTTGTTCAACATTATTTATTTTAAACGGTAATTTTTTCAGTTCTCCTCTTTCTGTGAACAGCTGCCTGATTTATCTCGGAATGTAAAGTGGTATAGCATGCCATGGCTTGACGGTTAATCTCTGGGTGTGCAGTGGAGTAGCGACTTACTGCTTCACGATTAACGTCCGGTGGGCAACGGAGTAGCGCATTACTGCTTCTCAGTAAACTTCCGGATGTGCAGTTGAGCAGCTCCAATCAGCTCGCCTGTGCTAGCAAGTGTTTACTTCCGTGCATCGCTACAGTTAAAGTCGTTTCTATACTTCGGAGTGTTAATCAAAACCGCATATCAAATCTTTATCTTTCAAGTTCTCATCACTCATGGTTCTCGAGGAGCCGACACAGGGCAATTAGTTCGCTCTGCACTGAATCTTGTTCACAACGTCAACGAAACACAAGAGCTACCTTCACAACAACCTACGCTTCAATCAACTATTTCTCCAGCGGCAGCTACTGCATCCTGGGCACAATTCACCATGCCAACTACATCAGACATCCCGATGGAAACCACCAGTCCTCCTTCAGCTTCATTTTCCAAGGTAAACGCCAAACGAACAGCTGCTCCCATTAGACTCCGATCCCAATCATCTGGAATTCCGACAACCCCGCAAAAAGCATATTGTTCCTGCCTCCTCTGTTAATCGTAAATACCAAGTTAACCTTACGGCTGTGCATAACAAGTTCTCAGTGTTAGACTGTTTCCGTTGAAGATCAACGTGAGCCCACTGATGCCGCATCTGACGCAGCAGTCAAAATAGTGATCCCCCAATTTTTCTGCATGATGTTAACAATTATCAGCAAATTCTGAAAGATCTGTCCACCTTAACGAAGGATGACTTCACGACCCAACAACGTGGGTCGATGATCAAAATTAATACTAGTTCTACCACTGACTACCGCGCTGTCACAAAATTCCTAGACGAAGCCCAGCTCCCCTACCACACCTTCAAAGATCCTCAAAACACGAAGCTAGAGGTAGTCCTTCGCAACGTCCCATTCTCATTAACTGATGCTGAAATACTAGAAGAGCTTCAAGCTCGACAGTTACCAGCTACAAAAGTGGACAAGACTCCTTTACAAAAATAAAATGCCATTACCCCTGTTTGTCGTTGAATTAGACGATACCCCAGCAAGGAAAAGAAATTTTCCAACCTAACTAGTCTCTTCCATGTTATCATCTCTGTAGAATACCATAGAAAATCTCGCACAATGTACTAAATGTCAACGTTTCGGACATACAAAAAATTTCTGTCATCTTCCTCCCAGATGTGTAAAATGTCCGGAAAATCACCACTACTCACAGTGCCCAAAATCTAAACAAACCGACCCACAATGTGTCAACTGTAGGCAGTAAGCACTGCTAGTTACCGAGGCTGTGCCTATTACCTCACCATTAAAAGAAGCAAACAATCTACCCTGCCACCTATTGAACAACCCATCTTCCACTGCCCCTCCGCCTTCACAAACATCTCAGGCAACCCTCCTCGACGAACGCAATTTTCCAGCAATGCCAGGCAGCTCCCGCAACCAGCACTCTGTACCACAATGGCCTCCCAAACATTCCTATCGCCGCAAAGGAATCCACTAATCCCACTAGAACTTCCTTTTCTGCAACATTGGAAGGACTGTTAACCTCGTCTCTTGCACTCCTTCCTTCATATATTCAACATTTTTTTCCTCGCTTTAAATCATGACTAATTTACCTTCAGTACGGAGCTGCTACGTAATGACTTAATAATGAGCCTCTAGGGTTTTCTTCTCTCAAATTCTTAAGCTGGAACGCCAACGGAATTAAATCTAAGCGACAAGGTCCTTCTTGATTTCTGTCCAGACACAATGTAGACATTACTTGTATCTCCGAAACACATCTACTTCACATGAGTGGTTCACCATGCCAGGATATTCTATCTCTAGGGAAGAATCGTATTGCTGCACCGCCTCCGGCGGAAGTTGCACTATTTATCAAAGGAACACTCCACCATCCCATCTTTCTGCCAACATTGTCACACTTAGAAGCTTGCGCAGTCAGCTCTCTATGCGGAATGGACAATCCCTAACCATCATAGCCGCGTACAAACCCGCTATCGAAACGTCTCGAACAGCAAGACTTCAGTTCATTATTCACAACGACGTCTCCCTATACTAATGGGAGATCTGAATAGTAAACACTCCCTCTGGGGATGTAGAGTTACCACACCTAATGGTCGTCGCCTTCTACAGGCAGCCAATGACTGCACATTCCATATCCTCAACCCAGACCAGCCAACCTATTATTCCTATAACCCTCAATTACTACCAGACATTCTCGACCTGATACTAGTGAAACAAAGTTCCCATCCTATTCATATGCAAGTGCTACCCGAACTCGATTCTGATTATTGCCCAATAGTAGCCACTTTCGAAATAAATACCCTCACCTACTCACTTAGACCCTCACTTCTAATGGGGCGCGTCGACTGGACTAAAATTTCAACGTCATCTCGGAGAAGATCTTCACCCTAATATTCCTCTACGAAATACAACCGACGTTGACACGGCAATTTCACAGTTCACCGCAAGTATAATATCCTCTCTAAAGGCAGCCTCCTCAACCCCTCTACGTCCAGCTAGACCAATTTCTTACCACAAAAACCTACCGTTGGAAATTGTGAACCTGCTCCAAGCCAAACAACGCATGAGAAGGCTAAGGCAAACCAACGACTATAGTGGCAACATACTCGTCTCAACCAACTAAACCACCAAGTCAAGGAAGTTTGGACTAACACCGTTTCTATACTTATCAGCGCCATCTCTAAAGTATCTCTCCTCACGACGGACCTCTGTGGAAGTAGACTAAAAGGATCCTTCGCGGAACCCCTCACTATACCCCCGCTCCGACAAGCTACTTAACCAGCCATGAAGAAAAATGTGAACTGCTTGCTGATTACTTCCAATCATCCTTCACTCCAAATACAGAGCACGACGACCAATAAGCAACTGAAATAGAGAATCTTCCTAATTTTTACCCCACCGCTCTCCTGCCAATCTCGTTTACCTCACCCCAAGAGATCCGTTTCTTTGTACACTCGCTTGTTTCCAAAAAAGCCCCAGGCCACGACCAAATTCCCAACCTGGCATTCAAACATTTACCTGAAAAAGCTATAGCCTTCCTAGCATCCGTGTTCAACGCACTACTCCGCCTTGGTTATTTTCCATCCTCCTGGAAACACACGGAAATAATTGTTTTACCCAAACCCGGCAAAACCAGCCAGTTACCGACCAATAAGCTTACTTCCGGCTCTATCTAAGGTATTCGAAAAAATCATCAAGAAACGCATATGCAAATTCCTCAGACAGGCTTCAGTCATACCCACGTATCAGTTCGGATTCCAAACACATCACTCCACCACCCACCAACTCCTTCGCATCACCAAAATCATAGCAAGAGCTTTTGAAACTAAACAACACAGGGCCGCCGCCTTTTAGCCTTTTAGCTTTCGACACAGTGTGGCATGCAAGACTGTTGTATAAACTGCGCAACATTTGACTCCCCGATTACTTGTACAGAATCCTCCACAGCTTCCTACTCCGACGCACCTTCTCTGTAAAAATTGATTCAGTCACATCCACTCCCCGTGCTGTCCTAGCTGGTGTTCCTCAAGGCTCTGTCCTCGGACCAACACTCTTCAACATTTATATCTCTGACTGTCCCGATCTGACCACTTCAGCCATAGCAATGTACGCCGACGACACAGCACTGTACACCTCCCACGAAGATATTCAAACAGCTGTTCGCAATCTTCAAGTGGCCCTTACTGCCATAACTAACTGGTTGAACATGTGGCGCATCGCACTAAACTCAACTAAATGCGAAACAATGATCTTCACTCTTCGACGCCCGGCTCAACCAACTACGATCGTTATCAACGGCACACATGTACCTTGGAAACGTCCAGACGAGACGTTCAAATACCTGGGAGTTCAACTGGACCGACGACTCACCTGGAAAGCCCACATCAACTCCAAATTCAACCTCGCATACTCCCGGCTCACTAAATTATATCCTGTTATCAACCAGAAGTCTTCACTCAAAGTAACACCACTATCCTACTATGCACCTCTTTAATTCGACCTCTACTGACCTACGCCTGCCCAGGCGGGGGACGTGCCGCTGCCAAAATCAAGAGGATACAAAATCTTGCGGATCTCCGTCGATGCTCCATGGTTCGTCCGCAACTCCCAGCTGCACTGTGAACTCGGACTGCCTACCATCACGCAGTTTATCCAAGAGCAAGCACGACGCTTCTACCAACACCTTCCCAGAGTGTCAGGAGCCGCATATTACTCCCTGGGTACCAGATCCGACAGACCTACAAGAATCATCAGCCGCTTACCCCAGGCTCTTCTCTTCCAGATAGACGCTTTGACTACTGCTATTCAGACATCACTCGATAATGTTCTTATGAAACTATTTTGTTTAATGTTATTGAGGGACTCAATGAGTTAGCCTCACTCAAAGTGCCGCCCCTTTAAACGTTTACATGTCCTTTTTTTTCAATAAATGAATTTTTTTTCCACCCCAATCTGAAAAGCGTAAATACGCTGAAGGATTGCAATAACGAAATTTTTTTAAAAAAATAAACGAAAAGTGGAGCAGCGCATTACTGCTTCACGGTGAACTTCCGGGTTTGCAGTGGAGCAGCACATTACTGCTTCGCGGTGAACTTCCGGATGTGCAGTGGGGTAATGTATTCCTGCTTCGCGGTGAACTTCTGGATGAATTGAGGAGTAAACTTTAACGGCTTTACGATGTTCATCTTCCTCTTTTGTTCTTGAGAGGTCTCCCTATGTTCTTCAACTCAACTTGTGATTTATTATGAATGGTTTCTATTTTTTATGTCGCTTTAGTTGCTGCGGTTCGGCTCGAGATTTTACAGGCATCTTTGGTCTACCTCTTTGTTGCGAACAGTTCTGCCTCGTTTTGTCTTACTGAAATTGACCCCGTCAGTAAAATTGATCGAGTGATTTTGACAACAGCCAACTCTGCCATTCATTCCAGGAGGATCGTCAACAGGGAGCAAAACATCATAGTGACCGCTTAAGAAACTTCCACTAAAATGCAAACTTTTTACTGGACCACCAGTATTACCATCGAAAGAGCCCCTAAGACTACCATTTTCATAGACTTCAAACTTGAATGGATATATAGCACCTGCAGCCATAAGTTAAGATACTGAGCCATAAGTATTTGTGTCCATCATATCGTACCAATAGGATTTTGGATTTGGATAAGTCATCCCTTGCTCATCCCAACTATAGACTTCCATCTGATTCCAGTGACTTACAACATACGATCCTGTTGAGTTTTTAAGTATGGTAGAAGCAATTATTGAACACGAGAAGTATTTATTACATATTAAAAATACATATAACCACACAACAGAAATGTAGCTGAGAGCAGCTAAGTACGGAATAACAATTGAACAGTTTATACATTGGTCAGAGTATCAACTAAGCTATTAGAGAGATATTATTAAAGTATAGAAGGTAGTAATTCAAATTAAATAAATATAAACAAACGATACTTCAACACTCCCACTGAATTACAGCCTTCTTGAAACAAGTATAAACCAATATTTATATCACTGTTCAAGTAACAGCTGCTGTATTTTTAAGAAATAAAATGTCACTGGCAAAGACATCATCACTGTATCCAACTAAGTCAGTAGTATCTGGGTTAGGTAAGTAGCACAATCCATAATTCTTGCTTTCTTACAAGTATTTTAACATTTTCTTGACAGCAATTCAGTGAGAGTAATCATAAGAATGGGGAAGTCGACTCACCTGACTTACAGCAAACATAATATCTGCTCTGCTTACTATTGCTGCATGGGTAATTGTTGCCACTGCTTCTCTGTATGGGCGATTTTCCTCAGGTACTCCATTAGCCTTTAAAAATCTCACATGTGGATCAGCAGGAATACTGCTAGGATTGGCGTCAATCATATCAAATTTCCTCAACAATTGTTGTACATACTTAGTTTGGTGTATAAAGATACAGTCTTTAAATCTCTCTATTTGCATGCCAACAAAATTAGTAAGAGGGTAAATCTTCAAATCAAAATTCTTTTGCAGGTCATTAATTACCTCATTCAATACAGTCTTATCTCTACAACTCAAAAGTCCATCATCAACATATAGACAAAGATAACTTTTGATGTCATTGATTTGTCCAGTATAATCACAATGATCTGCTCTGGTTTTCACAAAACCAAATTTATTTAAAATTTAATTGAATTTTGTATTCCAGCATCTAGGAGCTTGTTTTAAGCCATATAAAGATTTAATGAGTTTACATACCATATTTGGTTTGCAGTCTAGTCCCTCTGGTAGTGTCAAAAGTATATTCTCTTTCAATTCACCATAAAGGAAATCTGTATGTAGTTACTTCAAATTGCATTATCTCTAAGTTTTGTTGAGCTGCAATAGACAGTAACAGTCGAACTGAGTCGTACCTTACTGTGGGTGAAAATTTTTAACCTTAATCAATTTCTTCAGTTTGAGTGTATCTCTTTGCACAAAGTCTGAATTTGTCACCTGAACCAGTTGGTTTAACACTAGAACCGCCGGAACTAGTACTATACTTAGAACCGCCGATGTGGTCAAAGTGACCACTTTCTTTGTAATTGCATGCTGTTCTGATTAATGTAAATATTATTGATCTTGATAACAATGTATCACTTTAATTACATTTATTAACAGTATCACTGTATTTTACAACAACAATGGGAACATAATATTACTAAAATTAAAGAGCATAGTTTACAATATTTATCTGCAACCATACTAATTGTATTGCAGTAGTTTTAAAATTAATAGAAATTAATCATACTGGAGAATCTAAGTACCCATGAATATGTTAAGAGAAAGAACAATCATAAGATATGACTATGTATGGTACCTAATCCTACTTACAAGCATTACAAACTACTGTCTTTATTACTTTATCTGTACACGGCCCACAAACATATCTCTTGCATTTACTGCACACTTCATTTGTCTTGTTTCTGCATTTCCTCGTTTGGCATAGTTTTCTAACTTTCGTAGGAATTTCCGCTTCTTCTCTTTCTTCATCACCATCTTCCTTTTCTTCCTTTTCCTTTCCTTCCCTTGTCATCCTTTCCTGATTTCTGGTTTCCATATAGACTCTACATAATTCTTCTGCTAGATTTAGGATGAAATTCCTCCTACTTATCTTGATCCCTGTCACTAGCTTGAAAATGATCCATGCATTGATGGCTGCTAAATCAAGGATATTGTGAAATACGTGGACAGGCCATCGACGAGTACCAGAGCGGACAGAATACTTCTTCATCATCTGGTCCAAGACATCTACAGCAAATTTCGTGCTATTGTAGAAGCTCACTGTTTCGGGAAGGTGTTTAGAATTATTTTGTATTTCAACATCTGTATGCATGGTACTATACAGAAGAACATTTTTGTTCTTTTTCCCTTGGTAAACAGTCAGAGTACCACCTTCCCTTTTCAAGAGAACAGACGTATAAAGAGGAGTTTTCATTTTTTTTACAGTGTTTGGAATTTCTTTTCTTGCACGGTTGATAGTGCCGACAAGACTAGTTTTCTCTTTTTCCAGTCTCTCCCCAAGTGTGACCGTAGTGAAAAAATTATCAGTAGTCACATTTCGACTCTTATTGCGATATGGAGCTACCAACTTCATTACTACTTGTTCTGGAAGTTTCTCATTAGGTGCCCTCTGTTCGTTCTGTCCCACATAAGGGAACCCATTACAAAGATATTTTGTTTCTACATCCGCTAGAAGCCAGAATTTGATTCCGAATTTATCAGGCTTATTCGGCATATATTGCAAATACGGACACCTGGTTCTGCTGGGGAAAAGTTGTTCGTCCACAGTGACATTTGATCCAGGTATGTAATTCAACTGACAGTTTTCTATAAAATGATTCCAAGTAGTTGATATAAGTGCAAATTTGTCACTTTTCAACCGTTCCGACCGTTTATTTTTTTCATCAAAACGCAGATATTTCAAAATTTCTCGAAACCTGTTTCTGCTCATTGTGTCAGTGAAAAATGGGGCTCCCCACGTTTTCGACCACAACTCATCTACTTCAGTACATCTGGCACCTAGTGCACCACGAACATATAATAAAGCAACAAATGCATCTAATTCTTCTAAAGGCAAACTCCACGAATCATTTCCAAGAGGCCGTTGTGCCTCTGCTTCTGTGCATTTCTTTATGTGTTTCAACATTGATTGATCAACTAAAAGGCGCCAGGCACTCGAAACATTATCATTTGAGACGTGCCGCTTTGCGTGTGGAGTAGGTCCCCATGTTTCTTTCAATATATTCTGTTGACCTATCCTACCTGGTTTAGTAACCCCGAAGTCTGCTACAGTCCACTCCGTGATCCCGTCCTTCCCCAGGAGTTTTGAGCCAGTTTCTGGAAGTGAACCCTTACTTTGTTCTCCTCTTCTACGTCGATTCTGTATTGGTCCAATTACAGGAGGTGCAGTTCTTGTTTTGCAGTTCTTCTTTTACCCAGGGTAGGTCCTTCTCTAGCATTGTTTATATTACTGCTTCGTCCTGGTTCAGCAACTTCATGAGGAAAGAGACAATTAGAAAGCTACAACTCATTATAAAGAAACCATACCATACAATAAAATAGCAGTAACAGAAGTAGCAGTAGAAGTGTCAGCTCTCTTATAATAGTGACAGTAATAATAATAATAATAATAATAATAATATAAGTGAATGTAAATTACCTTCATCTTCAGTCTCGGAGCTGTCACTCTCCACATTAGCGACAGGTTGGTAATCTTCATCTGTAGAGTCTTCCACAAGGTCCTCAACTTCAGGATCATTTTCAACATCCGATTCATACAAAAGTGCGACAATTTCTTCATCTGAAAGTGGCCGTGGCCGTGGTTTGTATCGCTGTGACATCTGATCCGTGTCTACTGCTCTGAGACCAGTACTCAAATAATCTGCCTCGTTTATGCGAAACCCAATAGCAAACAATGAATGACATATTGCATTGTTGAGCTTCAAACAATGCGAATAAACTTCAGTAACCCAGATATTTAGTATATTGTTGACGAGTGCTAAGAGTAAATTCGGGGAGTGACGCACAACAATCTTTAAATAATCTGTTTTGAGATTTCACGTAATGTGGTCAAAGTGACCACTCGGCGGTTCTAAGTATAAGTGGTCATTCAAAGAAAACTAATGAAGATAAAACAAATATTGGACTATTTATATGATCTACATAAACATTTAGGAAAAGTCATTAACTCACAACAGCATTGATTAGAAACTGACTGAATAATAATATGTTAAAATATAAAAAGTGGTCAAGTTGACCACTCGGCGGTTCTAGTGTTAACCTTAATGCAGAACACCCATTTACATCCTATTACTTTTGCATCCTGAGACTTTTCTATCAATGTCCATGTTCCATTTTGATGGTGAGATTTTAATTCCTTGTTTATAGACATCTTGCACTTTTATGAATCAGATGATGTTATTGCTCCATAATAGTTTTGTAGAATAGGAATTATTGTATCCACACTGTAGCACAGGTAATCCTTTTCAACTTTATCTTTTCCTTTAGAGAGCACTTGTTTATATCTAGGTCTCAGATTCATATTTGATGGTAAAGGTGTCGCAACAGTCACAAATGGTTTATACTCACTGTTAGTATTGATAACAGAGAAGTATTCAGCAGTAGTAATTGTGGAATCTGATTTGTCACTGGATCTCTCTGATGTATGATTGTCATTTAATTTAGATGATGTATCACACATTGGTTCTGTTAAATCAACAGGGAGATAATTTCTTTTGACAGTAGATTCCAGAAAAACAGCATCTCTGCTTTTAATTACTAACTGAGAAGGAGGTGTTATAAATCTGTAACTTTTGGAATTCTCACAGTATCCAACAAATTTAGCTTTCTGTGCTTTAGGATCCAATTTCCTTCGGTTTTTTTTAGGGAGATGTATCATTGCATCACAGCCAAATATTCTTAAATTACTTACATCTGGTTTTCTTCGTGATCACATTTCCTCTGGTGGTTAAATGTCAGTGATCGAGTTGGAGCTCTGTTGATGAGGTAAGCAGCAGTATGTACAGATTCAGCCTAATACAGCTAGGAAGATTAGCATTGATCAACATACATTTTGCTCTTTCCACTAATGTCCGCTTCATTCGTTCAGCAACAACATTTCGTTCAGGAGAGTATGATGTTATTGTTTGATGGATTATTCCAGCACTTTGTAAGAACTCAGAAAAGTTGTTGTTAACATATTCAAGGCCATTGTCTGAGGGTAAACATTTTATGTTACATTCTAATTGTTTTGCAACTTGCATTTTAAAATGTTTGAACTTTTCAAAAGCTTCTGACTTTTTATGGAGAAAATAAACAAGTACCTTTCTTTAATAGTCATCAATGAATGTCATGGAATATTTAGCATCTCCTAATGACATGGTTTCCATTGGACCACAAATGTCAGAGTGTACTAGTTCAAGTTACTTTGTAGCCTTTGATCCATTTAAAGGTAACCTGTTTTGTTTTCCTTCTAAGCAATTTGTACAAACTAATTTATCTGGTTTCTTGGACAATTTTACACCTTCTGCATTCTCCACTATTTTCTGCAGACGATTAAAGTTCAAACGACCCATTCGTTGGTGCAATAGGAAAATGTCTTGCTCATCAACATCAGATATGTATGCTTGAAGATTATATACATATAATATATACATATTGTTGATTAAACTAGCTGTCCCAACTATTTCATTATTACTGTTAATTATTATACAGCCCTTACTGTTGAACTTTACATGACCACCATTTCTAATTATCTGGCTGACAGATAATAGATTTGTTGACAACTTTGGCACATACAAAACATTTTGAAACAAAATTTTCTTACATTGGCCATTAGCATCACACACATTCAAACTCAGCTTACCTGAGCTTTTTACTGATAAGCATTTGTTATTTGCAACCTAAATTGAATTGATGACTGGTACTGTTTCTTCTTGTAATATATTGCTGTGATGGCCAGGTAGGTGCATAGTAGCACCGAAGTCTATGTACCAGGAACCACTGTTACTCACTGGAGCTATGAATGCAGCGGCATAGCTTGAGCTTTCCTGATTCTCAACTTTGTATTTCTTCTTTGATTTAGACTTCAACTGTGCACTCAGGTGGCCATGCTTATTACAAGTGTAGCAACGAGGTCCCTTTTGAAATTGTTTCTTGAAGCCTTTGTTGTTCTTATAATTTACGGCAAAAGCTTATGTTTCACTATCATTTATTTTTAGATCTTGTAAAATTTTAGCCTTTACGGAGTCAGCACTTATTTTCATACCAGAACTTTCGATGGCAATTATCATCGGTTTCTATGAATCTGGTAGACCGGAGAGAAACAGAGTTCCAAGCCACCCGTCGTCTAGTTTAAATCCAATATTTCTCAACTTTTGTGCTGTGGTCATGATTTTGCTAACATAACTCTTCTACATTTCGACATCCGACTAGCGTTGTTGTGCACAGATCACGAAGTAATCCCAGTCGACGCGTTAATCCAGAATCATCGAAAGCGTTAGCTAAGTTGTTCCAAACTTCCTTAGCTGCCTTTGCTTCCTGAATGTGGACGTAGTTGATTGAATCCACTAGAGAATAATTTTTGACTTGGCTTTTAAATCGCATTTGGGATCAACGTGATCATCACTCGCATTTTCAATACAATTCCACAGTTCTTCGTGTGCGAGATGGATTTTGACGACAAATCTCCATGTCGAGTAGTTTTCCCGATCGGTGAATTTTTCTATCATAGCTAATTGATTGTTTGAGCTCATATTTTCGTACTTGTAAATGCCGCGTGTTGCCTAGGTTGTAATTTTACTTTCGTCAGATATTTATCACTTTTACAAATACCTGGCTACTGGGCCCATAACCTGTTGAGTTTTTAAATTTGGTACAAGCAATTATCGAACACGAGAAGTATTTATTACGTATTAAAAATACATATAACCACACAACAGAAATGTAGCTGAGAGCAGCTAAGCACGGAATAACAATTAACAGACAATACATTGGCCAGAGATATAACAGAAATATTATTAAAGTATAGAAGGCAGTAATTCAGATTAAATAAATACAAACAAACGATACTTCAACAGATACAATGGCAGACCTGACACTGAAAGCCGACAAGGGGTTAGTTTTACAATACATAGAGTACGCTAACAAATGAAACAAACAAGAACCTTCTCCAGGCATGGGTATAAATCGGTATTGTACCACCCTATCATCGCTAAGATGTAACAATTCCGTTGGAAAATCCGTGAAGGAAGACATTTCAGCTTGAATATTTAAACACAATCAAAATTCAAGTCTTATGAAAATACGTGATAAATTTGTGAAGGACGTATGTACTCAAGCGTCTGACCATGTTCATGTTGCTCACTTAGCGATGTTATAGTTCAAGCCTTGTTTGTAACGTCTGTTTTCAAGCGTATCCCTACGTTCAGGGTTCACTTTGCAATATCCAGATAAATCACCGCTATCTGCCTCTGTATTATATAAATTTTTAGCAGTATTAATAGTCCAAAAGCCCGTGAACGCCAGACCTGTTTCCTTCCTCCATGAGACCTACGTCATAGTTTAAAGCATATATGGGCCCTCCGACAGCTTCAATCCGGCCCGCGAGAGATTCAGAAATTTCAGATACAGAACATACCTTTCCGAAGAAAAATAACCACAGCTGAGAGTTTTCGCACGAAAAATAATTTCCTTATTCGGAAGCACGTATAAATGTGAGTAGCTTTTTTCAATCATGAAAATTAATAGAAATAAGCATCGTACTCGGTTTAGAGCATGGTTGGCCAACCCGCGTGATTCATCACACTTTTTCAAATTATATTTAGTTTATGATTGCCAATGTAGTGAAAATCAATGTATTTAAAAAAATACATTATTTGTGTATCCAGATATTTCAAAATTAACTGTCGAAATTATGAGAAAAAAATTGCTTTGATTTTAAAATAATATTTTTTGCGAATATATGACAGATATTGCCTGTTTTATTTATGAGTTTACAGTTATCAGTTCGCGAAATAATTATGTTATAATCTGCGAACTCATATTGCGCGCGCATCACGGAACGTCTAATATAATATACACTATATAATTTTATATGCGGCCCGCGGAGTTATGACGCATTTCCAAAGTGGCCCGCAAGAATATTTGGGTTGCCCACCCCTGGCTTAAAGGCTGAAATTTTTTTGCGCTTGTACACTTCAGCAGGTATGAACGTTTGGCTACTATGAACATTGAGTGGTGGTGGATTTGATATGTAACAGGAAGCGAAGGTGTATAAAATTGATGCCTAGTTACGTCATAGTATAAAGCGTGATTTCTTTATATTTTTTACGGGATACTGTTAGAAATCACGTCATGTATTGCCAGACACTTTGTGCGGTGGAAACCCCCCGCCAGACACCTTCATAACTTAATAAAATGTAATTATACTTACGTCATAATATAAAACCTGAATTTTATATATGAGCCCCTTAAAGCCCAAGTGGTGTAAGTCCAATTTTTGTTTTTTTGGAGTTGATATTTCAGAAGTGTTCAGCAAGTTGCATTCTGTTTAAAGCACAAGTGGTGTAAATTCTAGTTCCCTTAACAACCTTATAGTTAGTGGCAGTCAATGCAGCCATCTGTTGGGTAAAATCTAAAGTGGTGTATATTGGAGATACACCACTGTGCCTGTAACTGTTTGCAGTTCAACCACTTGTTGCTCATCTAGAAATGTTGTAACCAGGTAAACTAAAAAACATTTTAATAACCTAGATGTAAAAGATTTAAGTTTTGATGTGTCATTATGAGCAGTGATGAGAGCAGTGTTAGTGAGCCAAGCATTTTGGCAGATATTGGAGCAACTGATGAATGTATTCCAGCACATTCTGAATTCATCTTCGCCAAGCAGAAAAAGCTCATAATGCCATGAACGAGGGCACTCAACAGTCCATTAATAATAGCTCTTACTATACATTTTCCTATGATTTGGAAAATTCTCTTCCATTTCCTAAACTATCATGTCAAGTGCCCTATTACAAATGCAATAATGTTTATAATTTGGGATGCCATGAGCTTTCCTCAAAATTAGGATTTATGTATTGTTGTAATGAAATAAATGGATCACAAAGTTCCCAAGAAATTAGTGCATGTTTGGTCAAGCACATTGAAAACAGGGCTTCAGCTGCGAAAAATGTTTTAATGTATAGTGACACCTGTGCCAAGCAAAATAGAAACTGGAATGTTGCCATGGCGATGAAACTGGTTCTGAGTGAAGCTAATAACATTGAAGTTATTGTCCAGAAGTTTATGAGAAGTGGTTATTCTTATTTGCCCAACGACTGTGATTTTGCATCAATAGCAAACTACAGCAGTATTTAGCAGATATATCGTCACAATGATTGGTACAGGTATACTGTCGTTGCAAAATCTAGGAAGAAAAATCCTTTTTACATAACAGTGATGACTCATGGTGACTTTTTGTCTGTTGGAAATCTTTTACAACATATCACCAAAAGAAAGGTTGATACGGAAAAACATCCTTTATCATTTCTACAAATGCAGTGGATCCAGTATCGAAGGGAAGAAACATTTTCATTTTTTTTTCAAAGAAACTCTTTCCAAAGAAATGCCCTTTTCAGAACTAAACTTCAAACCTGGACCTAAAAGAGGCAGACCTGTTAATCTTACTAACGTTTCTCAAGAATAACTGTACAGAAATCAAAGATCTGTAACAAAAGAGAAGAAAAAGGATATGCAAGACATGTTACCATTCATTCCACCCATCTGTCATCCTTACTTTTATAGTCTATCGACTCAAGATGATGCTGCAGACATTGGGCCACTAGATGAAGAGTAAGAAATGTATAAACAGTAGAATAAAAAATAGATGTTGCAGTAAAATACTGTATTCTTTCCCCATTCTTTAAAGAGAATCTGCCCTTGTTTATATCACAAGTGGTGTAACTCCAAACAAAGCCCCTCCCCAAAAAAAAAAAAAACATTTTAAAAGTTTTTAAAACTGCCAGCATAAGTTAGAATAACTCTTTAATGATACATTGTTGAGAAAAAAACTTCAAAACATATAAAACTAATTTTTTTATTAAAACTGCAGTAAAACATTAATTTTCTCGAAATTTGATTCATGTGAGTTACACCACTTGGGCTTTAAGGGGCTCATATGTTACTTAGACAACTATTTAAAAGTGTTTCCTAAACAGCCAGACAATTTCGAAGGTTCCAACATCCTGCCAGACATAATTTAATGTCAGCTGTAAGGAAGAGCGCAGAGACAATAGATATGTAAGAGTTGGGCTTATTGGATAATCCAATTATATTGTAATTATTTATGTACTAGACACAAAGCCCGTCAAAAATGACGGGTTTGAAGGAGTATTCTGGCAGTTAATTTCTTTTTAGTTGTTACCTAAACAGCATTGTTTTGAAATAAAGCTCAATGTGCTGTAATTTCTCGTCCCTTGTGATTTAGCAAAAGGTTTCAGTTGCGGTTTTGGTAATTGTTTTCTGGTCCAGGCCAGATCTCATCCAAACCACCTCAATTTTGAGATACAATATCTCGAGAACTAAGCGAGATATGGAAAGAAAATGTATTCTTTGTTTTCGATTTGTCTCTTCGAGTTACATACGATATCATCATAAAATTTGGCAATGGCGAAATTTTTCTTCTGTTCCAGGCCGCATTTCAACCTAACCACGTCAATTTTGAGATACAATATCTCGAGAATTAAGTGAGATATCAAAAAAATTTATTCTCTACTTTCAATTTTTTTTCGTCGCGTTACATAAGAATTCATCAACAAATTGCGGCTTCACGGTTATCGTAGAATCCCCTAACCACATACGCTTAACATGCCGCCAGAGAAACAATAGGCCTAGTTCCGTTACACGCATATTAATACATATACTTATCACATTTTAGTGGCAATAATTCATCGCGATATAAATTAAATCAAAAATCTTCAAAGATGTTTACATCTGCCTTTCACGTTATCCGTTATTCAGATCAGTATTACAGTTAAATACGGCTGAAACATGTCATCAGTAAAAAGCAAAGGAAATTTAAAAAAATTTGAACATCTTACGGCTTGCCAGGTAATATTAGATTACTAATAGAGCTAAGTATTACTCTAACCAAACTTTTCGGAACATTGATGCTCGAAATACGAAATTTTATCTGACATATCTATGGACAAAGAATTTAAGGGATACTTCTATATATCAAAAGAATATTACGTAAATATAAGCATTTAATGATTGATATGTCGATTTTAACGCAACACATACTTTTATTTCAGTGTTCTGTTAGTTAATTAATTCACTGATGCTTGGAAATGTTATTAAAATTCGTGCACTCCCGCGAATAATATCGTAAAGCGTGACGTCATACCGCAACGTCATAGATTGACGTAATGCTGTGACATGACGTCAGCATGACATGCTACATTAAGCCTATTATACTAATAGATTAATAATTATTTTTAATGAATTATTTAACGTAATTTTAATGTCAGTTATATTAAATTAAACTTTAAATTTGAATATTTTGTTAAAATTTTATTGTTTGTTACAAAATTGTCTCAGTAATAAACAAATTGATGAATAGTTTATTAATACTCATAGTAAAAACTTACAAAAAATTGGGAATATGATTTAATAGAAATGTCATTGGTTTTATGTAAATACAAAATAGATTTATTCATTGTCATCATTGTAGTCGATACTGTCAGTATCGTCATCAATATTACTGCAGTCCGTGAATTCATTATTTTCAATATCATCTTCATTATCAGTTTCTGTAAAAATATAAACAAAATAATGAGATTATTAATAACTACAAATTTATGTATAATAGTTGGAAATCACAGTTACATACCTGATAAATTTTTCCGTGACAAAGTTTGGTAGCTGATCTTCATCGAACCATTTGAAAAAATATTCGTAGTCTTCTCGTATACAGCCATTATTTTCTGGCTTATATATGCTGGGATTTTTTTAAGTGAGCATTATTCCAAATAGTGGATATATAATATGCTCGGAGAAATTGTTGTAATAGTTCCCATAGAAACTACGTAATTTTTTGAGGTCAAAAGATTCATTGATATTTGTGACCGTATATGTGTTGACGAATATCTGGAGACGAGCCACGTCAACATCAATTATCCCAACAACATTATACACAACACATATAAATTTTTGTATAATTTTAAAGACATTTTGTCGTTCATCACTATTTTCAAATAATGCAACATCTCCAAACTTGAGAAAAGCTTCCTGATATTTTTGGTTCGTTTTCAATATTTTGTACGGTTTTAATTTTCCTTTTCTAAAAAAAACGCAGGATTATAATCACATCCTGTGATTGCATGAAATCCAGGCAGGCTTTTACAAATGTATCCTCCCAGTTGTGCGTGGATTTGTTAGGTCTACACATCTTAAATTATTTCCAGTGCCTGCAAGTATCCAAACATGGGAATCATTTTGTAGGTGATGCATATGACCAAGCATTAATATCAGTATCGATACTTCTGATCACTATGTTTGCTTGGTAGTCAATGTTACATGCATGATAGATCACTTTGGTATCTGCTTCTTCATGCTCTGGACATGATAATTCATCAACAACATTTGATACAATGCTATTGGATTAATTAACAATGTAAGAATGACACTGCTTGAAATTGATGTGGATGATTTTATTTCCAATTAATGGCACCGTTTCATCAGTGACACAATGCAAGATCAAGAAATCAACAAAAGCCTGTTTAAAGTGCGAATTTTTTAATTCTATAAAATCAGTCTGTCGAACTTCATCAGGTCCGGTTATAGTGTATTGCAATTGCGTTGATTCCAACCGTTGGGATCGCAAATAATCTTTAATCGATTGTGTAAAATATTGATCTAATATCACGTCAATTCTCAACTCATGCAACCGAGTAACCATTTATACAATTTTTGAAAATGTTTTTGGAACATCTTTTATCGTATGCAACAGAAAAAAACCATCAATTATTAATACATCGATATGAGGTGGAGGCTGATGCTGGATCTCTTTTTCTAGACACTTCATTAAGACAGATTTATCGGTCTTGTAAACAGAACCATCTCAATGGCACATTGACAGAGGCACTGGAGTAATTTGGTAAGATAAAATTTTTGAAATGTCTATATTATAATCTATCGAAATTCCAAGTATACGTCCAAATAAATCTCGTTGAATTTTAACCACTTGATCTTTACCACCCATTTTAACTTTCTTCTTCTTTTGATAATCTTTAGAAAAATTATTACTACATCTTTTTATACTTCTTTCAAATCTGTTAATATCCGTAAGACATTCAGAACTGAACGTTTTACGTTTACAGTCCCCATTTTGTAAAAATATTAATAAGGAATTCTTCTACTTGATCTTAATTAATTGATCTTTCGGCACTCCCAAACTGAAGGGGTGAATAAACTTATCATATGTGCTTATACATTTTTTCTGTTGCTTGATGCTATTTTGAATGTTACAGGTATTACAGTCTGCTGAAATATCTTGGTCGGTTTGTAATCCTAATTCATGAAAAACATGACGTATTATTGTTGATCTCACATCATGGTTTCGGGCCCATCGTTGACGTGCCAAAATTGAATTAGTGAAGTGTATTATACCTGTAAGCCTTCTTGCAGCATCTGCATTTATAGTTTGTTCTAATACCAAGTCATCAGGTTGCCTTGAAAATGGTTTGGTGGTCCTTTTAATTCCGAAGCAATCCAGTTTGAATTCTTCATATAAGTCAGGATCAGTTTCCGCAACTTCCAGCAAATTATCATAATATTTAACAGTCCATCGAGCATAGTTTTGTTGATTACATATAAAAAATATATTTGTAATTTTAGGTAATACTGATTTAAAAAGTTCAAAATCTCATCTCCGAACGCTCCGTGATAGGCTTAAGTAATGATGTATAAGATTAATGTAAATCAAATAAAATTGTGGAGTTTTGCCACAATCGCCATTTAGAATTTGTTGTTTGTATATACCGTACTTATTCATTAATTCCTTCAGTTCTTCATTTTCTATTTGAAATAATGACATTTTACATTTTTGTAGCCTTTTTACTTCTTGTTTCATGTCATCTGTCATTTTTTTTTTTTATTTGTAAAAATAATTTGAAATGTAGTATTTCTAATCTTAATGCTGTCAAAGGATTTAGTGTCTTGCAACGGTTAAAGTGTTTACCATCAGGAAATCCATTCAGTGAACAATTATCCAGCAAATTGCTTTCAACCATTACATTGGTTAAGCCACAGTCACTTATGATTTAACTTACTGCTTTAATATAAGCCGTCATAATGTGAAAAGGCCCTAAATGTATAAATAAATTATCAAATCTAGGTTTTTCCGTAGCTTGGATTTGAAAGGCTAGTTTGGCTATCGCGAGGTCGTATGCTACTTGTATGTAAGGTTGATGTAAATCTACAGCTTTTTTTACTTTGATTCATAGTTTCCAGAACTATGGATGTACTAGTAGGTGATGCATTTATTGGAGTGAAATGAGAAATAAATTGTTGGGCATTATTACTATCATCAATTTGACTATTAAAACTTAACCCACATGGGAACATCAGGTAAATCCAAAACATGACTAATCATCCAGATATTATCTATTTCAGTATACTCGTATAATTGCAAATTAGTAGGAAGTATATTTTCCCTTTCATCAAACGTTGATTGTAAATCATTTGTCATCTTAGGTTTTTTAAGATAAGGAATTGCTTCTATTGACAAGGCTTCAAAAGTTCTCCTTTTTTTCTATCTGCCGAATTTTCTTCATTATTTGGAACTGGCGTTAGTGATATTTTGGATTATTCTGTAGTATTTGAGTCAATGTTTTGGTAAATAATCCGTACCGTGTCGTGAAACGTATCCTTACCACTTCTTGTTTCTACGAAACGGTAAAAATTGTCATAAGAAACACCAGTACAATGTTTAACTGACTTTTTAATCTTTTCTGGGCATAAACTAGATTTTTCCACAAAAGTATATGTTGTTTCTGTTTCTAGTTCTTGCAATGCAAATGATTTAAATTCATCAGGGTTGAGTTGCTGTTTTACTCTCTTCATAATTTCGTCCATTACGATGATGAACAACAGCGGTGATAATGCGCTACCTTGCTGAACACCGTTGGTAGTCACAAACCAGCCTGAATAGGAGTCTCCAATTTGAATGCAGCTTTGGCAGCTCTCATAAAGCATTCTAACTTTGGTGATCAAGTTCGTTGGTACCTTCCGTTTGGTCAGACATTCCCAAAGTTTATCCCTAGGTATGCTGTCATAGGCGAGTTTACTCTTACAGACGTAAAATAGCATCCAAATGTCCTAGTAATGGAATCAGTGGAGTTGGAAATAAAGCCAATGGTATGAGTATCGGGTAAGAGGTTCAATACTGAAGACAGGAGTAGATGTTTCAGGATAATGATGCAGAATGACATCAACTATAATCAACAGATAGAGAGTTAATAGGGAAAAAGGTGAGAGAAAACTGTGCTTCGGGAAAATTTAGAAAGACAACAATTAAAACAACGCTGAAGTAGTTTCCACGCTCTCTGAATGTCGTCGCATTGTAGTGGGAAATGCCGAAGTTTTGGACAACATGATTCGGGAAGCTGCGTTTATTTGAACATGCGGAACACGTCGCCTCACAGTTCTACCATAGAAAAAGGTTGAAGCATAACAAATAAACGTCAGTATTATACAATAGGGCACTGCACCATCCAGCAGTGTAGAAATCATTCACTCAGACCTCAGAAGCCTTCAACTGCATGAGTGAAGCAGTTATAAAAGCATTCTAATACGATAATAATTTAACAAGCGTGGTGAGTGAGAGGTAAAGCACTTGCCTCGCATTCGGGAGGACGCGGTTTCGAATTCTTATTTGTGTTTTATATGATTTACCCAAATCGCTACAGGCGTATGCCGGGATGGTTCCTCCGAAAGTCCTTGGTCGGATTCTTTCCCATTCCTTGGCCCCAGATCTTTCCCGCCTCTAATGACCTCGACATCGACGAGGCGTCCAAAAACAAAGTCTTGTACGAGTATCAGATTTTTACTTATAGCCGAGAACATATAACAAACTGGTCCTCCGCCTAATATAGCTAAAACAACAATGTCGGAAATTAAATACGGCCGTTATCTTTGGAAAGGTTGACAACCAGGGAATCCTCATTTAGTTAGAACTAATTCCCTAACCTTAGATCCTTCCACTTAGATCTTGATTTCACTGGAACCGTACGATCAACCACATACGTATGTCACAAAATTACCATACAAACGATAACTATAACATATGATTACAATCTCCCTTTTTTGTGCTGTGCTTTGCATTGGATTGCCGATTAAAGTTTTTGAAGATGTTGAAATGCTGATAAATCATTCACACAACTATTCACTTTGCTCCTTCGTTGTGTCTTGCAGCCGGCTATACCGCCACGCTTTCTGGATGGGGTACCACTGGCGGATTGTTGCCCGCTGCCATTCTGCAGACCGTCAACGTCATCACACTCGACTTTGATGGCTGCAACGAACTGATCAATGAAATTGACCCGGAGAACAACCCGCTTACAGAGACCATGATCAAGGAACCGCCTCCTGCAGTGTAAGTACAATTTTGTAGATGTCATAACTAAATTCTCTGTAGGTTCTCTGCAGGTACTGGAGTCAAGGTTTATTAATAAATAAAACGATACTATTGTTTTCTGGAGACAGAAATTATTAATAGTTATTGCAACAACTGTCTTTTGATAATTGACATGGGAAATTGTCTGTTTTAGTTAACACTGAAAAGTATGTGTCATTTTGGGATGACAAATTACTAACAAGGTTAAAAATGAAAGGATAAATTCTCATGAAAAATATGTCATATATGTACTGTAACTGTGTTTGTATGAATGGGTGTTGGTATTCACTGGTAATTGCTGGTCACACTGACATTTCTGATGCGTATCTATCCAACGTTTAGTGAAATTAAGGAACCTCTGTCGAAATTCCAATTCTTTTGAACAGCAAGTATACAAGTGTTTCCACTGTGCGGTGATTCCGGCGGTCTTCTTGTCATTGGCAAGGAGCTGATCGGAGTCGTCTCCTGGGGATTCACACCTTGCGGAACAGTCGGTGCACCGTCTGTCTTCACCAGGGTTTCCGCTTACGTTGCCTTCATCAACGAAAACTTGTAAAATATTTAGAAAATAATTTTTATTTTAATAAAAGCATAAAGTCTGTTCATTGAACTCTACGTTGGAAATATCCGTTAGGCTGACACATATCCAGAACATAGTTAACACGTCACAGAATATGAATTCATGTCTGTAACATATAATGTAGTGTAGTATAAAATATACGGCTTGTTTAAGAAAAAATAGAAGTCGTTAACTGAAGTCATATCCAGCAGCTAAGGATTCCAGACACAAAATGACAACAGTTTTTACACTTTGCAAGCATAAACAAGCTTTGCGGACACGCGTCTAGATTCTGCTCTCAACTCCCATGTAGTTATGAAGAAATAATGAAAGCTTGTAGTTTTTCACGCAAAAGAAGGGATCTGTTGCCTGTATGCAATCCCTCGAGAACCTTTCAATAGCTAGGAGTCTCCATAATTAAAAAAAAAAAAAAAAAAAAAAAAACATTTATTCTACTTATTGCCGTGTACTGTTCAGTTGATCAAGCCGAATTAAATTTCAGAATGATTTTTTATTACTTTACGACTCGTTACCATACAGGTCATAAGAGACTGGGAAGGAGCTGGAAGTAATTCGGGCATGGCCTTTTGAAGAAACTATCCTGGAATTCACCTGGAGTGATTTCGGGAAACCATGAATAGCCAAAATCTGGATGGGAATTCAAACCCGCAGCTTGCCGAATACGAGGCCGCTCATCCACCACACTTGGTTTCATTGTAATTCGAATTCATCCGTGCTTGGCAGCAAAAGTAGAACAGTTTGATATCTTCTGACGTGTTTTGTTGTTTGCGTAAACACACAATACAATTCAGTACGACACTCGAGATCTGCAAACATTACAGTTGAATGCTACTCCTCAGAGAGACTTGTTGCTATATTCACTCGGATCCCCAAAACGTACAAGTGTCATATTCAATCACGTCTTCAAGAAGTGGTGACCCCAGAAAGATCAACTTCGTAACATTCTTCTATTAAATTCTGTTGTTTTTTGAGCAGGAATCAATACCGGAATGACCATGCTCACAACATCCATTCTTAGGGTAGGTAGGATAAGCCAAATCTCTCACCGAGCTTGGTGGGTGAACGGTTTACGTTGTGGCCTCTCATTCGGGAGGACGCGGGATCGAATCCCCGTCCGGACATCCAGATTTGGGTTTTCCATGGTTTATCCAAATCACTCCAGGCGACTGCCGGGATGATTCCTACCATAGGCCATGGTCGAATTCCTCCCCGTTTCTGGTTCCCAGTCCCATCCCTCCTCTAATGACCTCGATGTTGACGAGGCGTAAAGCCATAAGTTAAAAAAAAAAAACCTCTCTCAGGGATTAAAACGCTCGTCTGGGCTGCCTAGACTCTTTCAAAGTTCTTAAGACAGCATCAGTAGGTTTTCCTCTTCCAAAAACACCGATTAAAGTTATTTATTCCGCAATCAGATGCAACCATTCATTCAGTACCCCTAAGAACCCGCCACAAGCCCTGTTTAGTATGAACAACTTTTATTGCTCGATTGAGGGTGTTTCTTGGAATATCACCATTATTTTACCTTGTGAAGAGTACATACACAATTTTGGTCATTATTTATCATTCTACATCTGCTTCCAATCAGAGTCTGGCGCATAAAGGCGCGTTCCCACGGCGCGTGTTGGGCAGTACGCGCCTTTCATCTTTTACCGCCTGGAGGGGGGTCGAGGCGCGTCGTCACTGCTAGCATATGCGGCAAAGATGAATGGCGTTCCCTACCATGCGCCGAGGGACGCGCCATGGGAACGGAGCTTAAGAGAGTAGGGCGAAATTTTGGCGCATGTAAAGGAGTGTTTTTCTCCCTGACATTAGTATCTCGACTAATTTGATGCAATCACGCAAATCTTCCTGTCATGGGCTAATCACTTCATCTTAACAGTCCCTGTATAACTTACGAGTATGTCCTCAATTATCTGCATCATATATTATAGTCATTGTCTTCCTCAACAATTCCTTCCTTCGACTATTCCCTTCACTAACAAGTTAAACAATCCGCGTGGCTTAAAATATAACCAACCGCATGTTTCTGCAAGTCTCTTACACAAACTTCTTTGCTGATTAATCATTTCCTAAACATTTATTAGGTTATCAGTCCCCCGAATTTTCATAATTTTTCTATCATATTTCAAACATTTCAACTTACATTGTATATAGTCTTCCTGAAGTCTATGCTAAGCTTCCACAAAGTGTTTCAATCCATAAATACAATTTTAAAAACCTCTTTCCAAATTTTGGCTCAATATTTCAAAAGAATTCAATTTTTCAGGATTTTTATTTATTTATTTTTTTGCTGTTTACATCGTTCGTGCTTCAGCCATCAATTGTAACTTGACTTTATAGGTAACATAATTTACTTACTTGTACTTCTCCACTTATCACATTTTTAATTTAATTTATACGGTTATCGCTTCCAGTACCCCTTGTAAAAGGTATTTTGAATTATATAAAATTATCGGTGAATAATTAGACAGTTAGTGAGAAGTAACGTTTCAGAAGCACGCGACTAAGCAACGTGACCAAGTCAAGTTCCGCTTATCATGCAGTCAGCGCGAATCTTTACTGTACGTAGTATTAAAATGGGCATACGAATCCAATCGAAGGATGCCACCTGCGGCCAAGGCGCCGCCACTCGAGGCAATTAAATACCTGCGGCCGCCCGCCGCAGTATAATTAGAGGCACTTACCTACCTGTGGCCGACCGCCGCCTTATAATTCGAGGCTATTATCTACCTGTGAATTTAATGATCGCCATTCCGGACCGGAGGTCCTTCTAGGTCGACCGCCCCACCCCCTCCCCCACCTCCAGCGGCGAAGTATTGCTGTTCCGGACCGGAGATCCTCCTAGGTCGCCAGGACCTTCCCCCTCGTGTCCAACATCTGACAACCTAGCAGCGTTCCGTATTGCCAGAGCTAAGGCGCGTCGAGTTATTAAGGAGAGCAAGAAGAGGTCGTGGCAGAACTTTGTGAGCACTATAAATCGTTCCACGCCTTCATCGAAAGTATGGGAGTCCATTCGCCGTATATCTGGAAGGTACTCCCGCGCACCAGTATCTGGGTTACTGGATCACGGACGTATTATTACTGACGAATGAAGCATAGCGCAGCTGATGGCGGAGAACTTCGCCGCCATCACTTCGTCCGATAACTTTGATCCTCGGTTTCAGCGACGAAGAGTCGCTGCCGAGAGGCGCCCGCTGTGCTTCGATTCGTCGAATACAGAAGCCTACAACTGCCCATTTACATCTTGGGAGCTGGAGTCAGCGTTAAACAGCGCAAACGACACTGCTCCAGGGCCTGATCTGATCCAGTACCAGATGCTGAGGCATCTCAGTAAGGATGCTAAAAAGTACCTTCTAGATATTTTTAACGACATTTGGACCGGAGGACACTTTCGCGACTCGTGGAAAGAAGCAACATTAATTCCCATTTTAAAACCTGGCAAGGACAATTGTTGCCAGGTAGTTATCGTAGTATTGCCTTGACTAGCTGCGTGGGGAAGACACTGGAGAGGATGGTTAATCGCCGCCTCGTCTGGTGTCTCGAATCCCGTAACTTGCTGAGTCGCTTCCAGTGTGGATTCAGGAAGTTCCGTTCCACCTTGGACAACCTGATCCTCCTGGAGGCGGCAATACAGGATGCGTTCATCCGCAGCCAACACCTTGTGGGTGTTTTTTTCGACCTTGAAAAGGCCTACGATACTACCTGGCGGCATGTGATTTTAAAACAGTTACATGAATGGGGTTTTAGGGGAAACCTACCCCGTTTTTTAAAATCATTTTTATCTGGTCGTTGCTTCCGGTACCGAGTCGGTGGTGAAGTGTCTGATATTTTTATTCAGGAAAACGGTTTCCCTCAGGGGTCAGTTTTAAGCGTTATACTTTTTGCCATTGCTATTAATAGCATAGCAGCCATTATAAGGAGTCCCCTAAGGTACTTCTTATATGTGGACGACTTTTTAATTTTTATTGTATCGTCCAGTCTGAGAAGCGCTGAGCGGCAGTTGCAACTCACGCTGAACAGGCTGGATGAATGGTCGGTGCACACCGGTTTTCGTTTCTCCGCCGAGAAAACCCGGTGTGTACTTTTTACTCGCAGCAGAAGCCTTTTACCAGAGCCTCACCTTACCCTGAGGAACACCGTTTTAAGTTTTAGCGATACTGTTAGATTTCTGGGCCTCATTTTTGACACCAGGCTTAACTGGCTTGCGCATCTAAAAGATGTGAGAGCCAGGGCCTTAAAATCTCTTAACCTTTTAAAATGTCTGTGTGGCAGGTCATGGGGCGCTGACCGCTCCTGCCTGCTACAATTTTACAGAGCCTTTGTACGGTCACGGTTGGAATACGGCTGTATTGTCTATGGTTCGGCACGGGACAGCTATCTGCGTATATTGGATAGTGTCCACCATGCTGGAATTCGGCTCGCCACAGGTGCATATCGCACCAGCCCTATTGTCAGCATTTGTGCTGACTCGGGCGAGCCGCCGCTTACCATCCGCCGGCTACTCCTCATAGTGCGATACTACCTGCACCTTGCCATAACACCTGGCAGTCCCGTGCACGACATAGTGCTCCATCCCAATTACGAGCGGCTATATACCAACCGGCATAGAGCCACTAAACCGTTCAGCTACCGTACAAAGGCTATTTTAGAACAATACGGATTCGAGCTTCCTTCCTTTTATCACCAGGGTTGGAGTAAATCTCCTCCCTGGCTTTTAAAGAGGCCCAGAACAATTTTAGAATTATCGCGGCACAACAAGCTGTGTACCGCGGATAATGTTTTGTTCAGACTTTTTAGAGATGTTTTAAACCAGTATCACACGTTTACCCCGGTGTATACGGATGGGTCTAAGCAGGCTAACGGAGTTGGTTGCTCCGTAGTGTTCCCTCGAGCGACTTACACATTCAAATTGGACGGCAGGTGCAGCGTTTACACTGCCGAATGCTATGCCGTGTTGAAGTCGCTCCAGCATATGAAAGTAATGCGCGAAAAGTTGTTCATCATATGCTGTGATTCCCTCAGTTGTATTCAGGCCATAGGAAATACGTATCCAGCAGATCGTCTAGTCCAGGACATCCAGGACGCCCTCCTTTCCCTTCAATCTCGTGGAAAGGAGGTGTTATTCTGCTGGGTACCGGGCCATGTGGGAATCAGAGGGAACGAGGCAGCTGATCAAGCTGCCAAGTTAGCCTGCGACAAGGTCAGAACCGACTTTGAACCGGTCCCAAAGTCAGACCTTGCCTCGGCGGCGAAGAGATTTATTTTTGATGTTTGGCAGAGGCAGTGGCTGGAAGTTGAGCATAACAAGCTCCGGCTGGTCAAACCGACCGTTCAGCCGTGGAGCAGCTCCTTCCAGCGGGCGAGGATGGATGAGGTTCTCCTTACTCGCCTCCGAATAGGGCACTGTCCTCTGACACACAGCTTTCTTCTCCGCCGAGAGGACCCTCCGGAATGTGATGCTTGTGGCGTACCTTTGACGGTATGCCACATTTTAACTGAATGTGTATTGTTTTTAGATCTAAGGGCAGACGTTGGCTTAGCCAACCATCTGTCCCTTATTTTAAACGATGATCGTGACAACGTGGCTAAGGTTTTAAAGTTTTGTTGCTTGGCCGGTCTTGTCCCAAAAATTTTGGGCAGATCGGCCTAGGTTTTAAATTGGATTGGTGGCCGTTTACAACCACCAATCCAAGTACTGATTTTACGTGTGACACTGCTTATATGGCTGGTCCTTGTACAGCCAGCCAGCTAACCTTTTTTGAACTGATTGGCCTTTCTACAGCCAACCAGTTATTGTATGTAATTTTATATTTTATATTCTAGTCTTAGTTTTATATTTTATGTTGCCGTCTGTCTGGCCGATCTCTTTACAGTCGGTCACGCAGACGGTTTTTTAGTTAATATGTTAGTGTTTTATTGTGCTGTAAAGGGGTCGGCCACACAGACGGCAATTTTGCCACGTTGTAACGTCTGGTTTTTGTTAGGGCGCTAATGACCCTGTCGTCGACGCGCCCTAAAACAACAACAACAACAACAACAACCTTCCCCCTCCACCGGAGCCAGGAGCAGGCCTCTAACAGCTGTATAAAAGAAGCGGTCTCAGCAGGAACTAAGCCAGTTGTGTCTGAACTTACACAAAGACAATCTCTTCGCAAAGCATTAAAGATTTGCTTTCCTTCGATGACGTGAATCTACAAGGTAATTATGTTTATAATACATTGCTAGTTTCAATTATTCAGATTTTTTTATTTAACAAATTTATGCAGTCTTTTAAACTATGCTATCTTTTTTTAGAGTTACGGTCTGAAGGAACCACTACTGATGGAAGTCTGTTGGTTTTCAGTTCCAACTAATTGAATTGGGAATTATTTGATATATGAGTTTTTCTTAAATCATTTAATTAATATAGGTGGCATTTTAACCTATGCTACCTTTAAACTTTTTAATTTTACAGATATTCCATCTGAAGGACTTAAGTCTGAAGGTCTACCCATTACTAGTACGTATGATGTACCCATGCAACTGAATGGTAAGTCTCACTTTTTATATATATATTCATATATTCTATATAACTAGAATACTAGCTATATACTCATTGTTTTCTATCGTTTCAGGTCCTTCTGAAGGAATGCCCGTACCTGCTCAACCCATGTGTTTACCACCTGCAGGATCGGAAACTTTATCCAGTACAGGCTTGGAACAGGAATTATTTGATTGTGAGTACATTATGCTTTATATTTTTGACATATTTTAACTTATGTTACCTATTTTTTCATGTCATGTTTCAACCTATGCTTTTTTTATATAGATTTAGCAGAGTTTGATGGTTTACCCAGCACCAGTGTCTATGATTGAGGACAAGAATTAATTGATAGTGAGTACAATATGCATAAAAAATCTATTTATTAAATTTATGTAATGTTTTAACCTATATTATCTTTTTTTATTACAGATTTTCCGCGGTATGAGGAACTTATTATACCCAGGAGGATTCAATCCATACAACCGAATGGTAAGTCTCACTTTAGTATTTATTCATACATTCCATGTAACTAGATGTTAGCTTTATTCTCATTGGTTTCTATCGTTTCAGAACGGCCCGCGGGCAAGAATGGACCATCGCGTCCGGACCTGCTCCACTCATGTGGAGACCATGGGAAATGCAGGACTCAGCCGACAGGAGAACCCAACACCAGGCCCTAGCAGGCAGGGCTCAGGAGTGGCAGGTCCTAGCAGGCAGCAGCAACCAAATACAGTAACATCATATGCAGCAACGAGTGGTGAGTGTCCTGACGCAACGCGCTTAATCCTTGAAGATAGGCAGAGTGCTTTTAGAAATAGAATCTACACCCGGACCATTCTTAATTCTGAAAATTTTATTGGACCACTTAACTTAATTGATGAATTTCATAATCGATTGGCAAATAAAGTCCGCGAAATTGTTAGTAGCCAATCCACCCCGGCCGTAAAGGTTCAGGTTGGGCTGGCAACATCTTTTGCAGTTCAGAAGGAGTTAAATATCGTATCCACAGATTTGTATTTTCTAACTAATATGTGTGAAGTCACAACCAGCAATCACATGCCTGTTTGGTATAAGATCTATGTGAAATCGGAGATCGCGACTAAATTGGAAGAGCTTAAGGAGAGAGATTCTGGCAAAACCCTCGAGCGATTAATTTCCCTCGACATAAACATTGTTCATTTTAAACCTTTCTACCGAGGGTCTTCCCATGTTGCTCTGCCAGTTAATATCCAAAGAAAACGGACTGTAGTCAACGTGTGTAACGATGATGAGTTATGTTTTCTATGGACTCTCCTTGCAGTTCAACTACAGAAGGACGAACATGCAGACCGAGTTAGTACATATAGGGAAACATTTGCAAGCCATGAATTAGATTTCTCAGGTATTGAGTTTCCAGTAAAACTGTCAGATAATTCCAAATTCGACAAGCAAAACCCAGGCATTGAAGTAAACGTTGTCAGTCTGGATCTTATTAAAGGTATGAATAAAGTTGTCGGGCCCTTACTCTTAACTGCAGACAAACGTGATAACCACATCAACATGTTGTTGTATACTGACATCAGTGGGAAATCCCATTACCATTGGATTCGCAACTTGTCGCAGCTAATTAGTTCTTCATTAAGTAACCGTCATGGTAACATGTCCATATGTGAGAGGTTTCTGCGGCATATCAGTCGCGAAGATCTCTTGTACCATCACGAGATCAATTGCGCAAGGGCAGATCCAGTAAGAGTAGATTTGCTCGGCGATGACGATAGAACCTTAAGGATTTTGCACACCAGCAACGTGTGCCCGTCGTCGTTTACGCAGATTTCGAGAGTTTGTTAGAACCTTATGATTCTTGCAGCCCTCCACCCAACGCCTCTCAATCAACCAATGTCCAGAAACATACCCCATTCTGTTCGGTATACCAGGTCGTTTGTCCTGACGTACCTAGTTTATTCATGAGTGATGAATTGCCTGAAAAAATTCGTCACCGCGAATGTGAATAGTGAACTTTTACAGTGCTGAAAATGCCGGAACACATTGAGTTGCATACATAAAGTACAAAGAAGGTATAGTTAAATATTTTGACAGTTTTGGTGACCATTGGAATTGCAGCGGTACTTTTCAGGCAACAGAATACTGTACAATGTAAAACGTCACCAGGAATACGGTACACATGCCTGTACACTTGTGTCTAAAGTTCTTCTACGAAAATATTTGAAATCGGTCTTGCATGAACCTCGGTCAGAGTAACACATGTCTGTGACACTCTGCCTGTCTGTTAATAGCTCAGTCTTGAGTTGTGATTACTTTCCACGGATAGATGTGAGTCAAGATGAGTATACAGTCGGGCTAGTAGATTTTCAAACATACAACTCGATCCCGAACATTGACGACTCAAACTGTAAATTTCATCACTTGAAGGAAAGGCTGATTGATATACCCACAGGATCATACGAAATTGACGACTTGGCAAATTATTTAGCTATACAGACAAATAACGAAAAATTGATTATTAGAGCAAACAACAATTTGCTTAAGTGTGATTCGCCAACACCTTTGGGAATTGACTTCTGTAAACCAAACTCCATTGGATCATTGCTAGGTTTTTCGAAACGTGTGTTAAAACTTTGATTTCATTCATCAGACAGCACTGTGCAGATATTAAAAGTTTACGCCATATGTGTAGAGTACAGTGTCCGTACAGGAAATTACGTCAATGATAAGTTGGGGCATACACTACATGAGTTTTATCCAACAGTACCGCCAGGTTATAAGATGGTAGAAGTCCCTGCAAATTTCAACTATTTACCCATCACTGAGAAAACAGTCAAAAATATCCACATTAGAGTTGTCGACTAGGACGGGGAATTTGTTGATTTCAGAGGAGAAACCATTATTCTGAGACTACATATAAAGAATGGACGCTCGTTATAACAAGAAGCGACAAACTCGTGTAGTTGTCAGTCGTGAACCGATAGTGAAACGGTTAACACCTGCAAACGTGCTCTACCTACAGTCATTAGGCTATACCGTAAGGAATGGATGAACTACTTGATTTGAGTTCTAGTGTGGAATTTGATGAGTCGGTGACTCGTAAACAGTTCCTGACTCATCAACCACATACGCCATCCACATTTAATAACAATGACGAGATTCGGATACCTATTCAGAACCAAGATACATATACAGTGCCGGGCGAAAGTTATCTGCATATTGAAGGTAGATTCGTCAAAGAAGATGGAACTGGAGCAACAAATTCACTTCTCACAACCAATGCTACTGCATTCCTGTTCGAGGAAATTCGTGTAGAACTTAATGGTCACGAAATTAACCGAATTAGGAACCTTGGTATTACAAGCACACTAAAGACGCTAATTTCTGGCGATCCTCAACAAATTTGGGTGCTGAACAATGCAGGATAGAGTCAACGCGATCATGGGGATGGTCACTTTGATGTATGTATACCATTGAGTATGCTTTTAGGTTCTTGTGAAGACTATAAAAGGATATTTGCAAATGTAAAACAAGTACTAGTACTGATTCGTGCTAGAGATGACACAAATTCATACAAACAAGCCAATGAAAATCCTCAAAATAGCAAATTGATTCTTAATAAAGTCGTGTGGGTGATGGCGCACGTGCAAATAGGCGACAGAGAGAAACTGGCTTTGCTAAAGATTGTTGAAAATGGGAAACCACTACATATTTATTTCAGTTGGGACCTGCTTGAGTATCCTGTACTTCCTGTAAGCAAGACACAAGTTTGGACTTTGAAGACAACAACCCAACTGGAGAAACCTAGGACAGTAGTTCTGTGTTTTCAAACGAATAGGAAACTTAACACGGAAAAAAGTGCAGCTGAGTTTGACCACAGACACCCCCGTAATGCCAAAGTGTTCCTATACGAGGTAGTGTTTCTGTACGTGAACGTGAATTTAGACTTTAAGAAAAACAGAACAACTGTACTGTATGACAAGTAAGCCGGATTCGAGCAGTCTTACTTTGAACATGATCATCCCTCACCACTACTACTAAAACGTGAAGAATTTGATGCAACTGCACCTCTAATTGTAATTGACTGTTTACAACAAAATGAAACCGTTAAGACTGGACCTGTAGATGGAATTTGATAGCAGTGAAAATTTCCCTGCCTACACAACTGCATACTGTCTGATCTTGCACGGTCGTGTTGTAGAATACATTCCTCTAACTGGTGTGGTGCAGAAGCTGACCTAAAACAGGATAGCACCCTGACGTTCTGGCTCATTACCATGCCGACCATCTGCCTGGACGCACAGGGCTTCAAGACGAAGGATGGTGTCTTTATTTTCAAAGAAGTTGCTATGTGTGTAATACGATTTGACAATATAAACGCTACACATTGCATTTCTGTATCGTCACCATCACGTAGAGGTGATGAACCAACTTTCAGATTGTTGACAGATAATTACCATGGAATACCTTGGAACACCGATGGTGTGGCCTTTAGTAAAGTATGTACTATTCTATATGCAATCACCAATGAAGACGACTATTTACGTTAAAAGACGGGAGAAGACTCGATGGTTCCAGTTGATTATCCGCAAGAGAGTCTGCTACAATATAGAAGAGTTAGGATGCCCGCCGCTACAAGAACTCAAGAAAAATAATTTGACTAAGCTTTGATTTTGTAATGGTACGTGCGCAGCTGATAATGTATTTTTAATGGCCCAGTGGTGGGTGAAATAAAAAGAAATAAAATCAAATAAAATATGTTATTTTATTCAAATATTCCACATACAAGTCACATATTCATATCCAGGCACCATAATTTTAATTACAATATTTTTGACATCATCAGATACTAGCAACTTTTTATACGCATTTAGTTCAAGTCTTAGTAGTGCATAATCCAATGATGAACTGTACTTCACTTGAGCTACACGAACATTATTAATATGCATATCAATTAACTTTTGCACTGTAGCCATGTGATAGTCACGCATCACTTTATTAGTCAAGATGTACACAAACTAACTATAATATCTTGCAACCAGGTAGCCCCACTTCTGCTTGACGGTCAAGGTGCAGGTCACTGCCGGCTGCGCGTCGATGAGGTTCCTCCATGTTGAATCGCATAAGAAGACGCTGCTAGCAGGATCATCATTAGGGTAAGAACAAACAATTTTCACGCCGGCAATCGTTCGGCAGGAGACGCTGGGTTCGCCGAGTGGGACGTTGTCAGTGCCAGTGTTGAATAAATCGGACACTGCGTCCAATACCTGTATAAGGACTTTCCATTCTTCATAAGTCAGTTTAATTTTACTGTGTCCCACTTTTTCGAGACTAACAACAGGTTCAAACTCATGCTTAGACAATAAATGTATCGTGAAACGTTTTTGAGTCACCAGCGTTGAGCTGATAAACAGACGAGAACAACAACATTAGATGAGGCATGGCTGGAGACTGATGAGAAAGCGGCAGGTGGGTAGCTTATCAAGCCACCAGCACCTGGCTCCGGTGGAGGGGGAAGGTCCTGGTGATCTTGAAGGAGCTCCGGCAGGTAGCGGTCTACACCTGGCTCCAGTGGAGGGGGAAGGTCCTGGCAACCTTGAAAGAGGTCCGGTCCGAAATAGCAATCATTAAATACACAGGTAGGTAAATGAATCTAGTTACAAGGTGGCGGGCGGCTGCAGATAGGTAATTGCCTCGAGTGTCGGCGCCTTGTTGGCAGGAGGTGGGTGAGGGGGCGGGTCGGGTGGCGTAGAAGGAACTCCGGTCCAGAATGGCAATCATTGTATACACAGGTAGATAATAGCCTGTAATTACAAGGCGGCGGACGGCCCCGTAGGTAGGTAATTGCCACGAGCGGCGCCGCCTTGGCCGCAGGAGGCGGGGCAGGGGGTGGGGCGGGCGACCTAGAAGGAGCTCCGGTCCGGAATGGCAATCATTAAATACACAGGTAATTAATTTCCTGTAATTATAAGGCGGCGGGTGGCCGCAAGTAGCTAATTGCCTCGAGTGGTGGCGCCTTGGCCTCAGGAGGCGGGGGAGGTGGCGTGGCGGGTGGTGGCGGCTTCCTTTGATTGGATTCGTATGCCCATTTTAAGACTGCTACTATAGAAGGCACTGACCAGCTGAGCTATAGATTGAAGAGATTAGAATTTAATGGTAGGCGTCAGTGTAATTTACGTGCGAAGTAAACGCACGGGAGTCACTCTCAGTTTGTCATGAGCTGCAGAAGAGTTAATATGAGTAGTTAGTTATCAGACCGGTTGCGGCTCTCCTAGCGGACTCCAGCTTCATGGCCGAATAAACTGTAACACTGCAGTCGAGTCTTGTTACAGCCATTCTTTATAACACCGAATAATCCACCATTGATATTAAGCACTAAGTAGTAACTGTAAGATGCTATTGCTTCAACTACCATTGAAGATTATCGGTTCTGGCCTAGCAGTATTATATATACGCATGTAACTGTTCCAGTCAATTGGAATAATAAATGCGTTGAATTTCAGTTAGCCGCTTTGTTAATTCACAGACGTAGCTAGCCATCCCAAATACAAGCTTATTATTTAGTTGCCCGACTTGAAGACCTGGCGTCAGAAACCATCTTGTCAAATTATATTAACTGCCGCAGCAAAGTGCAGGCTTCGTCGAAGACCCGAATCCGGGCAGAGGATGCAGTGGACGAGACCGCCGTTATGTCGCAAAGGTCAGTAACCCATTTCCGCCACCGACTTCTTCAGTTCGCACCTCATAACGCCCACTAAAGTGTAAACACTATATGTAGTCCAAATTACTCTCAAAATTTAGTAAATAATTGATTATCTTCACTCCTTTCTGCTAACACGACAGTGTTGTCAGCAAATCTCAGCATACTATTTACTTTTGCTTTGATACTTATGCCACACACAAATTTCTCTATTACTTAACGTCTACTTCCTTTACCTTGTCGTACATAATTTTTTTACTGAAGTTTATCTGTCCTGTTCTATGCTATTGTTATAGCCCACCTACTGTTACACGGTTTTGATTTGTTCCATTTTTTTCTGAAATATAGAGTTCTTTGAAACTGTGAACATCTTTTCCCTTCTAAAAGTATCAAAAACTTTTCCAAATTCCACGAAAACTATAAAAATATTCCTATTTTTCTTGATCCGCTCTTCTAGAATTAATCGTAAGGTCAGAGTTTTCTCTATTTATAATGTAACGAGCTTGAAAAAGTGAAAAGTGAGTATTGTATCTGGTCGTAATAGACAAATTAAAGATCAGTGTGCGGGACACGTAGCTTGAGAAGGGGGTACACATCAGTACGCGGTAACGCACGAACAGGACCGAAGTGAGGCGAGGCGGAACGTACAGTATGTAAACTTTGGTTGTACGAACGCTGTTCGCCGAGGCATCGAACAAGACGGTATCCGTCCACTCGCACTCGTTTGTTCCGACGAGTTGGCGGTGCTATGTAGTTAGAGCGTGGATATGGAGCGCGGCAACAGTTAAACAGTGGCTTGTGCTTCAATTGCACTTACGGTTGATGTTTCTCGAAAATAACTGCAGCATCTAAGAATTTTTGATTTTCCCAAGCGAATCATTTAGAAACATAAATTTCATTCCGACCTGAAAATAAATTTCTTTAATTGTTTAAAATTATTTTGGAAACATAAAACTTAATATTTAAATTATTAATTAATAATTATTGTAAATATTATTCTAGAATACATTGAAATATTACTCAATTAAGCTTTAATATGTTGTCCTTCTTTTCATATATATAAAACTAAATTGTTTCAAATACTGAATATTATGGACTAATTTACCTTTGCCTGTTCTCACGTCGTTAAGAATTTTTATTTCTCTTCTGTGTGAGCCTGAAGACTTCCCATTTTAAAAAAAATTAAACAAAAAATAGAAGTCAGTCTATTCTCCGGTAAGTGCACATACGTTATTATTATTATTACTATTACTCCGCGATTCACTATAAGTGTGTGGCGGAGGGTGCATAGCACCTATCGAGAAGGGTTATGGTTTGGAAGGGTTATAAGGGATATTGCAGGAGGCGCCCATGGGCTATTGTGAGGAACCATCCCCGCATTCGCGTGGAGTGATCTGGGAAAACCATGGAAAACCCAGATCAGGACGTTGTGCCAAAGCATCCATTTTCTTAATGCATTATGTTAAAATTTATTGTCCTTCTACAGTATGGAACGCCTTTCATACTCTTTAATAAAAGATAGTACCTTTTTGTTGTGCCGATTCATGATTAAAAATGGTCAGAACAAAACGAAAAAATGATAGCGAAAAACTCCTTAACTCCTTAACTCACAATGTGCCTAAACGTCGACTGAGTGCCAACCTGGCAAGGTGAACGAAGGAGGTATACTCACGTCTAGAAATGCCATTTCCACATATCATGCGCCGCAAGCCCGAAGTCTCTTTGAAGTAACGACTCGGGACGGATGGCAATGGCTCCTTTTATATTAAAGAAACAAAAAGTAAACATCGTTTTAACAATAACCTGTACTTCCGTTTGCACTGAGAGAAGATATTAGAGTAGGTTCTGAAAGTCTTGTAGAGATACTCCATTTAGTGACGTCTCATATATATATATATATACTCTAAAGCGTGAAAATATAAGCGCTAGAGAAGGATTAGTTGTTAGTTTGAAATTTTTGGCAAGTAGACAAACGTGTGAAGATATGAAATTTAACTAACCGATTTCACCTCAGATGCTTTCAGACATTATTCCTGAAACATGTTGGATTATCTATAAATGTCTAAAACACTACGTTCAGGAAGAAGAAAAGACTGCAAGTGTTACTTCATGGTCCAATTCCTTGTAAATTCCGAGCAAAACTTGAAATCCTTCCTCCGCATTTTGCGGTTTATGAAGTTTTTGTTGTGTTTGTCCCACAATTGGGGAATATTCTTATAAATTTCGAAAATATTTAGACATTTTTAATGACACGGACGACTTTTGGAACGAAACGCACTCGCTCCCTGCTCCAAGCTGAATGAGCCGAAATTGTCTCAATCGTTGCAATCGCGCTACGCACGTCTCAATTTGCTCCCTGTCTGCAGACCCAATTTGTTTGCTTACGTGGCAATCTGCAGGGCCCATGCCCGATTGCCACTGCAGATTGGGGCCGAAATTGGGTCGCCTGTAGCCGTCTTATGAGTTCCAGACAGGGATTATAATAAAGACGGCTTAGGTTCTCAAAGAAGTGACCGCAGGACCTTATCATAAAGAGAAACTGTTTTACAGATTGGCCAATGAGTGGAAAGAATCGAGTGCACGAAAGCTTGGTAACGCGGTGCGCGAATAGCTTTAACAACAAAGTTATACGGTGTGTAGTATTCTGCTTCCATTGCATATCGCGTGCAAGCTGATGTTTGAGAGATTTCTTGATTCGTTCGCCCAATCCCTCCTGCGCGGACGCAGGGAAATTCATAGCATTTTGTAGGAGGGACGTAAGGTTATTCCGGACTGTTGAGACCAAAAAAATGCTGCCTGCCCGTTATGTGGAGTGTCAGATGGAATCTTAGCCTGCTACGACCTTCGGCCCAGCAAGGGGGCTGGCTGTGACAAAGAGAGAACAAGAAACCTGCCTACAACGTCACAGGGCCAACTGATAACGATCATCCGGTAGTACACGCCGAAAAACAAACCTCACTAACAAACAACCGTAACAGTCTCTGATTGGCAACTATGCTAAAAGGCCGGCCTCGGTAGCGTAGGGGCTAGAGTGCTAGCTCCGCGTGCCGAAGGCCGCCGGTTCGAATCCGGCCGCGGGCATGGATGTTAAGTGTTGTGTGTCTGTGTGAATGTCCTGTGGCGTCCATGCACTGAAAGCAATTACAATTACCTTGAGCTGGCTGTATGGCCTCCGTTGCCAAATGCCAAAAAAAAAAAAAAAAAAAAAAAAAAAAAAAAAAAACCTATGCTAAAAGTTCATCCATGACTATCCAAGAGTTATTTGCTGTTTAGTGTCAATAAACGATCATTTCATTTGTTAATATTAAAGTAGATAAAGTCCTGATCTGTTTTTTGTAAAGTCTATTAAATGAGCCTTTTCTTGTGTTCTTCCAAGTAGAATTATCCCTTCCTCATCGATTTGTACAATTATATAAATTTTAATATTGTTAATGATTAAATTAAGGAGAAATTATTTAATTAATGTGAATTATTTGCATAAAATTAAAATTCATAAATGTTTCCAATTGTAGTCCGGTTTTGTCTAACACAAGTTGATATTCATTTAATACTTCTTCGAGTTTCCTTACTATTGTTTTGTATATTATCTTAGTAATATGTTTAAAAGCATGTGGCGATTGACTCTGCGCAATAATTTTCATATTTGTCGAAATATTCTTTTTTCGAGAGTTTGAAAACAATACCTTTATTAGAATTTGCAGTAATCTCTAATTTTTTTATTTCAATTTAAAAATCCTTTGACTTCTCATATAAAATTTTTGCAAGAATCTTATAAATTCTTACTGCGATACTGAGCTAAAATTTTTCAAATTCTGCAATCTCCAAAATTTCCTCCCTGTTCCAAGGAGGTTTCAACTCTGGTATACCTGCCATACTTAGACGTGCCAGAAGAGAAAAGTTGTCTTATTAATTCTTTCCCAGCAAGAGATAAAGTTCTTTTTTTTTAATATATCTAATTATGTACTTGATAACCTTCAGATATGATTCTAAAATTGCGAGAGTGAACACATGGGTGTTTTGTTTCTAACCTTCTGAGATCACACACTATTCATAACACAGTTGGGCTTTTCGTCTTTATTTTCAGGGATAACAATCAAGAGTGTGAGGCGGTATCAGTCATCTTATTAATGCAGTACACAGGACCGGCGCTAGGAATTTGGGGCCCGGGATAAATTGGCGATCTTTTTTTTTTTTAGCTATACAAACTAGCCGGGCGACAATGATCGGATTCTTGGCTTCAGCCGGCGGGCCCGGGTACATTTGACCCGCTTGCCCCACCCCCCTAACGCCTGCCCTGGCAGTACATTAGTTTCAGTCAAGCGTGGAAAGGATTAAGGTAATACAGATCTCTGCCATTTGGTGAGACTTTTGCATCACTATTTGCTGGGGTTAGAATTTTTATATTCCAATGGTCGAAATACCCGATGTACTGCATAATAATTGTCTTGGATAAATTATTTTGACAACAGAAAAAAAATAGGGCATGTTTCCCTTGTACTTTTTGTACTGCAGAAAAATATTCAAAGTGGTTCTCAAGAACCATGATGTTGCTTTATACCACTCTCCAAACCCACGATGATAAGAGACAAGCAGTGTTTGTGGAGAGAACAATTAGAGATAAGAACTGCAGAGGAATGCAAAGATTAAGGTTTCTGATAATTCAGGGAGTAGGTTGTAATGGGTATGTTGAGTGGAAGAGGTTATCTCAATAAAGAAGTGACTGGTGAACTGCATCAAACCAACTGAGACACTGATGGCAGGAAAAAAAATCACAAGAAAACTAATTGTTCCTGATGTGGGTAATCAAGAGGTACTGGATACCATGAATTCTTCACAGGCACTGGTCTAGAAAACTACAGCCCTCAAAACGGTGGCTGTCTGCCGAAACCGATATTTCAAGGAGGCAGTAGTGTGAAGCAGAACTTTATCTTTTCTGAAACTATAACAATCAGATTTCTACAACAGGAGAACTATTTGCCGGATGTCCCTTAGATGATGTAATATGTCAGTCTTGATACTATTACAAGATTTAATGTTATGAAATGAAGTGTAAATTAGGATTCAATGTATGTTCGCAAGAATAGAGTGTCGTGTTCGCTGCAGACAAGTATTTTGCATGCAGTCCTTTTACTTTCGGAGAAGGGTGTCCTGGCTAATAATAAACGTCTGTCGAGAGCAGTGTTATGTATTGGATGAAGAATATAAACTGGCGTTGTGTGTCGAGAGATTTAGTGTTGACAGTGGTTTATATTGGGGCTAGTAACAAACTATAGTGCGCCTCACGAACGATGGCGGGTCGCGCAGAGAGAGAGAGAAATAGGAACGACATAGAATATGCGACGTTACCGCGTTTAACTATTCGCTGTACACTTCTAAGGCTAATATCACACGCTTCATCAGTTCTCTCCTGAGCTCTGGCAACGTCGCAGTTCGGCCATCTGGCTTCTGTTTCGCACTTAAAATGCTTATATACTTTAAAAATTTGCTCTCTGCTTTGTCTACGCAGAACCTTACGCTTTTGTTGCTTGTCTTCCATTATTTAGACTAGGAATTATTGCAATGGTCACTGATTTACAACCGTATACTTCCCAAAAACATCACATTCGACACTCGTGTTACCACGACAGGCTCTGGATTGTTACTGAATGTGATTGGCTACTGGCAGAGCGATGACGTACATGCGCAGAACCTCGCTAAACTGGGCCGCCATCGTTCGTGAAGCGCACTATAACAGTTTTTTACTTGTTTTCATGGCACACCACAAGGACCCGATGTGTCGGGACTGAGAGGATCGGGGCGGTGCGAAGCATTCTAGTGTGAGCTTTGAAAGCGAGAGGTCTCTGGTACGAGCCTCACAGGGAATTCTGGTGTGATCATCTGCGGCTCGCCTGCTCTCGCGCAGTTTTGCTGTCAGCTGTTGCACAGAAAACCACGGTACTACGGAGGACATAATTGTATGTGTACTGCTTCTCCACCAGAGGACGCATCACCCAGCGGCATTATCATCCATGTGGTAATCTTCACTGAATTCTACTGTTCACAGCAAGATACGGCATTTATAATGAATTAGATCCAGAGCGCCTTGATTGACTCTAACTTGTTGACCTGTTAAGGAAGTGTGAACTGTTACCATTTAAGTGATTCAGTAAATAAACCTTCATTTGCATTTGTTGATGACTAATAAAATAAAATAAAAATGTATAATCATTATTTGAGAGTTAACTGGGGTTTTGATTTTTTACCATATTCTCACTATCACTACCAACTCCTCCTAAAATTGTTTTGATGCATAATTTATGTAGATGCTCAATAATTTTAATCTTCTAATAACCTGTGACTTCTGGCTCCTAACGTAAAAGGACAAATTATTATCATTCATTAATGTGGAGTTAACATAAAAAATCGTACCAGCAACTTGGAACATTACAATAACTAGAGAATTTTTACGTCACTCTCATAGTTAAAACCAACAGTAATCTCACATTGTTGGTACTCCCATCCAGCACACAGTCATCTCTCCTTTTATAGATAAGATATTCGAATTAAACGCAGATCTAGTTCCCGGTCAGAGTGCCCTCTCCTAGACTGATTCTATGATTATCTCTGACAAGACGTACGGGAGCTGTTCACTGAAAGCTAATTGCTGGTATTCTGAAGATGTTGGCAACACGCAGTCCCACGTCTTTCTTTAGACAATTACTGAATTGTGATCCGGTATTTCTGTATCCAAAAACGTGAGTTTGGGATCAGTCATTTTTTGTCGGTCGTCCTTCCATTCCTTTCTCACAGTTCTTTGTCTGGCTTAAGAATCCCACGGTTTAATCTTAATACGATTGCCCTCAGTACGGTGATAAAGGTATATCAGTCCGATTTGTCATACGATACTTAAGGTCTCTCTAAGTGGTCACGTACCCGCATTTGCTTGAGATGTTTTGTCTGACGCGTATCACATTCCTCCTTGTCTGGCACAGTGGTGACAATAGAGTCTTAGCACGTGAAAGTTGGGCATTAAGGTATAATGAGGGGTAGTCCGTTTTATCTAATCCGAGGGCGTACAATGGTAGATTCCTACAAAGTTACCAATACATTATTACTGAAAATTAGGTACAATATTTCATAAATTTAACAATTATAGTACCGTCTTAAGTTAATGGAATCCCTTTTAAAATGATGGACCATCTTTTAAATGTTGGTTCTGAACTCCTGGCCGTTGGAGTGAATCTCCCAAATCAGAAAATTGTACGAGCGATGAGTGTCTTTAGAAACATGGTTTCATGGCGATATAAATCTAGAATCGACGATTCATCACTTTCATTGAGATAGTGAATTTATGTATTCTGCAACTGATTGCGACAAAAGAAGTTTTCAGCCAGCAAACTAGGAAAAGCTCTATAAAATACTGAAAGCTCTTCCTTCCGTGATTGATAATACTGCTTATATACTTTACATAAGAATTGTAGCCATAGAAATGCAAGTTAAATAAAATGCTAGCATGACCACTCGGATAAGTTGCACCAAGACTTTTCTCATTCTGTTTTCGTTCTGATACTCTTTTGTCAGTGGAAACTTTTGTAATGATTTTGACAGTATTTCTTTCATCTTGCTGTAAGATCAATTGCTGTGGTTACTTTTCTGTGTCATAATGTATGGGGTGGAGTAATTTTTGAACAATCTAGAAATAATACAGTATTTGGCTTTTTAGTCAGTTTCTGATATTACATTGTTCGGTAGTGTCAGAAATAAATTAATACCGCCTTTCTTCACAAAAATGAATGTTCTTCATCTCTAAATAATCGTTATGGTTGATTCCTTTTGGTTTCTGGTTATATGGGTGTTCCAATTTTAATGCAGATTCACTGATGTTACATGAACTGCAGAATTTTTTCTCCCTTTATTTATAAATATTATTGGATGCTATTTATTCTGGAATCATTGAAAATCATTAGATTCATGTGTAACAATACCTTTAAGTTCTGTTAGCTACCAGTGGTGGCTGTTACGAATGGTGGAAACTTAAGTTGTTATTTTCTTCGCAGGTTTTTAAATTACACGTAAAAAATTTACCCGCCCGCGTGGCTGGTTGCATTATGACACCACTACACTGTGGAGTTACAACGGGAGTAGTTGCCAGTCCTGGGCCCTCCTGATTGCGGTTTTTTCGCAGTCACCTAGGTGAATTTTGAGACAGTCTCCAATATCCGCCTCATCAACTTCACATTTTACAAACACTAATACACGAATCATAGAAAACATATGTTTCACAAATCACAGACAGATAACGATATTTAAGCTTCCCCATTGTTCCATGAACTCAAAATCCCTGGTTCTAACTACCCAGTGGAAAGATAGACCAAACTGTTAATTCCAAACCATGATGAGAATAGGTCTATTAGCAAAAAATAGCAATAATGATACCTAAAACATGATACTGCATAGCAATTATGTAAGATGCTATCATTTTGTGTATGAAGATTTTGCAAGTATTATTGTTATTTGATCCTTTCTCGATAAGGGCAGTTAAATGCCTTACAGGTGATTCTTAAATGGCTGTTTCCACTGGATTTTGTATCAGTCATCTCGACTTGTTCTTTGGAATGAAATCTATTATTTCTCGCTATATAGTCATATTTTTGCGTTACTCTAATGAACTGTTGAAATGAAATACGAGGTAATAAACGCACAACCCATCAACAGAATTGATGTGATGAGATTTAGGATGACAACGAGTATCGGGAAACAGGTTATTTGTACTGATTGTTTCAACGACACATTTATTTTAATGGGAATGCAAATTAATTCCACCCTAACCAAAATAGAATGAGTACCATTTTCTGTAGAAGACTGTGGTGAAACGTAATTTATCATAACATCGAACAATCCAGCATTTGATTATTGGCATGGAGAAGAAGGAAACGTATGAGAATATTGTAAGGAATTTCTGATTAGCAGAAAAAACGAGCTGGAAGCAAACAGTTAGAATTTTATGATAAATATAAATTAGTCCTAGCAAATATGTTATTTAATAATCATATCCGTAGCATATAAAAAAACTGAATCGCTCAGAAAACAGAAGTAGGTATCAAATACGTTTCATAATTGTTCAGGGGTTCAGAATCCAAGTTCTTGATGTTAACCGATATCCTTGAGTTAATATAGACTCTGACCACAATCTGATAGTAATAAAGTTCAAGAGGATGACGAAACTACACAAGCCAAACAGACTTGAAGGGGTAACACTAGAAGAATCTATCACGAAATAGAAATTCGCAGAGATAAACGTGAATGACTTTCAGATAAATAATAATGCAACACACTGAATACGTATATAGTAACACTGGTAATAAAATAGACTGCTTGAAAAGAAGTGTGCCCGTGGCCATGAATTACAGAGTAAATTTTGTAGCATCAACAGCAAGGGTGCTCGTGGTAAATATCAATCAAACACCAAACAAAACGCTGACTGATGTTAGGAACACGGTGGTGCTTTATAGCGGGTACTAACTGCACCATAGTGAGCAGGACATAGATTTAGATATTTACTATGCAGTAGCTCAAGTTTTATGGAGAAAACTGGACTGTTTTGAAAGAAATCAGGTTACATGATATGATCAGATTTTCTCTGAATTTGTAAAATCAGAAGGAGAATAAGTAATTAATAGTTGGTTGCAATCCAGCAAAGCGGGATCCAACATCATTAGACAGACTAGCGGATCCGAAAATGCGGCGAAAACGCATGTCAGTCTGCGTGACTCCCTACCCCACTTGGTCTCTGTCGGATGTATTGCACTGTTTGCCTCGGATATGTGAAAACTGCGGATATGTGAAAACTGCGACCAGTGAAATTTACGGCCAACCTAAAATCTGCGAAATCTGCGGCCAATACCTCTTCTCTTTGTGTCATGCCGCGCCGTCCTAATCACTCTAAACGCCCCTTTAGACGATCCGACCTGGTCTCACTAAATCGTGGCCTGGAAGTTTTTACGTGAACAAATCATTTTACATTACACGCCCGAAACAGCCAAGCTAGTTTCTATTTTTTTTAATAGACACGCAAATGTTTCACAGGTTAAATATTCTTTCTTAGACTTTTTTCGCACTCGTTACTGAAAGCTGAATTTTTTGCTGATCTGCAACACTGTTCGGAAAATCCAGTGCGGTACTAACTAAATCGGAGTGGCCGAGGTCGTCTAGAGGCGGCCATACACGATCGCTCCATCCGTCCAAATGGAGCGATGTCACTCCATTATCGTGTCGTCTGTGGGTAAATTTGATGTGGATGACGTTAACCCACAACTGCTGATGGTAGAATATTTTTGTCCTACACTAGTTTCTTATCTGCTTAACGTCTCTCTAACAGCGAGGTCTTTAGACACGGGAAAGGATGGGGGGGGGGGGGCAAGGAATGGGAAGGAATTCCGCCATGGCCTTTTGAAGGAAGCATCCCGGAATTTGCCTGCAGTGATTTGGGAAACCATGGAAAACCCAAATCTGGATACCCGGACAGGGATTCGAATCACCGTCCTCCCAAATGCGAAGCCTCCTGCACTAGTATTGTGAGGCAAAGGGAGATTTTGCATGAAATCTACTACGATTCTGTAAGTATCTGCCTCGTTATTACAATTCTTTTCTACGTCTTTTAAGCAAGAATAAAACTTGTATTTTAATAACAGTTATAAACTATAAAACATCTGTACTATCAACCTGCTGTTTAGAAACATTGGCTACAAACGCAGCAATCCGCTCAGAGCGCCGGTGGGGCGGCTTTTAACAATACAACCAGTTTGATCCTATTCTATAATAAACATTGTTGAGAATTCTGGCCGCAGATTTCACTGGCCACAAATTTCACTGGCCGCAGTTTTCGCGACACCGAAAACTGCGACCAGTGAAATTTGCGGCCAACCTAAAATCTGCGGCCAATACCTCTTCTCTTTGTGTCATGCCACGCCGTCCTAATCACTCTAAAACGCCCCTTTAGACGACCGGACCTGGTCTCACTAAATCGTGGCCTGGAAGTTTTTACGTGAACAAATCATTTTACATTACACGCCCGAAACAGCCAAGTTAATTTCTCTTTTTTTTTTTTTTAATAGACACGCAAATGTTTCACAGGTTAAGTATTCTTTCTTAGACTTTTTTCGCACTCGTTACTGAAAGCTGAATTTTTTGCTGATCTGCAACACTGTTTGGAAAATCCAGTGCGGTACTAACTAGATCGGAGTGGCCGAGGTCGTCTAGAGGCGGCCATACACGATCGCTCCATCTGTCCAAATGGAGCGATGTCACTCCATTATCGTGTCGTCTGTGGGTAAATTTGATGTGGATGACGTTAACCCACAACTGCTGATGGTAGAATATTTTTTCCTACACTAGTTTTTTATCTGCTTAACGTCTCTCTAACAGCGAGGTCTTTAGAGATGGGAAAGGATGGGGGGGGGCAAGGAATGGGAAGCATTTCGGCCATGACCTTTTGAAGGAAGCATCCCGGAATTTGCCTGGAGTGATTTGGGAAACCATGGAAAACCCAAATCTGGATGCCCGGACAGGGATTCGAACCACCGTCCTCCCGAATGCGAGGCCTCCTGCACTAGTAATGTGAGGCAAAGGGAGATTTTGCATGAAATCTACTACGATTCTGTAAGTATCTGCCTCGTTATTACAATTCTTTTCTATGTCTTTTAAGCAAGAATAAAACTTTTATTTTAATAACAGTTATAAACTATAAAACATCTGTACTGTCAACCTGCTGTTTAGAAACATTTGCTACAAACGTAGCAATCCGCTCAGAGCGCCGGCGGGGCGGCTTTTAACAATATAACCAGTTTGATCCTATTCTATAATAAACATACCGCTACAGCATTGTTGAGATTTCTGGCCGCAAATTTCACGACACCGTTTGCCTCTACCCTTGCACTTGGCATTTGACTCGTATGAACAAATGTTTGTTTTTGTCAACCTTCTTTGGGTGGTGGGAGGGGGGGGGGTTTAGTAAATGGATCCACTTTTACGTATTCCTTAAAACTTACGTTTGTTTTGTTTATACATTTCTATAATTTGAGTTATGTTGCGTATTTAGTACGATATTCTTACTCAGTAATAAGTATTTTTTATGTGTCATACAAGTCATTTGTATTTACAGATAAAGTAGGCCTAATCGTGACAACTTCCTGTATTTGTGACTGAAAATTTGATTATTCGTTGATACGAAGCTAACGTTATTGTAATTTTAACGATTGCATACCTTCTTATTTAGCAGTTATCAAAAGGCAATTGTAGCCTATATCCTTTGACTTGCGACCGCCGCCTCAAGGCGTTTCAAACACTTGTTCTTTGAAGTAAGCCGCCTGCTTACATGTGCCGCTCTGGCTTTCAAAATCCCTCTTGGGATGATTTGGTCAATCGACCCCATACATTATTTTTGAGTGAATAGTAGGGATGGCGATTCTTTACGAAAAAGATCGATTCTTGAATCGATTCGAATCGCAGTATGGAAAATCGATTCGCAAAAAAATCGAGGTCTGAAAGATCGATTTTCTAAAAATCGATCTTTTTCGTTTTGCTTTTTGAGTACGTAGTTTCAATACAAATCCAGAATTATCGATCTTCTATCATTTTTAAACTATTTAAAGTTTTTTTTTTTTTATAACTAAATCAAAGCATCAGTTATACAAAAAGACATATATTATACAAATTTATCGGTTACATAAAACAATTTTGAAATGATAATTTACATTTCCCAGTGCTTAATGTCCAAGCTTTTCAAGAACAACAGTCTGTCCAGTCTACTAGGTTCCAAGCGATTCCGTTCATCACTTGCGATGTTGCCGGCAATCGAAAAAAGGCGCTCGCAAGGTACTGATGACCCAACGATACACATATACTTCATGGCTGTTGAATAAACATGATGGTAAATTGATTTTTTTTGTTCTTGCCAGTAAAGAATGGGATCATTCTTGAGGTGTACAACTGGTTGCGATAAATAATGTTTAAATTCTTCGTTTAAACCTTGTCTTTCTTGTGCATGTGCATTACACGTAGAGAGTTGTTTTTTCACAAGTAACTTATGGAAATTCCAAATTCCTTTTTCTATATCATTATCTTCTGCTTCTTCCTCATCACAACTTTTTTCTTGTGGGAGTTGTTGCTGCGATTTTAAATCTAGAATTAAAGTATTTATTTTATCTATAGCTCGAGAACATGCTATTTTGTCAGCAAAATGAATTTTTTTAAATCTGGGATCTAAAATTGTCGCAGCTGCTAACAAATGAACTTGTTCGACATGTCCAAATCTCTTTTTCAAGCCTTCAATAATTAAAGTTCTTGTTTTAGCACCGACATCAGTTGAGGTTTTCATTGCATTATATGTTTCAGTCAGACAAGATACGATTGGTATAATTTTACTGGCTGTAACATAATCTTCTCCTGATATTTCTTTTGTTATTGTTTCTAACGGTCTCAATATATTTATGAACTCTAACTGCTTTGCAGTTAGCATTGTCGGTGCTTTTGGGTACTTTAGTAGTATTGGCGCAATTATTTCTGATAACTCAACAAATCGTTCCAGTTGGTAAAAAACAGAATTCCATCTGGTACATACAGACTGAATTAGCGCCAAAGGCTTTGCTTTGTGTTCCTGAGCTTTCTTCAGAGAGTCAGCAGCATCTATATTATGCTTAAAATACGTAGTAATATCTTTCACAGCTGTCAGCAAATTTTTGGCTTCTTCCAAACCATCCTTACTTTCAAATGGTTTTGATGCTACTAAATGCAAGGTGTGAGCAAAGCATGGCATGTGTTTATTTTTTCCATATACATTTGTTACAGCTTTCACAATGTTTGCCCCATTATCAGTGATAAATGCTATCACTTTGTTAGTTGTGATATTCCATTTTTCGGTCATTTTATTAATTACCTCAGCTAAATAATCAGCATTGTGAGGTTCTGTTAAAGCAGATACACCGAAAATTATGCTCATTAATTTATTTTCATGTATACAATGACCAGTTAAGCCCATGTAGCTTTGGCTATTATGCGGGTCGGTCCAGACATCTGCAGTTAAACATAATGCTTCTACCGATTGTACTTTTTGTTTGAGTTGTGCTGAAAGGACGTCATGTTTATCGTCAATCATTTGCGTAATTGTTTTTCTAGTTGGAATTTTATATAGTGGTGCCACTACTTTCATCAAATAATTGAATCCTGCTTTTTCCACAGTATTCAGCGGCAAACCATCCTTTGCTATCATGAAGACTATTGCATTGTTTATTTGTCCACGCTTAACACCATTATCTAAAAATAAAAAATCATTATGATAATTGTATGTACTGTATGCTCCTCAACTTCAGATTAATAAATTCAAAGATACCAGTTTCATACCTCCAAATGCTTTTATGTTTGTTAAGCAAGATGTAAATGTTTGCTGTTTGAAGACTGATACAGATGCAGTAGAAGAAGCCACACTTTCAGTATCCGAATTATCAACATTTCGAAGATATGCAACGTTGTATGTCTTATCGTTATCAACAGCCTAAAGAAACAGAAAAATGCTATTAAAGAACATTCCTATTTCTTAAAACTCGCGTAGGGAAACGAAAAATGCCATTAAGATATAAGGAATACAGGATTCACTGACTCGTACATTTCCATCACCATTTCGTGCAATACCACCACTATCACTCTTCTTTTTTTGACTTATGGTCTTGATGGTTGGGTGACGTCTTAACAGATGATTTCGCAAATTTGTCGTGTTCCCTTTAGTTTTCACTTCCAGGTGACAATATTTACAAACTCCCCCTAAATCTTTTTTTATGAAATGATTCCATAGATCGCTTTTACGCGACATCCTGAAAAAATATATCGACAATCTATTTGTAGAAAAATAGCGGGCTAGACACTTCACTATTTTGCATGTAAATGAAGGACATATTTTTTGGTTATGTAGATGAATAAACATAAAGCAATAGAAATCAATTAAGAATTACACATACGCATCTAATATTTACTAGTACAGTGAATAAACTAATACAAACGACTTGCATGATTGAATCTGGCGATAGCGATTAGCATAACAATTAACAAAATTAAATAGATAGCATTAAAGTAGATAACAAACAGCGATTACTTACCCTCAAACACTTATTATTCTATAACAAGCACTACAAAAAATCAGTATTTATTTCTCTATACGCAGAACACACCAAATTCAGTCACTCAAGACTTAAACAAATGATGCAATGTCAATGCCAACAAATACAACAAAGCAGAGAGTAAAAACATATTATTTCGTTCTTAGATCGCCATGCCTAGAAAGGCGCACGCTTGTATTATGTAAACAATTGAAATTTTAATTGTTGTTTGAGTATGCATGTTCACATTATTGTAATATTGGCGCCGACATCAATAGATATCTACGCAAAAAATGTAATAAATTAATAATTTTGTTAATAAACTTTATAATAAAAATAATAGCTTTAGGTATATCGCTTATAATTAGTGCATTTCCATGTTTTTTGTTTTATCAATACACTATCTTATATCTTTAAACGAGCAATTCTTGTATATGTATATTTCGTATTTAGATAACGTTCTGTTTTTTAAGTTTATCTAAATAAGTGTCTCCCCTACAAGAATGCGATTTTACAAAATATGAACAATTCTTTCACTTGGTATCTTGAAAACGGCTCTAACGCCATTTCGTAGACGATTCAGGTACCAGAAAGACTACTAATAGTTTCTCTTTGATTTGAATGAATATTTATACAAACAGTTCTTGTATACTACCTGACCCGTGGAAATACTAGTAGCATTGCATGTTTAACTGTAAAACATTTTAAAAGGAAGATTAAAAAGAAACTTCTTTGAAAATCATATTATCAGTTATAACGTAAAAAGTGGTTTTCTTTAAATACTACCAACTTAATTCAAAAATATTAAACTAGAGGAAGAGATCGCGAGTCTCGATTTTCAAGGGTGAAATATCGATTCACTAGATCGATTCAGTACTAATAATCGATTTAAAAAATCGATTTTCTTGTTCGAAAAAATCGATTCTTCGATTAATCGATCTCAGATCGCCATCCCTAGTGAATAGTATGCGTCCTTTCAACTCCTTGTTATTATTTCGACTAAAGGCAAAAAAAAAAAAAAAAATTATAATGAAGTTTTCATGTGTGTATCACCGAATTGTGTTGTATAAACACCATACTTTCACGGCTGACTTCACCGTCTTCCTCATGTATGAAATTTCGTGTTTTTACAACGCAATCCGGCGATACACCAGTGAGAACTTCATTGCAATTATACGTCGAAAAAGTCTCCTTTCTTACATAAAAAAATTAATTTCCAATCAAAAAAAAAAAAAAAAAAAAAAAAAAAAAAAAAAAAAAAAAAAAAAAAAAAAACAGTTGTTATGCCACTTGAAGTAAAACTGAAATATTTGACAGTTTACGTCTTGGTGAGTAGTTTCTCTTAATAACATTGAATCAACTATAAGATCAATCAAGAAATCAGGAGACATAACGGTGGATCCTATAAAAACAATTCTTGTAAAAATAGATAATTCACTTTGTGGAATAGAATGCTTCCTCTCGGTGTTATACATCATTTTGTAGAATAATAATAATACTGGTGACGTGGCCATTATGGATACCATGCTTTCAAACTGATGTGATTTATTGCAAGTTACATAATATGACTTAAGACTGAATATTTTGCATTTTTGATTATTTATTTAATAATTGATTTAGATGGTTCAAATTTTTGTTAAAAAATGTAAAGCTCGAAATATTCTTAAGACAGGCTAAAAGATTTTAATGTCATTTTACTAATTAAAATATTATTAACTGTTAATTTTTATCATTTATCATTAAAATTTATTTATTAATTTAATTAACAAACGTTTATTATTTAATCTGTTAACACTTTAAATAACTGTGTTTAAAAAATATGCGTTGAAAACTCTTAGCGGCAATCCCGTGGGATTGGCGCAAATCCCGCAAAAATCCCGCGGGATTGAAAACACTGCGGGATAGCAATCCTTAGTTATATGAGTACGAAACAGGAAGTTTCATAAAAGTATAATTTGTATCCTCCCAAAAAATGGTTGACAAAGATGAAAATTGTCGTTTGGGAATATTTCATAACTGTTTGGGTAATTCGCAAAAGTATAGGAATAAAAGTGAAAGAGGTATTAGACAAAAATTAAATTCATCATCAACGATTAACTTCTGTTAAGGCCAGCCACAATACTGGGATATATTATTTTCCATTGCTATAAGTTAAATATTATTTTCCTTTTAAATCAATAATTTATATAATATTTCCATAGTTAAATAAATAACTAAAGATAAGTGGCCAATAACAATAGTTCAAAAAATACATGAAAGAAGTTTGCAAGACTGAAGAATGTTGTCAAAACACGAGTGCCAACAATAATTATCAATAAGACGATATCAGGAGAAATGTAGTCAGGAAAAAATTTTGTATGGGGAACGGATATTACAGCCAAATCAATTTAAATTTCGCTCTTTGAAAATGTATTCGCTTCGTCAGCGTTTACATATTATGGAGCGTCCATAAATCACGTGGCTCCATTTTGGCCTCCTGTGAATCCCCCTCCCCTTCCCCCTGCACGTAGCCCGACGTGGCTTTTATCTCTCCTGCCCCCCTGTCCACGTTGCACGTAGCTTTTTTCCCTACTGATTCCAGAAGACATTTTGTACTGTTTTCTTCTGTCAGACTATCGTAAATTACATTCGAGGATAATTAAATGACGGAAATAAATATTTACATGCTGTTTTGTGTTCTGTATCTCGTAACAAATTATATGAACGAGAAGCTACGTGGTGGCCTGGCTCAGAAACACCGTTCCCCCCATGTAGGCCAGCGTAGCTTTATGGCCAACCCCCCCGCCCCCCCCCCCCCCACTAGACCGAGCCACGTAGTTTATGGACACTCCTCTATGGCAGAAATTGTTGAGGAAAGATTCACTGCTGGTTCAATAAATAAAAAATGTGATTTAGGTGAATAATGAACTTTTTACTGCTAATTATTACTGTTGTCTCTCATTTGGATTTTGGTATGCACAAAAATAATTTTTATTATACCTTTGTGTATCGATATTAAGTGAGAAATGATACTTTACGTCAATCCTGCTACAACACCCATAGAAAGAAACATGAAAGATTCTAACTGGTTTATAGGATATCTGCACCAGTTAATTTTGTTAAAATAAAAAATTGTCAAAATAAAAAATCTTTTACAGAAATGAAACGAGATCATGATTCTTTGTGCAAGAGCAAGCAATTTATTTTTATATAACAAGGGATCACAATCTGTCCTCAAGTGCTTAAGTTCAAAATCCAATCAAGATATGTGAATCATTCCAGTGCCCAGGTACTTGAGTGCATAGTGACAAGGCAATAGTTCTGTAGATATATACCGGCTGTGGTCCCGGACAGAACCAGCATTCCTGTTCACCATGTTTAAACAGACTCTTTTAGTTTTGGCTCTGGCAGCCTGCGTGCTGGGTAGGTACTACAGTACTAAAGTTAACAAGTTTTAATACTAATAAACACAATAAATGAATGCTCTAGCAATAATAAAAACCAGAAAGATATTTCTGAGATGGAAATCAATGTCTTCTTGATAAACGGGAATTTACTTAAGAGTAACAACTTAATAACTATTGATCAAACCTTTAATGGAAGATACCAACAATGTGCTCAAACCTAAACAATGGAACTGTTTCAGGTGCTTCGCTCCCGCTGCGTCGGGTGCCTCACAGTGGACCACAGAGGAAGATCGGCCGAATTTCTGGTCGCATTATTGGAGGCGAGAACGCAACACCAGGTACTTGATGATTGACTGCAAGATTAAAAGAATCATATCAATAAGAAGCTATTATTTTCTTGGTCTGCCACGAAGGTTACAGTTTCGGAGACATCTGTGTATCTCTAGCAAAAAAGTTTATGATTTCAGTCAGTACTACACTATGTTCAGACAAGAAGGGCGGATCAAGGTCACTCCGCTCTATCCCCACCCCGCTACCCCAGTCCCTACAGGCGAAGGGGAAACAGCTGCCGCGCATGCGCAAACGTCATCACGACGTATGTGGTACAATATGTTGCATCTAATTTGATGATTTCTTCAGAAAATCCAACATTTTAACTATTTGTCGTGACGAAAATGAGTAAATCGTATGTCATAGAAATTTCGTGTTTACCAATTACAATTTCATATATTAATAAATATAAAAATTATTTACATATCAAAGAATAAAACTTACTGCTTCCAATCATTATTTTTAGTTTTAAAAGTTGCGCAAGACATTTCGACGATTAAATCCAATTTTAGATGTCTTTCCCAGTGGAAGTTAATTCTCTAAGCACGTCGTTTAAATTCTGAAATGAAAGTGATATTTACTCGAAGCGATAGTTTCTGTTTACAGAAATCGTTGATGAGACCACCATTGCGTTTAGTGTGCTGCCAAATAAACTTCCTTGCGTGATTTTGATTTACCCACGTCTCGTCAAGGTAGATGACAGGTCGAAGAGGATGTTCCTTCCTTAAATCGTGCATTTTTCTTAAAAATGAGGCCCTTGCTGCGATAATGTCTGTCCTTTCCATCAGAAAACGTCTACCGTCATTACATTTTCTGTATATGAAGTCGAGTGTTTTTAATAATTTATACGCCTCCAGTGTAGTTAATTTTCTCTTTCAGTACCTCCCTCAATGATCGTAAGGTAGGGTATTGACCTCGGTCATAAAATTCTAGAACGGAACGTCGAATGACATCTTTCTGAAAGTCATCCATCTCCGTTACCAGTTTTTCTCGGTGAATGTTTTTCTTTGGCTCAGCTGGACTTCGCTACGTACAAGCTGCACGGTTCGTAACGATACGCCGTCATTTTTAGCGGTTCCCGAAAAAGTATATTAACTTTCTCTTCAGAGTTTTCTAACGTCTTAAGAAACCATACACATAAAAAAATAATGTCGCCTAGTGTAACTACTATCTGATGCCATTTCATTTTTATAACGGTGTATCGTAATAAACACGACAATACTGCGACAAACGACAATGCCTGTAGGCAGCGGTCTGCTCGGAGGGGAAGGCTTCTGGAGGGGGTGGTGAGGTGAGGCGCGGGACGAGGGGAATATGACCTTGACGCGCCACTTGAGAGTGAATATAGTACTAGCTTTTGCCTGTAGCTTCCACCGTGTGGATGCAGAAGTTCAGGAGATTTTTTTTTTCTCTAAGCTGTTACTAATCCCAAGAAACATCAAAATCTAGACATGATGCATTGACAGACATCTAATAATATGAAAATGACAAAATAATATGATGTAAGAAGTTTCCTCCCTCCTTGATACTTTCTTATCTCGAGAACTCGAGCTCTGTGAACGGCTTAGTTTACATTTTTCGTGTATTTTAGCGTGCTATAATTTTTAAAAACCTGAGGAAATAATTAATTAAAGTTACGTAAAAGTATAGATATATCAGCCAAATTAATTGAAAGAGCAAGTCGAATATCAGTTATTTAAAAACCCTAAGTCAACAACTAAATTGATAAAATTGCACTTACTTGTCTTTTTTCGGGGTTTGCACTGCATTTTTTGTTGATATTATTTAAGTTTCGGCACCAACCTGGAGCCTTCGTCAGGGCTTCTCTCTGTCTATCCGCCTGGTTCGTTTTGATAAACTTGATCACTTGATTCACTGTTTATTTTTCACCGGCAAAGATGATTTTTTTTCTCCGCCAAAGAACATTTACTGTACCAAAGAGGTTTGTATATTATGGAGCGATCTTGTAGTTGTTACAACGTGTTGCAACGTCTTTGTTGAAATTACTAGGATTTTTGTAAATTTATATAAATTCACATATTTTTCGTTCTAAAAAATCCTTTGGCTTCGCAACGATCGTAGTTTTCTCCCACTGAATTTCTACATGATGTTTCGGCTCTGCCGATTTCGTGGTTTGTTGTAGTCTCGCGTGACGAAAATGTTTTTTCACTCTAACGGAGACTGCTCGGCATGTCTCCCCGATGTACACCTGACCGCAGTCGCAGGGAATCTTATACACACCACTCGATTGTAATGGAGCTCTGCGATATTTCTCTGATCTTAAAAAGCTTCGAACATTCATTTTACTGCTGAAGATAGGTTGAACATTGATTTCGGACAGCACTTTACCTATTTTCTCAGTGTCTCCCTTTACATATGGGAGAAGAGCCTTCTTCTTATGTTCCATTTCTTTTCTGTGGTCGTCCTTAAGCTATCTGTGGCTCAAATCACGGGTTATCATCTGACTACTATACCCATTTTGTCACAGAGCCCAATTGAGTTGTTTCTTTTATTTCTTTATACGGTCATAATACGCGATTCTCTCCGCCCTATAAAGTAAAATATTAATCAGGGAGTTGATGGGACGTAACATTTAAATAGCGGTCCGTATGTGTAGCTTTTCCGTAGACTGTGTGTGTTAATTTCCCTTCGTTTCTTATGACCAGCACATCCAATAATGCCAACTGTCCATTCGTTCCCAATTCCATGCTGAACTTTATTTTCGGATGAATACTATTGATGTGATCTGGACTGTAAACTGGTTCAAGGTCAACGTTCCTGCAACTGCAAGATAAAATTTGTTCTCCATGTGGTAAACTCCTGCGTACCTAGAAAACGAGTTACTTGCTGTTGTGCTGCATCGTGGAACATCTACTCTAAAGCATAAAAGAATATTCCTAACCCTTAATAAATACAAGTAAAATCAATATGATTAAAAATATCCGTTAGTAACAAACTACGGCCTTTTTCTTGGCTGGCGGGGTAACGCCACGTCAGAAAGCCGATATCTGACCGTCATACCGCGGTGGTCTTCTTTGGGAGAACTGCAGTATGACGGTCAAAATATCGACTTAATACACCATGACGCTGCGTCCTCAGGAAAGCCAAGAGACAATAACTCTCTCTGCTCCATTTACTGCCCATTTCTTCCGGGGACGGAGTAGGGTGGGGTTTTTGTCTTTCGACATTTACTATTTATCTTATTGGTGGTTGGTAGCTTCAGGTTAGATACGTAGTAGAGTTTGGCGTACTGACAGATAGTATAAAAGAGATAGGTCCTTCATGTGATTAGTCCTATTCCTGTTGGGTAATTCTCCAGATCATTGATTAATGGGTTTGTAGATTTGTATACTGCATTATAGAATTTTATGGCAAGCTCCCAGAACATTTCTGAATAGCTGGTGTCGGGAACCTGCAATCGAGAAGTAAGGCTCTCTTCAGAGCACGGTTTTTGATAACTTGCAGTCGTTTTGATGTGTGTCCCCACACAGGGCAGGCATATTCCAAAATCGGCCTTACTTGGGTGCAGTAGATCCGGTCTCCTAAAGGTGCGGAGAGCTTGCTGTAACTGTTCAGCACGGGGTACAATGCTTGAAGTCTGGCACTGGCTCTTCTTCAGAGGTCATTTATGTGCACTACCTCGGAGTTGCGCTAGATTCAAGGTTGATAACAAACTCGACCGCGGAAACCTACAATTACAAACTACGGCTTCTCAAACCAACCATTCAGCCGTGGAGCAGCTCCTTCCAGCGGGCGGGGAGGGATGAGGTTCTCCTTACTCGCCTCCGTATAGGGCACTGTCCTCTCACAGATGGTTTCCTTCTCTGCCGGGAGGACCCACAGGAATGTGACGCTTGTGGCGCGCCTTTGACAATGCGCCCTATTTAAACATAATGTGTTTCATTTTCTGTTTTATAGCTGGCAGATGACCAGGGAAGACCGGCGTAGGTTTTAAAATGAATCGGTCGTCCGTTTACATCCACCAATACAAGTAGTTTTAATAATTGTTTGTTATGGTTGAGTCATAATCTACTGTCAAAATGATGTCCAATTCGGTTTCGTAGCTTTCATTTTATGGTGGAGTATTGGTGCAAAAGATTGAAGTTCATAACAGGTTTTAATTCCTTCGTTCAGCACCAAGCACCAAGTAGAGCAATAAGACGTACCTCAACTTTGAACTGAAATCGTAAGCTTTCAAATTGTGAAACCCTATGAAAATCTATTCAGAGGTTATTGCATGATGTCGCATCAGACAGTCCCGCAACAGTACTAGCATTTACCCGCGAAGGTCTATATGTATAAACAAATTTAAAATATGTCTGGTGTGGTCCGAAATTAACAGAAGAATTTATAAATATAAACGAATTATGCTTTCATAAATACTCCCAATGTGAAAAATTAAATACTGTTAACGTCAAATTTTGTAGAAAAGCAATTTTTAATGCTCCAAAATTGCGAATAGTAGAAGAAAAAAGAAACCGCACAAAGGAAAATATCTACTGTGCTTGAATCAGGCCTACGATCTTCACCACGTTTAGCCTTGGTATGCTCAGCTATCCAGCTGTTGTCATTTAAGGAATTTTTATATTGGTATACGCTCAGCAATTTGAAGTTACAAATTCCTCTTAAAAGAAGGTACACCTGGACGAACGGCATTAGCGTAAGATATAGGAGGTATCAGAATCTTTCCTTGTCCTCACTGAATCGCTACGCTTGTCAACTTACAGAAAGAACTGAAATATACCACTAAAACATTTTGAGATTAAGAACATATTTTCATTTCCAGCTCCGGAGCCATGGCACGAAGTTTCACAAGACATAGATTAGATTTTATATCAGATCTTATGCTACCCAAATATGAAAACCTCATAAAAATCTGTTAGCAACTTTTTGTGTGATGATGGAGGAAATAGAGTTAGCCAACTACAGATTTAGACACATAGTGACAGCTCCTAACTGCACAGGTACTGAAATGTTACAATGAACAACGTTCAGTTGGTTCGATTCCTACGGCACAGCATTTATCCAGGAAGTGTCTACCCACAACTGAAACACCATATCTTTGCAGGTCAGATTCCGTACATAGTGTCACTGCAGTGGGGTATAATCTTCATTGAGACCCATAATTGCGGCGGCTCCCTCATCTCCGAGACGGCCGTGCTCACTGCTGGACACTGTGCTATGCCTCTTGGAAGCTACAACGTGAGTACACTGGAGTTCAATTCATATCAGCAACGTCTATTGTTATAATCTTCCTCTCGTGAAAATTAATAGTAAACCTTAAGATGAACTTGCAAGAAAAAGCTGAACTAGCGAGTTCAATAAAGGAAACAAAAGATTTACCCTATTGATTCATAAGTGGGTTCTCTGGTCAGTGATAAGGGGGCGTCCATTAATTAAGTGTGCTCAAAATAAGCCGGGGGGGGGGGGGGAAGTAAGAAGGTGGTGTCGATAAAAAATATTCCAATTTTTTTTCTTTTTTTCTTTTTTTTCTTTTTTTTTCAGATTGGCTCACTTCAAAATTACGTTAGAGTGAAGGGGTATATCTCACAAAGTGGGAGGGGCTGTCAAAATTCAAGAAAGAAAAAAAAAAAACCTCACGTAATTAAAAGACTGTTTTAGTGCTCTTTGCCGTTCCTAACTTCTCACTACTTCTAATCCAAATTTAGTGACTCCGTTGCTTGACGTCTCATCTGAAGAACTAGTTTTGACCTTACTGTTAATCGAAGGTGGATATTTTACGCCTGCTTTTAGACGCATTGGTCAATAAAGCAAATATTTTGACAATCTCCGCCGAGCCAGGAATTGGAACCGGGGCCCTTTCGACCGCTGTAGTGCTCTCTTCATTAAGTGTCCTCATTAGTGGTTTTTTCCTCATTGAGTCTGGAAATGGACACCTTCATCTGAAGCACCAAGCTCAAATTATTTTGATCAAGAGACAATCTGAAGAAGTAACGAATCATTTTTATGATATTTAAATTTGATTCAAAAGTAATTACACAGTTTAGTGCTGGAGAATTGCGACTAAATTAAGAATATTCGATTAAAATATCATACAAATGTTGTTTGTGTTTCCAGGCCAGGGCTGGAGATTGGGACCTGGATACAGATGACGGGACTGAACAGGAGATTGCTGTTTCCGAGCAGATCCAACATCCAGATTACGCCGGGTGAGTGGATGTACTCATCCTGATATTTTTTACTAGACGCAGGTTGCTATTTTTAATATCGAAATTAAGTTATGCTCTATCAAAAGAAAGGACTTATTAATAAAAATTTCAGTGTATTCTACAGTAATAATTAGATGTTCAACAGGCATACATACGAGGTGTGTGAGAAAAATACTGAGATTGGTAACACTGCAAGCGATCTGGCAACGCTGTGTCTGCCGGTCTGTGATAGACCGGTTTGTTCATCCTTTCCCCGTGCACAGTCCGAGATTCAACTCCGTTCAGCCAACACATTATTTTTCGACAGCGCCATCAGTGAAGTTTTGGTTTCTTGTGTGTTACGGAAATGGAGCATCGGAATTTAGTATTCTTTTAAACTTGGGGAATCCGCGAGTGTGACGTCTGAAATATTGAAACTGGCCTATGGCGAACATTGCTTTATCAAGGGCACAAATTTTCCGCTGGCAGTTATCATTTTTGGAAAGCTCAGGGAAACCATCAAATTAAAAAACTGACGAAAACGTGAACTGCCAAATACATACGTGATCTGCCAAAAACAAGCACAGAAGAGAGACTTTCATTGCTTGCAGGTTTAACTTCCTACATTTCTGCCAATACCATGGTAGGATTAGTCCCTTTCCATACAGTTATCAAGCTTCGTGACACTTATCCATGAGAGGTATTTTACGTTGCATTAGCCGTTTAGGTTTGAAAATATTTGGGATCCAGGTTAAATTTTTTCCTCAATGGATGTTCTGGCAGACTGGAGTTGGAGTTGTGTGTTCATTTATGAGTATTTCTTACCATTTCACCTTAAATTGCATTAGCCGTTTATGTAAAATACTATACTTCAGGTTTGAAAATGTTTGGGATCCAGGTTAAATTTTTTCCTCAATGGATGTTCTGGCAGACTGGAGCTGGAGTTGTGGGTTCATTTATGAGTATTTCTTACCATTTCACCTTAAATTTCTGCACAACCATGCTGTAGATTTCAGTAGCACATAAAGTTGATTGAAAATGCGTTAAAAATCATTCCATAATGATGTTGTCACAATCCCAGAGAGCTGACAATATCACCTCAGCGTCTGGTATTCACGCTCTTGCCTTTTTCAGAAGTAGGCTTAATATTTCTTTTCTTAATCCACGAGCCGCAGCAACGAAATTTAATAGGAAATTTAATGCAAATCTGATTATTATTAATACAAAACTCGGCTAGTAAAAATCTTGCAATACAGAAATCTGAAAACACCGACAAACCTAACTACCAACAATTGAAAATTAATTGAAGGGATCGTAGGTTAAGAAGAAAGTTCGCCTGATCCGTGCAGTTCCTATGAAATCTAATATTTAGAGGAACTCATTTTATGCTCACAACTAAACGTGACGAAATATGTTTTCCTCTGACGTAGGCTGCAAGCTAAATAAATCTGCCACAGACTTAGATTGTGACAAAAGTAGTTTGTATTGTCGCAATTATTTTTGTCCTTTTAAATAGCGAACGGCAGATATTCAGATCATAGACTAAGCAATTTGATTTACTTAATATTAGATACTATTGATGCTCGGCAGATATGCAAGCATGGGTGGAAAAACTTTAAAAACACATGTAACAATTATTATTTTCGCGAGGAAACTTATTTAGGTATTGAAAGAAAATTTAAAATTTGACAAAAAAGTTATTTATTAATGAAACAATCTGATATTAGAAATGCATAGATTAAATTAATTTAATTAACGTAGACTAATGAAGGTCTACTATCAAAAGATAAGATGTTTGCAGATCAGTCAATGCTATTTATAATAGGATCAAGACGGTAGAAGACTAGTGATTTGGACAGGTATCTAGTTCTGTAGGTCTACATGGGAATAAGATAAATGCAAAGAAGAGTTGGCTTATTAGGAACAAAGATAAAATATCTAAAGGTTAAATATGATTATAAGATGGAGAAAAAATTACTTGTTGAAGATTTTAAATTTAAATACCTTTGTAAACATTTGATAACAAACTAAACTGGACAAGACACATTCGAGAGATATTAGGAAAAGGTTTCAAAAACCTTCATTTGTTGGAGAGAGTATCGAGGTGTACCAGAGAAGTAAAGGAATTTGGTTACAAACCTTTGGTAAGACCATTGCTTGAATACGGAAGTGTAGTAAGGGACCCACATTTAAGGTATCAAATAGGAGAGTTGGAGGGGTGCAAAGAAGGGCTGCTAGATTTGTCTCCTGAAATTACCGCAATACACAGTTAGTAACTGGTATGATAAAGGAGTTGAAGAGGGATTCATTGGAAGACAGGAGGAGGGTGAAGAGAGTCATGGGAGTGTACTTAGCGTTTATTGATGACCAATCATGGAAGTACATTGGTGGAGGTGTTAGCAGAGTTGTATGTATGGAAGGGAAAAGATGACCGTGACCACAAGCTGGCACTCGATTTCTGGCATACGGGTATGGAAATATTTTCTTTCGTAGGTAATGGCGTGAGGGTTTGGATAAATTACGAAGATAGATCATGAATAATTTACAAAATCGCTGAAAGAAATTAAATCTGAAATTTGTAGAGGGCAATAGAATGCGGGTACAGGAAAGGGTAAAATGGGAATAAAGGGAAATTGTCGCCGTATCGTACGCTCCACTGTAATTAAATTAACTTAATTAAATAAAAAAATTAATAACCGAACGGTACAGCTAGAAACTAATACCTAAGATCGCTTACTGGGTTTAAAATTGTGAATAACACATTTTACGCAATTAAGACCTCAACATTACCCCACATTTATTTTCTTTGTTGAATTGATGAGAAGCAACTCGCACCTGCTCCTCTGATGCAGGGAAGGAGTCATACCACATGGCGACGTGGTGTCCCGTGTAAAGAGACCATTTGTTGGCTACCGTTAAGAAAAACGTGAGTTGCCAAAAAAGGGAGGGGGGAATTAATATTAACTCTGAAATAATTCCTGAAAAATGAAAATTACATATATAATATGCTGTAAGGGGATCCAATAGGTTACTAACTAGAACCATGAATTTCAGACACAAAATAAAACCTCATTTATTGAGTCTTATGGCCTTACAAGGTCGGGTAGTAATTAACGTTACGTTAAACACAATTAGATCAGCAAAAACAAGCAATACCCGACGTTTACAATTCGCCGGAGTAAGCAAACAAAACTGAATGAAATATCTCAAACAAGTAATAAAAACAGCAAAGTTAACATTGAAATAACATGGCAACACTGGCCATCAAATTGAAGCTAACATTTTACTGTACAAAGGAAAATCCCAGGGGGCGCCGTATAAAGTGAATGAAAAGCATCAAAATTGAATTAACAAACAGCAAGATGCTTAAAAAAAAATTGAATCGGAATATAAATTCAGCTAGCTCAGAATTTAAGTGGCGGGAGCAGAGTCTTAACCCAGGCGTCGCTTAAGGGCACATAAGTCTGTTAAAATCCACTGGATAGTGACCGTCGTTTCTGGTACATTACCATAGAATCATCGCCGTGATGGTGAGCGACAAACACAATGCCACTGCAGCAATGGAAGCTAAATAAGCGGCTACGACCGCGTTATTAGCATAACTTCCAAATAATGGCAAGCATGCCACTCGACATCTCGCTTTTCCAAAGCAAGAAATGATCAACCACAATGATCATCAGAGAGCGTGCCGGGCTGACACGTCTATTCACCAGCTCGTCTTGGACCCAAGTCACGTCCGTTCATCAGCTCGTCTTGGACAGAAGTGATGTCTCAAAATGGCTCCTTCTTCTTCCTCGGCTAGTTGCTCGCCACATGTAAAAGAACTCCACGGAATTAGTATTGTAGACCCCAATAAATGTTCAGGATTGGCTATCTACACATTTCCGTCGTCACGTGTTTAATATCATGCGTCGCATTCGCTGACTCCTTCGCGCGTTTCCTACTTGGCCTTCGGGGGTAGTAGCAGGGTGGGGTAGTTCGTTGACCGAATTCCAACGGGACTCAAGCCGGGCTGGCCCGGCGTCACCTTGTCGCCTCGCCTGCTCCATTGTTCCTTTCTCAACGGCCGAAATGGCAGTCCCTAGCCTTCGATATTCAACCGTGCTGAGCCATGCGTTTACAGAAAAATTGAAAAATAAATATACCTTTGGA
>JARYHS010008074.1:85725990-85910404 GCA_031002005.1 Vandiemenella viatica | reverse complement strand
GCAGAGAGTTGATTTACTTCCGCCTCTGTGTTATGTTCATTCAGCTGGAGGGCATATTGAGATCTTCCATGACTGCCTCGCGGTATTTCTCCCGGTAACAAAGGTATATGGTCTCCAGGAGTCAACGTCTATTTTTCAGCACCACAGGCGAATGATCGAAGGACAGCCTGTGCCTTGTATGCGTTGTGATAGATCCATCGAGTCCCAAGGCGCAGGGAAAGACATCAGCGTTGTTACCATTCAAAAGGAGATGTTTGGTCTCCTCGGGTCTCCGGACGTGTGAGTCTGTGGGATAAACCGTGAAGTTACTGGCCACTGGGTTTCTTACTGCAGGTTTCCATTGGTATGCTTCGCGTTTAAGTTACCTCCAATGAGGAGCTTGCCCCGAATGTTGAGTAGGTGAACGATGTCATCTCTTAACTGCTTCCTCGGAGGCTGATATGCTCTGCATTAAGTGTAATACATCCAGTTGTCGTGGTTCGATGTCCTTCATTTTATGAAGTGGCAACTGCGCCTCCTGCGGTAAGTCTCGCAGCTCGATAGCAACAATAATTTGCCACTACATTTCTAATTCCTTAGTGTCAGCTATAATACAGATTCCTACATGTTATTCTCCTGGAAACTGCCAAAACCAACCACATTTTTGAATTCCACATTCACGTAATAGCCCTTGTATTTGCGTTCTTTCTATAATTAGCCTAGATTTTGACAGAAGATCAGCTTTTGCTCCCGTTATTACTGCAGTATTGAGTCCAGCTGGCCCAACCTGGTAATAAGAGACGTAAAATTTTTACAGTGTCGGCAGTATAGGATATTTTGTAGTTGCTCATCGGTTGCATCTGGTGTTGACAGGTTAGTAATTGCTTTACTACCTTATATTACAATACTACATACGATACTTCAGTCGGTTTTTGTTGCTCTGGTTATGCGTTTGCGAAGAATGTACTGTAATCAAATTTGTAACTTCCTCACCTTCCTTAAATCGTTTTGTAACTTTTTTTACTTGTGAGTCGGTTGGATCGTTTTTTCGTACGCTAGTTATACGTACTGGCAGGATGAGCGCCAACTGTGAAATATCTGCCCTCGCTTAGTATGATTTCCTCAGAATTCCACAAACTACAACGAGGAAAGGCGTGTTCTTTGAGACCTAGCCCTGAAAAACAGCCTCGTAATACATAGACGCCTGCAGATATTTTATACAATCAAAAGAACAGCCATTACGTGCTGGCGAGAATATATAATATAATCACTGAGTCAATTACGTGCTAATTTCTTATTTATAGAAATCAGTACACGACACGAATATGCTTTATAACGACTTTTAACCGCATACGAAGTTCATTGCAACAGTAATTATTACAACATGCACATTCACATTTCATAACAATCCTCTCTCTACCAAAACTCACAAAAAAGAGAAAAGAAAACCAAATATCCTAAACTAATACTTAAACTAAAGTCTGTGGAAACTCGATACATTCAACTTTACATCCAAATATACAAAATTCATTAGTTGTCTCTGTACAATAATTAATCCACATAGGGAAAACTATCATTTCTTAACTTTTACTTATAAAAGTGGTGCATCAGGGAGTGACCATATGTAACAAGCTGTACCTTACTGATTATTGAACAGCACATTTCTTCTGCGTATCTGTGGAAATTGTTCCGGTAGTCGACATTTCCATCTAGAAATTCAAACCGGAAGTAGTGGATCAGATGCGATCTCAATGTTCTGCCAAAAATTGCTGATTTTTTCAGAGGTGTACATGAGGAGTTCTGACCACATTCATTCTTCTCATGGAATTAACTTTATCGCTCTCTACCATGTCTTCCCCAGAGTTAGATCTTGCTGATCTTATATCTTTCAAGGACTCAGGTAAGCCAAATATTCAATGATTTTTTATAAATTGAGGATGTCGTTAGAACATATTCCAATAAATTTTGTTATGTTTTCACTCATAGATTTTGGAGGAACGAATACATACAGACAGGCAGGGTGATATGATGACGAGCTAGGATGCTTTCGAACAGCCAGAAGTTAATTAATCTGAAAATTAAACCATCAAGGGGGATATAATGCATTCATCAAAACGAAGGAGGACGATGAGTGGTAAGTACAGTTTTTGCGAAACTGCATAACTTGCTCGTTATTTTTTTTATCCTCTACTACTTTACTTTTACTTTTTTTGTTCCAGGGTTTGATCCCTAGCCATCATCAGAGTGTTCCGGTATACCGCCGACTCATCATGCGCCATCCAGTTTGAAGCCAGCCCCGCTACAATCTGAAGTCGGCCTCCACCTACGGGGTCACGTGTTTCATCGACTATTGGTAAGTATTTTTTATGTTACCAGATACTTTGTTCATTATGATATTAGTTGTAAATTTTTAACGTTCCTATGTGTTTTTCTTCTGTTGCAGGGGAAACATTGTCACATCAGTGGAGCCTACATATGGCTGCTACGCAGTCATCGAAGAGTGAACCGTCCACAGGATATTCGGATTTCGGAGGTGCCTCCACACTTTTGGATCTTGCCATCAACGGTGCTTGCAACGTCCATGAAGAGACTGTTGATGCTGTCAACTCTTTTGTTACATATATTTTTTTAAGATAATAAGAATGAATGAAAGTTATTGCATATAAAACTGCTATGTTTCCTTCCTATAATTGACTCGTTCTAAAATCCTGATCTCCACCAATCAAACTTCGTATCAGTCTGACAGTACCAAGTTTGTGTTTGGAATACTAGTAACATTTGGGGTGTTGCTCTTACAGAGGAGGTTATCGCGCTCTTAGGGATGGCCAGAAAGCCGTTTTCATTGTGTGGGAGGCTTGTTACAGTAGGAGCGAATAATGGTCTTACATTGGGGAACGGAATGGGGAGGGCATAGCTGGTTTGGCTTCCTGTAAATAATCACTGGTTTTTAAACTTGAGGCTGAGGTATTGTATGGGGCAATCTAATTTAAGGTAGTGGAGTAATTAGTAACCTGTCAACACCAGGAGCAGGTTATAAGTGCTTCCCCTGGTTTAGTGTACGTTACGATTGTCCGTACACACTGTAATGCAGGCAGTTGGTTGATTTGTGATAAATTATGTCCTGGTGGTACTACACAACACGACGTGAATTTCAGTCTTAATTAAATGTTCGTAAGATTACAGGTTTGATACCGTCAGGTCGCCAGCGGGGACACCGCAACTAATACTAATAATTCATAGTCACTCACAAAATCAATCACGTAAACAGTTAGCAGTGGTAGTTAGCGGGAATTTGCCAACACATAAATCACACAAAAGTTTACATTCAGAACACACATTTATTGTCTGAATAAGCAGAAGAAATACGTCGCCGAAGTAACCACCAGTTACAAAGACTCGTGCTATCGGAACTTCTTTACCAAAGCGTGCAAGATTCGAACCGAGCAGGTACAAGTAGCATGTGGTGCCACTATCACAATAGTTTATCCGGAACACTGTTCTTGTCCTCATACACCGACACTCCGAATGCTTCTTCAAATCACCGTACAAGTTAATGGAATAGTTATAAGCACTTTTTATAATATTCGTTCTCACAGCATCGTTCTCAACAGTCGTCCACTTTCAACGTTCGCTTCCCGCGTTCCCGCCGCGAACTATCCTTCCCAGCCATCTTGCCCTTACTGTCCAAAGATAATCTCTCGCAGACACTATTCTCGAATCGCGTCGGTTCGATTGCATCGTTACACCCCCCTCGTTGGCTTTAAGGCGTAAGATACGGTTGACAAACGCGTATCCTTTCGCCGGACCCAACCTTACTGACATTTGAGAATTTTCCAAACCCTAAACAAATCTGGTGGTACTCGACTAATTCATTTACAAAAATGGGTACATCATTAGAACAAAACATCAGACCAAATACAACATCGAAGAAAACATCAAATACAAAAGTTAAACCTCCCCAAAACACATCAGTCTCCTTGAGTATACACAATATGAATATATGACAATAAACACAAATGAAAACAAACTTGAAAATTATTAAAAGTCATTCAGTTTCCTCCGGAAACACCGTACAGTCACTTTCCTTCTCACAAACCACAGGATACATTGATTACAATTTCCCGCCTCGGGGCCACACTCCTATGATTCACAAACTAACAGTACTGAAATCATTCTTCCACTCGAAGCTAGTCAAATCAGTAGGAAATTCCTCCCCATGCTCAAATTACCCTTTTGTGAACCCTTCTTTATCTTGAGAAAGAAGTAAGTTAAATGAAACCAACAGTCATGCCATATAAACACCACCAATCCGAAAATGTGCAAATGCGGGAAGCATGGTGGCACCAAGAGGCGAGCCCTTTCACTCTATCGTTTGAATCCCCCTTCCACCTTGTGTCTCCGCACTCTTAACCAACTATTCGCAAGAACCCACACCATCAAAGCATTTACTACCGATACTACCCCACACAAAATCCCTACACCTATCTGACCTAGTGACACTTATTCTAGACATCCCTTCATAATGTAACTCAAAACATTTATTGCTTAACTTATACCAAGTATCGTCGTGATCTATCTCAACCAAAGGAAAACACCTAGCGAGCAATACTAAACTAAGCAAACTTATAAGGTACAAGACTTTTAAGAAAGAAATCAAGGTTTGTACTAAACACTTATATTGAAAGTGTGCTCCAAACTTAAAATCTACGAAAATCAAATTTTTTTCCCAACATAAATTATTTACAAGAAAAAACTAAAAAATGTAGTGCATGAATATAAATCCCTAATGCTAAAATAAGAATGGTTGTATTTGAATTTCAGTCTGTTGAGACCCTCGTGAAACAAGTCCAGTTTACCTTTGGACCAGAATGAGATTATTTCTTTTTTCTTAACATACACTCCTGGTTCTTTCCCCCTAACCTTCCTTTTCTTTCTACGTTTCCTTTTCCTCATTGTGGCATTACACTTTCCAAAAGGCTCAAGTGAATGTTGGAGAATGAAATCTTTCATTAAAATATTTGAAAACATTGCAGTATAACCATCTGTGTTAGCACTAAAGAACTGTTCAACATGTACAAATTGCTTTCCACCAATGGTAACTTCATTTCCCCTTGCTTTAGTAATGTGGTGTGAAGAGAAAATGAGGTCCGCACCACAAGGAAACATCAAATTATGTATGTGATTTGCCAACTTAGTGACAAAAGTGAGTTTACGATGTTCAAAGATAGCTTTGGCTATAGGCAGTTTGCTCTTCGCAACAGAAATCGTAGTGATATTACCTACATGAACACCTGTGTCAGGGCAATGATTTTCTGAAATTGATTGAACACTATCGGGCTTAACTTGAACACCAGGATGGGAGTTAACAGGCAAGATATCATGCGAAACAGGAATTGTTTCCTGGGCCAAAACAATGTTCTTATCGGTTACTGGTACTGCAAGTTCCATCTGTGAATCATCAGAGGATTGTAAATTATTCTGAAGATCAAGGTTACCTAATTTTAAGTTATTCTGAGACTCAAGCTTATCTGGATGCAATTCAGTTACAACACTGAGATTATCTGACGTCATTTTCTTCAGCTCCCCAAACTTTAGCTGCAATTGGTTATGAACATCAGACCGCAGGTCATTGATACTTGATTGCAAAGAATTAATATTTGAATCCATCTTGGCTCCCAAATCAGATCGCAAATTATGCAGCTCCCCTTGAAAATCAGACCGCAAACTATGCAGCTCCCCTTGAAAATCAGACCGCAGGTCATTAGTATTTGAATCCATCTTTGATTGTAAAGAATTAATATTTGATTGCAAAGAATTAACATTTGAATCCATCTTTGAATGCAAAGACTTATTATCTGCTCCCAAGGACTTTAAGTATTCAATCACAGTAGACAGTGACACCTCTGGTTCCACAGAAGTGGACGTCAACTGATCGGTGTGCCCATCACAAGTATCATCCAAAGTCTCACGGTTCGGTAACACCAGCTCCCCATCATTCACATCACTCTCAGACGCCATGGCACAACTCAACATTAACTACAATTTACCGAATTACTCTTGCAAGAAACTAGGACCACAAAATACTTCAGTCACTAATACTCCCCTCTTAGCTTTAGCACCAAAGTTCCAGAAATTACTTTGCTCAAAAAAAATTAAAACGCTCGGAACTAGTTGACACTTTATAACCAAAGCATTACTAAATAATTAATTGACTCCAGTCTCCTTAAAATTAAAATTTTCCACACATGTGGTTTCTTGAAATTTAAGAGAAGTCGAAAGAAACAAAAAAAATTACTCCAGTGAGCCCACAGAAAAATTATAAAAAAATCCCGTTACCACGAAAACTAACTACTGGTTCAAACTGACAAGCTTCTATTTTAAACAAATTGCTTGGGGATTTTCCCACTCATTTAACTATTAAAAAAATTGAATAAAGGTCGAAAGAAATTTATTTCGACCTGTTCACATGAAATTAACAAATTCTGTTTGAAAACGAAAACTACTCCTTTCAGTTTGTGAACCTTACATAAAAAATTGAAATTTGCACTTCCCTTTCGTCGTATCACAGCTACTGTCTGCTATTCTGCCGACCGCTGCGTGCCTCGCTGCCGTGTTGTCTGCGACGTTCCACTACCGCCGCAGCTAGGAAGTACCGCGCCGCCGTGTTGTTGAGTATAGTAGTTGCCCGTTCAGCGTCTGTCGGAATACTGCGCCGTTCGGCTATCGTCGTGTATGCTCGGGCTCCGTCGTTACTCGCGCTCACGTGTTGAAATCAGTCCATTATCGCCGATTGTTGTTCAAACTACTCACATTTCCTACTCGGTTTTTACAGCATAAAATCCACTTCGGTGTTGACTAGTGTCATTTACTACCTCCGTTTTCACTTATACTGTCCTGTCACGTGAAAGCCATGTAATGCAGTTGGTTGATTTGTGATAAATTTATGTCCTGGTGGTACTACACAACACGACGTGAATTTCAGTCTTAATTAAATGTTCGTAAGATTACAGGTTTGATACCGTCAGGTCGCCAGCGGGGACACCGCAACTAATACTAATAATTCATAGTCACTCACAAAATCAATCACGTAAACAGTTAGCAGTGGTAGTTAGCGGGAATTTGCCAACACATAAATCACACAAAAGTTTACATTCAGAACACACATTTATTGTCTGAATAAGCAGAAGAAATACGTCGCCGAAGTAACCACCAGTTACAAAGACTCGTGCTATCGGAACTTCTTTACCAAAGCGTGCAAGATTCGAACCGAGCAGGTACAAGTAGCATGTGGTGCCACTATCACAATAGTTTATCCGGAACACTGTTCTTGTCCTCATACACCGACACTCCGAATGCTTCTTCAAATCACCGTACAAGTTAATGGAATAGTTATAAGCACTTTTTATAATATTCGTTCTCACAGCATCGTTCTCAACAGTCGTCCACTTTCAACGTTCGCTTCCCGCGTTCCCGCCGCGAACTATCCTTCCCAGCCATCTTGCCCTTACTGTCCAAAGATAATCTCTCGCAGACACTATTCTCGAATCGCGTCGGTTCGATTGCATCGTTACAACACGCTCACTCATTTTTACTTTTTGTTTTGTCTTATGCTTTTTTACGGTTACCAGACATTTACTATAATCTCAATTTATTCTTTTTAGCTTTCAGTATCTGGTACTCATCCAAAACATTAACACTGAAAAATCTAAATCTTAATATCATAAAATCTTAACTTATATTTTTCTCGAAAAATTCATTAAACTTCATTTGAATCTTCAAACACACAATATTTTTGAATCAATTATATCAACTATGTAATATACAATTTATATTTGGTACATTATTTCCTACTGATACACAATATTTACAGGTCATATATCAATTCTTTTTCCTTGTGTCCTCAAACCGTATACATTTCATTAACAATTTTCACAAACTTGTCAACTACAAGGGGACATACAATTTCATTTTAAGCCTTATTAAAAAAAAAAAAAAAAAAAAAAAAAAAAAAAAAAAAAAAAAAAAAAAAGACGCCTACTCATTCATATAAATCTTCGCATGTTCGTGCTTCCGTCAAACCATTCTTTTTCATGTCTTCTCTTGATTTTTCTGCCATGGATACTCCAGACCATCACTATCGATTTACAGGAACGTAATTCCTAGTAAGGACTGTGTACATTACAAGATTTTAGATGGCGTGTTCATGTGTTCCCAAAAAAGCTGCTTTGAAATTCATTTTAACAACATCCTAAAGAAATTACTTATATCACACTGTAACTTGGGTTAGCCCTTCAGTGGTCTGGGTGTGCTCCTGTGGGGCATTTCCGGGACGCTTTCTTTGGTGTGCGCTCAGATATGGGCTTGGTGCACCCGGGGTTCCCGAGCTAGGGTGAGCGCGAACGGTGGTTTAAGGTGTCGGAGCTCACGAGGCTCTACTATCCGAAACTAGCTTCCGGCAGACCGCGCCGCGCAATCCCTTAAAGCCGATGGTTGACTACCCAACCCCAATAGAAGTATATGGATGACGGGAGTTCACCACTGCACTTCAGTAAAGATGCGCGATAGGGGTTCACGCAAGTGTCCCCGGCGACAACTCTTTTAACGCTGCAAGGGAAGCCTTGCTATTAAGAGTACAAAGCTCAGGCTTTGGAGTGGTAACCGAGGGGCCAACCCCGAGTTTCCATGTCAGGGTATGCGCGTAGGGCATTCAATTGAGGTGTCGGGACTTATCCGTAACCAAACCCTCGGTAGACCGCACGGCGCGTACCCTTAAAGCAGTCGTTGCGTGGACTACCTGTCAGCAGAGTCGCGAGAAACAAAGCATGTGGAACCGGTACCTTGTGACTATGCCCCAAGAAGTAGCCTCCATAGACTTGTTAGATCACACACAAACTGCCTGCGAGAAAAACAAAGCATGTGGAACCGGTATAGCGTAAATACAGTAAACGCTTATGACACTGCTCGACGGATTACGATTTGCCACGCATTCTGTCCCTGAAATTATGGGATCTACATTTTAACTTGTAATCCTTACGACGGAACTCCTAAGATTGGCTCATATGGTAAAAAACAATTCTTAAAAATTTTGGCTCCCAGTAGGATTTGAATCAGAGGCCACATACATAACTTTATGAAGCAAGCACCTTATCTACTGCGTTACCAAGCCAGTATGTTGTTTAGCATTACAGATCTTGTATGCGTCTGTCTTTCACAGTTCATATAGTTTTTCATAATTCCATGACTATGTATTATCTATACAGAAAATTGTATCCTATGTCCTTCCTAAAGGGAAATAATTTTTTCTTGTCAAATTTCATCACGAATGGATTAGCCGTTTAGTCCCGAAAACATAAGAAACAGGCAGAGAGACAGAGTTACTTTCACATTTATAATATTATTATAGATCGGAGGCCAATGTTTCATATTATAGTTATTTAAGCTTTTTACTTCTTCTTTTATAACTGATCTAGGTGTGGTACCATTTCTTACTGATTTCTCAATCTTAAGTGCAATAAATAAAATGAAAATAACCTCCCACTGTGGCTGCGCGCGTTACGGAAACATCACACTCAGTGGCGGCCGAAGTGATTTGATCAGGTAGTGACAACAATAAAATGGTCCGACGGTTTACTGGTTACTGAAGTGAAAGGTGCCTGGAAAAACAGCTCAAAGCGACATAAAGATTTGTAACCTGTGGAAGTCTTTATCTGCAATTACTGTCGGATTAAAGAAATGATATCGAAATAAATCAAAGACAAATGAATTGAAATTGACCAAACATTTAGTTATTTGTAAAAAACCGACAGGTTGATCTACAAGTGGTGCTGCATTACCCAATAGGCAGGACTAGACACGACTAGGCAGTAGCCTGGAGCCCTTGAGTTTTGAAGACCCCCTGGAAGTTCACTTTTTTTTACTAAATAAAAATAATAAAAAAGAAAATCATCCAAAATAAAACAATCAAAGTAATATGAAAGGCATTAAATTTTTTTTTTTTCATTGTAGTGTACGATAAAAAGAGTAAGTTTCAAAATACCATAAATTGTAAAATTCGTTTGTTAACAATAAAAGTATGATAAATTCTTTTAATTATCTATAAAACCTTTTCTTTGTACTTATAAAATACAGATAATTATTTTCAACATTTTTGGAGTGCCTACGGCCTCATACTTTCTTATCCGGCACTGCCTTTGATGACCACGACGACAATAAAATACATTTCACTTCAGAATCTTTTCCTGTTACGTGCATTTATAAACTCACGTAATTCTCCTTCTGAGAATCTAAGATACACAAGCAATATTGCCTGCTCGCATTGACAAATTTTCCAAGCCAACGTATCCAAACTTTTTTCAACCCTAGGAGCAGTAAAATTTCAAAAAGAATGCTGCGGGCATCCAACTCACAAGAGCTTTTTTTTTTTATTATTTTATTTCAGCCGAGGACTACGGAACTTGGAATCCTCTTCTGAGTTTCCTTTATCCATCGCCAGTTACCTCCGCAATTTTTTCTCTGAATAGTTCCCTGTCTTCCTGGGCCTAATTTTATTTTACATATTGTTATTATTAACATCTCTGACATTATAACATAATAAATCTAAAACCATGTTTTGAATTCCTATGAAAACGCAGATATAAAACTTTATGTGAACTATCAAAAGTTAGTTACATGTTAATCAGACCAAACCAGATAAATAATGTTACTACAGTCTGGACTACAGTATACCACCAGCCTACACGCATAAACTAAAATAAAAGACGCTAGACCGTATGTATTTTATTTTTCATTACTTCACTACTCGCGTTAACAGTTATACCACCTACCGCGATTCCTCATACCCATTTAAAACTCTTAGTAAACCGTCATTTACTTAATCTCTAGACGAACCGCGCTCTTTCTGATGCCATATGGTTGCCAGGTAATTGAAATATTCAAGGTTTTTAAAAAGTTGGGCATACGAATATGGTATCAAAGTTTTTGATATTATGCCTGTTGAACTCCTAAACTGTGTTCGCGGACCACCATTAATCAGTGAACCACAGGTTGAGAAGCACTGTTCCAGCAGACGCTGCGCTCTACCGGCAGTGTTACTAACTTTATCGAGCTGTGTGTGACAGAATAAAGTTGTCTCTATTCGCCACTAACAAAGCGAACCCCAACCCTCGAATATTTCCACAAAAACGCTAGAGCGCATGCGCGATTGGTGACACTCGGGAAGTGTCTTCACAACAGCGAGATAATTCACTGATGTGGCCAACAGATGGAGTTCAATGTTTTCCTTGCTGTTATAAGTGAACGTAGAGTAGAGAATGCCGCATTTATAAATATTTATTTTTCTTTCACAACATTTATTTTTTAATTTATTTATTCTTGATTAGAGGTGGTGACAAGTCACACTGTCACTACGCCTAGAGCCGCCACTGATCACACTGGATGGCGGGGGTTCAATGTGAACAGGTTCGACTCCTGATCCCAGCGTAACGACCATACTGTCTGCGGTTTCCCGCAATCGCCTAGGCGAATCTGGAACGGTCCCAAATATGGGCCTCATAAATTATCCAAATTTCACACACACAGAACATAATTATCCGTTTCTCAGACAGATCCTAACACAACATTCTTCTAACTGTGTGAATGCTCCGGATCTGATAAAGGAATCTATAACGCCTATGTCCTCCCAGTCGAAACGGAAAAAACTAACGAAGTACAGTTCACTTGTGATAGTAGTCACCTTGATAATGGCCTCTTGAAATAGCTTGCATCAGCCCGATTGAACCAGTTGATAGCGCTACTTGACACATCAATTAAATTAATGTCAAATCACCATTATGCTTACTGATTATATAGCTTATCTGAAAAGTAATTTTCCTAGGCCAAAACCCACTAAAGATAGTAAAAATCATTTTTACTTTTCCGTAACCACGCTACTGTCATCGTTGGCTGAGTTTCACATTCCTTACTGTAGTTAGTTCATCCGATACTGCCTGCGGAAAGAAAAACCTATTCAAATTCAAAACAGTACGTAGTGCAAACAGAATATTATATTACTATTTCTTTTATTTCTTCACTTCACTCAGCACTAAACGAACGCTGGGAGCTTTTGAAACACGATAGTGAAATATAATATTGAAAAGTACAAAATAAATCCTTAAACATGACCAAATATGGTAATTTTAAGCTTAATTGGTGTATTCCGAAATAATATTCAGTGATTTAGATGTTGATGTTCTCTTCCATTCGCTTTACTCGTAGTAATTAGACTCCAATAAAGATTTTATTGTTCTTCGGCATAGATGAAATTATATTCAAAGAATACTGAGCGAACACATGGTAATAAATTCGGAAATCATATTTTGAAGGGAACAATCCCGGCGTACACGTGGATTGATTTCAGAAAAACATGGAAAAACCGAAATCTAGATGCTCAGACTAGTGTTGAACTCACATCTTCTCGGAAGCAAGAATTCGACATCAACAGATCTTCCACTATACCCTAAGAATTATAAATAACTTGTTTAATAATGTTATATATGAGTCGGAGGTGATTCTGGATATTTATTATCATATGTTTCAGTTTGTGTATATGAAGGAGTTGATCCTCCATAAAACGAGATATATATCTTTATTAGGGAATATTTTTGCTGTTTTTAATCAATCTGATTACAAAACTTAACTTATTTCCTTGAGAAAACTATTCACAGGTCGTTTTATATTCACAATTTCGAAACTTTCCCGTGAAGATAATCTTATTGTTTACTACATCAATGACAAAGTGGTTACAGTAACTGCCGATAAATCTTGTTTCTCTGAAAAAATCAGTGTACAGTTTGATATTGCTGGATATTTGTCATTTATCCATGATATATGTCTGTAGACTCAGGATTAAGCATAACCATTTCCGCTTTAGTTTTGACTCTTCGGTTTCGATTAATATTAACATCTAACCAACTTATTGTGGTCTGAGGATCGGTGCCGTGTTGTGGAATACCTATCAAAGTGTCACTGGCTTCTAAGGCGCCACACACTCTATTTGAAAGTACTCTCATTCCTAAGTTTCACAATCTACTTCTCAAACTCCTTGTAGGGATTATGTCGCTGAAAATATCCACTCCATGCGTTTTCTCACTTCTTGTGTTATACTTAGTGACTTAGAAATTAAGAATGGCAGTTTTTTCACCTACATATTGAATATCAATATTTCCATTCCACGCAAGTAATAGCACAGGATTATAATCGGACGATTCCTTCTTTCGCACAATACTATACAGGCGGTTATTTGTACAGAGTGCTTTTCTTGATGCTATTGACTCTACAATATCTCTAATTGTAAGCGCTTCTGTAACATGTCTTGGAAACCCAAATCTACATACTGAAAGAAATCCACTTTTTTTTTTTTTTTTTTTTTTTTTTTTTATCTCGCCATCACGTTGGTGAAGTATTGGTGAAAGACTTTTCTTAAGAACTACGCAAGTTATATATTTGGATACGAAGGATGCCACCTCCTCTAATGGCGATTCATGACGTATAGGACCATCTTTTACCCTCAGCAGTAAATGGAAATGTTGGGTGCCTCTTGATTGCAACTCACGTCTCCAGAAGTAATGCTCTACCTTTCCAAGAGGTTCATCAGGAGAGGTGAGAAAACCCAACATTGCGTGAACATTATTTTCTATAAAACGAGACGTAGAAACAGGATCCAGTGCTACCAACTCGCTTATACATTTGTTCGCCATTTCAGGACCGTTAACCTCTTTAATATATTCTTCCAAATCATTCCACATCCATTCCAAGGGGCTCATGGTGAGAAACCAGGTCGCAGGTCCGTAATGTTGTGTCATGCAGTTAACATCATTCCTAGGTTTCTTCCAGCATTGTTCGGTGTTTCTCAATCTTGCGAATATCGCTGTTAAATTACCTTCCAACTCATCGTCACTCAGCATTTGAAGATATTGCCCAGCAGTTATCTTTTGCCTCTGATTCACCGAATTGATTTTGTAAAATATTTCAGAATTCAGCTGCCGCATGTTTGTATCGTGTAATAAATAAAACAAATACTGATGTTTAAGACGAAATCGTGAATGTTTAGACATTATTCCAGATTTTATGAATTCACTAGAAGTCAATTTTTGCCTGCGATTGTAAAACTGACCATATTTTTCGTCTGTATAAAGGTAAGGAAAGCACTTAACATCGATACTGGTGTATCGACAATACATTGGCGCTGAGTTTATTTTAAGCATTTGGTAGATTTTTGTTCTTTCGTGCAATGGATATATGGTGAATTGCTCGTAATCATTTTCTCTTTCTGGTGTAATCTGAGTTAGTAATGCCTCCTCTGCTCGTGAGGATCTGCTATTTCAAGAAGGTGTTGTATGTTCTCATTGATATTATTGATCAAATAATTCGAAGCATCTTATTTGGGAGTAGTGTTATTATCCTTAAGATATTTCATTGCAGCATAATCTTTATTTATGTCAACAAGATCTTCCCAAATTATTTTTGATTTCGTTGGCACACTGCTTACGATTATATGTAGTTCAGGATTGGTATTAATGGGATCTTCTGATTTGGGCATTTTTTTGAGCGTTTCTTCTAGCGGTAATGAGAGATAAAACGTTCTTCCCTTAACCTTTTTTACCATTTGTCGGTTAGGTAGACGTTTGTTTGCAACGGGTTTCATTGATACAACAACTTGAAAAGCTTTAGCACGTTGAATCAATATATACTCGTTCTCATTTAACTCAGTTATTTCCGGAGGAATAGGACTGACGTATAATTCATTGAGCACGCACGTGGAAGGGAATTGGTTTGCACGGATTTTTGTGAGGCATAGGTGACAAATATGCATGTGCGCTGTAGGTGACGTTAGTAGAATGGTCATAATCAATAAGTTGATTCCAAATAATAGTAGCTACAGGCTTCTATATGCGATCTAAAGTTGAAACATCTCTTGCACAGTAGAGTTTGTTACAGGACACACATTCTAATTTAGGTGTACCTAAACTCTTTTTTGATAGCAGTTGGAAAGCTGTTTTATATTTTTAAATGATATCGTCCTCTACTATGTCAAGTACTTCTTCACTTTCCGCCACAATACTTTGTCCAAATTCTATGATTTTTTTCTGTATCTACATTTTTAAACGACTGGTCTATAGCCTTCAACAATTTTCAATCACTCTGCAATTGGTACATCTCTCTGCCAATAGTCCTTAATCGCGGAAAATGTGGTTTTACTTTATTAATGTATGTAATATCAGCATGCAGTTGTCCTCTCTGATTACACGTAAATTTGGGCTGCAATTTTGCGTTGGAGTTCTTCAAAAATATCTTTCAGTTTCGATAATACTCCTTCATCTAGAGCCCATAATGAGTCACAACATTTCCAAGTAAGACCTTTAGATTTATTTTTTCAACTTTTCTCCTAGCAGGGGCCTGGAACGAAAGTGCCAGGTATGGGTTTGGCGAACCCGCGATGTCCGAGCTGGAAACTTGTCATCGCCGCAAGTTTCCCACACCGTAAACTCCTACCATGCTTCAAAGACCACCGTAGGGCGTGGCGGTGGTACGTTGTGTGCGTAGGAGACCGGGGATCTTGCTTCATCACCCGGATCGCGAGGACGGAACAAACCTCTATAATAAAAAACCTCAACCTCAAGGTCAGATACGTGCTGAGGAGGTGAATGGGTGATGAGGGAAATGACTCACTAACGTGCAAACCTCAGGGGCACCTGCGCACCTCTGTTGTATTAACACTTCTTCTTAAATTGGTTATACTCGTGGGACCAAAATCGAAGCTCACACGAAAACCAAAAAACCCTGCGATACGGATGTGCCGCAGGCTAATATAAATACACCCAGTTCTTAGAAGTGGGTGAGGGTTGATAGACCCCCCCACCTCCGATTCGGAAAGTAATTCTGACAGAAAAGTTTGTTAACGCTTTTATAGTGATTCAAAGGGTAGAAGGAACCTTTGTAATGTTTCACCTTTTTATATTTCAAAGAGGTCAGAGGGTCTGGTAGGGACCCTGAATTCGGTGAAAAAGCTGAGGAACGGGACGCTGCTGTTGGAAACAACAACCAGTAGGCAAGCTACCCAACTGCTGAACTGTGAGAAGCTTGGGGAGTTCGCAGGTAACGGCGAACTCCACAAATCCCTAAACAGCAGCAAAGTCGTTGCCACCTGCTGTGACTTAATAGACATAGGGACTGAGGAACTCTTTAAGGAGTGGAAGGAACAGAAAGTGGTCGAGGTACGTCAGATCACACAAAGGGTTAATGGCAGTATTGAAAACACTGCCACCTTCGTCATGACGTTTGACACTCCAGTACTGCGAAAGAACATCAAAGCAGGTCACATTAACCTGAACGTCAGTCCGTGTGTTCCGGACCCAATGCGCCGTTTTCAGTGTCAGCGGTTCGGACATACGACGGCGTCATGTAATGGTAACCCCACCTGTCGTAAGTGTGTCAAGGGGGCACATGAGCCGGGTGCTAGTTGCATGCTACCACAGCTGTGAGTCAACTGCTCTGGATCGCACCCGTCCTGGAATATGGAGTGTTAGTGTATCTTGAAGAGCGCAAAATACAGGAATTGAAAACAAAAGAGCGGATTCCTTATGCAGAAGCAAAAAAGAAGACCAAGTCGCTCGCCGCTCCAATTTTTGTAACTAGCTTTGCTAAGATGGCTTCAACGCCCGTCAGGAAACAAAGTACTGCTACTCAGACAACCGTTGCAGACATGAGCACCAGCACAAGGTGTCAATGCAAATGCAGTGCAAAACCTACAACGTTAGAGGACAGCTCCTGGAAAGATATAGACAAATTAAGAGTGAATTCCGAGAACTGTTAATACTAAGTAAACAAAAAAGTTGGGAAACATTTGTGAAAACCCCGCAGGGGCCTGGTGCGCAAGTGCCAGGTACGGGTTTGGCGAACCCGCGGTGCCCGAGCTGGAAACTTGTGAGCGCCGCAAGTTTCCCACACCGTAAACTCCTACCATGCTTCAACGACCACCGTAGGGCGTGGCGGTGGAACGTTGTGTGCCTAGGAGAACGGGGATCTTGGCTTCATCGCCCGGATCGCGAGGACGGAACAAACCTCTATAAAAAAACCCTCAACCTCAAGGTCAGCCACGTGCCGAGGAGGTGAATGGGTGGAGAGGAAATTCACTCGCTAACGTGCAACCTCAGGGGCACCTGCGCACCCCTGTTGTATAAGCATTCCTTCTTATACTGGTTTTTACTCGTGGGAACAAAATTCCTTCCACCAAAAAACCAAAAAACCCCTGCGGCCCGGGTGTGTCGCAGGTAAATAAAAACACAACCAGTTCTTACAAACGGGCTAGGGTTGAAAGCCCTCCCCCGGATGTAAATAGTAACAGCAAGGGTTGTAACATAGACAATGCCTTCGTTATTATGACAAGGGTGGAGGGATCTTTTGAGAAGGTCTCTCCATTCTATGTTCAGAAAGGTTTAGAGGGTATTGCGGGTACCCTCAAATCTGTAAAAAAGCTGAGGAATGGGACACTGCTTTTGGAGACATCCACCCAGAGGCAGGCTGTCCAACTCCTTAAGTGCGAGAAGCTCGGGGAGTTCGCAGTTAAGTGCGAACTCCATAAAACTCTAAATTCAAGTAAAGGAGTCATTACCAGCAGGGACCTTATGGATTTAGAGACCGAGGAACTCCTTAAGGAGTGGTCAACAGAACATGTGGTCGAGGTTCGTCAGATTAAACGAAGGGTTAACGGCAGTCTTGAGAAGACAGCCACCTTCGTCCTGACGTTCGACACTCCAACGTTGCCCAAAAACATCAAGGCAGGATATTTGAATCTGAATATTCGCCCGTATGTACCGGACCCAATGCGCTGCTTTAAGTGCCAGCGGTTCGGTCATACGACGGCGACCTGCAAGGGCAACCCCACCTGTGGGAAGTGCGGAAAGGCGGCTCATGAGCCAGGCACTAGCTGCACGCTCCCACAGGTGTGTGTGAACTGCTCCGGGGCACATCCAGCCTGGAGCAGAGAGTGTCGTTTGTATCTGGAGGAAAAAAAGATACAGGAGTTGAAAACGAAAGAGCGGATTTCTTATGGCGAAGCCAAAAAGAAATATAAGGCTCTGGCTCCACCAGTCTTCGCTACCAGCTTCGCGAAGACGTTATCAACTCCCGTCAGGAAAGAAAGTATTGCTACCCAGACGTCCGTTGCGGACATGGGCACAAGTCCAATGTGCTCATGTCAGTGCAGATGTGGTGCCACACCCATCAAGGTCATTACACCTAGGACCTCGCACGTCGGTAGCAATACTCTGACAACATCGACCACATCGACAGCAGGTTCCGTAAGTCCACCAGCAAAGACACTGCCATCCGCTACAGCTGTGGGCCCCTCTGCAACAGCAGAAGCGGCCCCTAAAGCAGAAACAGCTTCTGCAAAAGAAGTGAAAACGGCAACGCCATCTGCCGGTAGTGGATGGCAAACAGTGCAAAAGGTAAGGGGTCCGAAATTTAAGCTGACGGACCCCGCTATGTTTGTGAAATCCCCTCCGACTTCTCCTCCCAGATCCCCTTCTGGAAAGGAGAAGAGGAGGGACAGGCCTCGGCGGATGAAAAATCCGCAAGACCCCGAGGCCTCACAACGAAAATCGTCTTCGGACACCGAAGACGATATCATGCTGGTGGACGTACCTTGTTCCGTTCCTCAGCTATCAGAGAAGGAAGACCCACCCGATCCGGGGGGGGGTGGTGGTTTTAAATAGGTAGAATGGCTCCCATACTTCAGTGGAACGTAAACGGTTTCCAGGCTCACAAAGAGGAAGTCCAGCTCTTAGCACGGTCTAATCCATTGTGTCTCTGTCTCCAGGAGACACACTTTAGACCACAACATCAGCCTGTGCTAAGAGGTTATGACATATTCCGAAAGGACGATACCGAGGGTGATCGAGCGAGGGGCGGAGTGGCCGTGTTTGTTCGGAACACTGTCCACTCCGAACCCGTCGCTCTCACCTCTCATCTACAAGCAGTAGCGGTGAAAATACACGGTCCAATACAACTGACCGTATGCTCTGTCTATCTGCCACCCAGTTTGTCCGTCGACTACGACGACCTGGTTGGCATTACACGACAACTCACTCGGCCCTTTCTCCTTTTGGGAGATTTCAACGCCCACAGTGCGTTGTGGGGTTCCACCACCGATTGCCCCCGGGGCCGAGTGATTGGTAGATTGATGGAGCAGGAGGAAATTTGTATCCTGAATACAGGGCAAATGACTCATTTCACCACTGCTACCGGTACGTCTTCTGCCATTGACCTTTCCTTGTGTTCTCCCTCAATCGCAGACTCCGTGCTATGGGAGGTGGATCGCGACCTACATGGAAGCGACCACTTCCCTATTTGGTTGCACGTCGAGTGCGATCGTGGGGGAGGAAATAACCGGCGCAAATGGAACGTCAGTTGTGCAGATTGGCAACTCTATTGCCGCTCTGTACAACTGCAACTTGTAGGCAGTATACAAGAGAAGGTGAATCACTTCACGGAAGTGATTCACCGTGCAGCTGACGTTTCCATGCCGAAAAGCTCCGGAACGCTGCGAAGGACGCCCGTCCCCTGGTGGAACGACGAATGTCGTTCCGCTATTCAGGGTCGCAGACGGGCGTTGCGGCGTTTTAGGTTGTATCCTACATCCGACAACCTGGCAGCGTTCCGTATAGCAAGAGCTAAGGCGCGCCGTGTTATTAAGGAGAGTAAGAAGAGGTCATGGCAGAACTTTGTGAGCACTATCAATCGTTCCACACCTTCGTCGAAAGTATGGGAGTCCATTCGCCGTATATCTGGAAGGTACTCGCCGCGCACCAGTATCTGGGTTACTGGATCATGGACGTATTATTACTGACGAACGAAGCATAGCGCAGCTGATGGCGGAGAACTTCGCCGCCATCACTTCGTCCGATAACTTTGACCCTCGGTTTCAGCGACGTAGAGTCGCTGCCGAGAGGCCGCCCGCTGTGCTTCGATTCGTCGAATTCAGAGGCCTACAACTGCCCATTCACATCTTGGGAGCTGGAGAGTGCGTTGAACAAGCGCAAATGACACTGCTCCAGGGCCTGATTTGATCCAGTACCAGATGCTGAGGCATCTCAGCAAGGATGCTAAAAAGTACCTTCTAGATATTTTTAACGACATTTGGACCGGAGGACACTTCCCCGACATCGTGGAAAGAAGCAACATTAATTCCCATTTTAAAACCTGGCAAGGACAAATTGTTGCCACGTAGTTATCGTAGTATTGCCTTGACTAGCTGCGTGGGGAAGACACTGGAGAGGATGGTGAATCGCCGCCTCGTCTGGTGTCTTGAATCCCGTAATCTCCTGAGCCGCTTTCAGTGTGGATTCAGGAAGTTCCGTTCCACCTTGGACAACCTGATCCTCCTGGAGGCGGCAATACAGGATGCGTTCATACGCAGCCAACACGTCGTGGGTGTTTTTTTCGATCTTGAAAAGGCTTACGATACTACCTGGCGGCATGTTATTTTAAAACAGTTACATGAATGGGGTTTTAGGGGTAACCTACCCCGTTTTTTAAAATCATTTTTATCTGGTCGTTGCTTCCGGTACCGAGTCGGTGGTGAAGTGTCTGATCTTTTTATTCAGGAAAACGGTGTCCCTCAGGGGTCAGTTTTATGCGTGACCCTATTTGCTATCGCAATTAACAGTATATCTTTGGTTATAAGGAGTCCCATTCGGTTCTCCTTATATGTGGACGATTTTTTAATTTTTATTGCATCGTCCAGCCTGAGAAGCGCAGAGCGGCAGCTGCAACTCGCGCTGAACAGGCTGGATGATTGGTCAGTGCACACCGGTTTTCGATTCTCTGCCGAGAAAACCCGGTGTGTACTTTTTACTCGTAGCAGAAGTCTTTTAGCTGAGCCTCACCTTACCTTGAGGAACACCGTTTTAAGTTTTACTGAAACAGTTACATTTCTGGGCCTCATTTTTGACACCAGGCTTAACTGGCTTCCACATCTTAAAGATGTGAAAGCCAGGGCCTTAAAAGCTCTTAATATTTTAAAATGTCTGTGCGGGAGGTCGTGGGGCGCTGATCGCTCCTGCCTGCTACAGTTTTATCGAGCCTTTGTACGGTCGCGTCTCGAGTATGGTTGTATCGTATATGGTTCGGCACGGGACAGTTATCTTCGGATACTGGATAGTGTCCACCATGCAGGAATTCGGCTCGCCACTGGTGCATATCGCACCAGCCCTATTGTCAGCATTTGTGCTGACTCGGGCGAGCCCACTACCATCCGCACTCATGGTGCGACACTATACGCATATTGCCATAACACCTGGCAGTCCCGTGTACGACATAGTTCTACATCCCAGCTACGAGCGGCTCTATGCCAACCGGCATAGAGCCACTAAACCGTTCAGCTACCGTACGAAGGCTATTTTAGAACATTACGGATTTGAGCTTCCCTCTTTTTATCGCCAGGGTTGGAGTAAATCCCCTCCCTGGCTTTTAAAGAGGCCCAGATTAATTTTAGAACTGTCACGGCATAACAAACTGCTAACCGCTGACAGTGTTTTTATTCATATTTTTACTGATATTTTAAATCAATATCACACTTTCACCCCGGTGTATACGGATGGGTCTAAGCAGGCTAACAGTGTAGGCTGTTCAATAGTGTTCCCTCGAGCGACTTACAAATACAAGATGGATAGCAGGTGCAGTGTTTACACTGCGGAGTGCTATGCCCTGCTAAAGTCGCTCCAGCATATGAAGGCACGCCGCGACAAGAAGTACCTCATATGCTGTGATTCCCTTAGTTGCATTCAGGCATTAGCAACTATGTACCCAGCAGACCGTCTAGTCCAGGACATCCAGGACGCCCTCCTTTCCCTCCAATCTTGTGGAAAGGAGGTGCATTCTGCTGGGTACCAGGCCATGTGGGAATCAGGGGGAACGAGGCAGCTGATGAAGCTGCCAAGTTGGCCTGTGACAAGGTCCGAATCGACTTTGACCCGGTCCCAAAGTCAGACCTTGCCTCGGCGGCGAAGAGATTTGTTTTTGATGTTTGGCAGAGGCAGTGGCTGGAAGTTGAGCATAACAAGCTCCGGCAGGTCAAACCGACCGTTCAGCCGTGGAGCAGCTCCTTCCAGCAGGCGAGGAGGGATGAGGTTCTCCTTACTCGCCTCCGTATAGGGCACTGTCCTCTGACACATGGTTTCCTTCTCCGCCGAGAGGACCCTCCGGAGTGTGATGCTTGTGGCGTACCTTTGACGGTACTCCACATTTTAACCGAATGTGTATTGTTTTTAGATCTAAGGGCAGACGTTGGCCTTAGCCAACGATCTGTCCCTTATTTTAAGCGATGACCGTTACAATTTGGCTAAGGTTTTAAAGTTTTGTTGCTTGGCCGGTCTTGTCCCAAAAATTTTGGGCAGATCGGCCTAGGTTCTAGTTTGGATTGGTGGCCGTGTACAACCACCAATCCAAGTACTGTTTTTATTTGTGACACTGATTATATGGCTGGCCCTTTTACAGCCAGCCAGCTAATTTGTTTTTTAACCTGGTTGGCCCATCTACAGCCAACCAGTTAATGTATTATATTTTAGTCACAGTTTTATATTTTATGTTGCCGTCTGTGTGGCCGAACTCTATACAGTCGGCCAGGCAGACGGTATTTTAGTTAGTATGTTAGTATTTTATTGTGCTGTCTCTGTGGCCGACCCCTTTACAGTCGGCCACACAGACGGCAATTTCGCCACGTTGTCACGCCTGGTTTTTGTTAGGGCGCTAATGACCCCGCTGTCGACGCGCCCTAAAACAACAACAACAACAACAACAACATTTGTGAAAACAAACTTGCGTACAGACCCCTGGGGTATCCCATACAAAATTGCAGCAGGGAAGGTAAAACCCCCAACTACACTGTCTGCTGTACAGAAACAAGATGGAACCATGACTACGAGCTGGAAATCTACTTCAAAATTGTTACTCCACGAACTCCTTCCATATGATAAAATGGAAGATGACGAGATGGAGCACAGAGCGCTCCGTCTGGAAATTGACCAACATAGGCAAAGTACCACCGACACTCCTGATATTAGCATCTTGGAGGTAGTACAAGCAATAAATGCCTTGTCCAGGAATAAAGCTCCGGGTCCGGATGGTATTCCAGCTGAAGTAGTACAAGAACTGGTAGTGCCAGTAGCCCCCACTCTGTGTAAGCTCTATAATGCATGCCTGCATCAGGGAAGAGTACCAAACATCTGGAAGCACACTGAGATATTAATCATCAAGAAGGGAGATGACAAGGATCCAAAATTACCCAAATCATATCGACCCATCTGCTTGCTAAACGTGCTGGGAAAAATACAAGAAAAGGTGCTGTGCAAGAGGTTACAAGAACACTGGGAGAAGGAAGGGATTAATCCAAACCAATATGGATTCAGAGCGGGGAGATCTACAGAAGATGCAATCAACCGGACAATGACTCTGATACAGAACTCGAATCAGAATTACGTGATAGGGGTCCTAGTCGATATATCTGGGGCATTTGATAATCTATGGTGGCCTGCACTTTTTGCACGGCTTAAGGAACTTAATTGTCCAAAGAACTTGTATAACACCATTAAAGATTACTGTAAGAACAGATATGTTAAACTTAGGTGTCCTGGAGTATCCATTGATAAAAAACTAACAAAGGGTTGCCCAGAGGGATCCATTTTTGGTCCGATATTTTGGAACATTGGGCTTGAACCGGGAATGGCAAGGCTGCAAAGAATGCCGGAACTCCTGGGACTTGTTGCATTTGCAGATGACCTATTCTTAATTATAGAGGGTAAAACCAGAGCCGAAATTGAGGCTAAAAGCGCAAAGGTTCTGCGTGAACTCAGTCGATGGTGCAGACAAGTCAAACTAAGATTAGCACCTCAAAAAAACCTGTTATATGTTACTGAAAGGCAGATTACAGAGCAATCCAACCATTAAAATTGACGGAGTTACAATAAGAAGAAGTCCCTTCAGTCGATACCTTGGTGTGAAATTAGACGAAAGTCTAAATTTTATGGCCCATATGGAGGAAGCATGTGGGAGAGCCACCTCAGTCATGAATAAATTAATCAGTATGGGACAAAGGCGTTTCCAACTTTCACCGCTTGTTATTCGAATATACCACAATACAATATTAACTTCAATTGTAGGGTATGCAGCCAGCGTCTGGGCGAAACACCTCAGAAAAGTAAAACCCAGCAAACTTTTGAGGAGGACACAGCGAAGTATTCTAATCAGGCTGAGTGGTGCTTACAAAACAACAGCAACTGATGCCCTTACCGTGGCACTGGGGGTGTGGCCTCTGGACTTGGAAGTTCGCAAGCGGGGAGCATTATTCTGGCTCAGGAAAGGGAATCCGGAACAGGTAGAGAAAATCACGGGAGCACCAGCAACAACAGCTGCAGAAGTAAACAAATTGTTATTGGAAGAATGGCAGCAAAGGTGGAATGATAGCACAACAGGAAGAAGGACATATGATATGTTTCCAAGTGTCAGTGAAAGGCTCAAAATGTCGCATCTTCTCCCATCGCCTGGGCTGGTACATTACATAACAGGCCATGGCCCTTACAACAGTGAATTGCAAAGAAGAGGAGTAGTGGACAATGGTAGCTGTGACTGTGGAAGCGAGGGCACTCCGGAACATGTAGTATGGGAGTGTATTTCAACAGCGGAACAAAGAACCCCATATCAGCAAATATTACAGGGCAGGAGAATTTTTGACATATTGCGTGACCAGGAATTGTGGTACTATCTTGATGAAGCTTGCAATCTGGCCTCACAAGCAGCCAAAGAAAGGTTCTTGGCACTCAGAAACCGTTTCAACCGACAGCGACCAGTGACCGAGCAGTGATAATTCCCGAATAAAGGAACTCCCGATGGGCCGAAGGAGGACGCCTCTACTTCCAGAAGTCATCTCCTGAGGGAGGTAAGTTACTCTGAAGTGGCTGTGCCGGGAGTAAATGTGTAAAAGTGTCGTAAATATACAAAGTGAGAAACAGTGGGACAACAGTGAAATAAGTGATTAGTGTATGTGAAAGTTTCTTTGTTTAATTATATATAGTAGTATTGTGTGTGACAGTACATATCAAAAAACACTAACACATATCATATACATTCTTACACATTGTTAATTAAATTATGTAACAAAATTTTTGTGAAATTTGATAAGTTTATGCGTTAACTTGTTTTACATCCTGAACAATATTTAGCTATTAGCTGCAAACTATAATTTTATCTTTTGTACCTGTTGTAATATATTGGAAATATGGGCCCAGAGTAGAAACTAGGTGCTGGGCTATTATGTACCAGGATATAAAAATAAAAAATAAAAAATAAAAAAAAAAAATAAAAAAAGGTCGTAACATCGAAGACCGCGGAAGTCGGTACTACTACTTGTGCGACCTCGACCACACCAGCAGCAGTCACTAATAGTCCACCACCAGCAGCAGCTGTGAAGGTAATGCCACCTCAAATTCCACCCCGCACTTTGACAGTTGTAGCATTACCATCTGATATGTCTATTAATGGAGGCAATCAGAAGGTCCGGGGCCCGACGTTCAGGCGGACGGACCCGACTCAGTTTGTCAAATCTCCCTCTTCGTCCCCACCCAGACTGAGGCATCTTAACAAAGATGCTAAAGAGTTCCTCCTGGGTATTTTTTATGATAGCTGGAACTCGTGGAAAAAAGAAACGTTAATCCCAATTTTAAAACCAGGAAAGGACAAGTTGCCGCAAGGTATCTATCGTAGCATCGCCTTAACGAGCTGCGTCGGGAAGACACTAGAACGAATGGTCAACCGCTGTCTCGTCTGGTGTCTCGAGTCCCTTAAATTGTTGAGCCGTTTTCAGTGTGGATTCAGGGAGTTCCATTCTACCACGAATAACCTGATCCTACTGGAAGCGGCAATACAGGACGCATTCATTCACAGCCAACACCTTGTGTGTATATTTTTTTACATAGAAAAGGCATACGATACTAACTGGCGGCATGTAATTTTAAAACACATATATGAATGGGATTTCAGGGGAAATATTCCACATTTTTTAATATCATTTTTATCACGACGTTGCTTCCGGTACCGAGTCGGTAGAGAAGAGTCAGACCTTTTTATTCAGGTGAACGGTGTAACTAAAGGTTCGGTTTTTTAGTATGACCCTCTTCACATTAGCAATTACGGAGGCCCATCCGGTACTCCTTATAAGTTGACGACTTTTTAATTTTTTGTGCATCGTCAAGCCTGAGAAGCGCTTAGTGGCAGTTGTAGTTGGCATCGAACAGGCTGGATGAATGGTCAGTACACACTGGCTTCCGTTTCTCTGCTGAGAAAACCCGGTGTGTACTTTTTAGCCGCAGTAGAAGCCTTTTAGCAGAACCTCATCTCACCTTGGGGAACACCGTTTTATGTTTTAGTGAAATTGTTCGGTTTCTGGGCCTCATTTTAGACAGTAGGCTTACATGGCTGCCACATCTTAAAGATGTTAAAGCCAGAGCACTGAAGCACTTAATTTTTTAAAGTGTCTGTGTGGCAGGTCGTGGGGCGCTGACTGCTCCTGCCTGATACAGTTTTATTGAGACTTTGTAGGGTCGCGGTTGGAGTACGGTTGTATTGTCTACGGTTCAGCACGGGACTTATCTCCGTATACTGGATAGTCTCGCCACAGGTGCATACCGCACCAGTCCGATACCCAGCATTTGTGCTGAGTCTTACGAGCCGCCGCTTTCCATCGCCCGGCGTCTCCTCATGGTGCGACACTATATACATATTGCCGCTACTCCTGGCAGTCCCGAGTACGACGTAGTTCTTCATCCCAACTTTGAACGGCTTTATACGATCCGCCAAAGAGCAACTAAACCGTTCAGCTACCGTACAAAGACTATATCAGAGTAGTATGGATATGAGCTCCCCTCTTTTTATCACCAGGGTTGAAGTAAATCTCCTCCCTGGCTTTTAAAGAGGCCAAGAACAGTTTTAGAACAAGCTGTGTACCGCCGACAATGTTTTTATTCTAACTTTTATCTATCTTTTAAATCAGTCTCGCAATTTCACCCCGGTATACACGGATGGGTCTAAGCAGGCTAAAAGAGTTGGCTGCTCCGTAGTGTTCCCTCGAGCGAATTATAATTACAAACTGAATAGCTGTTGCAGCGTATACACAGCACAGTGTTACGCTTTGTTAAACTCGCTCCAGCGTATGAAAGTAAGTCGCGGCACAAAGTACATCATATGCTGTGATTCCCTCAGCTGCATCCAGGCAATGGGAAGCATGTACCCAACAGATCGTCTTGTCCAGGATATACAGGACACCCACCGAGCCCTCCAATCTTCTGGAAAGGAGGTCGTATTCTGCTGGGTACCTGGTCATGTGGTAATCAGGGAGAACGAGGCAGCTGATGAAGGAGCCAAGTTAGCCTGCAACAAGGTCAGAGTTGACTATGATCTGGTCCCAAAGTCTGACCTTACCTCGGCATTTGGCAGAGGCAGTGGCTGGAGGTAGGGCATAATAAGCTCCGGCTGGTCAAACCGACTGTTCAGCCGTGGCGCAGCTCCTTCCAGCGGGCGAGGAGGGATGAGGTTCTCCTTACTCGCTTCCGTATAGGGCACTGTCCTCCGACACATAGATTTCTTCTCCGCCTTGAGGACCCACCAGAATGTGATGCTTGTGGCGTACCTATGACGGTGCGCCAAATTTTAATTGATTGTGTCTTATTTTTAGACTTGAGGGCAGACGTTGGCCTAGCCAACGATCTGTCCCTCGTTTTAAACAATGAGACCAGCAAGGTGGCGAGTGTTTTAAAATTTTGTGTATTGGCCGGTCTAGTGTCTCCATTTTAGGCAGATCGGCCTAGTTTTACGATGGATGGGTGCCCTCTTTACAGCTACCCACCCATATGCATTGTTTTTATTTTTTATATTGTCATAATTCATGTCTCGCTGGCTACTATATAGCCAGCGAGACATGTAATGTTTTTAATTCCCTTTTGAACCTTTTGGCCCCTTTACAGCCATCCAGGTGTTGTATGGTGTAAAGTACCTGTGGCTCCTTTAAAGACACGTCTGATTTTATGATTTATTTTATTTGCTGTCTGTATGGCCGACCTCTTTACAGTCGACCATGTAGACAGTACAGTACATTCTTAAGCCACAGTAATAGCTGGTAATTATTAGGGCGCTAGTGGCCCCGCTGTCGACGCGCCCTAAAGCAGCAGCAACTACAACAACATTAACTTTTCTAAAATTAACTTTACCACTATCATCAAGTACAACCGCCCTATCATTTTCCTTGTAAATCTGATCTACATAAAACAGTTCTTGATTATCCCAATGTTCGGATTTTACCAGAAATGCCTCGAATTTGTCTTGAATGGCACTGTCATCAGAGCAGGTATTTAATTTTTCTATTGCTAAGATATTTTTTTTTTTTATCTTCTCGGCTGTTTTCATTATATTGTCCAATGTCATTTGTCTGTTGTGAACGATCCACTTAATAAGTTTTTCTGGCTCTAATTTGCCTCCGATTTTTAAAGTTAAGCTTCTGATGGTTTGTTGAACATTATTTAATTTAAACGATAATTTGTCAATTATCCTCTTTCTGCGAACAGCTGCCTGATTTATCTCGGAATGTAAAGTGGTATAGCATGCCACGGCTTTACGGTTAATCTCTGGGTGTGCAGTGGAGTAGCGACTTACTGCTTCACGACTAACTTCCCGGTGGGCAACGAAGTAGCGCATTACTGCTTCTCAGTAAACTTCCGGATGTGCAGTCGAGCAGCGCATTACCGCTTCGCGGTGAACTTCCGGGTGTGCAGTGGAGCAGCGCATTACTGCTTCGCGGTGAACTTCCGGATCTGCAGTGGAGTAACCTATTACTGCTTCGCGGTGAACTTCTGGATGAATTGAGGAGTAAACTTTAACGGCTTTGCGATGTTCGTCTCTGTGTTGTTTAGTATAGCAGTTTACTGTTTCACGTCGTTTTACATGGTTTTCTTCACGATAATTGGCTGAAGTCTGCTGGAGTTGTTTGGTTCGTGAATTTGCAGAAGATTTCGGTCTTCGTCTTTTGTTCTTGAGAGGTCTCCCTATTTTCTTCAACTCTTCTTGTGATTTATTATGAATGGTTTCTATTTTATGTCGCTTTAGTTGCTGTGGTTCGGCTCGAGATTTTACAGGCATCTTTGATCTTCCTCTTTTGTTGCGAACAGGTCTTCCTCGTTTTGTCATACTGAAATTGAGTCAGTAAAATTGATCGAGTGATTTTGACAACAGTCAACTCTAACGTTCATTCCAGGAGGATGGTCAAGAGGGAGCAAAACATCATAGTGACCGCTTAAGAAACTTCCACTAAAACGCAAACTTTTTACTGGACCACCAGTATTTCCATCGAAAGAGCCGCTAAGAGTACCATTTTCAAAATTGAATGGATATATAGCACCTGCAGCCATACGTTCAGATACTGAGCCATAAGTATTTGTGTCCATCATAGCGCACGAATAGGATATTGGATTAGTCATCCCTTGCTCATCACAACTATAGACTTCCATCTGATTCCAGTGATTTACAACATACGATCCTGTTGAGTTTTTAAATATGGTACAAGCAACTATCGAACACGAGAAGTGTTTATTATGTATTAAAAATACATATAACAACACAACAGAAATGTAGCTGAGGGCAGCTAAGCAGGGAATAACAATTGAACAGTTTACACATTGGTCAGAGTATAAACCAAGCTATTACAGGGATGTAACAGAGATACTATTAAAGTATGGAATGCAGTAATTCAAATTAAATAAATAGAAACAAACAATTCTTCAACACTCCTACCAAATTACAGCCTTCTTAAAACAATTATAAAGCAATGTTTTTATCACTGTTGTTCAGCTAACAGCTGCTGTATTTTTAAGAAACAAAATGTCGCTGGCAAAGACATCATCACTGTATCCAACTAAGTCAGTAGTGTCTGGGTTAGGTAAGTAGCACAATCCATAATTCTTTTTTTCTTTCAAGTATTTTAACATTTTCTTGACAGCAATTCAGTGAAAGTCATCATAAGAATAGAGAAGTCAGCTCACCTGATTTACAGCAAACATAATATCTGCTCTGCTTACTATTGCTGCATAAATAAGTGATCCCACTGCTTCTATGTAGGGGTGATTTTTCTCAGGTACTCCATTAGCCTTTGAAAGTCTCACATGTGGATCAGCAGGAATACTGTTAGGATTGGCATCAATCATATCAAATTTCCTCAACAATTGTTCTACATATTTAGTTTGGTGTATAAAGATACAGTCTTTAAATATCTCTATTTCCATGCCAAGAAAATTAGTAAGAGGGTAAATCTTCAAATCAAAATTCTTTTGCAGGTCATTATTATGTCATTCAAAACAGTCTTTCCTCTACAAATCAAAAGTCCATCATCAACGTATAGACAAAGATAACATTTGATGTCATTGATTTTTCCAGTATAAACACACTGATCTGCTTTGGTTTTCACAAAACCAAATTTATTTACAATTGAATTGAATTTTGTATTCCTACATCCAGGAGCTTGTTTTAAGACATATAAAGATTTAATGAGTTTACATACCATATTTGGTTTGCTGTATAGTCCCTCTGGTAGTGTCATAAGTGTATTCTCTTCCAATTCACCATACAGGAAATCTGTAGTTACTTTAAATTGCATGATCTCTAAGTTATGTTTAGCTGCAATAGACAGTAACAGTCGAACTGAGTCATACCTTACTATTGGTGAAAAATTTTATCCTTAATCAATTATTTCAGTTTGAGCATATCGCTTTGCACAAAAGTCTGAATTTGTAACCTGGACCAGTCGGTTTAACCTTAATGCAGAACACTCATTTACATCCTATTACTCTATTACTTTTGCATCCTGAGGCTTTTATACCAATGTCCATGTTCCATTTTGATAATGAGCTTTTAATTCCTTGTTTATAGACATCTTCCACTTTTCTGAATCAGATGATGTTATCGCTTCATTGCAGTTTTGTGCAATAGGAATTATTGTATTTACACTGTAGCACAGGTAATCCTTTTCAACTTTATCTTTTCCTTTAGAGAGCACTTGCTTATTTCTAGGTTTCAGATTCATATTTGAGGGTAAAGGTGTCTCAACAGTCACTTCTGGTTTATACTCACTGTTAGTATTGGTATCAGAGAAGTATTCAGCAGTAGTAATCGTGGAATCTGATTTGTCGCTGGAGTTCTCTGATGTATGATTGTCATTTAATTCAGATGATGTATCACACACTGGTTCTGTTAAGTCAACAGGGAGATAATTTCTTTTGACAGTAGATTCCAGAAAAACAGCATCTCTGCTTTTAATTACTAACTGAGAAGGAGGTATTATAAATCTGTAACTTTCTGAATTCTCACAGTATCCAACAAATTTAGCTTTCTGTGCTTTAGGATCCCATTTCATTCGTTTTTTTTAGGGAGATGTATCATTGCATCACAGCCAAATATTCTTAAATTACTTACATCTGGTTTTCTTCCTGATCACATTTCCTCTGAGGGTTTAATGTCAGTGATCGAGTTGGAGCTCTGTTGATCTGTTGATGAGGTAAGCAGCAGTATGTACAGCTTCATCCTAATACAGCTTAGGAAGATTAGTATTGATCAACATACATTTTGCTCTTTCCACTAATGTCCACTTCATTTGTTCAGCAACACCATTTTGTTCAGGAGAGTATAATGTTATTGTTTGATGGATTATTCCAGCACTTTGTAAGAACTCAGAAAAGTTGTTGTTAACATATTGAAGGCCATTGTCTGATGGTAAACATTTTATGTTACATTCTAATTGTTTTTCAACTTGCATTTTAAAATGTTTGAACTTTTCAAAAGCTTCTGACTTTTTATGGAGAAAATAAACAAATACCTTTCTTTAATAGTCATCAATGAATGTCATGGAATATTTAGCATCTCCTAATGACATGGTTTCCATTGGACCACAAATGTCAGAGTGTACTAGTTCGTAACTTGTAGCCTTTGATCCATTTAAAGGTAACCTGTTTTGTTTTCCTTCTAAGCAAGTTGTACAAACTAATTTATCTGGTTTCTTGGACAATTTTACACCTTCTGCATTCTACACTATTTTCTACAGATGATTAAAGTTCAAATGACCCATTCGTTGGTGCCATAGCAAAATGTCTTGCTCATCAACATCAGATATGTATGCTTGAAGATTATATACATTTTATATATACATATTGTTGATTAAACTGGCTGTCCCAACTATTTCATTATTACTGTTCATTATTATACAGCCCTTACTGTTGAACTTTACTTGACCACCATTTCTAATTATCTGGCTGACAGATAATAGATTTGTTGACAACTTTGGCACATACAGAACATTTTGAAACAAAATGAATGCAGCGGCATAGCTTGAGGTTTCCTGATTCTCAATTTTGTGGTTCTTCTTTGATTTAAACTTCAACTGTGCACTCAGGTGGCCATGCTTATTGCAAGTGTAGCAACGAGGTCCCTTTTGAAATTGTTTCTTGAAGCCTTTGTTGTTCTTATAATTTACGGCAAAAGCTGATGTTTCACAATCATTTATTTTTAGATCTTGTAAAATTTTAGCCTTTACGGAGTCAGCACTTATTTTCATACAAGAACTTTCAATGGCAATTATCATCGGTTTGTATGAATCTGGTAGACCGGAAAGAAGCAGAGTTCCAAGCCACTCGTCGTCTACTTTAAATCCAATACTTCTCAACTTTTGTGCTGTGGTCATGATTTTGCTAACATAACTCTTCTACATTTCGACATCCGACTAGCGTTGTTGTGCACAGATCACGAAGTAATCCCAGACGACGCGTTAATCCAGAATCACCGAAAGCGTTTGCTAAGTTGTTCCAAACTTCCTTCGCTGCCTTTGCTTCCTGAATGTGGACGTAGTTGATTGAATCCACTAGCAGAATAATTTTTGACTTCGCTTTTAAATCGCATTTGGGATCAACGTGATCATCAGTCGCATTTTCAATACAATTCCACAGTTCTTCGTGTTCGAGATGGATTTTGACGACAAATCATGTCGAGTAGTTTTCCCGATCAAAGAGTTTTTCTATCATAGCTAATTGATTGCTTGAGCTCATATTTTCGCACTTGTAAATGCCGCGTGGTGCCTAGGTTGTAATTTTTACTATCGTCAGATATTTATCACTTTTACAAATACCTGGATACTGGGCCCATAACCTGTTGAGTTCTTAAATTTGGTACAAGCAATTATCGAATACGAGAAGTATTTATTACGTATTAAAAATACATATAACCACACAACAAAAATGTAGCTGAGAGCAGCTAAGCACGGAATAACAATTAACAGACAATACATTGGCCAGAGATATAACAGAAATATTATTAAAGTATAGAAGGCAGTAATTCAGATTAAATAAATACAAACAAACGATACTTCAACAGATACAATGGCAGACCTGACACTGAAAGCCGACAAGGGGTTAGTTTTACAATACATAGAGTACGCTAACAAATGAAACAAACAAGAACCTTCTCCAGGCATGGGTATAAATCGGTATTGTACCACCCTATCATCGCTAAGATGTAACAATTCCGTTGGAAAATCCGTGAAGGAAGAAATTTCAGCTTCAATATTTAAACACAATCAAAATTCAAGTCTTATGAAAATACGTGATACATTTGTGAAGGACGTATGTACTCACGCGTCTGGCCATGTTCATGTTGCTCACTTAGCGATGTTATAGTTCAAGCCTTTTCAAAACACGTGCAAGATTTGTTTGTAACGTCTGTTCTCAAGCGAATCCCTACGTTCAGGGTTCACTTTGCAATATCCGGATAAATCACCGCTATCTGCCTCTGTATTATATAAATTTTTAGCAGTATTAATAGTCCAAAAGCCCGTGAACGCCAGACGTGTTTCCTTCCTCCATGAGACCTACGTCATAGTTTAAAGCATATATGGGCCCTCCGCCAGCTTCAATCCGGCCCGCGAGAGATTCAGAAATTTCAGATACAGAACATACCTTTCCGAAGAAAAATATCCACAGCTAAGAGTTTTCGCACAAAAAATAATTTCCTCATTCGGAAGCACGTATAAATGTGAGTAGCTTTTTTCAAGCATGAAAATTAATAGAAATAAGCATCGTCCTCGGTTTAGAGCGTGGTTGGCCAACCCGCGGCCGCCTTGAAGATTTTTCGCCCCGCGTGATTCATCACACTTTCTCAAATTATATTTAGTTTATGATTGCCAATGTAGTGAAAACCAATGTATTTAAAAAATACATTATTTGTGTATCCATATATCTCAAAATTAACTGTCGAAATTATGAGAAAAATATTGCTTTGATTTTAAAATAATATTTTTGCGAATATACTCGTATGACAGATATTGCCTGTTTTATTTATGAGTTTACAGTTATCAGTTCGCGAAATAATTATGTTATATTCTGCGAACTCATATTGCGCGCGCATCACGGACCATCTAATATAATATACACTATATAATTTTATATGCGGCCTGCGGAGTTATGACGCATTTCCAAAGTGGTCTGCAAGAACATTTGGGTTGCCCACCCCTGGTTTAAAGGCTGAAATTTTTTCTGCGCTTGTACACTACAGCAGGTATGAACGTTTGGCTACTATGAACATTGAGTGGTGGTGGCTTTGATATGTAACAGGAAGCGAAGGTGTATAAAATTGATGCCTAGTTACGTCATAGTATAAAGCGTGATTTTTTTATATTTTTTACGGGATACCATTAGAAATCACGTCATGTATTGCCAGACACTTTGTGCGGTGGAAACCCCCCGCCAGACACCTTCAAAACTTAATAAAATGTAATTATACTTACGTCATAATATAAAACCTGAATTTTATATATGTTTCTTGGACAACTATTCAAAAGTGTTTCCTAAACAGCCAGACAATTTCGATGGTTCCAACATCCTGCCAGACATAATTTAATGTCAGCTGTATGGGAGAGTCCGGAGACAATAGATATGTAAGAGTTGGGCTTATTGGATAATCCAATTATATTGTAATTATTTATGTGTTAATAATAATTTTTTAATTAATTACTTAACGTAATTTTAATGTCAGTTATATTAAATTAAAACTTTTTATTAAAATTTTATTGTTTGTTATAAATCTAATAATTACAAAATTGTCTCAGTAATAAACAAATTGATGAATAGTTTATTAATAGCTACTCATAGTAAAAACTTACAAAAAATTGGGAATATGATTTAATAGTAATATCATTGGTTTTATGTAAATACAAAATAGATTTATTCATTGCCATCATTGTAGTCGATACTGTCAGTATCATCATCAATATTGCTGCAGTCCGTGCATTCATTATTTTCAATATCATCTTCATTATCAGTTTCCGTAAAAATATAAACAAAATAATGAGATTATTAATAACTACAAATTTATGTATAATATTTGGAACTAACAGTTACATACCTGATAAATTTTTCCGTGAAATACTGACAAAGTTTGGTAGCTGATCTCCATCGAACCATTTGAAATACTATTCGTTGCCTTCTCGTATACAGCCATTATTTTCTGGCTGATATATGCTGGGATTTTTTTTAATGAGCATTATTCCAAATAGTGGATATATAATATGCTCGCAGAAATTCTTGTAATAGTTCCCATCGAAACTACGTAATTTTTTGAGGTCAAAAGATTCATTGATATTTGTGACCGTATATGTGTTGACGAATATCTGGAGACGAGCCACGTCAACATCAATTATCCCAGCAACATTATACACAACACATAAAATTTTTGTATAATTTTAAAGACATTTTGTCGTTCATCACTATTTTCAAATAATGCAACATCTCCAAACTTGAGAAAAGCTTCCTGATATTTCTGATTCGTTTTCAATATTTTGTAAGGTTTTAATTTCCCTTTTCTAAAAAAAACGCAGGATTATAATCACATCCTGTGATTGCATGAAATCCAGGCAGGCTTTTACAAATGGATCCTCCCAGTTGTGCGTGGATCTTTGTTAGGTCTACATATCTTAAATTATTTCCAGTGCCTGCAAGTATCCAAACATGGGAATCATTTTGTAGGTGATGCATATGGCCAAGCATTATAGAGACAATATCAGTGTCGATACTTCTGATCACTATGTTTGCTTGGTAGTCAATGTTACAAGCATGATAGATCACTTTGGTATCTGCTTCTTCATGCTCTGGACATGATAATTCATCAACAACATTTGATACAATGCTATTGGATTCATTAACAATGTAAGAATGACACTGCTTGAAATTTATGTGGATGATTTTATTTCCAATGAATGGCACCGTTTCATCAGTGACCCAATGAAAGATCAAGAAATCAACAAGAGCCTGTTTAAAGTGTGAGTTTTTTAATTCTATAAAATCAGTTGGTCGAACTTCATCAGGTCCGGTTATAGTGTATTGCAATTGCGTTGATTCCAACCGTTGGGATCGCAAATAATCTTTAATCGATGGTGTAAAATATTGATCGAATATCATGTCAATTCTCAACTCATGCAACCGAGTAACCATTTATAAAATTTTTGGAAATGTTTTTGCAACATCTTTTATCGTATGCAACAGAAAAAAACCATCAATTATTAATACATCGATATGAGGTGGTGGCTGATGCTGGATCTCTTTTTCTAGACACTTCATTAAGACAGATTTATCGGTCTTGTAAATAGTACCATCTTAGTGGCACATTGACAGAGGCACGGGAGTAACTTTGGTAAGATAAAATTTTTGAAATGTCTATATTATAATCTATCGAAATTCCAAGCATACGTCCAAATAAATCTCGTTGAATTTTAACCACTTGAACTTTACCACTCACTTTAACTTTCTTCTTCTTTTGATAATCTTTAGAAAAATTATTACTACATCTTTTTATACTTCTTTCAAATCTGTTAATATCCGTAAGACATTCAGAAATGAACGTTTTACGTTTACAGTCCCCATTTTTAAAAAATGTTAATAAGGAATTCTTCTACTTGATCTGACGCAGTATTACCTAAAGAAATATTAATTAATTGATCTCCCAAACTGAAGGGGTGAATAAACTTATCAAAGGTGCTTATAAATTTTTTCTGTTGCTTGATGCTATTTTGAATGTTACATGTATTCAAGTCTGCTGAAATATCTTGGTCGGTTTGTAATCCTAATTCATGAGAAACATGACGTATTATTGTTGATCTCACATCATGGTTTCGGGCCCATCGTTGACGTGCCAAAATTGAATTAGTGAAGTGTATGATACCTGTAAGCCTTCTTGCAGCATCTGCATTTATAGTTTGTTCTAATACCAATTCATGAGGTTGTCTTGAAAATGGTTTGGTGGTCCTTTTAATTCCGAAGCAATCCAGTTTGAATTCTTCATATAAGTCAGGATGAGTTTCCGCAACTTCCAGCAAATTATCATAATATTTAACAGTCCATCGAGCATAGTTTTGCTGATTACATATAAAATGTATATTTGCAATTTTAGGCAATACTGATTTAAAAAGTTCGAAATCTCCTGTCCGAATGCTCCGTGATAGGCTTAAGTAATGATGTATAAGATTAATGTAAATAAAATAAAATTGTGGAGTTTTGCCACAATCGCCATTTAGAATTTGTTGTTTGTATATACCGTACTTATTCATAAATTCCTTCAGTTCTTCATTTTCTATTTGAAATGATGACATTTTACATTTTTGTAGCCTTTCTACTTCTTGTTTCATGTCATCTGTCATTTTTTTTTCATTTGTAAAAATAATTTGAAATGTAGTATTTCTAATCTTAATGCTGTCAAAGGATTTAGTCTCTTGCAACGGTTAAAGTGTTTACCATCAAGAAATCCATTCAATGAACAATTATCCTGCAAATTGCTTTCAACCATTACATTGGTTAAGCCACAGTCACTTATGATTTAACTTACTGCTTTAATATAAGCCGTCATAATGTGAAAAGGCCCTAAATGTATAAATAAATTATCAAATCTAGGTTTTTCCGTAGCTTGGATTTGAAAGGCTAGTTTGGCTATCGCGAGGTCGTATGCTACTTGTATGTAAGGTTGATGTAAATCTACAGCTATTTTTTTACTTTGATTCATAGTTTCCAGAACTATGGATGTACTAGTAGGTGATGCATATATTGGAGTGAAATGAGAAATAAATTGTTGCGCATTATTATCATCAATTTGACTATTAAAACTAACCCACATGGGAACATCAGGTGAATCCAAAACATGACTAATCATCCAGATATTATCTATTTCAGTATACTCGTATAATTGCAAATTAGTAGGAAGTATATTTTCCATTTCATCAAACGTTGATTGTAAATCATTTGTCATCTTAGGCCCCGCAGGGGCCTGGTACGCAAGTGCCAGGTACGGGTTTGGCGAACCCGCGGTGCCCGAGCCGGAAACTTGTGAGCGCCGCAAGTTTCCCACACCGTAAACTCCTACCATGCTTCAACGACCACCGTAGGGCGTGGCGGTGGAACGTTGTGTGTTTAGGAGAACGGGGATCTTGGCTTCACCGCCCGGATCGCGAGGACGGAATAAACCTCTAGAAAAAACCCCTCAACCTCAAGGTCAGCCACGTGCCGACGAGGTGAATGGGTGATGAGGGCAATCACTCGCTAACGTGCAACCTCAGGGGCACCTGCGCACCCCTGTTGTATTAGCGCTTTCTTTAAAACTGGTTTTACTCGTGGGACCAAAATTCAGTCATCCACCAAAACCAAAAAACCCTGCGGTACGGGTGTGCCGCAGGTTAATCCAAATACACCCAATACTAAGAAGCGGGTGAGGGTTGACAGCCCCCCCCCCCCGCTTCTGAAACCGAATGTAACGGAAAAGTTTGTTCGCTTGCGAACGCTTTTATTGTAATGGAAAGAGCAGAAGGTAACTTTGAAAAGGTATCACCCTTCTACATCTCTAAGGGTCTAGAGGGTCTTGTAGGTACCCTAACCTCTGTTAAAAAATTGAGGAATGGGACGCTGCTGCTGGAAACAACCAACAGTAAGCAGGCTACCAAACTTCTTAATTGCCAGAAGCTCGGGGAGTTCGCCGTGAAATGCGAACTCCATAAGTCCCTAAATTCCAGTAAAGGCGTAATCACCTGTCGTGATGTCATGGATTTAGGGATAGACGAGCTTCTGAATGAGTGGAAAACAGAGAAAGTGGTCGAGGTACGTCAGATCACACGAAGGGTGAATGGCAGTATTGAAAAGACTGCCACCTTCGTCCTGACGTTTGACACTCCAGTATTGCCCAAGAATATTAAGGTCGGATATCTAAACCTGAACGTCCGTCCGTATGTTCCGGATCCGATGCGCTGTTTTCAGTGTCAGCGGTTCGGACATACGACGGCGTCATGTAAGGGCAGCCCCACCTGTGGGAATTGCGGCAAGGGGGCACATGAGCCGGGTGTCAGTTGTACGCTACCACAGGTGTGCGTCAACTGCTCCGGATCGCACCCGGCCTGGAGTAGAGAGTGTCAAGTGTATCTTGAAGAGCGCAAGATACAGGAGCTGAAGACCAAAGAGCGGATTCCCTATGGGGAAGCTAAAAAGAAGGCCAAATCGCTCGCCGCTCCAATTTTTGCAACTAGTTTTGCTAAGATGGCTTCAGCTCCCGTCAGGAAGCAGAGTGTTGCTACCCAGACGTCCGTTGCAGACATGGGCACAAGCACTACGTGCTCATGTCAGTGCAGATGCGGTGCCAAACCCGCTAAGGTCGTTACGCCTAAGACCGTGGACGTCGGTAGCAGCACATCTGCGACCTCGACCACACCTGTAGCAGCAGTAAATGATCCACCAGCAACAGCGGCAGTTATAGTCACTCCACCTCCAATTCCTCCACGTGCAGTGACTGGAAAAGCAACAACATCTGCTAACAGTGCAAATGGAGGTGATCAAAAGATTCGGGGCCCGAAGTTTCTGCAGACGGACCCGACTCAGTTCGTGAAATCCCCCTCTTCATCCCCTCCCAGGTTACCTGGTAGTAGGGAAAACAAGGGAAAGAGGGTGAGGAAGAAGAAAACCAAAGAGGTGTTTGGTGATTTTGCTGAGTCGGAGATGTCTGTCTTTTCGGAGCCAGAAGAAACTGAAATGCTGGTGGACGAGCCCGGTCCCATTCCACAGCGGACAGTGACCAAAGACGCACCCGAACCGCGGCGGGTGAAACTGAACCGGTAGGATGATGGATGGGTGGCCACTTTACAGCCACCCATCCATATGAATTAATTTTATTTTTTACACTGTTATAATTCATGTCTCGCTTGCCATTGCACAGCGAGTGAGACATTTAGTATTTTTAATCCTCTTCTGAACCTGTGTGGCCTCTTTACAGCCATCCAGGTGTTGTACGGTTAAGTCCTGGTGGTTCTTCTAAGCCACGTCAGACTTTGATTTATTTTATTTGCTGTCTGTATGGCCGACCCCCTTATAGTCGACCATGCAGGCAGTATTTTAGTACTTTCTTAAACCACAGTAATATCTGGTAATTTTTAGGGCGCTATTGACCCCGCGGTCGAGGGGCCCTAAAACAACTACATCAACGTGTTTAGTCTTAGGGGCAGGCGTTGACCTGTCCAACGATCTGTCTCTTATTTTTAACAACGAGATCAGCAGTGTGGCGAGTGTTTTAAATTTTTTTGTATTGGCCGGTCTAGAGCCTAAAATTATAGGCAGATTGGCCCAGTTTTATGATGTATGGGTGGCCTCTTTACAGCCACCCATCCATTTTCTTAGTTTTTATTTTTTATAATTTTAATATCTTTATAATTTTTGTCTCGCTGGCCTCTATACAGCCGGCGAGACATGTAGTGTTTTTAATTGTTTTGTGAACCTGTTTGGCCCCTTTACAGCCATCCAGGTGTTTTGTGGTCTTATTTCCAAGAGGCCCTTTTAAAGCCATGTATTATATTTCCAATTATTTTATTTGCTGTCTGTATGGCCGACCCTTTTACCGTCGACCATGCAGATGGTATTTTAGTATTCTTTTTAGCTAAAGTATTAGCTGGTCTTTGTTAGGGCGCTAATGACCTCGCTGTCGACGCGCCCTTAAGCCACAAAAACAACAACAACAACAACAACAACGTCATCTTAGGTTTTTTAAGATAAGGAATTGCTTCTATTGACAAGGCTTCAAAAGTTCTCCTTTTTCTTTTCTTTTTCTATCTGCCGAATTTTCTTCATTATTTGGAACTGGCGTTAGTGATATTTTGGATTCTTCTGTAGTATTTGAGTCAATGTTTTGGTAAATAATCCCTACCGTGTCGTGTAACGTATCCTTACCACTTCTTGTTTCTACGAAACGGTAAAAATTGTCATAAGCAACACCAGTACAAAGTTTAACTGACTTTTTAATCTTTTCTGGGCATAAACTAGATTTTTCCACAAAAGTATATGTTGTTTCTGTTTCTAGTTCTTGCAAATGCAAATGATTTAAATTCATCAGGGTTGAGTTGCTGTTTTACTCTCTTCATAATTTCGTCCATTGCGATGATGAACAACAGCGGTGATAATGCGCTACCTTGCTGAACACCGTTGGTAGTCACAAACCAGCCTGAATAGGAGTCTCCAATTTGAATGCAGCTTTGGCAGCTCTCATAAAGCATTCTAACTTTGGTGATCAAGTTCGTTGGTACCTTCCGTTTGGTCAGACATTCCCAAAGTTTATCCCTAGGTATGCTGTCATAGGCGAGTTTACTCTTACAGACGTAAAATAGAATCCACATGTCCTAGTAATGGAATCAGTGGAGTTGGAAATAAAGCCAATGGTATGAGTATCGGGTAAGAGGTTCAATACTGAAGACAGGAGTAGATGTTTCAGGATAATGATGCAGAATGACATCAACTAGAATCGACAGATAGGGATTTAATAGGGAAAAAGGTGAGAAAAAAACTGTGCTTCGGGAAAATTTAGAAAGACAACAATTAAAACAACGCTGAAGTAGTTTCCACGCTCTCTGAATGTCGTCGCATTGTAGTGGGAAATGCCGAAGTTTTGGACAAGATGTTTCGGGAAGCTGCGCTTATTTGAACATGCGGAACACGTCGCCTCACAGTTATACCATAGAAAATGGTCGAAGCATAACAAATAAACGTCAGTATTATACAATAGGGCACTGCGCCATCCAGCAGTGTAGAAATCATTCACTCAGACTTCGGAAGCCTTCAACTGCATGAGTGAAGCAGTTATAAAAGCATTCTAATACGATAATAATTTAACAAGGATGGTGAGTGAGAGGTAAAGCACTTGCCTCGCATTCGGGAGGACGCGGTTTCGAATTCTTATTTGTGTTTTATATGATTTACCCAAATCGCTACAGGCGATGGTTCCTCCAAAAGTCCTTGGTCGGATTCTGTCCCATTCCTTGGCCCCAGATCTTTCCCGCCTCTAGTGACCTCGACGTCGACGAGGCGTCCAAAAACAAAGTCTTGTACGAGTATCAGATTTTTACTTATAGCCGAGAACATATAACAAACTGGTCCTCCGCCTAATATAGCTAAAACAACAATGTCGGAAATTAAATACGGCCGTTATCTTTGGAAGGTTGACAACCAGGGAATCCTCATTTAGTTAGATCTAATTCCCTAACCTTAGATCCTTCCACTTAGATCTTGATTTCACTGGAACCGTACGATCAACCACATACGTATGTCACAAAATTACCATACAAACGATAACTATAACATATGATTACAATCTCCCTTTTTTGTGCTGTGCTTTGCATTGGATTGCCGATTAAAGTTTTTGAAGATGTTGAAATGCTGATAAATCATTCACACAACTATTCACTTTGCTCCTTCGTTGTGTCTTGCAGCCGGCTATACCGCCACGCTTTCTGGATGGGGTACCACTGGCGGATTGTTGCCCTCTGCCATTCTGCAGACCGTCAACATCATCACACTCGACTTTGATGGCTGCAACGAACTGATCAATGAAATTGACCCGGAGAACAACCCGCTTACAGAGACCATGATCTGCACCGGACCTGTAGTTCAAGGAACCGCCTCCTGCAGTGTAAGTACAATTTTGAAGATGTCATAACTAAATGCTCTGTAGGTTCTCTGCAGGTACTGGAGTCAAGGTTTATTAATAAATAAAACGATACTATTGTTTTCTGGAGACAGAAATTATTAATAGTTATTGCAACAACTGTCTTTTGATAATTGACATGGGAAATTGTCTGTTTTAGTTAACACTGAAAAGTATGTGTCATTTTGGGATGACAAATTACTAACAAGGTTAAAAATGAAAGGATAAATTCTCATGAAAAATATGTCATATATGTACTGTAACTGTGTTTGTATGAATGGGTGTTGGTATTCACTGCTAATTGTTGGTCACACTGATATTTCTGAAGCGTATCTATCGAACGTTTAGTGAAATTAAGGAACCTCTGTCGAAATTCTAATTCTTTTGAACAGCAAGTATACAAGTGTTTCCACTGTGCGGTGATTCCGGCGATCTTCTTGTCATTGGCAACGAGCTGATCGGAGTCGTCTCCTGGGGATTCACACCTTGCGGAACCGGCGGTGCACCGTCTGTCTTCACCAGGGTTTCCGCTTACGTTGCCTTCTTCAACGAAAACTTGTAAAATATTTAGAAAATACATTTTATTTCAATAAAAGCATAAAGTCTGTTCATTGAACTCTACGTTGGAAATATCCGTTAGGCTGACACATATCCAGAACATAGTTAACACGTCACAGAATATGAATTCATGTCTTTAACATATAATATAGTGTAGTATAAGATATACGGCTTGTTTCAGAAAAATAGAAGTCGTTAACGGAAGTCATATCCAGCAGCTAAGGGTTCTAGACACCAAATGACAACAGTTTTTAAACTTTGCAAGCATAAAAAAGCTTTGCGGACACGCGTCTAGATTCTGCTGTCAACTCCCATGTTGTTATAAAGAAATAATGAAAGCTTGTAGTTTTTCACGCAAAAGCAAGGGATCTGTTGCCTGTATGCAATCCCTCAAGAACCTTTCAAAAGCTAAGAGTCACCATAATTTTTTTTTTTTAGTAATTTATTCTTCTTATTGCCGTGTACTGTTCCGTTGATCAAGCCGAATTAAATTTCATAATGATTTTTTATTACTTTACGACTCGTTACCATAGAGGTCATGAGAGACTTTGAAGAGGCTGGAAGGAATTCGGGCATGGTTTTTCGAAGAAACTATCCTGGAATTCACGTGGAGTGATCTGGATGGGGATTCAAACCCGCGTCTTGCCGAATGCGAGGCCACTCATCCACCACACTTGGTTTCATTGTAATTCCAATTCATCCGTGTTCGGCAGCAAGAGTAGAACAGTTTGATATCTTCTGACGTGTTTTGTTGTTTGCATAAACACACCATACAATTCAGTACGACACTCGAGATCTGTAAACATTACAGTTGAATGCTACTCCTCAGAGAAACTTGTTGCCATATTCACTCGGCTCCCCAAAACGTACTGGTGTCATATTTAATCACGTCTGCAAGAAGTGGTGACCCCAGAAAGATCAACTGCTTTTCTTTGCCCGGGGACCCCTAACACCCTCCTTCAACTGTCAAATTCGTAATATTCATCACGAAGACTGGCTGGCTACACCCCATTAGATTTCACACTGTATCTATTGGAGCTATCAGATGAAAACGTTATTCACATGGCACAGAATTAAAGTGCCATATTCCTTCGTAACATTCTTCCTATTAAATTCTATTGTTTTTTGAGCAGGAATCAATACCGGAATGACCATGCTCACAACATCCATTCTTAGGGCAGGTAGGATAAGCCAAATATCTCACCGAGCTTAGCTTGGTGGGTGAACGGTTAACGTTGTGGCCTCGCATTCGGGAGAACGCGAGTTCGAATCCCCGTCCGGGCATCCAGATTTGGGTTTTCCATGGTTTACCCAAATCACTCCAGGCGAATGCCGGGATGATTTTTACAATAGGCCATAGCCGAATTCATCCCCGTTCCTTGTTCCCAGTACCATCCCTCCTCTAATGACCTCGATGTTAACGAGGCGTAAAACCATAAGTTAAAAAAAAAAACCTCTTTAAGTGATTAAAACGCTCGTCTGGGCTGCCTAGACTGTTTCAAAGCTCTTAAGACAGCATCAGTAGATGTTCCTCATCCAAAAACACCGATTAAAGTTACTTATTCCGCAGTCAGATGCAACCATTCATTCAGTACCCCTAAGAACCCGCCAGAAGCCCTGTTTAGTATGAACAACTTTTATTGCTCGATTGAGGGTGTTTCTTGGAATATCATCATTATTTTACCTTGCGAAGAGTACATACACAATTTTGGTCATTATTTGTCATTCTACATCTGCTTCCAATCGGAGTCTGGCGCATAAAGGCGCGTTCCGACGGCGTGTTGGGCAGTAAGCGCCTTTCATCTTTTACCGCCTGGCGGTGGGTTGAGGCGCGTCTTCACTGCTAGCATATGCGGCAATGATGAATGGCGTTCCCTACCATGCGCCGAGGGACGTGCCATGGGAACGGAGCTTAAGAGAGTATGGCGAAATTTTGGCGCATGTAAAGGAGTGTTTTTTTCCCTGACATTAGTATCTCGACTAATTTGATGCAATCACGCTAATCTTCCTGTCATGAGCTAATCACTTCATCTTAACATTCCCTGTATAACTTACGAGTATGTCCTCAATTATCTGCATCATATATCATAGTCATTGTCTTCCTCAACAATTCCTTCCTTCGACTATTCCCTTCACTAACAAGTTAAACAATCCGCGTGGCTTAAAATATAACCAACCGCCTGTTTCTGCAAGTCTCATTCACAAACTTCTTTGCTGGTTAATAATTTCCTAAACATTTATTAGGTTATCAGTCCCCCGAATTTTCATAATTTTTCTATCATATTTCAAACATTTCAACTTACATTGTATATAGTCTTCCTAAAGTCTATGCTAAGCTTCGACAAAGTGTTTCAATCCATAAATACAATTTTAAAAACCTCTTTCCAAATTTTGGCTCAATATTTCAAAAGAATTCAATTTTTCAGGATTTTTATTTATTTATTTATTTTTATTTATTTATTTATTTATTTTTTTTTATTTTTTTTTTCATTTTTTTTTTGTTGCTGTTTACATCGTTCTTGCTTCAGCCATCAATTGTAACTTGACTTTATAGGTAACATAATTTACTTACTTCTCCACTTATCACATTTTTAATTTATTTATACGTTTATTGCTTCCAGTACCCCTTGTAAAAGGTATTTTGAATTATATAAAATTATCGGTGAATAATTAGACAGTTGGTGAGAAGTAACGTTTCAGAAGCACGCGACTAAGCAACGTGACCAAGTCAAGTTCCGCTTATCATGCAGTCAGCGCGAATCTTTACTGTACGTAGTATTAAAATGGGCATACGAATCCAATCGAAGGATGCCACCTGCGGCCAAGGCGCCGCCACTCGAGGCAATTAAATACCTGCGGCCGCCCGCCGCCGTATAATTAGAGGCACTTACCTACCTGTGGCCGACCGCCGCCTTATAATTCGAGGCTATTATCTACCTGTGAATTTAATGATCGCCATTCCGGACCGGAGGTCCTTCTAGGTCGCCCGCCCCGCCCCCTACCCGCCTCCTGCAGGCAAGGCGGCGCCGCTTAAGGCAATTACCTACCTGCGGCGGTCCGCCGCCTTGTAATTAGAGGCTATTATCTACCTGTGAATTTAATGATCGCCATTCCGGACCGGAGGTCCTTCTAGGTCGCCCGCCCCGCCCCCTGCCCGCCTCCTGCAAGGAAGGCGGCGCCGCTTGAGGCAATTACCTACCTGCGGGGCGGTCCGCCGCCTTGTAATTAGAGGCTATTATCTACCTGTGAATTTAATGATTGCCATTACGGACCGGAGGTCCTTCTAGGTCACCCGCCCCACCCCCTCCACCACCTCCAGCGGCGAAGGTGCCGCCACTCAAGGCATTCCTATCTGCGGCCACCCACCGCCTTGTAATTAGAGGCAAATACCTGTGTATTTAATTATTGCTGTTCCGGACCGGAGATCGTCCTAGGTCGCCAGGACCTTCCCCCTCCACCGGAGCCAGGAGCAGGCCTCTAACAGCTGTATAAAAGAAGCGGTCTCAGCAGGAACTAAGCCAGTTCTGTCTGAACTTACACAGAGACAATCTCTTCGCAAAGCATTAAAGATTTGCTTTCCTTCGATGACGTGAATCTACAAGGTAATTATGTTCATAATTATTTAACAAATTTATGCAGTCTTTTAAACTATGCTATCATTTTTTTAGATTTACGGTCTGAAGGAACCTTTACTGATGGAAGTCTGTTGGTTTTCAGTTCCAACGAATTGAATTGGGAATTATTTGATATATGAGTTTTTCTTAAATCATTTAATTAATATAGGTGGTTTTTTTAACCTATGCTACCTTTAAACTTTTTAATTTTACAGATATGCCATCTGAAGGACTTGAGTCTGAAGGTCTACCCATTACTAGTACGTATGATGTACCCATGCAACTGAATGGTAGGTCTCACTTTTTTTTATATATATTCATATATTCAATATAACTAGAATACTAGCTATATACTCATTTGTTTCTATCGTTTCAGGTCCTTCTGAAGGAATGTCCGTACCTGCTCAACCCATGTGTTTACCACCTGCAGGATCGGAAACTTTATCCAGTACAGGCTTGGAACAGGAATTATTTGATTGTGAGTACATTATGCTTTATATTTTTTACATATTTTAACTTATGTTACCTATTTTTTCATGTCATGTTTTAATCTATGCTTTTTTATATAGATTTAGCAGAGTTTGATGGTTTACCCAGCACCAGTGTCTATAATTGGGGACAAGAATTAATTGATAGTGAGTACAATATGCATAAAAATCTATTTATCAAATTTATGTAGTGTTTTAATTTATATTATCTTTTTTTATTACAGATTTTCCGCGGTATGAGGAACTTAATATACCCAGGAGGATTCAATTCATACAACCGAATGGTAAGTCTCACTTTAGTATTTATTCATACATTCCATGTAAGTAGATGTTAGCTTTAATCTCATTGGTTTCTATCGTTTCAGAGCCGCCCGCGGGCAAGAATGGACCTGCCGCCGTCGTGTCCGGACCTGCACCACCCATGTGGAGACCGTGGGAAATGCAGGACTCAGTCGACAGGAGAACCCAACACCAGGCCCTAGCAGGCAGGGCTCAGGAGTGGCAGGTCCTAGCAGGCAGCAGCAACCAAATACAGTAACATCATGTGCACCAACGAGTGGTGAGTGTCCTGACGCAACGCGCTTAATCCTTGAAGATAGGCAGAGTGCTTTTAGAAATAGAATCTACACCGGGACCATTCTTAATTCTGAAAATTTTATTGGACCACTTAACTTCATTGATGAATTTCATAATCGTTTGGCAAATAAAGTTCGCGAAATTGTTAGTAGCCATTCCACCCCGGCCGTAAAGGTTCAGGTTGGGCTGGCAACATCTTTTGCAGTTCAGAAGGAGTTAAATATCGTATCCACAAATTTGTATTTTCTAACTAATATGTGTGAAGTCACAACCAGCACACACCTGCCTGATTGGTATAAGATCTACGTGAAATTGGAGATCACGAGTTTAAGGAGAGAGATTCTGGCAAAACCCTCGAGCGATTGATTTCCCTCGACATAAACATTGCTAATTTTGAACCTTTCTATCGAGGGTCTTCCCATGTTGCTCTACCAGTTGATATCCAAAGAAAACGGACTTTAGTCAATGTGTGTAACGATGATGAGTTATGTTTTCTACGGACTCTCCTTGCAGCTCAAGTACAGACGGACGAAAATGCAGACCGAGTTAGTACATATAGGGAGACATTTGCAAGCCATGAATTCGATTTCTTAGGTATTGAGTTTCCAGCAAAACTGTCAGATAATTCCAAATTCGACAAGCAAAACACAGACATTGCAGTAAATGTTGTCAGTCTGGATCTTATTAAAGGTATGACTAAAGTTGCCTGGCCCTTACACTTAACTGCAGACAAACGCGATAACCACATCAACATGTTGTATACTGACAGCAGTGGAAAATCCCATTACCGTTGGATTCGCAACTTGTCGCGGCTAATTAGTTCTTCATTAAGTAACCGTCATGGTAACATGTCCATATGTGAGAGGTTTCTGCGGCATTTCAGTCGCGAAGAATTCTTGTACCATCACGAGATCAATTGCGCAAGGGCAGATCCAGTAAGAGTAGATTTGCTCGGCGATGACGATAAAACCTTAAGGATTTTGCACACCAGCAGCGTGAGCCCGTCGTCGTTTACGCAGATTTCGAGAGTTTTTTAGAACCTTATAATTCTTGCAGCCCTCCACCCAACGCCTCTCAATCAACCAATGTCCAGAAACATACCCCATTCTGTGCGGCATACCAGGTCGTTTGTCCTGACGTACCTAGTTTATTCATGAGTGATGAATTGCCTGAAAAAAGTCGTCACCGTGAATGTGAACATTGAGTTGCATACATAAAGTACAAAGAAGGTATAGTTAAGTATTTCAACAGTTTTGGTGACCATTGGAATTGCAGCGGTACTTTGCAGGCAACAGAATACTGTACAATGTAAATGTCACCAGGAATACGGTACACATGTCTGTACACTTGTGTCTAAAGTTCTTGTACGAAAATATTTGAAATCGGTCTTGCACGAACCTCGGTCAGAGTAACACATGTCTGTGACACTCTGCCTGTCTGGTAATAGCTCAGTCTTGAGTTGTGATTACTTTCCACCGATAGATGTGAGTCAAGACGAGTATACAATCGGGCTAGTAGATTTTCAAACATACAACTCGATCCCGAACATTGACGACTCAAACTGTAAATTTCATCACTTGAAGGAAAGGCTGATTGATATACCGACATGATCATACGATATTGACGACTTGGCAAATTATTTAGTTAAACAGACAAATAACGATAAATTGATTATTAGAGCAAACAACAATTCGCTTAAGTGTGATACGCCAACACCTGTGGAAATTGACTTCTGTAAACCAAATTCCATTGGATCATTGCTAGGTTTTTCGAAACGTGTATTAAAATCTTGATTTCATTCATCAGACTGCACTGTGCAGATATTAAAAGTTAACGCCATATGTATAGAGTGCAGTGTGTGTACAGGAAATTACGTCAACGATAAGTTCGGGCATACACTACATGAGTTTTTTTCAACAGTACCGCCAGGTTATAAGATGGTAGAAGTCCCTGCAAATGTCAACTATTTACCCATCACTGAGAAAACAGTCAATAATATCCACATTAGAGTTGTCGTCTAGGACGGGGAATTGGTTGATTTCAGAGTAGAAACCATTATTCTGATACTACATATAAAGATTGGGCGCTCGTTATAACAAGAAGCGACAAACTCGTGTAGTTGTCAGTCGTGAACCGATAGTGAAACGGTTAACACCTGCTAACCTGCTCTTCCTACAGTCATTAGGCTATTAGGAATGGATGAACTACTTGATTTGAGTTCTAGTATGGAATTTGATGAGTTGGTGAGTCGTAAACAGTTCCTGACTCATCAACCACATACGCCATCCACATTTAATAACAATGACGAGATTCGGATACCTATTCAGAACCAAGATACATATACAGTGCCGGGCGAAAGTTATCTGCATATTGAAGGTAGATTCGTCAAAGAAGATGGAACTGGAGCAACAAATACACTTCTCACAACCAATGCTATTGCATTCCTGTTTGAGGAAATTCGTTTTGAATTTAATGGTCACGAAATTAACCGAATTAGAAACGTTGGTATTACAAGCACAATAAAGACGCTAATTTCTGGCGATCCTCAACAAATTGGGGTGCTGAATAATGCAGGATAGAGTCAACGCGGTCATGGGGATGGTCACTTTGATGTATGTATACCATTGAGTATGTTTTTAGGTTCTTGTGAATATAAAAGGATACTTGCAAATCTAAAACAAGAACTATTATTGATTCGTGCTCGAGATGACACAAATCCATACAAATAACCCAATTAAAATCCTCAAAATAGCAAATTCATTCTTAATAAAGTCGCGTGGGTGATGTCGCACGTGCAAACAGGTGACAGAGAGAAACTGGCTTTGCTTAAGATTGTTGTAAATGGGGAACCACTACGTATTTATTTCAGTTGGGACCTGCTTGAGTATCCTGTACTTCCTGTAAGCAAGACACAAGTTTGGACTTTGAAGACAACAACCCAACTGGAGAAACCTAGGACAGTAGTTCTGTGTTTTCAAACAAATAGGAAACTTAACACGGAAAAAAGTGGAGACGAGTTTGAACACAGACACCTCCGTAATGCCAAAGTGTTCCTATACGAGGTAGTGTTTCCGTACGAGAAGAAAAACAGAACAACTCTACTGTATGACAAGTAAGCCAGATTCGAGCAGTCTTACTATGAACATGATCATCCCTCACCACTACTAAAACGTGAAGAATTTGATGCAACTGCACCTCTAGTTGTAATTGACTGTTTACAACAAAATGAAACCGTTAAGACTGGACCTGTAGATATACATATGGAATTTGATGGCAGTGAAAATTTCCCTGCCTACACAACTGCATACTGTCTGATCTTGCACGGTTGTGTTGTAGACTACATTCCTCTAACTGGTGTGTTGCAGAAGCTGACATAAAACAGGATAGCACCCTGACGTTCCACCTCATTACCATGCCAACCATCTGCCTGGACGCACAGGGCTACAAGACGAACGATTGTGTCTTTATTTTCAAAGAAGTTGCTGTGTGTGTAATACGATTTGACAATATTATCGCTACACATTGCATTTCTGTATCGTCACCATCACGTGGAGGTGATGAACCAACTGTCAGATTGTTGACAGATAATTACCATGGAATACACTGATGGTGTGACCTTTAGTAAACTATGTACTATTCTACATGCAATCACCAATGAAGATGACTCCATTATTTACGTTAAAGGACGGGAGAAGACTCGATGGTTCCAGATGATTATCCGCAAGAAAGTCTGCTACAATATGGAAGATTTAGGATGCCCGTCACTACAAGAACTCAAGAAAAATAATCTGACTAAGCTTTGATTTTGTAATGGTACGTGCACAGCTGATAATGTATTTTTAATTGCCCAGTGGTGGGTGATATAAAAAGAAATAAAATCAAATAAAATATGTTATTTTATTCAAATATTTCACATACAAGTCACATATTCATATCCAGGCACCATAATTTTTAATTAAAATATTTTTGACATCATCAGATACTAGCAAATTTTTATACGCATTAAGTTCAAGTCTTAGTAGCGCATAATCCAATGATGAACTGTACTTCACTTGAGCTACACGAACATTATTAATATGCATATCAATTAACTTTTGCACTGTAGCCATGTGATAGTCACGAATCACTTTATTAGTCAAGATGTTCACAAACTCACTGTAATATCTTGCAACCAGGTAGCCCCACTTCTACTTGACGGTCAAGGCGCCGGTCACTGCCCGCTGCGCGTCGATGAGGTTCCTCCATGTTGAATCGCAGAAGAAGACGCTGCTAGGGTAAGAACAAACAGTTTTTACGCCGGCAATCGTTCGGCAGGAGACATTGTGTTCGCCGAGTGGGACGTTGTCAGTGCCAGTGTTGAATAAACCGGACACTACTTCCAATACCTGTATAAGGACTTTCCATTCTTCAAAAGTCAGTTTAATTTTACTGTGTCCCACTTTTTCGAGATTGACAACAAGTTCAAACTCATGCTTAGACAATAAACGTATCGTCAAACGTTTTGAGTCACCAGCGTTGAGCTGATAAACAGACGAGAACAATAACACTAGACGAGGCATGGCTGGAGACTGATGAGAAAGCGGCAGGTGGGTAATTTATCAAGCCGCCAGCACCTGGCTTAGGTGGAGGGGGAAGGTCCTGGTGACCTTGAAGGAGCTCCGGCAGGTAGCGGCCTACACCTGGCTTCAGTGGAGGGGGAAGGTCCTGGCGACCTCCGGTCCGGAACAGCAATCATTAAATACACAGGTAAGTAATTGCCTCTAGTTGTAAGGTGGTGGGCGGCTGCAGATAGGTAATTGCCTTGAGTGTCGGCGCCTTGGCCGCAGGAGGTGGGTTAGGGGGCGGAGCGGGCGGCGTAGAAGGAGCTCCGGTCCGGAATGGCAATCATTAAATACACAGGTAATTAATTTCCTGTAATTATAAGGCGGCGGGTGGCCGCAAGTAGGTAATTGCCTCGAGCGGCGGCGCCTTGGCCGCAGGAAGCGGGGGAGGTGGCGTGGCGGGTGGTGGCGGCATCCTTTGATTGTATTCGTATGCCCATTTTAAGACTGCTACTGTAGAAGGCACTGACCAGCTGAGCTATAGATCGAACAGATTAGTATTTAATGATAGGCGTCAGTGTCATTTACGCGCGAAGTAAACGCACGGAAGTCACTCTCAGTTTGTCATGAGCTACAGAAGAGTTAATATGAGTAGTTAGTTATCAGACCGGTTGCTTCTCTCCTAGCGGAATCTAGCGTCATGGCCGAATCAACCGTAACACTGCAGTCGAGTCTTGTTACAACCATTATTTATAACACCGAATAATTCACCATTGATATTAAGCACTAAGTAGTAACTGCAAGATGCTATTGCTTCCACTACCATTGAAGATTATCGGTTCTGGCCTAGCAGTATCATATATACGCATGTAACTGTTCCAGTCAAGTGGAATAATAATTGCGTTCTATTTCAGTTAGCCGCTTTGTTAATTCACAGACGCAGCTAGCCATCCCAAATACAAGCTTATTAATTAGTTGCCCGACTCTAAGACCTGGCGTCAGAAACCATCCTGTCAAATTATATTAACTGCCGTAGAAAAGTGCAGGCTTCGTCGAAGACCCGAATCCGGGCAGAGGATGCAGTGGACGAGACCGCCGTTATGTCGCAAAGGTCAGTAACCCATTTCCGCCACCGACTTCTTCAGTTAGCACCTCATAACGCCCACTAAAGTGTAAAGACTACATGTAGTCCAAATTACTCTCAAAATTTAGTAAAAAATTGATTACCTTCACTCCTTTCTGCTAACACGACAGTGTTGTCAGCAAATCTCAGCATACTATTTACTTTTGCTTTGATACTTATGCCACACACAAATTTCTCTATTACTTAACGTCTACTTCCTTTACCTTGTCGTACTTAACTTTTTTACTGAAGTTTATCTGTCCTGTTCCATGCTATTGTTATAGCCCACCTACTGTTACACGATTTTGATTTGTTCCATTTTTTCTGAAATATAGAGTTCTTTGAAACTGTGAACATCTTCTCACTTCTAAGAGTATCAAAATCTTTTCCAAAGTCCACGAAAACTATAAAAATATTCCTATTTTTCTTGAACCGCCCTTCTAGTATTAATCGTAAGGTCAGAGTTTTCTCTATTTATAATGTAACAAGCTTGAAAAAGTGAAAAGTGAGTATTGTGTCTGGTGGTAATAGACAAATTAAAGATCAGTGTGCGGGACACGTAGCTTGAGAAGGGGGTACACATCAGTACGCGGTAACGCACGAACAGGACCGAAGTGAGGCGAGGCGGAACGTACAGTATGTAAACTTTGGTTGTACGAACGCTGTTCGCCGAGGCATCGAACAAGACGGTATCCGCCCACTCGCACTCGTTTGTTCCGACGAGTTGGCGGTGCTATGAAGTTAAAGCGTAGATATGGAGCGCGGAGACAGTTAAACAGTGGCTTGTGCTTCAATTGCACTTACGATTGATGTTTCTCGAAAATAACTGCAGCATCTAAGACTTTCCCAAGCGAATCATTTAGAAACATAAATTTCGTTCCGACCTCAAAATAAATTTCTTTAATTGTTTAAAATTATTTTGGAAACATAAAACTTAACATTTAAATTATTAATTAATAATTATTGTAAATATTATTCTAGAATACATTGAAATAGCACTAAATTAAGCTTTAATATGTTGTCCTTTTCATACATATAAAACTAAATTGTTTCAAATACTGAATATTATGGACTAATTTACTTTTGCCTGTTCTAACGTTGTTAAGAATTTTTATTTCTCTTCTGTGTGAGCCTGAAGACTTCCCATTTTTTTTTAAATTAAAAAAAAAAATAAAAGTCAGTCTATTCTCCGGTAAGTGCACATACGTCGTGCCAAAGCATCCTATTTTCTTAATGCATTATGTTAAAATTTATTGTCCTTCTACAGTATGGAACGCCTTTCATACTCTTTAATATAAGAGAGTACCTTTTTTTTGTGCCGATTCATGATTAAAACTGGTCAGAACAAAACGAAAAAACGATAGCGAAAAACTCCTTAACTGAAGTACAGTAGCTTTATTTAATTTCAAGTCACAATGTGCCTAAACGTCGACTGAGTGCCAACCTGGCAAGGTGAACGAAGGAGGTAGACTCACGTCTATGAATACCATTTCCACATATCATGCGCCGCAAGCCCGAAGTCTCTTTGAAGTACCGACTCGGGACGGATGGCAATGGATCCTTTTATGTCAAAGTAACAAAAAGTAAACATCGTTTTAACAACAACTTGTACTTCAGTTTGCACTGAGAGAAGATATTAGAGTAGGTTCTGAAAGTCTTGTAGAGATACTCCATTTAGTGACGTCTCATATAAAAATATATATATACCCTAATGCGTGAAAATATAAGCGCTAGAGAAGGATTAGTTGTTACTTTGAAATTTTTGGCAAGTAGACAAACGTATGAAGATATGAAATTTAATTAACCGATTTCACCTCAAATGCTTTCAGACATCATTCCTGAAACATGTTGGTTTATATATAAATGTCTAAAACACTACGTTCAGGAAAAAGAAAAGACTGCAAGTGTTACTTCATTCCTTGTAAATTTCGAGCAAAACTTGAAATCATTCCTCCGTATTTTGCGGTATAAACGATCATTTCATTTGTTAATATTAATGTAGATAAAGTCCTGAGCTATTAAATGAGCCTTTTCTTGTGTTCTTCCAAGTAGAATTATACCTTCCTCATCGATTTGTACAATTATATAAATTTTAATATTTTTAATGATTAAATTAAGGAGAAATTATTTAATTAATGTGAATTACTTGCATAAAATTAAAATTCATAAATGTTTCAAATTGTAGTCCGGTTTTGTCTAACACAAGTTGATATTCATTTAATACCTCTTCGAGTTTCCTTACTATTCTTTTGTATATTATCTTAGTAATAAGTTTTAAAGCATGTGGCGATTGACTCTGTGCAATAATTTTCATATTTGTCGAAATATTCTTTTTTCGAGAGTTTGAAAACAATACCTTTATTACAGTTTGCAGTAATCTCCGATTTTTAGTAATTTTTTGATTTCAATTTAAAAATCCTTTGACTTCTCATATAAAATTTTTGCAAGAATCTTATAAATTCTTACTGCGATATTGAGTTCAAATCTTTCAAATTCTGCAATCTCCAAAATTTCCTCCCTAATCCAAGGAGGTTTCAACTCTGGTATACCTGCCATACTTAGAAGTGCCAGAAGAGGAAAGTTGTCTTATTAATTCTTTTCCAGCAAGAGATAAAGTTATCTTTTTTTAATATATCTAATTATGTACTAGATAACCTTCAGATATGATTCTAAAATTGCGAGAGTGAACACATGGGTGTTTTGTTTCTAATCTTCTGAGTTCACACACTATTCATAACACAGTTGGGCTTTTTGTCTTTATTTTCAGGGATAACAATCAAGAGTGTCAGGCGGTATCAGTAATCTTATTGATGCAGTACACAGGGCCGGCGCTAGGAATTAGGGGCCCGGGATAAAATTGGCGATCTGTTTTTTTTAGCTCTACAAACTAGCCGGGCGACAATGGTCGGATTCTTGGCTTCAGCCAACGGGGCCAGGGTACATTTGACGGTGTCGCGAAAACTGCGCCCAGTGAAATTTGCGGCCAGTGAAATCTGCGGCCAGAATTCTCAACAATGCTGTAGCGGTATGTTTATTATAGAATTGGATCAAACTGGTTGTATTGTTAAAAGCCGCCCCGCCGGCGCTGGCGCTCTGAGCGGATTGCTACGTTTGTAGCCAATGTTTCTAAACAGCAGATGTTGACACAACAGATGTTTTATAGTTAATAACTGTTATTAAAATACAAGTTTTATTCTTGCTTAAAAGACGTAGAAAATAATTGTAATAACGAGGCAGGTACTTACAGAATCGTAGTAGATTTCATGCAAAATCTCCCTTTGCCTCACATTACTAGTGCAGGAGGCCTCGCATTCGGGAGGACGGTGGTTCGAATCCCTGTCCGGGCATCCAGATTTGGGTTTTCCAAGGTTTCCCAAATCACTCCAGGCAAATTCCGGGATGCTTCCTTCAAAATGCCATGGCCGAATTCCTTCCCATTCCTTGCCCCCCATCCTTTCCCGTCTCTAAAGACCTCGCTGTTAGAGAGACGTTAAGCAGATAAGAAACTAGTGTAGGAAAAAATATTCTACCATCAGCAGTTGTGGGTAAAAAAATTAACTTGGCTGTTTCGGGCGAGTAATGTAAATTGATTCGTTCACGTAACAACTTCCAGGCCACGATTTAGTGAGACCAGGTCTGGTCATCTAAAGGGGCGTATAGAGTGATTAGGACGGCGCGGCATGACACAAAGAGAAGAGGTATTGGCCGCAGATTTCGCAGATTTTAAGTTGGCCGCAAATTTCACTGGTCGCAGTTTTCACATATCCACATTTGACCCGCTTGCCCCACCCCCCTAACGCCTGCCCTGGCAGCACATTAGTTTCACTCAAGCTTGGAAAGGATTAAGGTAATACAGATCTCTGCCATTTGGTGAGACTTTTGCATCACTATTTGCTGGGGTTAGAATTTTTATATTCCAATGGTCGAAATACCCGATGTACTGCATAATAATTGTCTTGGATAAATTATTTTAACAACAGAAAAAAAATAAGGCATGTTTCCCTTGTATTTTTTGTACAGCAGAAAAATATTCAAAGCGGTTCTTAAGAACCATGATGTTGCTTTATACCACTCTCCAAACCCACGATGATAAGAGACAAACAGTGTTTGTTGAGAGAACAATTAAAGATAAGAACTGCAGAGGAAGGCAAAGATTAGGGTTTCTGATAATTCAGGGAGTATGTTGTAATGGGTATGTTGAGTGGAAGAGGTTATCTCAATAATGAAGTGACTGGTGGACTGCATCAAACCAACTGAGACACTGATGGCAGGGGAAAAAAAAATCACAAGAAAACTAATTGTTCCTAATGTGGGTAATCAAGAGGTACTGGATACCGTGAATTCTTCACAGGCACTGGTCTAGAAAACTACAGCCCTCAAAACGGTGTCTGTCTGCCGAAACCGATATTTCAAGGAGGCAGTAGTGTGAAGCAGAACTTTATCTTTTCTGAAACTATAACAATCAGATTTCTACAACAGGAGAACTATTTGCCGGATGACCCTTAGATAATGTAATATGTCAGTCTTGATACTATTACAAGATTTAATGTTATGAAATGAAGTGTAAATTAGGATTCAATGTATGTTCGCAAGAATAGAGTGTCGTGTTCGCGGCAGACAAGTATTTTGCATGCAGTCCTTTTACTTTCTGAGAAGGGTGTCCTGGCTAATAATAACGTCTGTCGAGAGGAGTGTTATGTATTGGATGAAGAATATAAACTGGCGTTGTGTGTCGAGAGATTTTTTTTTTTTTTTTTTTTCGCTGCCTCAACGGCTTTATGTAGCCCCGCTACTGTCTGTAGCTTTATCTACTGTAACATATGGTTGGTTTTGGGAAACATGATATACACTTTAGGGAAAAACCCGGCTTTGGCCATTATATAATGACCTTAGAGGGAAACCCTTGCTTGTTCTTATCGCCTGGTGGGGATGAGCGTAGTTAACAACTGCGTGAGCAGTTGTACGACCATCCCTAGTTGATTTTCTTGTTGCTGGCATTGACAACGGTTGTTGTGTAGATGCTCATCGTGTCTGGTTAGGTGGTTATGCTTGGTCACATGGCCGTGGGTGGTCTTATCCTTCTGCGATCTGGGTGGCGTCGTGATCTTCTCTGTGCTGGTTTGGGGGCGGCTCCTGTTGATAGCCGCTTGCAGCTTCCTCCTCAGTGGGCAGCCCCCGTAGCTAGCCGCGTGGTCCATGGCGCAGTTGGCGCAAGTTGGTGTCGCTTCGCGTGGTCTGGTGCACACCAACACGCTGTGATTTTCCCCGCAGCGAACGCACCGAACTTGGTTCCGGCAATCCTTCGATCGATGCCAGAATCCCTGGCACCTGAAGCATTGGTCAACAGTTGACAATGATGATTTCTTCCTGCGGGGATTCTTCTTGGTGCTCCGGCCGTTTTGCTTCTTGACTTGGATATTGGCTGCCTCAACATCATTGATTTCCGATGGCGTTGACTGCTTGGGTTCTGTGGGTGGTGGGAGGTTTTCATCTGGGGTGACCTCCGTTCCTCGGTTGGTTGCTTCCTCTGGCGAAGCAGTGTTTGGGATGCTATCACTTTTCGGAAGCCCTGCGCCTCCATACTGGACGAGCTGGAATTGAATGCTGTGGCTCTCGAGAAAATCCTTAACCGCCGCTAACTCTGATGGGCTCGCACATGTTACGAGCAGGTTGTCCGGTGTCAACCCTGTCGGCGCTTGCGATGCCACTACTTGGTGGTCTGCACTAGGCGTGGCGTCGAGGTGCATGGGCAAGGACGGTGTTCTTGGAGATTCCGGTCCTTTAAGGCCGGCGGTAGTTCCGTCTTTTCTTGAGGTTTGCGACTCATCTTCCTGGCTAGACGAAGATGATAGTTGGTGTGGTTTGCAATATAGCACCCGATGTAGGTCTTCAAAATAGTCATCCTCTCTGAAATCCTTGCTGAGGATGACAGGAAGGCTGACAAACCGTGACCAGTCATTCTTCTTGTCAGTGATGGGCGTGGCGAAGTGACCGAACTTCTCGTCGCTGAGGATGCACAGGAACATGTTACTTGGTATTTCCCATGCATACTCTTTACTCCCGGACTTGACTCGGAGTTGGATTATGCATGGTTGAACCTGGGCGTCTAGTGTTGACAGTGGTTTATATTGGGGCTAGTAACAAACTAACAGTTTGTTACTTGTTTTCATGGCACACCACAAGGACCCGATGTGTCGTGACTGAGAGGATCGGGGCGGTGTGAAGCATTCTAGTGTGAACTTTGAAAGCGAGAGGTCTCGCTTACGCAACGGGACTCTGGTACGAGCCTCACAGGGAATTCTGGTGTGATCATCTGCGGCTCACCTGCTCTCGCGCAGTTTTGCTGTCAGCTGTTGCACAGAAAACCACGGTACTACGGAGGACATAATTGTATGTGTACTGCTTCTCCAACTGAGGACGCATCACCAAGCGGCATTATCATCCATGTGGTAATCTTCACTTAATTCTACTGTTCACAGCAAGATACGGCATTTATAATGAACTAGCATTTGCCCGCTGCTTCACGCGCGCGTGCCTTGGCAGGTGTAGAAATTATTTACCGATTTTATTCTCTTATCAGACATTAACGTGGAAAGGCATGAACTGTTAATGTATTCTGAATAGTTTCGTTTGTTTTGGTTAATACGTTAGGTTCGGTTTTCATACTGATGTTAGAGAGTTGTTTTATTCATATTTTAACGTGATGCAATTGATTCAATAGTAGAAAAGGTTCCTGAAAAATTAACAGTAGTAATTCGTGGTTGTAATTATTGTGCGAAGTATAAACATTTATTGTTTAGAATGGCTTTCACGGTTCAAACGACATTCTTTCTTCTGTGCGCTTTCAGAAGCTATGGATTTAGCGTATAGAACCCGGTTATAGGTCAATCGCTTTTCTCGGTGCAGGTTACTTTCATGTACTCTAGCTATTTCATCTCGTTCTCTTTGACGTTGCAGACGATGTTGTCGGTCTATTTCACTCTCATTTAGCCGATTTCGGCGACATCTTTTAGCTGCAGAAGTTGATCCCGACAGATTAGATCTCTTTCGCAAGGGCATATCATAAACTTTTATACTTACCCAACTCACAGCACTAACAATTAAAACGTTTTCACAGCTGCAATTATCACTATGCGTGAACTTTGGCTGCGAGTATATAGATGAGCATAAACTTGGTTACATAATAGAATATCTGTGGTAGTAATAAATAATATTATTTCTGAACGCAATATTTAACTCAGCTAAAACATAATATTTTTAAATGCTGATATGGAGGATTCCACGTTAACCGTGGTACCGAAAATTTAAATGGATATATAACAGTTGTAACGTTAAGAAAGCTGATAAGGTATTATAATCATTATGTGTAAATTTTTTTGGCGATTTTATGTGTAAACTTTGCCTGGGATTATATAGCTAGGTATAAGCTTTGTTAAGGATGTATCTGTGGATATAATGAAAAATATTGTTTCCATGATACTTAACTAAAAAAAAGTTTATTTTTAAATGTGGATACCGAGGATTGCAACATAACCGCGGTGCCATAAATTTATGTAAATATAGCAGTAATCTACGACTTAGTCCTCTTGGAAGTGTGCTGAAATATAAAAATTCGTTACGAATAATCACAGCATCTCAATTTTTCTGATTTATTTATTTTTTGTTGTTTTTTTATTTTTTGTTGTTTGGATATTGGTTTTATGTTGATACACCATCAATTATTCCTGCTTTAAAATAGAAATTTACGTGAATTGGGGCTACTCTTGATTTCAAATCGTCGTATCATTACTGTCATTATTTCAGTCAGATATAATTAATCCAAAAATGTCGAGATGTGATCATGGTACAGTTTATGTAGTAACGTGCATGTAACTGAAACAATTATTTCTGAGTGGCAACATTATCGCAAGTTGTGAATCGCTTGAAATGCAACCTGACAGCTGATATGATGCTTTGTTATAGGCCTAAGAGACGATGCCTGCAGCTTTATAATCTACGCGGTGTAGCATTAGGATATGAAACATTTTTAATTTAAGTTTCTTTCAATATAGCCGTATTTTCTATGTAATTATTTCAGTCGCATGTAAGTACCTGGCGAAACAACAGCCTGGACCAGATGACAATTGACTCGTTTTGTTTAGCATCAGGCATAACGGGTTTAGTTTTAAAATTTACGCGGTGTAGAATAGAATTTTAGGATGCCTAGTTATATTTGAAATAAAAATTCGTTACCAATAATCACAGCATCTCAATTTTTCTGATTTATTTATTTTTTGCTGTTTGGATATTGGTTTTATTTAATGTTGATACACCATCAATTATTCCTGCTTTAAAATAGAAATTTACGTGAATTGGAGTTAATCTTGGTTTCAAATCGTCGTATCATTATGGTAATTATTTCAGTCAGATATAATGAATTCAAAAATGTCAAAATGGATCACGGTACAGTATATGTACTAATGTGCATGTAACTCAAGCAATTATTTCTGAGTGGCAAAATTATCGCAAGTTGTAAATCGATTGAAATGCAACCTGGACAGTGATGACAGCTGATATGCTTTGTTATAGGCCAAAGGGACGATGCTTTTAGCTTTATAATTTACGCGGTGTAGCATTAGGATATGAAAACTTTTTTATTTAAGTTTCTTTCAATATATCCGTATTTTCTATGTAATTATTTGAGTCGCATGTACCTGAATTTTCGGATGCCTCGTTATATTTGCATGTTATAGCCACGAGGCATATTAATCGAATAAAGTACTTCCAAATATGTGCAATTCCGCACAAGTCATTATGAAAGAAGAATGTTTTATTACTTGCTGATATTTATAATAGCTGTTTTTCAGACATCGCTCTTCGAGAAAAAGCTGAATTTCGTATTAAGTATTGGCTTACTGTGGCTGTATTGTACAGCGTTCACTTAGCAATTTTGTTCCAGAGACAAACTGTATAACAGTCTACCAGAGACAATACATGTCTTCAATATTAATAATATAACTTTTTCGTAATTCAACAGACCTGTTACGATTCAAGTAAATGCTGATTATACTTGATTCACGTATTCTTTTTATTTTGAAGTACTGCGGTCCAGAAAAATGAATCGCAGAAGTAAAAAAAAAAAAAAAAATGGAAATCCTAAATTTTTCAGGTCTCTTTATCAAAGGAGTGACCGTCTGAATGTGTATAATTATCTGTGGTCTACAGTTTCACATTTCTGAAGTTTTTTACTGACTTGCTTCTCCCCATGGTACATATTAGTCGTTAGCTACTTCTGCAGATGTTGATCAGCAACTATTAGCTTTAAAAATTTGGAAACACCATGCAAATTGATGCGGTAGTTTTTGCGTTATTAGAGATCAAGCCTCACTACAAACGCAGCTTGCTTACAGATTTATAATAGTATAGATTAGATCCAGAGCGCCTTGATTGACTCACGTCAACTAAGCTAATTGCTCTAACTTGTTGACCTGTTAAGGGAGTGTGATCTGTTACCATTTAAGTGATTCAGTAAATAAACCTTCATTTGCATTTGTTGAAGACTAATAAAATAAATTGTATAACCATTGTTTGAGAGTTATCTGGCATTTTGATTTTTTACCATATTCTCACTATCACGACCAACTCCTTCTAAAGTTGTTTTGATGCATAATTTTGTAGATGCTTAGTAATTTTAATCTGCTAATAACCTTTGACTTCTGGCGCCCAACGTAAAATGAGAAATTATTATCACTCATTAATGTGAAGTTAACATAAAAAATCGTACCAGCAACATGGAACATCACAATAACTAGAGATTTTTTACGGCACACTCTTAGTTAAAACCAACAGTAATCTCACATTGTTGGTACTCCCATCCAGTACACAGTCATCTCTCCATTCATAGATACGATATTCGAATTAAACGCAGATCTAGTTCCCGGTCAGAGTGCCCTCTCCTAGACTGATACTATGATTATCTCTGACAAGACGTACGGGAGCTGTTCACTGAAAGCTAATTGCTCGTATTCTGAGATGTTGCCAAGCTGTCCCACGTCCTTCTCAGACAATTACTGAATTGTGATCCGGTATTGCTTTATCCAAAAACGTGAGTTCTGGGTCAGTCATTTCTTGTCGGTCGTCCTGCCGTTTCTTTCCCTCAGTTCTTTGACTGGCTTGAGAATCACACTGTTTAATCTTAACACCTTTGCCCTCAGTACGGTGATAACGGTATATCAGTCTGGCTGATTTGTCATACGATACTTAAGGTCTCTCGAAGTGGTCACGTACCCGCATCTGCTTGGGATGATTTGTCTGACGTGTATCACATTCCTCCTTGTCTGGTATAATGTCTCGGCACGTGTAAGTTGAGCGTTAAGGTACCTATAATGAGGGGTAGTCCGTTTTATAGAGCTGCATCTAATCCGAGGGCGTACAATAGTAGATTGCTACAAAATTATCAATACATTATTACTGAAAATTAGGTTCAATAGTTTCATAAATTTAACAATTATAGTACCGTCGTAAGTTAATGGAATCCCTTTTAAAACGATGTAATGGACCATCTTTTAAATGTTGATTCTGAACTCCTGGCCGTTGGAGTGAATCTCCCAAATCAGAAAAATTGTACGAGCGATGAGTGTATTTAGAAACACGGTTTCATGGCGATATAAATCTAGAATCGACAATTCTTCACTTTCATTGAGATAGTGCATTTATGTATTCTGCAACTCATTGCGACAAAAGAAGTTTTCAGCCAGCAAACTAGGAAAAGCTCTATAAAATACTGAAAGCTCTTCCTTCCGTCGGAGTGATTAATAATACTGCTTACGCACTTTACATAAGAATTGTAGCCATAGAAATGCAAGTTAAATAAAATGCTAGGGCAGACCACTCGTATAAGTTGCACCAAGACTTTTCTCATTCTGTTTTCGTTCTGATACTCTTTTGTCAGTGGAAACCTAAGATATTTTGTAATGATTTTGACAGTATTTCTTCCATCTTTCTGTGGTTACGTTTCTATGTCATAATGTATGGGGTAGAGTAATTTTTGAACAATCTAGAAATAATGTTTGGCCCTTTTAGTCAGTTTCTAATATAACATTGCTTGGTGGTGTCAGAAATTAATTAATACCGCCTTGCTTCACAAAAATGAATATTCTTCAACTCTAAATAATCGTTATGGTGGATTCCTTTTGGTTTCTGGTTGTACGGGTGTTTCAATTTTAATTCAGATTCTCTGATGTTACATGAATTGCAGAATTAAAAGGTGCTAAACTTTTTTCCTCCTTTAATTATAAATCTCATTGTATGCTATTTATTCTGGAATCATTGAATGTCATTAGAGTTATGTGTAACGTGGGAATACTTTAAGCGCTAGTGCCTTTTACGAATCATGGGAACTTAATGGTTATTTTCTTCGCAGGTTTTTAAATTATACGTAAAAAAATTTACCTGCCACTGTGGAGTTACAACGGGAGTAGTTGCCAGTCCTGGAACTCGCGTGCTGGTCCTCCTGATTGCGGTTTTTCGCAGTCATCTAGGTGAATTTTGAGACTGTCTCCAATCTCCGCCTCAGAAACTTCACATTTCACAAACACTAATATACATATCATTGAAAACATAAGTTTCACAAATCACAGACAGATAACGATATTTAAGCATCCCCATTGTTCCATGAACTCAAAATCCCTGGTTCTAACAGATTGTTAATTCAAAGCTATGACGAGAATAGGGTCTATTCGCAAATAATAGCAATAATAATGAGGATACCTAAAATATGATACTGCATACAAATTATGTAAGATGATATCATCTTTTGTACGAAGATTTTGCAAATATTATTGTTATTTGATCCTTTCTCGATAAGGGCAGTTAAATGTCTTAAAGGTGATTCTAAAATGACTGTTTCCGCTGGAGTTTGTATCAGTCATTTCGACTTGTTCTTTGGAATGAAAATTATTATATTAGCTATATAGTCTTATTTTGCGTTACTCTAATGAACTGTTGAAACGAAATACGAGGTAATAAACACACAACCCATCAACAGAATTGGTGTGATGAGATTTTGGATGACAATGAGTATCGTTAAACGGTTTATTTGTAATGATCGTTTCAACGACACATTTATTTTAATAGGAATGCAAATTAATTCCACTCCAACCAAAATAGAATGAGTACCATTTTCTGTATAAGACTGTGGTGAAACTGAATTTATCATAACTTCGAACAATCCAGCATTTGATTATTGGCATGGAGAAGAAGGAAACGTATAAGAATATTGTAAGGAATATCTGATTAGCAGAAAAAACGAGCCGGAAGCAAACAGCTAGAATTTTATTATAAATATAAATTAGTCCTAACAAATATGCTATTTAATAATCATATCAGAAGAACATAAAAACTGAATCGTTCAGAAAACAGAAGTAGATATCAGATACGTTACACAATTGATCAGGGGTTCAGAATCCAAGTTCTTGATTTTAACCTATATCCTAGAGTTAATATAGACTCTCACCACAACCTATTGCTCTACTCAGTGTTTGCTATAAGCTTCTAGAACGCCTCATCCTTAACCGCATACAAGGAATAATAAATATCATAACACCATCATATCAGGCAGGTTTCAAACTAAAACGGAGCTGTTGTGAGCAAGTATTAGCACTGACATCATACATTGAGGCTGGATTTCAGAAGAAGTTAAAAACATCAGTAGCCTTTGTCGATCTAACAGCGGCATATGATACAGTTTGGCTGGATGGACTACTACTTAAACTTAAAAAATATATACCCTGCAGGAAACTAACATCACTCCTGAGGAATATGCTGACCAACAGATATTTTAAGGTCACCGTCGGACATAAGACAAGTAAGTCATTTACAATAAAAAATGGATTACCTCAAGGGTCAGTACATGCTCCATTGCTCTTCAACTTGTACACCAGTGACATGCCAGAAACAACCGGCAATAAATTCTGCTACGCTGACGACTTAGCTATCGCCGTCCAAACTGCCACATTAGAGGAAGGTGAGAGCATTCTCTCTAACGACTTAGAAACCTTGAACACATATTATAGAAAGTGGAGACTTTGTCCGAACCCAATGAAAACAGAAGTATGCGCATTCCACTTGAGCAATAGAATAGCACATCAGCAGCTCAAAGTGAACTTCTGCCACCAGAGGGTGAAACATAATTTCCATCCTAAGTATCTTGGCATCACCTTAGACCGCTCCTTAACATTCAAAAAACACCTCGAAAACACAAGTCAGAAACTGAAAACACGAAACAACATCATGAAGAAGCTAGCTGGTACTTCAAGGGGAGCTGATGCGAACACAAAACGAACAACCGCTCTCACCATGGTTTACCCTGTTGCTGAGTACTGTGCTCCAGTGTGGCAACGTAGTACTCATACATGAAAAATCGACGTCCACCTGAATGAGTGTATGAGAGTAATAACTGGCACCCTAAAATCCACCCCTGTCCCCTGGTTGCACCTGATCAGCAAAATACCACCTCCAGAGATAAGACGCCAAGAAGCAACGGCACGTGAGTGGATAAAACTACATCATCCTGATCATCCACAGGATCTCCCAATCCACGAGGTTCTAAATAACTTACCACCCACTCGTCTTAAATCAAGAAATCCGGTATGGCAAGATGTATTTGACTTCGATGTCATGGAAAAATGGCGACAAAGCTGGAACTCCACATCTGTAAAACATTCAGATATTAAAGATCCCACAACTGGACTTCCAGGATTCCATCTAAATAGAGACCAGTGGGTCAAACTAAATCGCCTAAGAACAGGCCATGCGAAATGCAACGCCATGCTGTATAAGTGGGGTCTTCAGGATTCTCCTGCATGTGACTGCGGTGCTCCTTCCCAGAGTGTGAAGCATATTATCAGGGAATGCCCTCTACGGAAGTATGATGGACCATATGAAGATGTTTTTGGAGCTACAAGTTCCTTCTTAGAATGGCTGGAAGAATTAGATATCAGCTTGTGAACGCTATCAACGTTCTTGTCATTGTATATATTTATTATTGTATTAGTTGCTTGCCATACGACAAATAAATAAAAATAAACCACAACCTGATAATAATGGAAGTTCAAGAGGATTGAGAAACTACACGAGCCAAACAGACTTGAAAGGGTAACACTAGAAGAATCTATCACGAAACAGAAATTCGCTGATATAAACGTGAAAGACTTTCAAATAAATAATAATGTAACACCCTGAATACGTATATCAGGAGCTGGCGAACAAAACGTAATAATTACACAAATTCAAATTTTACAGGATGAGTAAAAAACTAAAATTACATACTTGCAGGGGGATTTTTTATTTTATCATATTGCATTTTTAACTCTATTTGACATTATGTTAAATCGAAATTCCTATCTTCAAATTTGAAAAATTCATTATGCCGTTTTTTTTACCACCGATGCAATTATTACATTTTGATTGCTAACGCTAAATTTTTTGTGAGTTAGGTTAGGTTAATTAAAGCAAAATTAGTTTACAAAACCTTTATTGAGTCTAGTCGAATAACATTTCAACTTATTAATCATTAAAAATAAAGACTCATCTGAAAAAAAAAAAAAAACAGTTCTTTGTTAAATAAAAAAAATCATCAATGCTGCCTTATAGATTGAACTCAATGTCCATTTCGTTACAAGCACAACCTTCATCTTCCTCACATTCTTCTTCATTGTCTTCCCTATGATTCTCATTGCTTTCCTGGGGGTTTCCTAAAATCTTTTTGTACCAACTTAGTTCTTCACACTTTTCGCAGTTGCTTACGAAATGCTTTTGTAACAATACCAGAATATCTTTTGCTTTCTGTTGCTGTAACTTATTTTACATTTCCAGTTTTCTTAAGGTGGTTCTATGTTCCTTTCCCTTTTGTAGTAACGTTGTTACTGATCTCTGTTCAATCTGGTCGTTGTAATAATTTGAGGTTCTTAAGCCACAGGAGACAATCTTTGTCACCTTCGTTACTGTCACAACTTTTTTACCCTTCTTTTTAGTTTTTTCTCTTTCGACTCCCCGACTACTGCCTGCTTTTCTACTTTTATACGCTTGAGCTCTGTTGTTCCTGTCAAAGTGTTGTATACGTCACTCACTTCTTTAATGTTATACAATACCCAGTCTTTTCCCAACAACTTAACATACCAAAGTTTTTGTAGATCTCAAAGTATTTTCTTTAGCGAAAAACAACGGGTGTTTGCGTATTTCTCTCTCAGCTCTGCAAAAAACTCGATCGGCAGGCAAGTAGCTGTGCCCTCGTACAGGAAAGGTGATGGTCACATCCTTCAAGCTTGTGGAGTGTTGGTTTCGTAACCAGAACATTATTAAGTGAATGATATGAGAGTTTTTGTTTTGGCCTCCACAGCCGTCCACGAAAAGTCACAAATTCGTTATGTCCGTAAGATCCAAGGAATTCAAGTAGTTAATCAAAGCAGATCCTACTTCAATTGCATCTTTGCGAGCTTGATTTTCAGTCCATAAATAAAATGTCGGAGAGTTTCCATCCATTTCAACAAAACAAAGACTATACAGCGCAATCTGTCGTAAGTAGTAAGCCTCCTGGATTGGAGTTTTCGGAACAGGGTGAATTTGCTGCATATCGAAGGAGATAGATAAAGATTTCTCTGGTCTCTGCTTCATAATTTCGTAAAACACCTTAGAGCGTAATTTATGTATTTCGAGCTCTGTCTGTGTCTTCTTTTCTTCTGAGATCTCTTCTACTATTAGCTTATACTCTAAAAAAGTACATGTGCTACCGATATCTGTGGCCGGAGACAAAAATCCGATGTTGAAGTCGGACTGAAATATTCTTCTAAACATCGTATTAGTAACGCGTTTATCTGCATCACACTCTTCATTGTACATCTGGTGCGATTTTTGACGTTAAGTTCATGACTTAAGTAAATCCACTTAGATTTTGCCCTGTTACAGTGCGATTCTTTAGCCGTCAGTATGCAGTGCTGCAATGAAGCGCCGTACACTTTCTTTTTTATCGGCAAATGTCATACTCTTACGGTCACCTCCCCTTTTTTCTGTAGGTATTTCACCTTTGTCAATGGTTTTGGAGAGGTTGTTAAACCGGCGGTTAGTGACCGACAGAGCTTCGCAAAAGAAGGCTTTACAGGCGGCACAATACTTTTTTCCTTTACTCAATAGAAGCAAGCAACAGAAAAATTCCGCTGTTTAGCTGCAGTCTCTTCAGGTCGTTTTGTAGGTACTGTAGAAATCAGTCGCGATAAGTATATCTCTTGTTGTATTTTCCCTTTTTTGAATACAACAATCTACTGTTTCGAAGTAAGTCATCAGCTGTTAGGCCGGGCGCACATTGACGCGCAGTTGACGCAGTTTCTGTGTGTATACATTTTGGGGCGGAACACGTATTGAGACGCAGGGCAGCGCAGTACTGCGCCGCACGTGGCCTGCGCCACGTTGTGATCACGACACAGAAACTGTGCCACGCAGCTCACTCGTGCCGGTTTCTGCCGTAACACTTCTTGTGTTATTTATAATCTTGATTTGCTTATAATCATTTTTAACTATGGAATAAGAAAAATGTTTAACCTGGTGCGTAACCAACCTGCTATTCACAATATCAGTCATAATAAATACATAAAAATTAAATTTAAACAAGAAATTTGGACAATGAGCCCAAGTGGCGAGTAAATTCAGCATTTATTTGTAATACAATTGTCCACTTTCATTTTTCACTTTTTTGTTTTGGAGGATTCTTGTGAAGACAATTTCCCGAATAATTTGTTAACACTGCTTTTAAAGTTTCAAGTGTTGCTTATGTTCTGATATGTAGTTTTTATTGAAAATATAATATGAAATAAAAGAGAAACACAATTTACAATTTCATGTACCGTCAAACGCTAAATAATTAAATAAATAACCACGAAAATACTGTCAGATTTTCTTCAGTTCTAGTAGGTATTTAAGCGTTTTCGAGAAAATAACGGGTTAGATTACGCCGTGAATCTCCGCGCGAGTCATCCGGAAATAATCCTTTGAGAATTCTCAAGCCAGATGAGAGTTTCTTCTTTTCATATACTCACTTTTGCATAGTTTTATCTAACTCAACTTCTGTTAAAGTAATAACAATTTTCCAAGTTCGGCATCCCCGTCTGATTCAGAAATCAAAATTCGAGTTTTTGCATCGACATGTTTTTGGTTACGCTATTTTGTCGGTTTCTGGCACAACACAACAATGCTTTGTAAATTGCCGCGCGAAACTGCGCTCTAATATGTGCGGGACACAGTTTCTGTTTTCGTGCTGCCCTGCCCTGCCCTGCTCTGCGCTGCCCCTACTGCGCCACGCAGCTCAATGTGCGCCCCGGGTTAAAGAGCAGCATTTGAACCTTGTAATAAGTCGCGTTTCCAAGGCGACGCAGTGTGCACAGATAAAGCGAGGGCTATTTTTCGGCGAGCGGAAGCCGCGAGCCCGTTCGTCAAGCCACCCGCTGCGCTGCTGACAATAACAGCTGGGACAGCCAACCTATGGACAATAGTGACCCGCCGCTCGGATATTCTTGTATCCTGTTGCAGGGAATGCTGCTCGGAGGTGGAGTGGAGACGAGACACTTCTGGACTGTATGTCGAGGTGAGAAGAGGGACTGCGAGACCACCGCCATCCTCTGTGGGCCTGAGGTTCATTTCCCGTCCCCGGCAGTGAACAGTGCGCGGACACGGTAATGTGCCTATAAAAGTGAGACTTATTACAACATTTCAAGAGCCCGGAAAATACCCCTGAGAATCTACCCTGATTAGCTAGATACTTGTTTGAAATATTCAACTGAGCTAACCATCCGTAAAACTTCACATGTCAGATTTGTGTCTTTAGTTTGGTCAATAAAGTCATGTCTTTTGTGAACCCATTTTCCTTATGGTCTCGTAACCCCTGAGACGTGTCATGTGCGAGGCTTAATATTAACATGTTGATAAAGAAGGGTTTTAATTGCTGACGCTATACCGTGTGTCCCCACCAAAAGAGATTATTACAACCTCTTATTATTATGTGAACGTGGTGTTTTAAAACTGAGCAGTAACGGATCCATATCTTGATATCTACAACAATCACAAACGTGTTGTGAGCAAAAAAACTTGTGTAGTGTATTGTTAAAAAGTGAGATTGCAAAATAAATCTGATAAAACTTACTTCAAATGATGATCATTCTGCGACTTTCGCCCAACTTTCTTCTTTTTCTTTGATCCTGAATCAATAACTCCAATCGCTTCAGAAGATATTTTAACTTCGTATAAACAACAATAACTGAGAACACTTCGTATAAACAACTGAGAACTCAGTCAACAGACTATCGCCCATTACGCTCTTTGACCAGTGACTATACTAATCTTATTAAGTTTTCTTCGACTAAACGTAAAGCCTAGTGTTGCATTATTTTTTGTTGTTGCATTTTCAATGCCGTTTTTAATGAGACATGTCATTTATTTCGTTTTGATTGGCATCGGACAAATTTGTCTTCAAAGTTGTTGAAATTTTAGTGTAGTTATACCGTTTTAATCGAAATCACAATATTTGGGCTCACTTTTAGTACAGTTTTATGCCATTTTGCCTGAAAATGAGTTTAGATTCAGATTCTGCGGACCAAAAACTACCGAATTTAAAATAATAATAATAATAAAAACGTGTTTTGACCAGAAGTGTAGTTATGTTTTGTTCGCCACCTCCTCCTATAGTAACACTGGTAATAAAAATAATAGACTGCTTGAAAAGAAGTGTGCCGGTAGCCATGAATTACAGAGTAAATTTTGTAGTATTAACGGCAAGGGTGCTCGTGGTAAATATCATTCAAACTCCAAACAAAACGCTGACTGATGTTAGGAGCACGGTGATGCTGTATAGAGGGAACTCACTGCACCATAGTCAGCAGGACACAGATTTAGATATTTACTATGCAGTAGCTCAAGTTTTATGGAGAAAACGGGACTGTTTTGAAAGAAATCAGGTTACATGATATGATCAGATTTTCTCTGAATTTGTAAAATCTGAAGGGGATTGCAATCCAGCAAAGCGGGATCCAACATCATTAGACAGTCTAGCGGATCCGAAAATGCGGCGAAAACGCATGTCAGTCTGCGTGACTCCCTACCCCACTTGGTCTCTGTCGGATGTATTGCACTGTTTGCCTCTACCCTTGCACTTGGCATTTGACTCGTGTGATCAAATGTTTGTTTTTGTCAACCTCCTTCGGGGGGGGGGGGGGGGTAAGTAAATGGATCTACTTTTACGTATTCCTTAAAACTTACGTTTGTTTTGTTTACACATTTCTATAATTAGAGTTATGTTGCGTATTTAGTACGATTTTCTTACTAAGTAATAAGTATTTTTTATGTGTCACACAAGTTATGTGTATTTACAGATAAAGTAGGTTTAATCGGGACAACTTCCTGTATTTGCGACTGAAAATTTGATTATTCGTTGATAAGAAACTAGCGTTATTGTAATTTTAACGATTGCATAAATTCTTATTTAGCAGTTATCAATAGGCAATTGTATATCCTTTGACTTGCGACCGCCGCCTCAACGCGTTTGAAACACATGTTCTTTGACGTAAGTCGCCTGCCTACATGTGCCGCTCTAGCTTTCTATTAATCCCTCTTGGGATGATTTGGTCAATCGACACAATACATTATTTTTGAGTGAATAGTATGCGTCCTTTCAACTCCTTGTTATTATTTCGACTAACGGCAAAAAAAATTATAATGAAGTCTTCATGTGTGTATCTCCGAATTGTGTTGTATAAACACCATACTTTGACGGCTGACTTCACCGTCTTCTTCATTTATGAAATTTCGTGTTTTTACAACGCAATCCGGCGATACACCAGTGACGACTTCATTGCAATTATACGTCGAAAAAGTCTCCTTTCTTACATAAAAAATTAATTTCCACTAAAAAGAAAAGTCGTTATGCCACTTGAAGTAAAACTGAAATATTTAACAGTTTACGTCTTGGTGAGTAGTTTCTCTTAATAACATTGAATCAACTATAAGATCAATCAAGAAATCGGGAGACATAACAGTGGATCCCACAAAAACAATTCTTGTAAAAATAGATAATTCACTTTGTGGAATAGAATGCTTGCTCTCGGTGTTATAGATCGTTTTGTTAGAATAACAATAATACTGGTGACGTGGCCATTATGCATACCATGCTTTCAGACTGATGTGATTTATTGTAAGTTACATAATATGACCTAAGACTGAATATTTTGCATTTTTAATTATTTTATTTAATAATTGATTTAGATGGTTCAGATTTTTGTTAAAAAAAATGTAAAGTTCGAAATATTCTTAAGACAGGCTAAAAATTTTTAATGTCATTTTACTAATTAAAATATTATTAACTGTTAATTTTTATCATTTGTCATTAAAATTGATTTATTAATTTAATTAACAGACGTTTATTATTTAATCTGTTAACACTTTAACTGTGTTTAAAAAATATGCGTTGAAAACTCTTAGCGGCAATCCCGTGGGATTGGCGCAAATCCCGCAAAAATCACGCGGGATTGAAAAAACTGCGGGATAGCAATCCTTAGTTATATTACGAAACAGGAAGTTTCGTAAAAGTATAATTTGTATCCTCCCAAAAAATGGTTGACAAAGATGAAAATTGTCGTTTGGGAATATTTCATAACTGTTTGGGTAATTCGCAAAAGTATAGGAATAAAAGTGAAAGAGGTATTAGACAAAAATTAAATTCATCATCAACGATTAACTTCTGTTAAGGCCAGCCACAATACTGGGATATATTATTTTCCATTGCTATAAGTTAAATATTATTTTCCTTTTAAATCAATAATTTATATAATATTTCCATAGTTAAATAAATAACTAAAGATAAGTGGCCAATAACAATAGTTCAAAAAATACATGAAAGAAGTTTGCAAGACTGAAGAATGTTGTCAAAACACGAGTGCCAACAATAAGACGATATCAGGAGAAATGTAGTCAGGAAAAAATTTTGTATGGGGAATGGATATTACAGCCAAAGCAATTTAAATTTCGCTCTTTGAAAATGTATTCGCTTCGTCAGCGTTTACGTATTATGGAGCGTCCATAAATCACGTGGCTCCATTTTGGCCTCCTGTGAATCCCCCTCCCCTTCCCCCTCCACGTAGCCCGACGTGGCTTTTGTCTCTCCTGCCCCCCTCTCCACGTAGTACGTAGCTTTTTCCCTACTGATTAGAGAAGACATTTTGTACTGTTTTCTTCTGTAAGACTATCGTAAATTACATTCGGGATAATTAAATGACGGAAATAAATATTTACATGCTGTTTTGTGTTCTGTATCTCGTAACAAATAATATGAACGAGAAGCTACGTGGCCTGGCTCAGAAACACCGTTCCCCCCATATAGGCCAGCGCAGCGTAGCTTTATAGCCAACCCCCCCCCCCCACACACACACACACACACACACTAGACCGAACCACGTAGTTTATGGACACTCCTCTATGGCAGAAATTGTTGAGGAAAGATTCACTGCTGGTTCAATAAATAAAAAATGTGTTTTAGGTGAATAGAGAACTTTTTACTGCTAATTATTACTGTTGTCTCTCATTTGGATTTTGGTATGCACAAAAATAATTTTTATCTATATTAAGTGAGAAATGATACTTTACGTCAATCCTGCTACAACACCCATAGAAAGAAACATGAAAGATTCTAACTGGTTTATAGGATATCTGCACCAGTTTATCTTTTATAGAAATGAAATGAGATCATGATTCTTTGTGCAAGAGCAAGCAATTTATTTTTATATAACGAGGTATCACAATCTGTCCTCAAGTGCTTAAGTTCAAAATCCAATCAAGATATGTGAATCATTCCAGTGCCCAGGTACTTGAGTGCATAGTGACAAGGCAATAGTTCTGTAGATATATACCGGCTGCGGTCCCGGACAGAACCAGCATTCCTGTTCACCATGTTTAAACAGACACTTTTAGTTTTGGCTCTGGCAGCCTGCGTGCTGGGTAGGTACTACAGTACTAAAGTGAACAAGTTTTAATACTAATAAACACAATTAATAAAAACCAGAAAGATATTTCTGAGATGGAAATCAATGTTTTCTTGATAAACGGGAATTTACTTAAGAGTAACAACTTAATACCTATTGATGAAACCTTTAATGGAAGATACCAACAAACCTAATCAACCGAACTGTTTCAGGTGCTTCGCTCCCGCTGCGTCGGGTGCCTCACAGTGGACCACAGAGGAAGATCGGCCGAATTTCTGGTCGCATTATTGGAGGCGAGAACGCGACACCAGGTACTTGATGATTGACTGCAAGACTAAAAGAATCAAATCAATAAGAAGCTGTTATTTTCTTGGTCTGCCACGAAGGTTTCAGTTTCGGAGACATCTGTGTAATTCTAGCAAAAAAGTTTATAATTTCAGTCAGTACTAGCTTTTGCCTGCAGCTTACTCCGCGTGGATACAGAAGTTCAGGAGATTTTTTTTTTCCTAAGCTGTTACTAATCCCAAGAAACATCAAAATCTAGACATGATGCATTGACAGACATCTAATAATATGAAAATGACAAAATAGTATGATGTAAGAAGTTTCCTCCCTCCTTGATACTTTCTTATCTCGAGAACTCGAGCTCTTTGAACGGCTTAGTTTACATTTTTCGTGTATTTTAGCGTGCTATAATTTTTAAAAACCTGAGGAAATAATTAATTAAAGTTACGTAAAAGTATAGATGTATCAGCCAAATTAATTGAAAGAGCAAGTCGAATATCAGTTATTTAAAAACCCTAAGTCAACAACTAAATTGATAAAATTGCACTTACTTGTCTTTTTCGGGGTTTGCACTGCATTTTTTGTTGATATTATTTAAGTTTCGGCACCAACCTGGAGCCTTCGTCAGGGCTTCTCTCTGTCTATCCGCCTGGTTTTTTGATAAACTTGATCACTTGATTCACTGTTTATTTTTCACCGGCAAAGATGATTTTTTTTCTCCGCCAAAGAACATTTACTGTACCAAAGAGGTTTGTATATTATGGAGCGATCTTGTAGTTGTTACAACGTGTTGCAACGTCTTTGTTGAAATTACTAGGATTTTTGTAAATTTATATAAATTCACATATTTTTCGTTCTAAAAAATCCTTTGGCTTCGCAACGATCGTAGTTTTCTCCCACTGAATTTTATGTCCCAATTCTACATGATGTTTCGGCACTGCCGATTACGTGGTTTGTTGTAGTCTCGCGTGACGAAGATGTTCTTTCACCCTAACGGAGACTGCTCGGCATGTCTCCCCGATGTACACCTGACCGCAGTCGCAGGGAATCTTACACACACCGCTCGATTGTAATGGAGCTCTGCGATCTTTCTCTTATCTTAAAATGCTTCGAACCTTCATTTTACTGCTGAAGATAGGTTGAACATTGATTTCGGACAGCACTTTACCTATTTTCTCAGTGACTCCCTTTACATATGGGAGAAGAGCCTTCTTCTTATGTTCCATTTCTTTTCTGTGGTCGTCCTTAAGCTATCTGTGGCTCAAATCACGGGTTATCATCTGACTACTATACCCATTTTGTCACAGAGCCCAATTGAGTTGTTTCTTTTATTTCTTTATACGGTCATAATACGCGATTCTCTCCGCCCTATAAAGTAAAATATTAATCAGGGCTCATTTTCGAGCAGGGAGTTGATGGGAAGTAACATTTAAATAGCGGTCCGTATGTGTAGCTTTTCTGTAGACTGTGTGTGTTAATTTCCCTTCTTTTCTTATGACCAGCACATCCAATAATGCCAACTGTCCATTCGTTCCCAATTCCATGCTGAACTTTATTTTCGGATGAATACTATTGATGTGATCTGGACTGTAAACTGGTTCAAGGTCAACATTCCTGCAACTGCAAGATAAAATTTGTTCTCCCTGTGGTAAACTCCTGCGTACATAGAAAACGAGTTACTTGCTGTTGTGCTGCATCGTGGAACATCTACTCTAAAGCATAAAAGAATATTCCTAACCCTTAATAAATACAAGTAAAATCAATATGATTAAAAATATCCGTTAGTAACAAACTACGGCCTTTTTCTTGGCTGGCGGGGTAACGCCACGTCAGAAAGCCGATATCTGACCGTCATACCGCGGTGGTCTTCTTTGGGAGAACTGCAGTATGACGGTCAAAATATCGACTTAATACACCATGACGCTGCGTCCTCAGGAAAGCCAAGAGACAATAACTCTCTCTGCTCCATTTACTGCCCATTTCTTCCGGGGACGGAGTAGGGTGGGGTTTTTGTCTTTCGACATTTACTATTTATCTTATTGGTGGTTGGTAGCTTCAGGTTAGATACGTAGTAGAGTTTGGCGTACTGACAGATGGTATTAAAGAGATAGGTCCTTCATGTGATTAGTCCTATTCCTGTTGGGTAATTCTCCAGATCATTGATTAATGGGTTTGTAGATTTGTATACTGCATTATAGAATTTTATGGCAAGCTCCCAGAACATTTCTGAATAGCTGGTGTCGGGAACCTGCAATCGAGAAGTAAGGCTCTCTTCAGAGCACGGTTTTTGATAACTTGCAGTCGTTTTGATGTGTGTCCCCACACAGGGCAGGCATATTCCAAAATCGGCCTTACTTGGGTGTAGTAGATCCGGTCTCCTAAAGGTGCGGAGAGCTTGCTGTAACTGTTCAGCACGAGGTACAATGCTTGAAGTCTGGCACTGGCTCTTCTGCAGAGGTCATTTATGTGCACTACCTCGGAGTTGCGCTAGATTCAAGGTTGATAACAAACTCGACCGCGGAAACCTACAATTACAAACTACGGCTTCTCAAACCAACCATTCAGCCGTGGAGCAGCTCCTTCCAGCGGGCGGGGAGGGATGAGGTTCTCCTTACTCGCCTCCGTATAGGGCACTGTCCTCTCACAGATGGTTTCCTTCTCTGCCGGGAGGACCCACAGGAATGTGACGCTTGTGGCGCGCCTTTGACAATGCGCCCTATTTAAACATAATGTGTTTCATTTTCTGTTTTATAGCTGGCAGATGACCAGGGAAGAGCGGTGTAGGTTTTAAAATGAAACCGTCATCCGTTTACATCCACCAATACAAGTAGTTTTAATAATTGTTTGTTATGGTTGAGTCAGAATCTACTGTCAAAATGATGTCCAATTCGGTTTCGTAGCTTTCATTTTATGGTGGAGTATTGGTGCAAAAGATTGAAGTTCATAACAGGTTTTAATTCCTTCGTTCAGCACCAAGCACCAAGTAGAGGAATAAGACGTACCTCAAATTTGAAGTGAAATCGTAAGCTTTCAAATTGTGAAACCCTATGAAAATCTATTCAGAAGTTATTGCATGATGTCGCATCAGACAGTCCCGCAACAGTACTAGCATTTACCCGCGAAGGTCTATATGTATAAACAAATTTAAAATATGTCTGGTGTGGTCCGAAATTAACAGAAGAATTTATAAATATAAACGAATTATGCTTTCATTAATACTCCCAATGTGAAAAATTAAATACTGTTAACGTCAAATTTTGTAGAAAAGCAATTTTTAATGCTCCAAAATTGCGAATAGTAGAAGAAAAAAGAAACCGCACAAAGGAAAATATCTACTGTGCTTGAATCAGGCCTACGATCTTCACCACGTTTAGCCTTGGCATGCTCAGCTATCCAGCTGTTGTCATTTAAGGAACTTTTATATTGGTATACGCTTAGCAATTTGAAGTTACAAATTCCTCTTAAAAGAAGGTACACCTGGACGAACGGCATTAGCGTAAGATATAGGAGGTATCAGAATCTTTCCTTGTCCTCACTGAATCGCTACGCTTGTCAACTTACAGAAAGAACTGAAATATACCACTAAAACATTTTGAGATTAAAAACATATTTTCATTTCCAGCTCCGGAGTCAGGGCACGAAGTTTCACAAGACATAGATTAGATTTTATATCAGGTCTTAAGCTACCCAAATATGAAAACCTCATAAAAATCTGTTCGCAACTTTTTGTGTGATGATGGAGGAAATAGAGTTAGCCAGCTACAAATTTAGACACATAGTGACAGCTCCTAACTGCACAGGTACTGAAATGTTACTATGAACAACGTTCAGTTGATTCGATTCCTACGGCACAGCATTTATCCAGGGAGTGTCTACCTAGAACTGACAAACAATATCTTTGCAGGTCAGATTCCGTACATAGTGTCTCTGCAGTGGGGTATAATCTTCATTGAGACCCATAACTGCGGCGGCTCCCTCATCTCCGAGACGGCCGTGCTCACTGCTGGACACTGTGCTATGCCTCTTGGAAGCTACAACGTGAGTACACTGGAGTTCAATTCATATCAGCAACGTCTATTGTTATAATCTTCCTCTCGTGAAAATTAATAGTAAACCTTAAGACGAACTTGCAAGCAAAAGCTGAACTAGCGAGTTCAATAAAGGAAACAAAAGATTTACCCTATTGATTCATAAGTGGGTTCTCTGGTCAGTGATAAGGGGCGTCCATTAATTACGTGTGCTCAAAATAAGCAGGGGAGGGGGGGGAGGAGGAAGGTGGTGTCGATAAAAAATACTCCAATTTTTTTTTTTTTTTTTTCTTTTTTTCAGATTGCCTCTCTTCAAAACTACGTTAGAGGGAAGGGGCATATCTCACAAAGTGGGAGGGGCTGTCAAAATTCAAGAAAGAAAAAAAAAACAACCTCACGTAATTAAAAGACTGTTTTATTGCTCTTTGCGGGTCCTAACTTCTCCGTACTTCTAATCCAAATTTAGTGACTCCGTTGCTTGACGTCTCATCTGAAGAACTAGTTTTGACCTGTCTGTTAATCGAAGATGTATATTTTACGCCTGCTTTTAGACGCATTGTTCTATAAAGCGAATGCTTTGAAAATCTCCACCTAGCCAGGGATTGGAACCGGGGCCCTTTCGATCGCTGTAGTGCTCTCTTCATTAAGTGTCCTCGTTAGTTGTTTTTTCCTCAATGAGTCTGGGAAGGGACACTTTCATCTGAAGCACCAAGCTCAAGTGATTTTGATCAAGAGACAATCTGAAATAGTAACGAAACATTTTTGTGTTATTTAAATTTGATTCAAATGTAATTACACAGTTTAGTGCTGGAGAATTGCGACTAAATTAAGAACATTCGATTACAATATTATACAAATGTTGTTTGTGTTTCCAGGCCAGGGCTGGAGATTGGGACCTGGATACAGATGACGGTACTGAACAGGAGATTGGTGTTTCCGAGCAGATCCAACATCCAGACTACGCCGGGTAAGTGGATGTACTCATCCTGATATTTTTTACTAGACGCAGATTGCTATTTTTAATATCGAAATTAAGTTAATCTTTATCAAAGGAAGGACTTATTAATCAAAATTTCAGTGTATTCGATAGTAATAATTAATAAATGAGATGTTCAACATGCATACATACGAGGTGTGTGAGAAAAATAATGAGATTTGTAACACTGCACTGCACTGTAACACTGGCAACGCTGTGTCTACCGGTCTGTGATAGACTGGTTTGTTCATCCCTTCCACATGCTCAGTCCGAGATTCAACTCCGTTCAGCCAACACATTGTTTTCGACAGCGCCATCAGTGAAGTTGTGTGTTACGAAAATGGAGCATCGGAATTTAGAGCAACGTTGTACAATCAAGTTTTGTGTTAAGCTTGGGGAATCAGCAAGTGTGACCTCTGAAAAGTTGCCGCTGGCCTGTGGGGAACATTGCTTTATCAAGAGCACAAGTTTTCCGTAGGCAGTAACCATTTTTGGAAGGCTGAGAACACGTTGAAAATCAACCTCGCTCAGGAAGAACTTCAAATTCAAAAATGACGAAAACGTTGAGCGTGTGAGAGCTCTTGTGAGATCAGACCGTCGTTTAAGGATGATGAGTGAGCAGTTAAATTTAAACACTTTCACCGTACATCAAATTTTGACAGACAATTTGGATATGTGAAAGATTTGTGCCAAAATGGTGCCAATGCCCCGTGTCACACGGCTTTTCCATCAGTGAATTTTTGACCTTAAAACACATTACTGTTATCCTTGACCCCCGTATTAACCTGATTTAAGTCCTTGTGACGTTTTCCTTTCCCCACGATTGAAACATATCTTAAAAGGACGTCATTTTGAAACTCTGGAGAACATTCAAAAGACTCTGACAGATCAGTTAACAACCCTACCATTTAAAGCCTTCCAGCGCTGCTACCGAGAGTAAAAAAAAAAAAGACCCCGCCGATGTATAGCTGTCCAAAGGAACTACTTTGATGGGGATAATATTGTTGTTTTATTTAAAAAAAAAAAAAAAAACTTTGGTAAGTGAAATATCAGTCTCATTACTTTTCTCTCCATACAGTTATCAAGCTTCGTGAGACTTATCCACAAGAGGTATTCCACGTTGAATTAGCCGTTTATGTAAAATACTATACTTTAGTGGGAAACAGCTGCTCAATATCGCAATTCGTCATTCGTTGTGTCAAATACTTCTTTTAACTCCTGTATCTTTTTTTATAAAATTAATCCTGCTGTAGATTTCAGTAGCACATACATTAGATAGAAAATGCGGTAAAAAGCATTCTATAATGATGTTGTAACAATCCCAGAGAGCTGACAACATCACTTCAGCGTCTGGTATTCAGGGTCATGCCTTTTTTCAGAAGTAGGCCTACTATTTCTTATCTTAATCAACGAGCCGCAACAACGAAATTTAATGCAAATCTGATTATTATTAACACTAGACTCGGCTTGCTAGTCAAAATCTTGCATTACAGAAATCTGAAAACACCGACAAACCTAACTGTATATATATATATTGAAGGGAACGTAGGTTACGAAGAAAGTTCACATGATCCGTGCAGTACCTATGGAATATAACATTTTGAGAAACTAATTATATGCTCGCAACTAAATGTAACGAAATATGTTTTCCTCTGACATAGGCTGCATGCTAAATAAATCTGCCACATACTTAGATCGTGACAAAAGTAGTTTGTAATGTCAAAGTTATTTTTATTGTTCATTGTCCTTTTAAATAGCGAATGGCAGATATTCAGATCAAAGATCAAGCATATTGATTTACTTCCCATTAGACACTATCGATTCTCGGCAGATTTGCAAGCATGGGTGACGAAACTTTAAAAACACATGTAACAATTATTATTTTCGCAAGGAATATTATATTTACAAAAATTTCTATTTATTAATCAAACAAACCAATATTAGAAATTCACAGATTAAATTAATTTAATTAACGTAGGTGAATGAAGATCTAATATCAAAAGATAAAAGTTTACAGGTGACACAATGCTATATATAATAGGATCAAGACGGTAGAAGACTAGTGATCTGGTCAGGTCTCTAGTTCTGTAGGTCAACATGGGAATAAGATAAATTCAAAGAAGAGTTGGCTTATTAGGAACAAAGATAAAATATCTAAAGGCTAATTATGATTGTAAGGTGAGGAAAAAATAGCTTGTTAAAGATTTGAAATTTAAATACCTTGGTATAACTCTTGATAACAGGGCAGGACACATTCGACAGGTATTACGAAAAAGATTTCAAAATCCTACATTTGTTGGAGAGAGTATCAAGGGGATTTACCAGAAAAGTAAAGGGATTTTGTTACAAACCTTTGGTAAGACTATTGCTTGAATATGGTAGTGTAGTACGGGACCTACATTTAGGGTATCAATTACAAGAATTGGATGGTTGCAAAGAAGGACTGCTAGATTTGTCTCCAGAAATTATCGCAAAACACAATTAGTAACTGGTATGATAAAGGAGTTGAAGAGGAATTCACTGGAAGACAGGAGGAGGGTGAAGAGAGTCATAGCGTATATTGATGATCAATCATGGAAATATATTGGTGAAGGTATTAGGAGAGTTGAATGTATGGAAGGAAAAAGATGACCATGACCACAAGCTGGCGCTCTATTTCTGGCATAAAGGTGTGAAAATATTTTATTTCGTAGGTAATGGCGTCAGGGTTTGGAATAAATTACGAAGACAGATGATGAATAATTTCCAAAATCACTGAAAAAAAATTAAAGCTGAAATTTGTAGATGGTAATAGTATGCGGGTATAGGAAAGGGAAAAATGGGTGTAAAGGGAAATTGTCACCGGATCGTGAGCTCCATCGTACTTAAATTAACTTAATTAAATGAAAAAAATGAATAACCGAACGGTACAGCTAAAAATTAATACCTAAGATGGCTTACTGGGTTTTAAATTGTGAATAACACATTTTCCGCGATTAACACCGCAACATTACCCCACATTTGTTTTCTTCATTGAAATGATGACAAGCAACTCGCACCTGCTCCTCTGATACGAGGAAGGAGTAATACCACATGCCAACGTGGTGTCCTGCTGATGACACGACCGGCAGAACCACAGGACATAGCAGCCTGTAGCATCTCGCGACTCATTCTCCAAATTTGCGCTGTTGGAAACACTGTACAGACACCGAACACTGTCCATATGTCCTCGGCAGTGTTAGATCACAGCCAGATCTGTACGAACCCGATAAAGTGTGTCCACTGGAAACTGAATAGTTATAGTCTGGTCAATTCAGAATAAAGCTTGAGGTCCTACCTCACTTCCAAACCAGCTTCAAAGACAGTTAAAATCTATCCCAACCAATCCCGTAGGTATACAAAACTCCCCACAATAATACATCTGTCTGCGCTTCCCAAGGTTGACCAACAAAGTCGCTATGTGAAGGATGAAGTGGGGTAGATTATTCCTAAATATAATTTCCTCTTCTTGCTGCTTTTTTTACAGATACTTTAAACAGCAATGATGGTGTTAAGATTTTACAACAGTGTTATATTCTACAGCAGTTGTACCGCACTGAGGACGTAATAGATTAGGCACACATTATTTCTTCACTGTCATTATTTGTGTTACAGCGGCCTGACAGTTGGACCTAATGACATCGCCCTCTTCAAGCTGGAATCTGCCGTAACACTGAACGATTTCGTCCAGGTCATCAGTCTGCCTGTAGCAAACACGATTCCGGAAGGTAAGTGCACTGCAAACTGTGATCTAGGTTCAGCAGTCAACGCTGAAACAGCAATATAAAAAACGACCGTAAAAAGGACATGTAATTCATGCTTGTCAATTCCAATGTTTCCATCGTCCATTATTTTTTCATTTCTTTTTTTTTTTTGCATTTGTTGGAGTAAGTAACATCAGCAATCGGACTTATATAACCCAGTAATATTATTATCTTCAAACAATTTTCACACGTGGTTTCGCTAGCAAGGACATAATTATTAATGTTTAGATTTGGCTATGCAACAATGCTAAACATTCGGAGATACAGGGTTCGGATTCAAAACGTACTGCAGTTTATAGGCGGTTTTCCCTGAAAGTCCCCTAAACTCTGCATAAAAAGTTACTAAAAAAAGAATAAATTCCGGGACAGATCGCTTTACATATTTGTATACAATGATCGATAAGTAGAAGGAAAGGTGTAACCAGTACTATATTTGATCATTCGGATATCATTTTATGGTACAGTCGGCGAAAAAAAAATCTTTATTCCGATACTAGTTTTCTTTATATCGACTTTATGAAAAGAAAATTAAAATTTTTGGTAATGTTTGGTTAAGTGTTATGACAACTAATTTCCAATATGTTACATTATTTCTTGACTGACAGTTTGTAAAAACCCAATTTCTTACTTATTTACTGTAAAAATAATTATATTTTCCAGTTTCCAGGGTCGGGTTAATCATTGTAAGCTTTTTATTTACCTCTATACCCCATATCTGGTTTAAAACCAATACTTTTAACAAAAATAAAATCTCTTCTCTGAGCTCAAAACACGAAATTTATTGACTCTCACACAAAGAAAACGATTATCATCTACTTATCTTACTGTTCCTTCTACAATATATTATTATATTTAAAACAGAGCATTGCCATTCATTTATATTATTCCATCTTCATTGCTATACGGCTTTTCTTGAATATCCATATTATAATTACGTATCCATTATATTTTCGCCAACTTTTTTTAGTAACTAGAGCTCCTCCTTCACTTCCTTCGGTTTGGTTTGACTTTCTCTGACCTTAAAAAACTTTAATGCCAAAGTTCCTATATGACAAAAAATATGTTTTAATAATAAATTACACGATTAATGAGGTCGTGTACCTAACGAGATCCACATAAAACTCTTTAATAAGTTACTTCTTGATGGCATAATTATACTACACCAGATATTTCTAGTAGGTACTGTATTATAAAATCTTGTACATATTACATTCCAACCTACAAATCGAAAATAAAATGTATACATACCTGATCATTGGTTATCGGGTACTAAGTTTACAAACAAAGAGTTTGACATTAAGTAGTTACACTTTGTATTAATGATAGTAATGATGTATGGCAACAATATCCCTTCTTAGCGTATTATAACCAGTTGCAGAAATTGATTACGCCATTACCGCTTAATCACGTCGAAGATTGTTCGTGTCTGAATAACTAAGTGAAGTATTTGGAGAAATTATGTAACAATCTGCTACTGAAATTAGTTCAACGAATCAAGCTAAAAAAAATCGATTTTACAAAAAAGGGTACTTATCCTATGAGTTGCTACGTTCAGCCCATTAACTTCCAAATACTCGTAGATTCATGCACGGTTATTTAAGACTCTATGTTAAGTCGTATTTACTACATCGAAAACAGTAATATAATTTCAGGGAGTAAAAAAGTGTGAGCAATTAGTCCTGTCTTAATTTCAATAATCTATTTACATGTTAAATAACTGAAAGTTCAGGTTTCAATTTTCCGTCCATTTCCAATTTTTGCTTCTATTTTTTTTTTTTTTTTTTTGCGCATTATATTGAGATTATATCCTGAGCGTGTAGTTGAATATAACAAATAACTTATACTAAACACAGTAATGTCATTCACCTATATGTCGAATTCATAAGAGGTGAATGTAATAGCACTGTAAGTGTACAACAAAATTTGTAAAGTCTGAAAATAAAGAGTCAGTCACATGTTACTGCTAACCTGTTCAGTGCTTCGGAAACTATTTCAGCATTACACTAAATGTCATTAACTGTAAACTAAATGAAAAGAAAGATAACTGCTGAAAAATCGTTCATAGGATAGAAGGGTTTAGGGTTTCAAATTCTCTGGAGATTGCATATGAATTAATGTAGCGATGTATTGGATCTATAATAGAAAATAATCGCTGGGAACACACTAGAACCTGTGGCTGCAAGAGATCAGGATCAAAGATAAAATAGTATGAGTAACTTGGAACAGCACGGTACCCACAAAACATTCCGCTTGAACACCGTTCCTAATCCTTTTCCAACCCGAGGACCAGTATAATGTCAAAAGTAATTCTACGGACCACTAACTTAAAGGGACCTAATTTTTTTTACATACGCGTATATTATTAACTAATCCTACCAATTGTTATCGGCCCGTACCGCGGTTTCGTGACTCAGAGCTATAATAAAGGCCTCATAAAACTGTCATTAATTTAATCCTGAAAGGAACGCCTCCCTCTTTGATGCCGACTGGAAACGTTTTTAGTAAATAGACCATTGTAGTATAGTAGCTATAGTCGTAGGCTGGAAACACGTTTTTTTGTTGGTCGTAGAAATATTCATGGCTGCTAAAAAAAATTTATGGGCTTATGGTAGCCTTATACAGTACTAGTACAGTATCAATTTTATGTGAATAATTTTTCTTAATTTATTTTTGTTACGATTTTTTTAATTTACTTAAAACAAAACTACCTGTCTCGTCTCTTGAGACCACAGGTTGAGAAATACTGCGGGAGCTGAGTTTTCCTCAGGTTAGGGTTGTGAAGAAACACTTCAATATATTTATATTAGGGTATGCCGGAATCAATAAAACACCAAGACCCTCTTCCATTGTTTTGTCAATTGTACATTAAGGGGCAATTATGCCAGCCAACCGTTCTAAATGAAAACATTTCGTTTCCTGGTTCTGGTTTGCAGAAGGCTTCACAGCCAGACTTTCTGGTTGGGGCACCACTGGTGGACTGCTGCCTTCTGCCATCTTGCAGACCGTCGAAGTAATCATCATTGATTTTGATGGCTGCAATCAACTGATCAATGACATCGATCCAGACGACAATCCTCTAACAGATACTATGATCTGCACTGGTCCTGTCGACGAAGGAATCGCTTCCTGCAGTGTAAGTACATACTCAGCGATGCTATATTTTACAATTGATGCAACTCCAAGATGGATAACTGTTTTTTTTTGAGGAAGTAATACCATGGTGGCTTATTCTATAGTCTAGGGATTGGTGAAGCTCCTCCAACAACCCGGTCTCACGTTTGTCATTTTTGTTCAGTGTCTTTGCTAAACTTGTTGATGTATCCTTGACCGAGATATGGATTTAAGATAGCCCCGCTACATTTCGTACACTTCTCTCGGTTACTTTAATTTCCCAATTATTATGCAGACTTTAAAAGAATCTTCTCTCCATATTTGTCACCTTGTAGAGATTTGTTTGCCCTGTTCTTAAAGTTCTTCAAAGCTTTGCCTTTAATACTTTAAGTATTGTCACTCTGATGGGAAGATATTAAAGGCCATCTTAAGCCACTTGTATTACAATTAAAATGGAAAAGTTGGAAAATTCGGACTTTGGAATTTAAAGTTATTACAAACATGCTGAGAGGTATATGAATCGAAGACAGAGACAGCTGCCACTATAAAAATGAAGCAGGAAGGAGTAACCACTGTTGTGTATTGTTGAGTAATCTTCTAGCTTTCACTGATCACACTCCGGGAGCAGAATTCGCAAACTTCGCTTCTATTTTAATTACTGATTCAGATACGACGTATTATGTGACGTAAGGACGGATTTGTTTAAATGAAGTAAACCTAGAAAGAATGGTTTATCTTTAAATATAAATTAGTGACGAAATTATGAATTTAATAGCGGATACTAAATAAAGTTTGTGTTATTGAAATTAAAGATCAAATATTTTGCTTTGGATGGAAATATTACAAAAAAAGAAACAAAAAAAAAAACAACGTCTTACTGACCTCGCGGAGTGTGGGCTGAGCAAGAGAAATCAATTAATGCAACATTGTCAATAACAGCGCGTGCTGCGGTGGTCTACCGTTTTCAATAGATAACTTTCGGTGATACTCTTTCGAGTATTATCGTTATAACGGTGCGTCGATGAATGGAGTTGGCTAATCTTGGGTACGTAATGAAGCAATTCCGAGAACATGGATGGCTATCGGGCAGTGACCAAGCCAGATGCAGTTCACCAGATCAGCTGGCAGCCTTTTCCGGCCCACGGAATAACCAGTTACAATGAAGGATAAGCCCCAAAAGATGCCCCTCTTGCGTCATTGTACAGAATTTCTCCTCGATAAGGCTGAACGAGGTGGGAGAATAGGACAGCCTTTTTCAGGGCCGCGGGAACTTCTCATCGTATGCGATAGAACAACTGGAAACAGATAACACTGCATATTAGTTTGCTGTAACACTTCCAAGTCTTGATATTGAAACACACAGTTAAGTAGAGTCCGAAGACAAATTTACATCACACATTTTGGAGGTGGATCATCATGATTTTTAAACTTAACATTTTTCGATGCGACTGGTCCCATCTCAATGACATTTGAACCGATACCACTTCCTGTCCAAAGTAACTCTAATCCTCCAACTCTAATGTCGTCACTTTTATTGCTTGTCATTCACAGTCTTTTTAAAAGCTCCTCTTCACGTTATCTACAGGCAGGACCTGATCGTTTGCAATTAAGTGGGCTTACGGCTTTTCTTTGTCCCTAGCTGGAATCGCACATTTACGTTTGTCGAAATATCTGGAATATTCCGTATTGCAAGAAATATGTTCTATCGCACATTACCGCTTGGTTCACCTCAATGTCATATCCCAGATGGGTTACATCAAAATCTCTCAACTGGCTGAGACCTGCGTGTTTATTCCAACTTCTTTCATTTACGATAATCTGTTTTATGATTGGTGAAATATAGAAGTTGAACGATCATGTATTCGAATTGTACTGTGATTCATGGCTTATAATGGGCTTATATTCGTTTTCAAACTGTTTTGTTTAACTCATAAACAGCCCCGACACATTTGAGTTTGGAGAATCTTTGATCAATCATCTTGAGTAGTTATTTTTATTGACACCAAGGAGTACGAGTAGATAACTGTCTACCTATGATACTTATTATTTTTCTCTTGCACCTCAGATGATTATATAAGTGTTTCTACTGTGCAGGGTGACTCCGGCGGTCCTCTCGTGCTGGAGAACGAGCTGATCGGAGTCGTCTCCTGGGGCTACACACCTTGTGGCTCAGAGGGAGCCCCGTCCGTCTTCACCAGGGTGTCCGCCTTCGAAGACTTCATCAATGAGAATTTGTAAACCACAGAGTTTTATCCCACTATCCTTACGCTGAATAAAACTGCTTCACTAACCATTGAAAGTTTCCTCTAACATCTTCAAAAAAAAAGACTTAGATTCAATAATCCATTTCCATACCGAAATACTCAGTGTAATATATCTTGATAATTCCCACATTGATAATTCTGGTTTAAATATTTGTTTTATGTAAATTACTTCATACTTGCCTGAACTATATCAGAGATGCAGAATTATCCAGACTGATTTGTTTTTCATTACCGTATTTTCTATTGACAGAACGGGGACGAGCTGCGAAAAACTCGGGGAATTTTTAATTTAGAATCTTATATTTTTAAAAAGAAGTTAATTAGTTCTTCGAAAATCCAATTAACGGTTATTTAGTGTCAGGTTAAGGCCAGCATTATGAAAACGTATATACATATTTTTAAAGCTTGTAGTGGTATATTTGTTGCTCACTACTTTTCTTATGAAAAATTTGTAAATTATTAGTTACTTTCATTAATATTCATGGATGCAAAAACTTTTCATTGGCGAGAATCTCTATCTCTGCGGGATTACAGATAAAATATAATTAGCATTTATTAGTTCTTCTAGAACTTTCAGTTCTGTGTATTTTTAACATTAAAGTGAATACAAAATAACGTGGTGTCTACAATTATTAGAAAAACAATACATAAAATTCAGAAACTGCAAACACCGGATGAACTGAAATCACAATTGAGATGGTTAAGTGGCCTAAGAGAAGCCAAATGCAATTTAAATAATAATAATAATAAAAACCACACGGGGTCGCCTATAGAAAACACGGTCGAGACGGCAGCTACAAAACATGCAGTGCCATCCAGGCATAGCATGTCAGCGTCCAGGACCAACTACCAGAGCTGACCGCATCTGTGAGCCATCAGCAAACAAAACGCACGTGGTAACACTACATCATAGGTGGGAAACAATTTCACAATTCCACCTGTACGCTGCAACACAGACATTATCATGAGCACATAATTGATTGAAGCAGTTATGTCAGACAAGATTTATGTGCTGTCAAATCTTTCAAGTTAAGTTTTGTTTACTGCAAGAAAAAATTCTTTGTAGAATGGATAATAGGCACCGTAATTGTGGTTAATGTTAATTTGATTTGTCAATAAATGTTGTGAACTCATTTCATTCATCCTCTAATGATATGTTACAGACATTTTGAATAATTGTGATCAGCGTAAAAATCTTTGCAGTTTGGCGCTTAAATCCACTCACCAAGTACTTTGCCGTTAGAAAATGCAGCTTAGGTTGTGTGGTTTCTAAATTAAGGCAGCTGTATTATCTACATGTTTTTATTGTTATTACTTAAATTGTTACAGTGGGCCTGCGACAGTAACAAACAGCATGTATAACAAAACTATTCGTTTTGTGTTTTAAATTTTTATGGCTAGCCAGGTGATTTGGAGGACAGTTCAAGAAAAATTTACATGTTGTCTAATTCCTTGTGTTTTTATTGATGTCAATCGGATACGTGGGCTATCATTATGGTTTATCAAAACATGGTTTGTCAACAGCTGTCTGGCTTTGGCAGTGAAACTTACGTATGGGCTGTGAAAACGGTAATAATTGTTATTAGTGTAGAAATTATCGCTCAGCGACAATTTCTTTACACACATGTGTTCCAAGTAATCCAGCAAATACGTCTCCTTCATGAAATTAAGCATTTGCAAGAACGTATGTTCAAATCCCCCGTATGGTCAGAAATTTACTAGATGATTCATCAGATGCGAATAGTATCCTAATTTACAATGATTTGCGATATTTATTAACGTAACAGCTGACCTAATACTGCTTTGAAAATGTATTCATGCAATGTAAAAATTAAATATACTTAAGCCTGTGTTAATTGACAAACCATAACTGGGACAATTAATGGAGCTATGCAACATACCGGAACAATGCGTTTGCTGTCGTCCTGATTCGATGCTTGTGGCCTAAGTGTACTTCAGTAACTAGACCCTGTTTATGCAACCTGCAGGAAACTTTCTCCCCCCTTTTTCGGATAGCAAGAAAAACTAGCTGAGAAGGCCCATTATAATGCTACTTGAGACACTAATTGGGTATGAGGTTCAAATATTGAACGTCGATTAATTGGATACCATATACCGATTTGCATTCATAATGTGGCAACGAAAAATAAATAATTTCAGAAACATAAAATCAATTTGCTGTAAATTTGCTGAAAATATGTATTGAAGCAAAATGATTAGAACAATTTAAGAAAAATATGTATAGAGAGAACGATAGCGTTTTATTTTCTCAGTGTTGTCCACCTTCATCATATGTTTGAATGGCTTTCTTGAAAATATCCTGGTATTTCTTGGCGTTTGGAATGGACGCTTCTGCATCTGCAAGCCACCTCTTAATGTTGGGATATTTCGACAGGTCCAGCTTATTACTTTGCAAGACCTATAGTTAAAAAAAGAAAGAGAAAAACAATCAGTGAAAATTTTAGTTACGTAAAATCATAGAAATAGCGATTATCCCTGAGGAGAACAAACAAATCTTGCTAAACGAGAACCCTGTTGACGTAATAAACTTTCCAGTGATACCAAACATTTGTCACTAATAAAACAAGCTATCTGCATTGGAGCTGTATTCAGTCTTTCCATCAGAGGATAAGCATTAATTATGAAAAATTATGATTTATTTTCTCAAATCTACGAAAACTACTAATAATTTATTTCATGTAGCAATCAAATTTTAATGTGGCTATATGCGCGTCTCTGAAAATATTATTTTTCACGATTTGTCTTTGATGTTACTTTGCGCGTTACTTTGCAATCTTTCTTATTCTAACAGTTTTAAATTGCTACATCAATTATATATTAAATACTAGCTGGTACCCACGACTTCGTTCGTGTTTGTAAAGAATTTGTATTGACAGCTACCGACATCTAACAACCATAGTGCACGACAGGAGATACGATTCTACTACCATACACAAACACCAATGCTCTATGTTATGTAGTTTTGGCAGAAAAGTGACATTTGCGGAGGCACATGTCTTTCGTCGAAATACGAAAATATCCTTGACCGGCCACTTTCAACCACCATATCTCCCACACTACCACAGTTACTGAAATTCGGCCGATGTTGTGATCGAAAGGCGACTCTGTGTTACTACCACACACAAACGCCAGTGATCTGCGATAGATAGTTTTAGCTGAAAAGTGATACACCATGACACATGCGTCTTTGGCAGAAATATGAAATTGCCGCAGGTCGACCACTTTCAACCCCCATATCTCCCACACCCCCATAGCTACCGACATCTAACAACCATAGTGCATGACAGGAGACACGATTCTACTACCACACACAAACACCAATGGTCTATGCTATGTAGTTGTGGCAGGAAAGAGAAGTATAAGAAGACACAAATTTTTGATCGAAATATGAAAACGCCATGCATTGGCCAACTTTAATCATCATATCTCCCACATCCCCACAGCTATCGTCATTCGGCCAACGTTGTGCACGACAGGAAACTCCATGTTACTTCCACACACAAAGACCGGTGATCTGTGTTTGGTAGTGGTGGTTGAAAAGTGAAATATATGAAAACACACGTCTATTTTTATATATATATATAAGATTATGAAGCAGCAATCCTGGCAAATCCAGTGAGTTAAAAAATTCTGGTGGATAGTTGACGACATCATCTTGGTTAGTTGCGCAATCAACTGATTTGTATATCCTTAATTCACCGGAAATTTCATTTTGAATTTCGAAATTTATTTAATTAACGTCCGTGTTTTTGTCTCTGTAATATAGTTCGGTCGTTCAACCAAAAAATTGACAGGAAATGTAATGCAGCCACTCAAAACGTTTACAGGGATTTTGTCATTACCAATGCCAATGAGTTGTTTTGAAACCATTTCTTCCGATCAATCATTTTGCAATTCCAAAGATAATCATAAAGCGCCTTTGTTTTGTTTTGATTGACTGGCAGTAATATTATTTTCGTTGATGACACGCAAACCTTTTTTTTCCTTCGAACTTTATTTTGGGCAGGCATAGATTAATATCCATACAGTCTAATCAACTTGAAGGCATACCAGAGCTAATCCTAACACGCCTTTGTTTTGTTTTATTTTGATTGGCTGGTTTGTATGGGAAAAGAAAGGTGTTGATTTTACTATTTTACTCGCAATTTTTACGTTTTTTCTCTCCATAAGAACCTTCCTTGCGAACTAACGAAAATATGAAGGAAAAAATAATTTGCCGAATTGGTCGAGCCGTTCTCGAGTTTTGCACTTAGCAACACATTTGGCGATTCATTTTTATTTATATAGAAGATTTTAAAAGTTAGAAAGTATTATTCGTCGCAACCAATTCAATCACCATGAATTCTACCCGAACATAGTTTAAAACGAATGGAACCCATCACCACAAGGCTTACCAGAACATTGCATTCTTAAAATAATAGGATAAGTGTGGCTCGATCGTCAGACGATAATGCATATCGCTTCTCAACTGAAATACCAGTAATCGATTTTGCTTTTTAGGTATTCTTAATATTGCATCCTTCTAAACTGATGCATTCTATTTTCATAGTCGAAACTTTCGTGGTAGGCGGCATGGGTATAATTGTAAACACACTGAACAAATAAACACAAATCGTTTTCGAGAGAACGAAAATTTAAAAGCAACCAAGAAAATGCCACGCACGGAGGAAATAATGATAACACGTACGTCAGTGAAATTATTTTCGCTGATCACACGCAGGCATAGATTAATATCCATAGAGCCTAATCACTTGAAGTCATACCAAAGATAATCCTAACGCGCCTTTGTTTTTTTTGATTGAGGGAAAAGAAAAGTGTTGTTTTACTATTTTCCTTCCAGTTTTTTGCGTTTTTTCTCTCCATAAGAACTTTCCTTGTGCCTTAACGAAAATATAAAAAAAAGAATTAGCCGAATTGGTCCAGGCGTTGTTGAGTTATGCGCTTACCAAACATTTTGCGATTCATTTTTATATTATAGATTAAACTTTTCAATCGACAAACCACAGATAATAATTAAAATTAGATTAATAGATAGATCACCCAACAACACACAACTATTTAACAGTTTACTGCATATTTTGTATTCCTCCTTATTCTAAAAAATAATTTTTAGTTGGTCTTAGAGTAGTAGAGAGACAAGAGTGCGCTGACAGTAGTGGGAATATCTGTCAAGGGTCATACGTAAATTAGTTTGACGCATACTAAGTTGTTGACAGGTTGATCGTCAGGTACCATAGGCAAGCCCTCCCTCCCCGCCGACCTCACCACCCCATACTACACACCTACCCCTTCTTCCCCTCCCTCTATTCCAGCCGTCCACTCATTCAACCCTATCCTATTACTAACCTATATTACAGTGACGCTTTGATAACCTATTAATGACAGTTGATTAAATTCTGTTATTATGCATGTTTTTATTATAAAAATAACTCTGTTACCAAACAAATGAAAATTGGTTAAACCCTACTATTATAAGATTTTTTCAACAGCAAATAATTTTAACTGCTATTAAGCCCGCCAAAAATTAGATGAAATCCTGTTTTTTTTTTACAAATATTCACGATGAATTGCGGTACAGGAGTCAACCGGCATCACTCCCCACTGCTCTGGATGCTTCAGTCAACATTTCATTGGTTTACGAAAAAATACTCCTAAATTGAATTCCCTTTATCTCTCTTATTAATTGCCTGACTCTTATAAAATGGGTATATTTTAAATTGGTTTTGTTCAGCTATGTATAAATACGTGATAAGTTTTGAGGAAGGGCTAAGAATAAATTTTTACTATCGCGAGAAGCTACTTCCAGTACTCTGGCTGATACAGTAGACCCTTTTCACAGTGAAGACCTAATTTATTTTAGTGCAACACCCAAGACGGTTCCACTCAAATTTTCAAGCGTTGGTGATAGCACGGTGGTTGCACATGTCCGTGACTAACCTTCATAAGTTCACGATACTCACTCCATTTGGAGAAAAAAAAGTTGAAGGAATTTTTTTCCGACAGCTACAGTATACGAGGCGCGTCCAGAAAGTAAGTTCCGTTTGGTAATAAAATGAAATTGTACACAGATACAGAAGAAAATTTTATTGCACAAAATTCTACAACTCTTAAACTACTTTTCCACATAACTGCTGAAATTTTGTAGGCATTTGTCATAGCGTGGCACCAGGTTTTGTATACCTTCTTCATAGAAATCTGCCGCCTGTGTCTTCAACCAGTTGGAAACAGTTTCTTTCAGCTCGTCGTCATTCGTGAAGTGATGACCGCCAAGGAAAGACTTGAGATGTAAGAACATCAATCGCGTGAACCAGTTCTTCTGTAACCAAAGGTGGACGCCCACTTCGTTCTTCATCGTGCACATCACTACGCCCGCCATTGAACTGTCGGACCCATCTTCTCACCATCGAATCACTCATCGCATTTGGTCCGTAAACATCGCAAATTTGCCGATAAATTTCACTTGGTTTCACTTTCCTCGCATTCAGAAACTGAATCACAGACCTGATTTCACAGGCGGCGGGATTTTCAATCAACGCCGACATTTAAAACAAGCACAACAAAGCTTATGTAACTGACAGCCATCTCCAAATGGCACACGTTCTTCCCCTTGATACAAATCGTCTACAGCGCATGTGCGGAACTGCAATCGCAGCGCTGCAGCGGAGATAAATTGAAACGGAACTTACTTTCTGGACGCGCCTCGTATGTATTTTTGTTTAGTTTAATCCATTCCACAACCATTGAGGCAACAGACGCGCGGCTGCTCATTTGAGGTAGATGTGAGTTATTTTTCTTCCAGACATTTGCCGCTTTGTTGTCTCTCGGACAGCAATCATACATATATCCGTGACACGCCACAGGTTTTAAAGTGAATCTAATTTTTTTCGGACATTATTGTCTTTTCGAAAAAACCCAGGAGTTACGTGCTTCCTAGCGGCTGTTGTCTCCCGAGAGGCCGATGTCCGTGACGAATGTTTTACCTTAGATGAGTCAGGGAAATTAAAAGTGACTCTCATTTTTTTAACAACAGTACAAGTACCACACACGTCAACTGTCGGGCAGGAGCAAACATGTTTGTGAGTACTGCGTATCCTGTTGACTCGTGTAGTCACTAGGTATGAAACCAGGCCTCACATGAGCACGACTAGTGACTAGGTCACTTCGTAGCTATCATTCGACTCCTGCTCTCGACCAGATCATCAATTCTCAAAATATTCTTGGAAATCTCACCTTCTTCAATGCTCAAGGTACGTACACAAATACTTGTAAAATATTTACGTAGTTCTTACTTAAGAGGCATACTACACAGTAGGTTTTTTGTTCCCACAGCAATGCAGTCAGTTTGGAAGGATTTAATTAGTTCATCAGTTCTTGATGGTAAGAGAAAATATATACATAACTTGTTTTTTTTATTGTCCATAGGCTAATTATTATTTTTGTCTTAGCTGCAGCAGAGTTGAACTAGCAAGCTCCTTTTGATGGACGTGGTACGAAATTGTAGTAAATGGTCATTGAACTGATTAGTGTTGGTGTTTCTCTCTGTAATTTTATTTTTTCATAGGTTTTTGTGATGAGTTGTGCCATCTACAGACTTTTTCGAAGTTGGAAAAAATCGTTTCTGAATAAATTCGCAGTTTTTCTCTATTCGTTTAATTAACTATTTTATTCTGTCTCCAGAAGTCACCAACTAGGAGCCATAATTTTTTTACTTTTAGTAGTTATTTATTGTATTTTTTAAATATGTTTGTGGATATTTATACTAACATATATCTTTTTTTCTGTTTCAGACATGCCTACTCCACCGGCAATACCAAATGGAGGACGAATCCTGAAATGCAGAACCTCAAACGGCCAAACATTAGTAGTGACAAGTATTAATTTGTTTCAAGTTTTTTACACTTACGAAATAATTTTTTATGTTACTAAAACCATTTTTTTTCTGTTTCAGATTCGTCGCAGTGGAGTTTAGAGGCTGACTCACGACAAAAGCAGCCATGCTACTGCTTGGCGTCAACACCATCACCACAGCAATTGGCAATCCAAACATTGGCGCTGGTACCACCACCTGCAACGAACGAAGCTCCTCTCGGATTTCTTGCTTCACCAGCTATTGGCAACTATATTTGTGATTACTATTATTTGTCGTATTCCATACATTTAATGTTTCATATTACGAAACGTTTTTATTTCAGATCGGGTGCAGTGGAGCTTATCCATCAGCTCAACCCAGGGCCCACCGTCACCAAGCGGAACGCCTACACCTCAGCCTGCGGCATAGCCACGATGCACCTGAATCATAGAGCAAATGGTAAGTACAACTATAAAATTATTTAGTTCTTTTTCAATGTCTAGTTATTTAACGTAATTTTTCATGTTATTTCATTAACTTTATTTCGTTGTTTGTTTACTTAACGTATCGGCAATATATGATTACATCATTATTTGCTTACATCATGTTACAAATATTTTCTTATTCTATTTCATATTCCCGTTTACAGAGGTCGCCGCCAGCGGAAATGCATCAGCTGCAAACAGGAATGAAACTGCCGCTGGAGGATTAATGCTGCTGCACAGCCTTAGGAATCACAAGCAGTACCCCTGCTCGCCGTTGCGAGTCCAGCCGGCCTCTCGCCAGTTACTCATTACACTTCCTAGAGAGACGGTAACATTAGCCTGGCGACCGACCCCAAGCAACAAGCATCAGTCGCCAACCTGCGCCAAGCTACCATCAACCAGAAGCAGTGTCAAGCCGTCCAGTAGCATCAAGGAGCCACTACGAAGTAGCAACGGTGGGCGAGTTACGTGTGGCACTTGATCCTTGAATACCAGAAATAGTAGAATCTATTCCTGGGCCATTATAATTCTTTAAACATGCTAATTTCAGTGATGCTTGTTATGATCTTTTGTTTGATAATATTCATGAAATTGTTGGTAATCAGTCCTCCACGGCTCTATTGGTTCAAGTTGGGGCTTATTACCACGTTCAAAATTCATATGGACGTGCTTTACGAAACCGCCCTCATGTGGTATCTTATATATAAAAATCAAAGTTTGTGGGTTTGTGGGTATGTTCGTCTTCTATGCATTCCTATACCATTTATCAGATTGCAATGAAACTTTGGAGAGTTTTCGAGTGAGCGTCTGCGAAGGTTTCTGTGAAAAAAAATTTCCAAAAAGTCACCCCCTATCCCCGATAACACCCCATAATTTAGGCAAAACCACATTTTTTATCCGATTTAGATAGGAATTTGTACACTTATACTTTTAAAAAAACATAAAAATACTGCCTACATACGGTTTCCGAATATTAATCCCCTTGCCCCCTTTCCACCCCCATAATTTTTTCACCCTATAATTTAGGCAAACCACATTTTTTATCCGATTTAGATAAGAATTTGTACACTTATACTTTAAAACAAACAGAAAAATACTGCCTACGTATGGTTTTCCGAATATCCATCCCCTCTCCCCCTTTCCAACCCTGTTACGTTTTCACCCCATAATTTTTTCAAACCACATATTTATCCGATTTAGATAAGAATTTGTACACTTATACTTTAAAAAACGAGGGAGAAATACTGTACACATTAATTTCACACAAACCCAATCCCTCTCCTCTCTTTCCACCACCTTAATTACCCCCTCTTCCCCATAACACCCCATAATTTAAACAAACCCGCAAACCGTTCGTCCGATTACGGTGAAGCTTTGGTGAGTTGTCGACGGGATGACAGAGAAGGTTCCTGTCAAAAAAAAAATTTTAAAAACCCACCCCTCCTCCCCATAATTTAGACAAAACCACATATTTCATCAGATTTCAATGGGAATTTGCACACTTGTACTTTGAAACAAACAGAAAAATACAGCCTGCATATGTTTTCCAAAGCGCATCCCCTCTCACCCTTTCCAACTGAAAATGAATGAAACAGCAGTTTAAAATTTATATGTAAATATTTTTTCATTTAATCTATGTGCCTACTCAAGTCCAGCAATAGTGAAGCTTTGCCGGGTAAGCTAGTTTTTACTAAAAGGCGTGTGATCACTCAAGTAATTCCCTACAGATTGGTATAAAAACTATGTGAAATTGGTGATCACTGATCAGATTGAAGAACGGGTGAGTGGCAAAACTTTCGATACAATCATATCCCTCACTATAATAATTTTATTATCATTTCTAAATTTAAAACATTCTCTTCGGGTCCTCCTTTGTTGGTCTGGAGCTAGATATTCGTTGTAAGCGGGTCGTTGTCAATGTGGGAAACAATTATGACGATATGTACTTCAATGAACCATACTTGCGTTTATGGAAGGGCGATGAAAAAGGTTGCAGGAGTTACCATATACATATCCCCCCGTTTCCAATAAAATTCACATATATTTCCAAATTAGATGTGCAAAATCCAGGCTACTCAGTAAATTTTTTGTGTTTGAATAAAGTTAATGCTGAACATATAGTTATTGGACCCCTCCATCACCTGGCAGACAAACACGGTAACCTTACAGCATTTTGATGATTGCTGACGATAGTGGGAAATCCTATTACTGTAGGATTCACAACGTGTCGCTGCTAGTTAGTTCTTCAATAAGTACCGGTAAGTATAATGATGCTTTGCATATTTATGACAGATGTCTGCAATATTTCGGACAAACGATCTCCTGCACCGCCTCGAGACTGGCTGTGTTAGGGTGAATCCTGTTATAGTATATTTACTGTAAGGATTTTGTGCACCAGCAGCGTATTGCTGTCGTCATTTGCGCGGACATTGAAAGTTTAGTGTAACTTTGTTTTTTTCCAACTTTTTATAGCATCACAACCGGTTCAAAATCGTGCCTAGACTACAAACCTACCGTCATCCGTATTTAATCACCAGCGTTCATCTGATACACTGACGAGAACAACAGCACTTGACGGTTCATCTCTGAAGACTGAAGCTGGCAGATCGGTTGGGATGGGGGTAAATATGTTGAATTTAGCCTGCCTGAGTGGTGGTGGGTAAGCATGTTCAATCATGTCTATGAAACGACACCCATAATTCATTAATCTGTCAACGGAAAGTGCAGTGGGAGGAGTGTTTGGGGGTAAGCCAATTGAGTTTTGTCTATGGTAGATGCATAATGTTCATTGTCACGCAATTCATCAATCTGTAAACGGCAAGTGCGGTGGGCGAAGAGGTTAAGCCGGTTGAATCCATGTCTATGGATGGCAACGTGTCTCGCAATTCAATGGCACCTGTTGCGGTATATCACCCTGTCAATAGCGTCCAAAGTTAGGTTATGGAAGCAATTAATCATGTCGTCGTCGTTTTAAGTGAGATGAAAGAGTGGTGGATGGATAGGGTAGGAAGGATGGCAACTGATATTCGTTCATCAACATGTCGACAACTCCTTGGGGGGTTAACCTCATTTCATATGATTAAAGAACTTTTGACAAAAATTTCCACGCCTGGTAGCGCACTTTTTTCTCTCAACTGGGGAGAAAAAAGTGATGTGAAAATCGTCGCAGCGAATGATAAACTAAGTAGCTTTTGGAAATAATGTAATGAATAAACTATGCTTTAAAACATTGCCCAGTATTCTGAAGATGTTTTTTTTTTTTGAGCCTTATGTGTGTAGCAAGAAATTTAAACGATGTGAAACCGGGGAAAAGGAAACTCGAAGCATCTACAATGTGGTGCTGCAGGAGAATGTACGAAATCAGTATGTTTCACAAATAGAGGGTACCAAAAAGAGTTTGCTGAAAATGTAAGATGATTTGTAACATTCTGAGACAGCACTACTGATTAATTTGTTAAACGAGTTACAAATTATAGGGATCAAAATATATGTAGCAGCAAACTGAGAATGGAGAATAGAATAGGTGTGTTCAGGAACAGAGACCAGTTAAGGGAAAAAATAATGGAGAACTGCACCAAAACCGATCAAGAGTTTGATTACGAAAATAAAAAACGAATGTCCATTAGACTTTTCTCTTGTAGCCAACTTCTGGTATTTCTATTACTGAAAAACATTACGCTTTCCCAAACTGTCTTGCTCGAAATAAACCCACGATTTATGTTCTGTGATACTGACCTCCAATGGAAACGTAATGGATGTGAGGTATGCATAGTCAGCCACTGTCACTCTGTCTCCGGCGATCCACTTGTGTCGCTGCAGAAACCGTTCCACCGTCTCGAAACCGTCGATCAGCCGGTCCCAGTCGGCGTCTGGGGCCTTTTGACCCCAGTACTTCTCTGTGCGCTGCAAATAAAGTAAGGATTACTACATCAGCTGGAATGACGCCAACACTTACTTTTCCTGTAAGAGATATACCCAAAATAACAAATTGTACCATATACAATGAGATATATCGGAAGGGACTGACCTCGCACCAACCGTGGCATATTACCAAATATTACAAACACACACACACACACACACAGAAATTCTTACAACGAATCTGTGTTAAGAAAATTCATCTTGAAATTTTCTCTGCCTTAGGCTGTTAGTATACATTTAAAAAAAATTGTTTACTTCTTTAGTTTAGCTAGTCCACGAAAAGTAATTGGTAGTAATTTATGTAGGTGCAGTGATTAGGTCAGAATGAAAATAATACCCGATATCTTCATTTCTTATTCCTAATTTCAGCAGCATTTCTCTCCAGCTAATCAAAGTTCCATACTCAAGTATCCCTGCAGAGCAGTAACGTCTGACACCGCGTTTTACAATGCGTCTTGCGGTCCTTTTGTTATGCACATTTACGACTGAGATCAGTTGCTGCAGAATTCTAATGTCTATTATCATTTTTTGTGGTCCTCGCGCTTTCTACAGGCAACGATTTTGGTCTTATGATAAAAAGTCGTACGACAACAATCCATTAGCGAAGAGGTGCATTGTACTTTTCACACAGAACGACATCGACACATCTTGATGGTGTCGCTGAGCAGTCGCAAGTCACCTTCCTTCGTGGCTGAAAATTAGGATTTAAATGAATCAAAATATTGATACTGAATTTCTGATAGCTTTTATTGAAACTAGATCAGTGTTATGGAATAAAACAGCCTGAATTTCAACATATGGAATGGAATTTCTCATTTTTGTTTTTCTGTCGTAAATTATCAGAGAAAACAACTGACATTAAAAACTAATTTAAAATTACTTCGGTTATCCCAGAGTTCTTCAGAAAGCTTGTAAGAGATGCCACCCGCCTCTATCCTTTAATTGATCGGATACACCCAAAGAAATCGATTACGTTTCATCATTTTTCCTACGATTATGAATTAACCACAGTGCAGTAATATGTTTTTAGTCTTAGAGACACATTGTGAACTTGAGTTCAGACAACGACAAAAGTCGTTGCGTGTGAAACCAATCAACAAAGGAGTTTTAAAATTACTTACCACGACAATCAAAATTCTAGCGAAGAGCGTAGCGTTGTAGAACAGCCTTTCATTTACCAACGCCCGTATCTGCAGATCCTTTGGATACAAACTGTCATCTTTGGCGTACTTCTCGATGACATAGGTGGCAATAGCATTACTGAAAAGAAAGACAGATCACAATACTTAATGATCATGTCGTTACTAGTTTATTTAACTTGTGAGTGCATTTAAAAAATTTAATTAGTATATGCTAACAGCTTATGTGAGTCAAGTGGTAATTTTGATAGTCATATATGTGTATGAGCTGTTTGGTTTAATTCTGGGTGACGGCAGTACACCTGCCAGTTGAGACAATGCCGATACAGACCACACTTTTCTCGATGAAATTTGAGGCATGTTGATACCTCAATTTCTTCGGTCTTTGTGCCCTACATCCTTCAAATTTCTATTTATACGGTAGATATCAGCAATCTTAGCAAACATACTAAATTTTGTTTCGTTCTTGCCCTTAGTTTGGATGTTATTCATAAGAAAATTTCACAGAATTTGTCACTCACTGACTTATGATCATTATAAAAGGTGAGTGGTCTGGTGGCTAAGGGGTAAGGTGTCTGACTAGAGAGCGAAAGGTCTCCAGCTCGAATCCCCGTTTCGGCGGGACTTTCATCTCTTCTCCTTTGGCACAGCTTGCTGTGTAATGTGGAGTACGTCAGAACGCTTTCGTGGTTCGGATTACACGTTAAACTGTAGGCGCTTTGTACCTTGTTGCACTACCATGTTAGGTTACGGCGGCTAAGACAGGGGCGGAATGCGCAAACCCTGTCACAATGGTCATTACGACCACACTGAATTATTATTATCATAAAAAAGGTAGTTCCCGTATTTGTTGAAAGATAAAATTTGGTACACAGATAAAGTTTTAGCCCCCCCCCCCCCCAGATTGTAAGAAAAGTATAAAGCGTGTAAATAAATTGCCTTAATTTACCCCAAACGTAAAAATCTATATGTTTCAGTGTACATAATAGACTGAGCTTACTAAATTTAACTAATGTGTTAAATTTTACTTCCTCCACTATCCCTTCTTTGGTGGTTAGTAGTGTTGCCCAAAACCGGTCTTGGTCTTGCATTTTTGCAAGACCAAGACCAAGACCAGGTGTATTGATGCAAGACCAAGACCGGCCAAGTCTGGTCTTGTTCTTGCATTTGGGCAACACTAGTGGTTAGAGAAGTTAAAAAAATTTTTTATGGGCTTCGACACTCCAATACCGTAATTCCGCTATATTTCCCGAGCCCCTAGAAACGGGTAATTTGGCAGACTTATATGTTTTCGCCCCCAGATCACAAGAAAAGTCCAATATTGGTGTTTTTCCCCAAACGTAAAAAGTTTCGGCATATATTTGCAGGTTAATTACATTGATCAGGAAGACGCTATATATCTCAAATTTTTTAATGCATAGAGATCAGGAATCTTAACTAACATCTTAAATTTTAGTTGTTGTTGTTTTTGGCGCTTTAGGGCGCGTTGATGTCAACGTCATTAGCACCATGGCTAATACACGGAATGACAATGTGGGGTATTATAACTGATTCAACTACCGTCTGCATGACCGACTGTAAAGGGGTCAGCCACACAGACAGCATAGTAAAATATAAAAATTATGACTAAAGTACCGCCCGCATAGTAGACTGTAAAGAGGTAGATCATGCAGACAGCAGATTTGAGTAAAAAAAATGGCTGTAAAATGGCCATAAATAAACAAACTAATATTACTGGCTTCTTGGCTGTAAAAGGGTCAACCAGCTTAAACAAAAACTGAAACGGGGGGCCAGCCAGATATAAAATGTCAATCCTAACAAACAGAAATAGGTGAAAACGAAAAAGCCAGTACATGGATTGGTGCATGTAGACAGACCATCAAACCATTCTAAAAACTAGGACGATCTACCCAATATTTTTGGGGCAAGACTGCCCAAATCGAAGAATTTTAAAACCTTCACCACATTTTTATTGTTTAAAATAATGCCAACGTCTGCCATTAAGTCTAAAAACAATACACATTCAGTTAAAATGTGGCGCATCGTTAAAGGTACGCCATAAGCATTACATTCCTGTGGGTCCTCCCGGCGGAGTAGAAAGCTGTGCGTCAGAGGACAGTGCCCTATACGAAGGCGAGTAAGGAGAACCTCATCCCTACTCGCCCGCTGGAAGGAGCTGCTCCACGGCTGAACGGTCGGTTTGCTTGTACGTCTGTCGGGATTTTAGGTGGTATCGGAACAACTGGCAGAGAGGTGGATATTACTTGTTCAACTTGCGGAGTTTGAAGTGGCAGCGGCCAAACTGGCAGTGAGGCAGGCGATGCTTCTGCAACCGGCATGGTTTCAGGTGGTTTCGGCACAACTGGTGGAGAAGTGAATGATGATGATGGCAGAATTTCAGGGGTGTTAGATCGTAATGACTCATTTGGCAGCAAATTTGATGATGGTTGTACAATTAGCGGAGGTCCTTCTTGGGAGCAAGTTTTTATTAAAAAAATTTGAGTTGTTTGAAGATGTTTTTTACTTGTTTATGGCTTGGTTTCATTGTAATATCTATAACAAAAGCATAAAAATATAGTAATTCTATACCGGAACAAGTGACATCTAAACATCTAAAACGATAGCATGAAGTATTATGCCAGACCGGTACAAGTGACGTGTAAACGAAGTTAAGATCAAACACAATTATAATTAATTTTAAAATACATCATCAAAACAATATAAAAAATATTCTACCTACAGGAAATTTTTTTCTCATTTTTATCACACACAAAAAGTAAAGACAAAAACCCCATACAAATAATATGTAAAGCAGGGTTATGGAGATAACAAGATTTAAATTTTATTTTATCGTAAACTAACGACTCTTTAGCAATTATTTTACGAAAATACTGTGCTATTATTTACAGACAAAATCATCACTATCTTCCATCAAACTAATAATTTCTTGATAATTTAACTATCCGCTAGCACGTCTCTTCGCCATTTTGTCACTTGTACCTCTATAATCCGAACAACACAGGGCCATTATTAAGACACGCAGTTAACCCACCTGAAGGACAGATGGCATGCCATTAGCAATAGCTTGTATCGGTTTGGTACGCGATAGATAAGCACAGGGTCTGTGTTTTGCCGCACTTAGATTGCATTTCTCATATTTATCACTTGTAACACTATGGTTCGCAACCCGTCATCAATTGTATAGAAAAGGGTGACTTGCTTTGAATAGTGGTGAAATTTGACGAAGATTTGATATTTGGCATTTTGTATGTTTTTCGGTTTTTAAATATGTTGGAAAATGATTCTCTTCGTGAGAGAGGTTCGAAGTTAGAATGATATAGTGGTAGCGTTCCTGTCATATTATACCGCCTCGGAGTTGTTTGGGACTAATCCTATGTTACCAACAGCTTTCTATAGTGAATTCTGGCAACTAAATTCTTAATCCACGCGTACGAAGTCTCAGCTAGTTTACATATGGAACAGCTCATAATAGGTCACAAAAACAGTTAGTCTCCTAGAAGGGGAGGAGGAAACGAAACGAAACTAAGAGGGTTAACAGAGTATTTGATAATATTTCAGTGATTATATAATCGAGTGAAACTTTCGAAGAACCTAACAGTAATCAGGTATGAGCCCACTTATCAGTATGACGTTGTACCCTCACTAAACACAATGCTACGCCATTCATTGTGTTCAGCAATTCTGCACAACCTTGGTTGTTAACTCCGTCCCAGCGCCAGTATAAAGGATATCAAGAACCAGTTACAACAGTTGTGGACCAGCTTGTTTGATGGGAGGATACAGCGACTTATGAAAACCGTCCAAATCAAATTAGTGCATGTAACCGTGGTTCTAGTGGGTTTGTTGAAATGAACTGATGAGCTTAATCTTATATCTTATATATATATAAAAATAGACGTGTTTTTTCCTATATTTCACTTTTCAGCCACCACTACCTTGCACACATCACTGATGTTTGTTGGTGGAAGTAGCATGGAGTTTCCTGTAGTGCACAACGTTGGCCGAATGCCGATAGCTGTGGGGATGTGGGAGATATAATGATTAAAGTTGGTCAGTGCAGGGCGTTTTCATATTTCGACCAAAAATTCGTATCTCCGTATACTTCTCTTTCCTGCCACAACTACATAACATAGACCTTTGGTATTTGTGTGTGGTAGTAGAATCGTCTTTCCTGTCGTGCACTATGGTTGTTAGATGTCGGTAGCTATGGGGGTGTGGGAGATATGGGGGTTGAAAGTGGTCGACCTGTGGCAATTTCATACTTCTGCCAAAGACGAAAGTGTCATGGTGTATCACTTTTCAGCGAAAACTATAGATCACAGATAACTGGTGTTTGTGTGTAGTAGCAGCACAGAGTCACCTTTCGATCACAACAGCGGCCGATTTTCAGAAACTGTGGTACTGTGGTAGATATGGTGGTTGTAAGTGGCCGACCAAGGATATTTTCGAATTTCGACTGTCTCCGCATATGTCACTTTTCTGCCACAACTACATAGCATAGAACATTGGTGTTTGTGTATGGTAGTAGAATCGTATCTCATGTAGTGCACTATGGTTGTTAGATGTCGGTAGCTATGGGGGTGTGGGAGATATGGGGGTTGAAAGTGATCGACCTGTGTCAATTTCATACTTCTGCCAAAGACAAAAGTGTCATGGTGTATCACTTTTCAGCGAAAACTATAGATCACAGATAACTGGCGTTTGTGTGTAGTAGTAGCACAGCGTCACCTTTCGATCACAACAGCGGCCGAATTTCAGAAACTGTGTTACTATGGTAGATATGGTGGTAGTAAGTGGCCGACCAAGGATATTTTCGAATTTCGACTGTCTCCGCATATGTCACTTTTCTGCCACAACTACATAGCAGAGAACATTGGTGTTTGTGTATGGTAGTAGAATCGTATCTCATGCAGTGCACTATGGTTGTTAGATGTCGGTAGCTATGGGGGTGTGGGAGATATGGGGGTTGAAAGTGATCGACCTGTGGCAATTTCATACTTCTGCCAAAGACAAAAGTGTCATGGTGTATCACTTTTCAGCGAAAACTATAGATCACAGATAACTGGTGTTTGTGTGTAGTAGTAGCACAGAGTCACCTTTCGATCACAACAGCGACCGATTTTGAGAAACTGTGGTACTGTGGTAGATATGGTGGTTGTAAGTGGCCGACCAAGGATATTTTCGAATTTCGACTGTCTCCGCATATGTCACTTTTCTGCCACAACTACATAGCATAGAACATTGGTGTTTGTGTTTGGTAGTAGAATCGTATCTCATGTAGTGCACTATGGTTGTTAGATGTCTGTAGCTATGGGGGTGTGGGAGATATGGGGGTTGAAAGTGTTCGACCTGTGGCAATTTCATACTTCTACCAAAGACAAAAGTGTCAAGGTGTATCACTTTTCAGCGAAAACTATAGATCACAGATAACTGGCGTTTGTGTGTAGTAGTAGCACAGCGTCACCTTTCGATCACAACAGCGGCCGATTTTCAGAAACTGTGGTGTTGTGGTAGATATGGTGATTGTAAGTGGCCGAACAAGGATATTTTCGTATTTCGACTGTCTCCGCATATGTCACTTTTCTGCCACAACTACATAGCATAGAGCATTGCTGTTTGTTTTTCGTAGTAGAATCGTATCTCATGTAGTGCACTATGGTTGTTAGATGTCGGTAGCTATGGGGGTGTGGGAGAAATGGCGGATAAAATGGTCGACCTGCGGCAATTTCATTTTTCTGCCAAAGACGCATGTGTCACGTTGTATCACTTTTAAGTGAAAACTATCAATAGCAGATTAGCGGCGTTTTTGTGTGGTAGTAACACAGAGTCACCCATCGATCACAACGTTGGCCGAAATTCGGTAACTGTGGGAGTGTGTGAGATATGGTGTTCGAAATTGGTCGATCATGAATATTTTCGTATTTCATCCAAAGACTTGTGTGTATCCGTAAATTTTACTTTGCTGCCGGAACTACATAGCGCAGAAGACTGATATTTGTGTGTGGTAACAGTATCGAGTCTCCCATCGTGCATTATGGTGTTTAGATGTCTACAGCTGTCAATATGAATACTTTACAATCACGAACGAAGTTGTGGGTACCAGCTATTACATTATAAATGTGGAAGTAAGTTTCTGTTTTTTTGTTACGTTTTGACGACTAAATGGCTATATCAATATTGATGGAATTTAACAATGAAATAGTGTAGGAAGGACACAGGACATTTTTTCGGCATGAATAACAATTTTAGTCACGTAATTTTAAGAACTTATCGAATGATGAAAGACAGACAGATTCGTGTGTTAGTCTGTAATGTTACGTTGGTTGCTCAGTCACGCAATCTGTTAGTGTTTGATTTATTAATAAATTTCGATAAGAAACAAAACTTATTATTTAGTATAGAAGTCAATTTGCTCTGCACTGTACTATTCATTTGTGTCTGTATAAAAGTTTCTGGCACCAATTTGTCTTCCTTTTTGACATGCCTTACGGACGTAAACCTGGCCTAAGGTGCAGGTCTAGAAGACAATGTGCTGCTATTAGATTATGAGATTCAGATGCTCATGTTGAATAAAGAAGAAAAAACCAAGCTGAAATAAAGCTGACATCAGTTAACCCCCCCCCCCCCCACACACACACACACACATCCCCGCACCTTCGCTTACTTTTCTGTTTTTAAATATGTTGTAAATTGATTCTCTTCATGAGACAGATTAGATGATAGGATGATATAATGATGGCTTTCCATCATATTATGTCGACTCGGTGTTGTTTGGGACAAATCTTACGTTACTAACAGTTTTCTATATCCAATTCTGGAATTGAAACTCCAAGTCCACGCGTACGAAGTCGCGGGTAACAGCTAGTATAGGAATAAATAGAGCATTCATCAATTTGTAAATCTTATACAAAATTAAACTTATGACATGAGCATACCTTTAAATTAATTTTTCCAAAGAAACATTAGAAACATTTATTAATAAGTATGAATGCAATCTTTCATTAACTTTAACCATTATACACTAAAACACAAATCACACCAAATGAGGTTGCTGATTGGTAAATATTTCATGTTGCTCACTTTTCTTTCACGCAAAGCAATAAATGCGCAATAAACGCAAGTGTTAAGTGAAGTTAACAACACATGTAAATGACCATTACTTTGGCGTAGTTCCGCATAGTCTTTTCCATCTGAGCTGTGATTGATAAATCATAAAATTGAAGTTATAACAAATAGTTATTCATAGTTATTTGTCGTTCTTGTGGAGAAAAATTGTTGTTGTCAAAATGACCTAACGACGGTATTTCAATCGTGTGCGTAATTTATCTTTGTCGCATCACGTTAACTGGTAGTAGAAACGGCTTAAGGCATGTCAACATTAAATATGTCAAGTCATGTCAGGTCAGATCAGTTCAGTTCACGATCCAGGATTTCGCCAGTAACATTCACCCTCTCGCTCAGGTCAAGTCATATCAAAACAAATTTCTGATCCTTATGAACTGTTTTATTATTGTTTAGATCTTACGGTTTTTACTTTCAGTTTATCAAAATAGTTGATTCTACTTTAACAAACAAAAGAGGACAATGAATTGAAGTAACTAACTTTTGGCGATATTTTACTTGTATCGCAACAGTGCGCAATTTTATAATTTCTATTTGCTTACTTTGTAGGGATTTTTTGAGATCTATATACATAATAATGTTTTTGTGAGACGAATCGCTATGTTTTTTGCCAGTAAAATCATACAACACCGTAACTCCAAACAAGCTCTGAAGCCAGGCATACACGTAACGGCTTAAATCTGTGCAGTAGGCTGTACAAAGAGCACGTACACGGCACGATAAGCCGGAGGTATTCAATTCAGTCAAAGAGATAGAGTCCAACCGAGAAGACGACGCGATCGCTTTGGTCGGTTTATCAATGATGATTCAGTGTAATAAAAAGCAAAGAAAAATAAGCTAAACCTGGTGTAAAGCTTGCCTTTTGAAGAAGAATGAATACACCCAGCGGTGGTGGGTGAGCGGTTAACGCTCAGGTCTCGCATTCGGGAGGACGCCGGTTCGAATACCCATCCGGGCATCCAGATTTGGGTTTTCCATGGCTCCACTAAATCACTCGAGGCGAATGCTTCCTTCAGAAGGCCATGGATGAATTCCTTCCCGTTCCTAGTCCTAAGAAGTCTACCTAAAATTGCATTCAACGGTAACTCCTTTAGTAAAAAAGTTATGAGAGCTGCTATTTCTCCCCATGAAATATTGAAAGAATTCTTTGACTTATCATGTTTCTTTTCTCTCTAGGCACGTTAGACTACTTCTCAAATTGTATTATTATTATTTTAAACTTAACTAAACTGAAAACTGTACAGGCACTCGAAGGCAAACACACCGTCCGACGAGCACAAGTGCGCTGGTTGAAAATACGTATTGTTTGCTTTTTTTATTATTATTATTCCCCGGTCGCATGTGCAGGTCACTTCGCCTGCGCGGTTTTGCCTGGCGAGGTTGACATAAATGTCGTTTCCTTGTACAGGTGACGTGTACATGTAAACCTCTCATGTATATCGTTACGTGAACGTGTATGCCCGGCCTGAGACATTCATCGTCCATATTGATCTGATTTGTCCTGACTTCGATCAGCGGTTCGATCATCTTAGGTCTTAACCGTTGTTGATCGCTCGTGGCGCGATCTTCGGATTGGCTGCCTTGTCCTGACCTGACCGGACCGAGCAGTGATAATGCTCCCGCTGGATTAAGTGTTTAGCGATTTTGATCTTTGTCCTAACCTGACTTGATCTCTAATGTGAACCGGCCTTTAAGGTACCTCACAGTTTTACATGGAAATTAAACCACGGAATGATTCCAGCACACCTATACTCGCAGATCAAGCTTTCGCAGGATAGAGGGAAAAGTTAAGAACCTTCAAAAATCACAGAAAAGGAGATTTTAAGCACATGTAATTTACAAGTTTAATAAATTAACAGTCTTCAGTATGTAAAGGACGAGATATTACATTAATAGATTTAACTAATTAGAACTTACCTTTCAGATAGGATGAATCCGTCATCATCAATTGTAGGGATTGTGTGCATTGGATTAGCCTGAAAAAGAAAAACGAAACGTAGTAATTACAAGAATCCGTTTATAAAAATATATAACTTATTTGGAAACGATAATAATACTGTAAAATAGTTCCTTAATACGGTTATTTGGAGGAGATATCTCCAATTTATTCGTTAAAGTAGATAAAATTTCAACTATGTAATATAAATGTAAATGAATGCAATTTTTCTTGGCGTGGTTTATTTACAAACGTTTCTCGGGAAACAAACCGAGTAATATTATTATTGATGCACAATATTTCGGCGACATAAAATTCCGTCGCCATCTTCAGGTGCAGTTTTAAGCCTTGAAGTCTGCCTTGAGCGCGTTGTTTGAAAACTGGCATGGCAACGACAGACGTATGTAATGCGTAATATGTTTATTATGAGCTAGTGTAAGCCCGTGGCCGTTTTTTGCGTATCGTCACGGGTCTATATTAGTTGCAGTTTCTAGGATGGAAGATTGACAGGTTGACCTGATTTGATCAAATATAAACTTGACCCATGTTTCAGGATGAATAAAATCTCTTGAGCTTGAAGAACTCAGAAGAATTAACAGAGGTACGTATAAGGGACGAAAGTGTAATCGTATAATTGCTTAAATAAAAACTTGTATTTGACCCTTTAAGTTCTCTCTGCAAATTAAAAAAAAAAAAAAAAAAAAAAAAAAAAAAAAAAAAAAAAACCTGTTTGCTTCGAAAGCATCACGTTGCTTTTATTGAGACTGGGCAAACACTCGAAAACACTCGCAAACACATTTATACCACATTCAAATCTTTCTTTAACTTCCTTCATTGCTTCTTATACATATCGGTATAAGTGAAATTGGGGATAGACTGCAACATTGTTTCACACTCGTACCAAATGGTATCTGTAACATCCAGAGTACTTAATACACATTCCATATTATTAAAAAGTTGAGCAATTCCAAAGTAATGAACTGCCAGAACACTCGATTCGGTAACATATTTGGTCTGTTGTATACTTAAAATAATCTAATAACTAACTTAATAAAAAAAAATGTTTTATGAATTTTTGTTGTATACTAAACTGGAGTAATAATAATTTTCTGAGTATATTCATACATTCAAAACTACACAACAGAATCGTAACGGGGGATATAAAACACTTCTCTTGCCAGAGAAAAAGGAGGGAGGTCTGTTTTATCAACTGTAATGTTTATGAGATATGCCGTTTACGTAAAGTGATTTATTTATTGATTGTTTTATGAAGCGCAAACTGATATTTGGGAGCATTGTTGAGAGTGATGACAAAAATATTGAGAGCTCTGACTTCTTTTCAGAAGCAAAACAGTTATTTTTCAAACAAACCTGTTGGGCTACAGAAAATTTAAGGAATGATAATTTGAAAAATCATTACAGTTTCTCAAACTTGGCTTACAATAAACTGCTTCTCCTCCCAAAACAAACTCTTCCATCTGGTCAGCGTTTTACATCGAACCAAGAGGCGATTCCAGCTTTGGACGGGTAGTGTTCCTGGATTAGTTTGCGTAAAGGACGATAGTGTTCTGATCTTTGACATATAAATAAGCTTATATACTTACACATACATGCACGAATGTTTAATGTTTCCAGCCACCCTTGTAAAATTAATACAAGTAAAAATGTATTCTCCTCACCACGACTGGTAGTCGTTCTTTTGATTTTCATTTTGCATATGCTCACAGAATTTTCTCCAAAGCAGCACTGTAGACATTACCTCCGTACCTGATTTGGTGAGGAACGTTCATACGAGTTGAATCGCAATTATGAACTGCCGAGCATCTTGATTAAGGTTTTCATTTAATTCTCCTAAAATGTCTAGACGAACAACACGTTGAACAACATAAAAACACATTTCTTAAACGCAGAAATACATTACTGGTAAGTTTACTAGATTCTAAGAAAAATTATCTTATTGAAAATATACGTAAGAAAATTAATTCACAGATTTTTTATTACTGTTTAAGGGCTGTATTCGCTTCGTTACCTTAAGGTACTCCGGTGTATTACACTCGCCAACCAGCGGGTACGTCCTCTTCAGGTCGTAGTCCACTCCAACGGCATTCGCCACCATTCTGACGAGTCGGGTGGGTGGACTAAGGTCGTTTCCGTAAAGAGTGATCTTCGGCATTTTGTAGTTTATGGTAACTACGAGGAAAAAGGAATAAGCAATACGGCTCTTAAATAAATCATGTTTCCTTAATAATTTCTTTCTATATCGCCTCTAATACTACAAGTTTTACTTAAGGTTTATTCTTCTAGTCGGTATTTTCACAACCAGCGAAAAAGTAGTTATTAGAAAACGTTATGCTGTACTTATTACAGAAAGGCAGTTTATAGATATCAAAGTTAAACATACAATTGAATTTTAAGTATTAAATTTAATTTAATTGCGATGCAGCGCTTATTCCAGTAGAAATTAATGCAGTGTAACAACGGTCTTCAATTATTTGAGAATAATGTAATATTTGTAGTGCTTATTATTACTAGCAAAATGTTATTTTACTGTTTTAGAACTAATTAAATAACAAACTGTTTTATTTGACAGAAAATAATGTACAATATCTCATAGAACTCTACCTACAGCAATCGAAATTCAAAACATTTATTTAGCTATAAGAATGTTGGTAATTAACTTATAAGCCTACCACAAATTTTGTCTATAATATACTGTTCTTCAATTAATTACCAAGCTTACAGCTAATTCTAAAGCTTGCGATAAATAAATTAGAACCAGTCAACGACAATATGCGAATCTGTAGATACTATTTTTGAATATACGAGTGCAAGCAGGATTATTAGTCGAAGATGACGATAATTCCAGATACATCTTTAAAGCACTAAGGACTGAAACTTCGAATGAGACCCGTAATTACGAAACTTTATATTAATAACGCTTTTTCCGCTTTCAAAAACTTAGTAAAAATGCACGGTAATATTGGCAACTTCAAACCATTAGCTAAATAACTATTGATTGTTATTAAATTTACAACCACTCGTTTGATGTTCATTCATCATATTTAAAAGAGATGTGTAAATGCCGAAACATATATCAATCATGTTTAGAATTCACCAAAATTTTATATAAATAAATTCATCAATAGTTAAATCAGTGGTTTTACGTAAAAATGATTCACAAAGTGGTCACATATTAAAAATATGTCTTACTATCTACAGATAACCGCAACAGGACAGCAAAATCTCGAAACTCAGTACTCTTTGATACTTACAGTGAAATAATTTTTCCAACAATTAAAAATTGCGGTACAGAATGAGTCTTGACTTACAATGAAATCTATAGCTAGCTAAAATGGTTCTTAAAGAGTAAAATAATCTAGTAATAGAGGCTACTCACCTGAACAAGTTGATGCGTGGTGTCCTGTCGCCGCCTGAGCAGAGATTTCTGTGCGGAGTCTGCGGGTCTTGTAGTTTAAATATCCAGCCCGGAGTTACGTCACAAATGATAAGGTCTTGAGCCCCGACTGCGGAACGTAAATATGCATGCTGTCGATAACACCACCGGTTACATCGCATTCCCAATATCGGCAGCGACAGATAGTGCTAGTTTTTCTCTTGGAAAAATGTACCGTTGTCATTATACACACAATGAATCTGTTAATGAACAGCCTTTAAATTCTTTTGTATTTTATATATATATATATATATATATATATATATATATATATATATATATATATATATATATATATATATATATATATATATATTTGATAAGGTCACACAGCTGACTGCTTGATTGTTAAGTGCACTGCGACAATTAGAACACCCATGCAATTCCCGGATACTCCTTTCCTTTCCCTCGACTTCGCTCCGTCATCAGCGCTGTTTGTTACTTAATATCGCGTCCGTCACACGAACCGTGTATACGGGGTACTAACGCATTATCTGCTAACGCCTCTCCGCTGCATCCCACTGTCTGATGGGAGGCTTAATGATACACCTGCTGTGAGCCGGTTTAAAAGGAGCGTGGATAAGCCACGTAGCTCCATTTTGGCTCCTGTGAACCCCCCCCCCCCCCCCATAACCCGACGTTGCTTTTGCCTCTACCCGCCCTCCCACCCCCACGTACCACGTAGCTTTCTTTCCATATTGTTCCCAGAAGACATTTTGTACTGTTTTCTCTTGTCAGACTATCTTAAATTATGTACAGAGATAATTAAATAACGGAAATGAAAATTCATATGCCGTTGTGTGTTCTGTACCTCATTTTAACTGTGACATTTAATATGGATGAAAAGCTACGTGACCTGGCTCGGAACTTCCCCTCCCCCCCCCCCCCTCGTAGCTCAGCGTAACATTCCAGCTAAACACTCCTCCCCCCCCCCACTTCTAGGCCCAGCCACGTATTTTATGGACGCTCCATTAGTATGACCGCGCGTCGCGGGTGAGCGGCCTCGCATTTGGGAGGACGCGGTTTCGTACGGTATCCAGGTTTGGGTTTTCCATGGTTTCCCTAAATCACTCCAGGTGAATGGCGGGATAGTTCCTTCGATAGTCCATCGCCAAATTCCTTTCTGTTCCTTTCCCCTCGTCTTTACCCACCTCTAATAACCTCGATGTCGACGAGGAGTAAAGCCAGAAAAAGAAACGGTTACTAGGATTCATTTTTCGGCATCACTTCACTATCTCTTCTTTGTTATTTAAGAATAGACTCACCATTTCTAGGCGTCACCAAGCCACAGTCCCATTTATATACTGAATTCCGTTGTTCAATCATATTTCCACAGCTACATTAATGATCAATTTCCAAAAGAACGAAAAACTGGCCAGCACTTTCACACTCCCGATGTTCTTTCTGTGGCTACTTTTATCTAAGTGTTCGGTGACGGCAGATTTCTTCAATTGAAACAGCTGGATGTTACGTTTTTGCTCAGCCAATTGGGCCTTGATGGTGCAGATAGTCTGACCAATTCAAATCTTGCCACATGTCTTTATCTCAGCTATACGCCGGGAGAGCCTCCGTCCACACAACAGATGTTTAATAGCATTTTACCCGTTTTTCCTTTCTGTAATTACCATTGACCATTAAATTTCTCCCATTGTTGAGAGCGGTTACATAAGTAAAATCGAACAATAGCTTTAAGTAGTCATTAATAATCATGAGAATTTCATAATAATTTCACTGAAATAAATTATAAATAACGTAATTAATATGCGAATGCAGGCTTTCCCGGCGAATAAATGACAACAAATCTTCTAGGGTTTGCAGCCGGATTTTATTATAAAGCGACAAGCTTTCGGCTACTAGCTCAGTAGCCATCTTCAGGTCGATTAATGTCTCGGCGATCTTGCCTTGATGGATACCAGGCGTTTACTGGTGTCGCTTAGCAACCTCATGACGCTCGCAGTCCCGCTTCACTGTGATTGGTCGAGGCGGCGGTCACCCATCCAAGTGCTCACCACGCTGATCGTTGCTTAACATGTAATTGAAAATGGCCACAAATTGAAAATTGACAACGTGAAGGTGCTGACAAAATGTTCGTCCTTTTGGGAGTCGGTGGTTAAAGAAGCAATAGAAATACGGTTACATGACAACCTGGTTAATCGTGACATCGGTTACTTGCTGAGCAACGCTTGGAAACCAGGGTTATCTATACTGTGCGGGCCACATTCCCTGGTTGCCGGCGATCCGGTGGAGTGTGGACAGCCAAGTGAGAGGGACCCAATCGACCAATCAGGGCGGGGTCTCGACGACTTCCTAACTGTGGTACCTATTGGTTGCGTGCCACAACAGCTTGATTCAGGCAGTTAAGCAACGCTGAGCGTGGTGAGAACTTGGATGGGTGACCGCCACAGCTAAGCTCCGGCAGTTAAGCAACGGTCAGCGTGGTGAGCACTTGGATGGGTGACCGCCGCCTCGACCAATCACAGTGAAGCGGGACTGCGAGCGTCATGAGGTTGCTAAGCGACACCAGTAAACGCCTGGTATCCATCAAGGCAAGATCGCCGAGACATTAATCGACCTGAAGATGGCTACTGAGCTAGTAGCCGATAGCTTGTCGCTTTATAATAAAATCCGGCTGCAAACCCTAGAAGATTTGTTGTCAACGTAATTAATCTTTAACGTGACATTCATTTGCCTGAGTGTGTTTGTAAGAGAGCTAGATGCATCTAAATGAGGCTTATTGGTTAATAAGTACAAATATTGAATGCAAATTAATTTGTAACATTTGAATCACTAAATCTGTTATTTGTTTTTGATAATTTAGTTAACAAACAAGCTCGGACCCGGTCGCCACCAACATAACGTTGAAAAATAGTTCAGAAAACGTTAGGGTTTTCGAAATGATTGTCAGTAGTTGCGAGGCAGCGACACTTTTATTTCCTCGAAAGTTCAGCGTGACCAACTACCTTTTTAGATTTTGACCGTGAATTACTTATCGAAGAAAGCAGGCTCCTGCGTTGTTGACATCACCACGAACACTTACTCATACCCACGAAATCATATGCACAATTCTCTGCGATAAACGGACTGTTTATTCTAGTTTACACTGTCTGCTTTACCACGACCTTGCCTAAACAAACGTATCCTCCGGCCACATCTGCCGCTACCTCTCGATTCCCGCTCCCGACTCTACTGCAGACTCCCGACTAATTAATTCGCCGAAACTCGTCACGTGACCCTCCAGTCGCCTGGTTGCCCCTGTATACCTACAAATTGTATTCCATATATCGAGTTAGAGTCATTATATGGTAAGAAATAAATAAAAAATATGGGAATAGGAAAACAAAATTGCTATAATTAAATTCAGCTTTGTATTAAAAATATAAGATGACAATACAGAGAGCGATGGTGTTTTGTTTCTTCAGTATTTTCCTCCTTCTTTGTATGTTTGAATAGCTTTCTCAAAAAGCTCCTGGTACTTCTTGGCGTTTGGAATGGAAGCTTCTGCATCTGCGAACCACCTCTTAATGTTGGGATACTTGGATATCTCCAGCTTTCTTCCCTTTATGACCTACAATTTAAAAAGAAACATTGAATAAAGAAAAAGTTTTAGTTACGTAAACTTTAAGAAATTTTGTTTAGCCCTAAGGTATAAAAGAAATTTAGCGTAACAATGATTCAGTTGAAGTTCAACTTTGATAATAAAACAAATCACGTACAGTTATTTTTAATGAAAATTGGAAAATATAGCTTAGAATACAAATATCTATAACTTCCAAGTAGTATTAGATGAATGTCATTCATTAAAATTATCATTTGGAATGGCGGTATTCTCATAAGAGGATAAGCATTCAATATGCAATATTATAATTTATTCTTGTCTGTCCTACTGCACGTAGTAATAATTTATTTAATGTACTAACGAAATTCTGATGCGACGATATGTCTTTGCGTGAAAATTCTATATTAGTCGCAACCAGTCCCCAACTAATCTTTGATGTTCTTTTACGCGTTATATAACAGTCCATTTAATTCTAGTGACATATAAAATAGCTGTTTCATTCATATATTAATTTAAAAAGTTTAAACCAACACATTTAGACAATAGTTTGCCGTTAAGTACTGTAAGTTATTTTGCTGACTTCATACTGACTACGCGTTGACCTTGTCATCTGTTTCATTAGTTATATATAAAATGGTCAAGAAATTGCTTTAGGATCTTCCTTGCATCTCCAAAAACCGTTAGTATTGACCAACTGTCAATCGAATGTGCAAACACCACAGCAGGTGTTCTGATACATTGCATAAGTACGGGTGCCGAAACGAAACCATTGTCGCAATCCAAAGTGTGGAGTGGATGTTTCGTGAACTTCCTAATCGCATGATCGTAACTAATAAAATAATAGCATAACTTCTCTGTGATTATTGTTGAATGCACCGTTAGAAAAATGGAGATCTTTTTTTGTTTGCAAATTATTACCCCAATTTCGATTATAGTTGTATAAGGTTATAAGGGATAGAAAGCTTTTTTGTGTTATGTATTATTAAAAATCTACATTTGCGAATTAATTGAGATGGATTTTACCGTTTTATCGTCCAACAGCATGTTCAGCACTCATTTACAGCATAAATAAATTTGAGTATTAGCAATATAGTAACAAAATTCCTGCTCTTAACACTTCAGCACCAGTCTAGCTCATTTTTTTTTATTAATGTGACTGAACCTCAATCTGAACGCACTTTATCAGAGTGCTGCCATCTTAACCGACTTTGGAAGCAGCAATAGATCTGTAATTAGAGCACACCGTAATATCTCCAAAAATTAAGTGAACTTTCACCGTGACTTGTAGTCTTCCCAGACCGACGAATTTCAGGTACCACATTGTTCGACTATTTTAATTTTACAAAATGGATGTCTCTAAACTTTCCCTTTTTCAGTCATCCATGCTCTAATGTGTGCAAAATAGACATCTACTATAATTTAAACCACAAAATAACGAAAATCTATCAAAAATGTAATTGTTCGAAGATCACGTGGAATTATTGAAAAAACAACCCTCTTACAAATTAGGATTCTGGATTCTCAAAGAACTTCTTGCAGCTGCATGTAAGGTGTAGTCTAAAATGAAACCTCAAGTTTTCCCCGAAAGAATAAAAGATTTCCACCATCTATTCCCACTGTTAACCTCATCACCTCAATGAACCCAGTACAGCCAACTTTAGTAATTAAATAATAGAAGTTTTCTTAAAAATAAGACCCACGAAATCATCCTTCCAAGTTCTACACGGTAAATTTCCAGAAAGTGTTTATCTGCACAATCATGCAATATCACCAAATTTGAAATCCATTAATTCTCTGTTAGACTTCTCAACATTCAAGTTTTGCTACCTCAAATTGCTGCGCCTCTATTCAGAACATTGGAAGGTGTTTGCGAGTGCCGTGTATAACGCAAGTTCGTCACATTCAGAAATTGAGACTTTTCAGATATTTCTGGAAATTTCAAAAGATAATTGTGCTATTTTTATTGGCTAGACGGAAAAATTGTGTTCGGTATAGAAACCATAGGAAAAAATAGTTCCTAAATTATAAACAAAATAAACGGGGGGGGGGGCATCTGAGACATTACTTGAGTGACATAGTTCACCAAGTTTTTCCACTTTCTATGACGGGAAAAGCCGATGATAGTGGAGTATTTGCAGTAATATGAAAATGAATGTAAAGATAATTAATATCATCAGACAGTAATTAAGGAAAGGTACCGAATGATAAGGAATATTGGGAGCAGAGAATGATTAACAGCGAGGAATGTATATAAAATGGCAATATTGTGAAGAGCAGTGCAAGGGAACGACTAGGCTATAAATACCATGAGGAAACTCGATGATACACTTACCGTAGTTTAATGAAACTGAAGTCATGAAACCGAGCGTGTTGGGTGAGTGGTAACGCTCTGTCTTCGGGAGGACGCGGGTTTAAATTCCCGTCCGGCGATTCAGATTTGGATTTTACATGGTTTTCTAAAATCACTTCAGGTGAATGCCAGAAAGGTTCCTTCAAAAAGACATGACTGAATTCCTTCCCGATCCTTGTCCCCGCCCCTCCCCGCCTCTAAAGACCTTGACATCGATGACGTGTAAAAGGAAAAGAAGATATGAAGAAAGTCGATAATAGACTTTTCGCAGCATAATGAAAATAATTCGAAGTACTTTATTCGGCAGAGACGGAGAAGCGTTATAAAGTGTATTTTAAAAATAAAGTATATGAATTAACATATGTGAAATTTAAAATATAATAAAATAATAAAGTGTTTACAAGTAGTTCAAGGCACAACCACTCTTAACTGATTAAATGAGGGCAAACTATTATAGGAAAGAAAACAATAAGTGATTTTCTTTATAGGAGGAAGGCAAATACATATTATATAAAGTGGAACCACACTAACCGTTCTAAAGTATAATAAGGACGCAAAAATTCATTAGTTGACAAAACTTATATGTATTTATGTTAAAGCTCAATTGTGGGTAGATGATGCAAAAGTAGATTTCCCCAAGAAGCACAGTGGAGGATAATCTTTATAAGGAGGATGTGTAAAATTAAGTGGACAGGTAAGATATAAAATTAATATTCTACGGAAATAAATAGTACTGAAAAGAGTTTGTGAAAGAATTTAAAAAAAAAAAAAATGAAGATGCCGGTTGGTTTGTCACAATCTGGAACAAGAGTCTGGTTAATTCGAAATCATAGAGAAGAATTAAATAGGAAAGCAAATAATAAGATAAGTGAAGCAACCAGCTGAGAACGTAGGATTTAAAAGGTGTGTTAAGACTTAGAGATCAGTTCAGACTAAAATTAATGAAGAACCGTATCGAACCAATCGAGAGACGGATATATATATATAACCTAATACACTTTAGATAGTTCTGAAGTTATCAAAATTTATTATTTTCACTATTGAAAAATACAGGGTAAGTTTCCCCCGACTTTCTAGAGATCAAACCACGATCTCAGTTCTGCAGTACTCACCACAATTACACATGCAATGGAAGTGAGGTAGGCGTAATCGGCCACGGTGAGTGAGTCTCCAGCGATCCACTTGTGTGTCTGCAAAAACCGCTCCACTGTCTCCAAGCTGTCTATCAGCCGCTCCCAGTCGCCATCTGGTGCCTTCTCACCCTGATAAAACTCGACGCGCTGCAAACAATACTGGAATTATTACGTCTGCAAGAACGACGCCAAGAATTATTTTGTTTACAAGAATTATGTCTCAAATAAGATATATCGGAAATTACTGACTTCGGCATACTACAGATATCTCAAACTAAATAATAATAATAATAATAATAACATATATATATATATTCGTTAACACGAGAATACGTTCTCCATCCTTGACATTTTTTGTGCCTAAAGATATTAAATTTTCTATTTAAGAAAAGGTTTATTTTAAAAGTAATTAATATCTCTTCAATCCCCTTTTTTTATGTTTTTTTGGGCGAGATCTTTTACGGTGGTATTCGGTTCTTTTGACTCGATAACTAGATACTGATCGAGACCTTTATTCATCACAAATATCTGAGACTTAGAAACGTGATCTCATACGACCACCAGGTCTTCTTCTACCAGCATTCACAATGATCTCTAGAGATTCACAATCATCTTTCTTGTTCTTTGGTTGAGTTCCTGAACTACTTGCTGTCTTCCTTCCGAATCATCCTGGCTTCTATAGAGGTAGATGTTGCGAGGTGTTTTCCAGCATACGAGTTCCATTACAAATTTGGACCAGAACTGAGAGACAAATGTATTAATAGTTTCCGTAAGAATCGGCATGAGACTGAAAAATAACCAAAGACGGTCACAGGTAGGCAGAGTACAAGTAGAGCCAGAATAATACTCCTTCCATTATTTGGTCTTACCAACTTTGACAGTGCGAAAACTGCAAGATATTTTAAGCTTAGATTCGTTTGTTGGGATTAACTATCGCTAAAGTTTCCTTAAATTTTGTGTGTTATATTTTAATGACAGAATCCTCATCTACAGTTAAACCCCTGAACATTTCAGAAATGCCTTGTGTTTTTTTATGCAGTGTACATGATGCAGTGCGAATTTTATGAATATATCTATACATCTTGTGTGGTCCCTAAGACCCAGTTCCCACTGTTATCAATCCAACTAACTAACGAAATTTGTGTTTGAAAGAGAAGCGAGTTGATTGATTGTAAATTTGTACAACAATTTCATGAATGTGTGGTGTTTTTAGGCGTGATAGCACTGTAAATGATCTTAATAACTGTTGTAAATGTATTAAAAGTGATACAGTGTCTGGCTCGTTAATTAAGTAATGGTGATTAGAAATACTGTGCCGGTTAAAATGTTTAAAGTGGGATTCTGACAGCTTGAAAATGTTTAATTTGGTAAAGATGGTGTTTAATGCATGTAATAATTTGCCACTTTCATGTAAAATAGTTTCTTTATTTCAAATAACTTTTCGTATTATTTATGTTGTTCGAGTAATTGTTAGCGCTCCTGAAATGAGAGTAGCTCTTTTATTGTTTATTGTTATTTCTACGTGGTATATACAAACTTTCGATAATTTCTGCAGGGCAACTGACTATTGGTCGGCGATCGTTGTGAACGTACGCTTTACGTTGCCGGTCTCACAGAAATCTAGCCGTCACTCGTTTCCAGGCTTGTCAAGGCCGAACAAGTGTTGTTAAAGCCCACTGAGAGGTCAGCGGACAGTATCAATTCTTCTTGCATGGAAGAAGCCTCAATGGAGCGTGACACTCTGTTCTTCTACACCATAGCTGCGAAAAACATCTACCTTCTTCGAAAACATCGCTGCCAACGACGTAGCCTATCAAGAGTTTGTGGCAACTGTCACGAACTGTTCCCGCCAAGGTGTCGTGAAATTGGTCCAAGACGACGCCGCCGTGAGGGTAATCACAAGACCAAGATGCCTCACCCAGATGCCGAGCGTTTACGAAGCCTCCGTTAACTGCAAACTCAACGTACAACGGAAGCGGCAAAAGAGGAAACAGCAGGCTGCAACCAAGGATGAACAACGCGAGGAAGAAGCGCCTGAAACAGATGCTAACGACACACCGCAGCCTCCTCACAAAAACAAGACGCCGCCAGCAACGCGCGACCACGACCAGTCTTGCCCGATCACGCCCTCCGTAGTAGGAGAGACGCGTGATATTCCAGAGCCGGCCGCGCCTCTAGGGATAAAACGATACCACAGAGGTATCGATACTTTTACTCGTTACAGTATCGGTCGTAAAGCATCGATACTTATTCGGTATCCATTGAAAAATATCGATACTTACTCGTATCGATTGATTTTTTGTAGTGAAATTTAGAATAAATCAAAAACAGTATGTAATAAGTATTGGTAGTCTTTATTGATATAAAATATATATTTATTTGACGAGAGATATATATTAATTTTCACCTTAGTGATCGTTACAGGACTAATACCAACTAGGCAAAATAAAACTAATTTTATTAAAAAAAAAGTCGGTTTTTGTAGTTCTGCACAAAAAATTTGTTTTTCTAAGTGTTTGCCTGTTAGACGATTTCTGGATGTAGTCATTTTTGCGCCAGCTTTGGAAAAAAGCCTTTCACAGGGTACAGAGATACCGACAATGTTTAAATAAATTCGCGCTTGTTTGTATAAGCATGGAAATACGGGCTTTAATTCCTTCCATTCCTCTAATGAGTTGGCTTTTAAAACGCAGACTTTATTAACCAATTAATTGAAACTTCTTCGGCTTTTGAGTTAGCACGGCGCCGCTTTTGGCCAACTGCAAGTTGTTTGTGGTGTAACCAAAAATCAAAATCTTCGCGGGTTGCTTCTTCTTCTGTTCCACTGGTTGACATTGTCGGATCTTCTTTAATAATATTATTTAATTTTTGTATCGCCCTCCCACATGCACTTGCATCTTGAAAATGGAGGTTTGGTCTAACATTGTTCCCAAAGCTGCAAGGGTGTTAAATTCTTGAGACCAAATCTTTTGTTGTTTTTTTTTACATTCAGCCAGTAAGTTTGTTTGCAACTGAGTGACACATTCTATTGATGAAAATTTTGTTAGCTGCGACGTCATACAATTAACCATGGGTATGATTTTGGATAAGGTAACATAATTCTGGCCTGAAGATTCTCTTGTGACAAATTCGAATGGTTGTAACAAGGGGACTCCCTGTTTCAATATTTCAAATTCTTGTCTAGTCACCAATTCAGGACTAATAACACAGTTCTTGACTCATTTACGAACGAAAACAAAACAATGAGTAAATGACGACCACGACATAAAATGGCGACTGACGGGACGGTAGAGATAGAGGGTTTGTTTGTTTCTTTTTTTTCCGGCCGGGCATAGACAAACAAGTTTGCCACCAACACAAACTTAGAAAAAGAATGTATTGAAAAAATACAATAATGACAGCCAAAAAAATATTCTTTACAGTGTAGATGAGCGTTTAATGTATCAATTAACGTCTTAAATTAAATCATGATATTGGTATACACATCGATACGAGTACTTTTGACCGGTACCTACTTGATACTTATTTTTAAAGTATCGATACAAAAAGTACTTGGTATCGGAAGGAATGTATCGAATAGATACTTGTATTTACTCGTATCGTTTTATCCTTACGCGCCTCCCTGCTCGGCTACCAGAGATAAAGAACCATCACGACTGGAAGAAGGTCCATTGCTTCACATCAAGGTCTTCTACACCGGAAAATAAATGGCCTTGGGAGACCACAGGAGGCTCTAAATCGAGCTGTTTATACTTAACTGGCATGAAGGAGAGGTACTCAAGCTGAGTATGTCCTTCCCAACGGACCAGCGCACACAGGGGTATTTGACACAAAAAGCCGTTAAAAGTAAAAAAAATGTTCAGACAAATTTCAAGAACCCGCATATACCTGACTCGAGGTAAATGTCTATAACAACAATCCACTATGTTTTTAAATAAGCCTCATTCCCCACCCCGTAACACTCGTCTTCTGAGCACTTCGTAAGAGGCTCGTACTGTTACCAAGCAAATACAAGAAAATTATAAGTTGTACCATTTTACAAATAATGCTCTCGGGTGACTAGCCGAGTTATAGACACCCGAGAGCATTATTTGTATTCTCAACGCCGAGAAAGACTTCGTAATTGTACCATTTTAATTTGTGACTGATGTTAAGTGAGTAGCGTTGATTTTAATCACGTATATTGTACATCCAGGTACCTACAATCGAAATAATAGTAACATACATCCAAAAGTATCACAAAACTTTATTTCTGTGCATTTTTGAAAGCTGACTAGTTTCATACTCTTTTTTTATGATGAAAAATCTTAAAGAGTGATTTTGTTATATTTCCCGACCTATCCCGGGTCTAATTTCATGTATGGCTTTAAAAAAATAGTAATAAAAATGCTCCCCACTACCACGAAACGGTTTAGATGTACACTGAATTGTAGTCGTGGCATCCAATGTCAATTATACAACACGAAGTATTAATTGAGGACCCAATTATAATAGAACACGCACTTCTACCTATCACTTTAATGGGACCCGAGTACTCAAGAAGAGAACGACCCGGAAGATGAAGCTTCCGACGAAGAAGGACGGAACGCTTCGGCAGAATGATATTATTTTTCGTGTATGTACATGTATGATTATTGTTGAGGTATTTTGTAAATATTCGTTTAATATGTAATAAAGTGTATGTTCAAAGTGTGAGTTCTTCGTAGTTATAACTACTGATACACAAAAGAAACGAAATAAAAATACAAATTACGTAGAAATAATTTTGATCGACTTTTTGTGTCAAATACCCCTGTGTACAGCAGGCTGTCATGACATACTTCGAAGGCCCTGACGTCCGCTTTGGTTCACCAGCACCGGATCAGCAAAGGAGACAAATCACCCTAGAGGTTCACCCTAATGAGATCGCTGACGCACTCAAAATCAGTGGACACAGCGTTGGTCATGTGCAACAGATGAGGCGGGCCGGCGGTGAAGAGCCACTACTTCTCTTCACCTTCAAGCCGGACGCAACAACGAAGCCAGCAACAATTATGCTCAACCAGTTGATGGGTTACAAGGTACGGGTTAATCGCAATGAGAGACAGCACCTGTGTTCCAGAAGTGCTATCGCTGCAACAGTTAGGCTAGCCACCCAGTAAACTCGTATTATCGCGGTAAATGCTCGCGCGAGCACGCCTGTACACACGCAAACGATCGCTCCAATCCAGACACAAGGAACGTAATGTGACTCCGTCCATTGTGAGCGCTTGAGTCACGCGAGGGCCTTGTAATCCGAAATTGTTTGTATATCGCGCGATGGACATTCAGAATGTAAAAACGCCGACAGACCTTTGAGCTCCAGTAATCACTGAAACAATCGTACAAAGCTTGTATAACTTATACAAAATTGCTTTAAATAATTATGAAACGTTTTTAAATGCAAATATATACAAGCACACAACCGCATATTTACGAAACAAACACTTCTAAACATTCAAATTCTCTATGCGAATGCAGGCTTTCCCGGTGAATACATGACAACAAATCTTCTAGGGTTTGCAGCCGGATTTTATTATAAAGCGACAAGCTTTCGGCTACTAGCTCAATAGCCATCTTCGGCGATCTTGCCTTTATGGATACCAGGCGTTTACTGGTGTCGCTTAGCAACCTCATGACGCTCGCAGTCCCGCTTCACTGTGATTGGTCGAGGCGGCGGTCACCCAACCAAGTGCTCACCACGCTAACCGTTGCTTAGCTGTGGCGGTCACCCATGCAAGTTCTCACCACGCTCAGCGTTGCTTAACTCCCGGAATCTAGCTGTTGTGGCACGCAACCAATAGGTACCACATTTAGGCAGTCGTCGTGTCCCCGCCTTGTATCCATCAAGGCAAGATCGCCGATACATAATCGACCTGAAGATGGCCACTGTCGCTTTATAATAAAATCCGGCTGCAAACCCTAGAAGATTTGTTGTCATTCAGATTCTCATTCAAAACATTATGGCTGACATTCACAACAGTCATTCAGTTAATTTAAACCACTTTAACCCATCAAAACACAACAAGTTTATGGAATAATTACCAATTTCTTAGCTTCTCTCTCTCAAATACAGATTCAATTTATTACGCGGATTGTAATTAGTGGCGACTAATCCTTGATACGTAACAGAGCGTATAGTATTATATATTAAGTTTATGTTTCTTGTCGTTTCGATAAAAGTTAATTAAGTGAAAGTATATATCACTTCGCGAACGGAAAAATGTATCAATCTTTATAAATCACCTCAAAATCACTTCATTCCGTGATTCTTCACAGTCGTTACGCCCTAAATAAGCTGTAGACATGGAGCACATTTAGGAAGAATATATTTCGTTCTCCTCATATAGCATTGCTACTAATTTTAATGTGTGGCACACGGAAAAACAGACGTAACATTAACCTCAAAGAAAAATCTGGTCTTAAATGATTCTTATGTTGATAAAACCTTTTCAACTGCTATCACTATGTGGTGGCCTTCTAGGGAATTTTTTGATAAAGTTGGGCGATAATTACTAAAGCTGGGCAAGAGTTGATTGCATACAGTGATAGCTAGATTCAGGGCAATTGCATCAGCTAAATACAACAGATACAGGCAATGGAATGTGGCTACACAGGCAACGACAGTAAAGCAGGTCAAAGAGTCAGCAGAATTGAGTTGGAGCATGACAGCACTGGGAAGATGATGGTAGGGAAGGATTCACCACTATTTGCTGGAGCTCCTCCGCAATGGTGGGGAGCAGCTAACAAAACTGATATGCACAAGCAGAGAGTAGTCGAACCTGGTCGAATTTGATCGCTATCTCTCTCTTGCAGGAAAATTGTCGTGACAGCTATGGATTGATGGAGATAGGCAAGGCTGGACTTAGAGGCGAGCCACATCTACAATAGGGGCAGCCAGAAGTCTACGCCAACAGCAGCCAAGCAGGTGGGAGAAAGCCATTGAAACAACGTAATGGGAGTCATTGCCGATGGAGGATTTAAAGGGAGCTAAGAATGTTATGGTCGTACATAAACCTAATCTGAATAAATTGTAAATATGTATATATCCTTACTGAGAGTGTCATTTTCACATGATAGAAGAGTTTTACCCACAATTATATGTTCGTTTCGGGTAGTGGCAGAGAGAAAGAAAAAAAGATTCGCCAGTCCACCACAACTATATAAACAGAGATTACTGCACGAAATATGTAACTAATGGCTGTGATACTATCACTAACACCACAATCATTTTGTTATTGTAATTAACATTAAATCGTGTATTATTTAGTAGATATAAGTGTAATAAATTATTATATTAATGTTTGTAAACTTATTTATTTATTGCTGGGTTTCCACAGCCGTGTAGTTACCACGGGTAGCTTAGAGTTTTTATATTAGTATAAATGAGTAACCCTGATGAGCCGTTGCCGTCTGTGTGGCCGATCTCTTTACAGTCGGCCACGCAGGCGGTATTTTAGTTTGTATGTTAGTATTTTATTGTGCCGTCTCTGTGGCCGAACCCTTTACAGTCGGCCACACAGACGGCAATTTTGCCACGTTGTCACTCCTGGTTGTTGCTAGGGCGCTAATGACCCCGTCGTCGACGCGCCCTAAAATCCTAATAACAACAACAACCTGATGAGCCATCTGTCAGGCAACAGTTGTTGGTTTGGGCGGCTGTTTTATATATATGAGCCCTTTAAAGCCCAAGTGGTGTAAGTCCATTTTTTGTTTTTTTCGATTTGATGTTTTAGAAGTGTTCAGCACGTTGCATTCTGTTTAATGCACAAGGGGTGTAAATTCTAGGTCCCTTAACAACCTTATAGTTAGCAGCACTAATTTATGCAGTCAGTGCAACCATCTGTTGGGTTAAAGCTCAAGTGGTGTATATTGGAGTTACACCAATGTGCCTGTGACTGCAGTTCATTCACTTGTTGCTCATATAGAAATGTTGTAATCACGTAAACTAAAAAAAACATTTTAGTAACCTAACTGTAAAAGATTTAAGTTTAGTGTGTCATTATGAGCAGTGATGAGAGCAGTGTTACTGAGCCAAGCATTTTGGCAGATAATGAAGCAAGTGATCAATGTATTCCAGCAGATTCTGACTGCATCTTCACCAGGTAGTAAAAGCTCATGATGCCATGAACGAGGGTACTCAACAGTCCATTAATAATAGCTCTTCCTATACATTTTCCTATGAATTGGAAAAGTCTCTTCCTTTTTCTAAACTTTCATGCCAAGTGGCATAAATGCAATAATGTTTATAATTTGGGATGCCATGAGCTTTCCTCAAAATTAGGATTTATGTATTGTTGGAATGATATAATGGATAACGAAGTTCCCAGAAATTATTGCATGTTTGGTCAAGCACATTGAAAATGGCTTCAGCTGCAAATTTTTTTTGAATGTATAGTGATGCCTGTGCCAAGCAAAATAGAAACTGGAATGTTGCCATGGTGATGATGAAACTGGTTCTGAGTGAAGATAATAACATTGAAGTTATTGACCAGAAGTTTATGAGAAGTGGCTATTCTTATTTGCCCAATGACTGTGATTTTGCCTCAATAGCAAACTACAGCAGTACTCAGCAGATATATTATCCCAATGATTGCTACAGGTATATTGTCATTGCAGAATCTAGGAAGAAAAAACCTTTTTACATAAGTGATGAATGATGACTTTTTGTCTGTTGGAAATCTTTTACAACATATCATCAAAAGAAAGGTTGTTACGGAAAAACATCCTTTATCAATGCTACAAATGTAGTGGATCCAGTATCGAAAGGAAGAAACATTTTCAATTTTTTTCTAAGTAACTCTTTCCAAAGAAATGCTATTTTCAGAACTAAAATTCAAACCTGGACCTAAAAGAGGTATACCTGTTAATCTCAAGAATAACTGTACAGAAATCGAAGGCCTGTAAAAAAAGAGAAGAAAAAGAATAAGCAAGACCTGTTACCATTCATTCCACCCATCTGTCATCCTTACTTTGAGACTCTATTGACTTAAGATTATGCTGCAGACATTGGGTCACTAGATGCAGAGTTAGAAATGTATAAACAGTAGAATAAAAAATAGATGTTGCAGTAAAATAATGTTTTTTCACCCCCTTCTTTAAAAAGAATCTGTTCCCTGTTTATATCACAAGTGGTGTAACTCCAAACAAAGCCCCCCAAAAAAGAAAGAAATTTTAAAAGTTTTGAAAACTGCCTGCATAAGCTAGAATAACTCTTTTATGATACATTGTTGAGAAAAAACTTCAAAATATAGAAAACGAATTTTTTAATTAAAAATGCAGTAAAACATTCCTATTCTCGAAATTTGATTCATGTGAGTTACACCACTTGGGCTTTAAGGGGCTCATATATATATAAAGGCGCAGAGTCGAGACAACAGAGTCGGCGGCTGGTCTCGCTAAGAGACGTGAGTATGCTGCCAGAGTGGCCCTTTAATGTATGAAAATGTGTTAGTGAAGAATCCTATATCTTTAAACGAGCAAGTCTTGTATATATATATATATTTCGGATCTCGGAAACGGCTATGACGATTTGGATGAAATTTGATATTTAGATAACGTTTTGACTTTTAAGATTACCTAAATAGTTGTCTTCCCTACAAAAAAGCGAATTTACAAAATACGAACAATTTTTTCACTCGTTATCTCGAAACCAGCACTAGCGCCATCTCGTAGACAACTTAGGTACCAGAAAGCCTACAAATAGATTCTCTCTGATTTCAAAGAATATTTAAACGAACGGTTATTGTATAGTGGCTGACCCATGGAAATATTAACACTGCAAGTTGAAAAGATAATTAAAAATTTATTATTGGTTTTGTGAGAGGTATACTTTACAGAAATAAAGTAATAAAGTTATAAAATAATCATCGTTTACTTTTTGATCGTAAAATGTGGTTGTTAGTTTGTCATTAAATACTACCACGCGAGGTAAGAACATAGTTTTATCGGAGTTAATGAATTTAGCACTGATGATGTTCTATCATTACCGTCACGTTGCAATCTGATGATAAAATCTTATAGAACTCGACGAAACATATCAAAAATAAACAATAAATGTTCTTGATATCTCGCTTGGTTATCGAGATATAGTTTGTCAAAAATCAGTTATAGGTATAGTTCCTAGTGTTTTTGGCGACGTTTTCTTCTGGTCCAGGCCGTATTTCAACCTAACAACAACCATTAGGAACAAAATAAAACATTGAAAGTACATTTCCACCGTATAGACATAGTGGTTTTGGTGGATTGTTTTTCTGGTCCAGGGCGGATCTAATCCCTACCTCTTCACTTGAGATTAGGGTTGCCAACTATACTGTTTTAAACAGTATTATACTGTTTTTCATTAAATTATACTTTTTACTGTTTAACAAAAATAAAGTATACAAAATACTGTTTTCAGCATCAAAATGCAGACACATTATTATGTGTTACACTTAGACGCTCACAAATTGTTTTTATTTAGTCAGAGGGCGCTCAGTGCAGTGCAGCCACAAACAAATCACACTGAGTTAGAAGGAAATAATGTAACTATTTTAGATTTTTATAACATTATGACTGGTTTAAAGACTGAGCTAATTCAAAGAAAAAATGATAAGTATTTTGGCCATGAAACAAAAAAAGTTTTAAATACTATTAGAGAGTCTTCCCAAGAAGTTTTTAGAACTATAAATAACTTTATACTTTTTATTGAAAAAGCTAATTTGTATTTAGAAGAATGGTTCGATTTCAATCAGACTAATTGGCTTTCTTTAATTAGCTGTTTGTCATTGAAGTCGGCGGTCACATTTGATCATTTTGAGAAAATTATAGATAATCTAAATTTATATAGACTCAATATTGGTATGGATGATTTATATTCAGAATTAACAAATTTTAAAGTAATTTATGAAAAAATATCAGAAGACAAAGATTTTCTCTAAATGAGTGCTAGCCAAAAATGGAGCCATTTATTAGTAAACACTTCAGAAGAATTTAAAAACATCACTAAAATTGTCTCATATCTACTTTCTGTTCCCGCCACCTCAGCATTTACTGAAAGAGTTTTTTCAGTAATGAATGCTAAGTGGCGGGATGATAGAAATAGAGCATCTATCAAATTAATAAAACACGAGCTCCTCATTTATTTTAATTTCGATATTAATTGTGATGAGGCATATGAAGTTTTTAAAAAAGATTGTAAATTAGTAAGTTGTGCGACAAGCTCTAAAAATATGTATTTAAAACAATAAATAAATAAAATACTGTTCGTTTTTCTAAAATACTGTTTAATAACCTTCATAGACCTGAATATACTTTATTTCTTGTAAAGAAAGTTGGCAACCCTACTTGAGATATCAAAAAAATAAATTATTTATTTTCGATTCATCATTAAACTTGGCTATGACGAAATTTATCTACTGGTCCATGTCGCATTTCAACCAACCACGTCAAATATTTATAAAAAAAATATTTTTACTTTCAATTTTTCTCGTTGAGTTACATAAGTATCCATCATCAAGGGTTTTCGTAGAATCCCCTGAATTACCACAAATCTCGCACCGTTAATTAGTCCCTGACTGGCATTAAGATTTCTGTTTAACATAATAATAGCATTTTTCTTTGAAAGCAGTTTATGAGGCGGTCTCGCAAATGGATCTAACGATTTGGATGAAATTTCATATGTAGATAACGGTTTGCTTTTCAAGTTTTTAATACGATTTTTTTTTTTTTTATTTTAAAAAAGCAGCAATTTTTGTATTTGGTTTCTCTAAAACGGCTCTAACCTCATTACGGAGAAGGTTCAGGTACCAGTAAGCCTACTGATGTTAGTTAAGCTTCTCTTTGGTTAACTGTGCACCTCATAACGCCTAGAAATCCTTCAAGCCTTTTACTTAAATCAAACTTTACTAGAAATCTTGGATATTGAACAGAAATCGAAAGATGCCGAGCGAAGATCGATCACCCAGGTACTAGTAATAAAAAGCAACAAATTCCCAAGCAGAACGTTCTTTTAGTTACGTACTGTATACATACTTCCAATTTCCGAGCTAACGGCTTACAAGTGTAAAAAAGAGGATAATTACACGCCGTGATTCTACAAGAACTGCCCATAGCAGCTCGCATGATGCAATTAATCATTTTAAAATAGAAGTAGGAAACGCCGTATATTGAGAATCCATTCAGACATTATTCCAGAAAACTAATTAAAATTCATATGTATACGTGCTCACCGAGATATCGACACATCTTAAGATATTCGACACCCATTATGTTACTTTTTGTGTTGCTATAAACGCTAAACGTTTAAAAACTGTTTGTCAGACACAGTTGCATGTATTCTAATGAAGATACACCGCACCATTGGCAAATATGAATCATTAAGACATTTTTATTTAATTCCTCCCTTAATTTTTATTTGTAGGTATCTAGGTTAATTTATTTCTGTAAAGCAATTATAATTCGTGACTGCCTACCAAGGAATTATTAATATTACTTACAATGATAACCAAAGCTCTACTGAAGATTGTGGCATTGTAGAACAGTCTTTCGTTTACAAGTGCTCGTTTCTGCAGATCCTTTGGATACAAAACGTCGTCTTTGGCGTACTTCTCGATGAGATAGATGGCAATAGCATTACTGAAAAGAAAGATGGGCACCAATATTAAATTACCATTTTTTCAATTGATTGATTTTGGGTTATTTTACTTCGGAGTTTCATCTAAAAAGTGTAATTCAGTTAATATGTAACTGCTTTTGTGAAACAAATCGTGTATGTATGTTTAGAGTGGATAACTTTTCTTTATTTAGTGGTTATCGATATGAAAACAAAAAATTTCAAATAGCCCCGCATGTTGTCCGTGTAACGAGCTATGCACTAGTTAAATATATACAGGTATTCTACAGGGTAGTCAACTAGTCTACAGAGAAAATAATAAAGAACTTACGTAAAGATTGAAGGAGTATCAATCAGAATTCTGCGAAATGATGTTGACATGGTCTTGGTATCGGAGAATCTTTATAAATTACGTAACAGCAGTAAGAAGATCAGAAGAAGAAGAAGAAGAAGAAAGTCTGCTATTTCGTAGATAAATTTGGAACTGATGAACGGTTACAGAAGTACCTCAAGCCTCCCTTGAAACAAAGACATTTTTTAACTTAAAACATTGACTTAAGAATCACGACGAACTTCTGAATCCTGTATTTTTGGAGCATGGCATGAAGCGAATATTTTATTTCTGTACAGATAAAAGAGAGAGAAAATTGAAGCATTTATTATGCGGTATCATAGACGGATGTTTAAGATTGAGTGAATAGTAAAGTGAGACATAATTGAGTGTTTATAAATTGTAGGACGGGAAAGAATTTTGTTCAAGTCTCATAGAAGAAGGTACAGGATGAGGGTTGCATTGTAAGACTTATGTGTTTAGTTAATTTGTTAGTGGAAGGAACGGTAGAACAAAAATACAAAAACAAAAAATGGTTCACGTCGACTGGAGTATCTGGGGGGATACGGATTTTAATAAGTATGTTGGGATAAAGAGAAAAGTGATAAGTGAATGATTGCCTCAAAAATTAAAAGGCTGAGGATGAAAAAGAAATACTTGAATTAAGAAAGCTGGCTTTGTACTATATTTTGTTAAAATCATCATAAATTATTCCAGTGATAAAAGGTTTTTTTTTTTAATTTTTTATTTTTATTTTTTTAATTTTTTAAATGGCATTTATCGGTCGGTCAGTGATGTGCAGGTTTCTTTTCAAGAAGAGTACAAACATTTTTGATTTTGCACAGGACACTGTGATTTTCCTAATAGCAATTTTTAGGTTTTGTGTTTATTGAGAAACAGTTCTTGCCAAATATTAGTCAATGAATACAGTTTTGAGACTGTCACATAAATGTTTGTTACTGGTACCAAACTCTTCTGCATATTGATAGATTGTTTTTTTTGTTTTGTTTTTGTAATTTTGCTGAATAATAATAAAAATAGACAAAGCTTCAAATTAGTATATTTTTTATTAAAAAATTAAGCTTACTTGGGGTATGAACAGATATGCATATTACTTTTTCCAATGAAACATTTAGAAAAACAATTAATATGTATAATTTCATCCTTCCTTCACTTCAATAACTATGAACTTAATTAAACAGTGCATCAAATATGATTATCGAATAACAAATATTTCATGTTTCACCTTTTTCTTTCACACGCAAGAATAAACTTGTAATATTTTCGAGTTATTTTAATCAACGTATGCAATGTGTTAAGTGAAACTAACAATCCATGCAACTGATCATTTTGGCATTGCCTTGTTCCTTCTTAAGTGTGATTCATAATATTATATGCATTCAGCTCAGCAACTAAAGTTTTTTCCAAACAGTTACTCAGAAAGTAACTGTAAATAATCCTTCCATACTCTCTTAGGAAAATAATTGGTGTGGTAATAATAAAAGGAGTGCGTAATAAATCTGCGTGGTACCCAATTTACGTAACCAGGTAGTGGAAACAGATAACAGTAACCTAGAGTTTTACGTGGCATTAAAACCACGAAAGCAGTCGAATAAAACTCGCAATGAGTCACATATCTTATCACACAGTCATCAGACAGTTATCCGGGGAATTTACTCTAAGTACTTCCAATGAAATGACGAAGAAAATACTGCAGACATTAATACATGTTGTTTTCAAATTGAAGTAATTTAAGTTTATCAGTTTTTGAATAACATAGATTTCAGCACATAAAATAAATGATGTGATATTAGAGCTAAAAACTGGTTTAAACTTACCTTTCTGAAAGAATAAATCCGTCGTCGATAATAGTGGGGACTGTATGCATTGGATTAATCTGAAAAAAGAAGCAGAATAATGACTAAAAATCAATTTAAAACATCTTCAACATATTTGAAAAGGACAAGAAAACTTTTTTTTTTTTGTTGGTTCTTATTTTATTATCACAGATATAAGTTTTTAAGTTACAAGTTATTCTATCAAATAGTTCCTGATGCAGTTAATATTTTTTAAGAAGTATGTAAAGTATTTTATGGCTGTTTGTAGATTAAAAAGCTTCGTGTGTATTCGTTGCCACGATTGTAACCGTAATTGAGATACGCGTTTTTATGAAATTTTTGGAATAGCTTTTGGTGTGTCACGAACTAGGATGAAAGTAATCTTCTGCGTAGATTCATATACACAATATTTCGAACCTACTTCGTAAACCTAATACAAGAGGAAATATCTCCCCCTCACTATGATTTCCATTTTGTGTGTGTTGAAAGAATTTTACTACGACCTCACCGGGTACAAATCAAGTCTCTCGTGAGTTGGTATTATGCATCAGTTTAAAAGGGTGTGAGACAAGGTTGTAGACTATCCCTATTAATAATCAACGGGTATGTAGAGGATACAACAAAGGAAGTAAAAGAAAAATTTGAATGTGGCATAAGTGGTCAGGGAGAAAAAAAAATCAATGCACTATGATTAGCCGATGACATTGTCGTGATATCGGAATAAACTGAGTATACTGAGAAGTTATTCAGTGAAATTAAAAAAAAATATTTAAAGAAGATTTTTGAATAAATATAAACAAAAGGAACACAAAAATGTATCAGAATGTTAAATATAAATTAATGTCAGATGCAATAGGAGAAGTAAATGAATTCCGTTACTTAGGAAATATAATTAAAACTGATCACCGAAGCAGACATGATTTTAAAAGCGCAATAGAACTAACGAAAAGCGTATTTTGGAAAAAGAGAAAATTTTTAGCTTCTAATATTAATTATGATTCGTAAATATGTTTTTAGAAGTCTATTTGCGAAACACAGCACTTCATGGTAGAGAATCATGGACAGAAAGCACTAGAAATGTGGAGCTGTAGAACGATGCTGAAAATTAAATGGAAATATAAAGTAGGAAATGAACGTGTTTTGGAAATGCTGGGTGAGGAAAGAAGTCTTAAAGAAAGAAGAGACATGATGATGAGTCACATTTTAAGACATTGGTTAGTTTTTATACTGCAGGTAACAGTAAAAGGTAAGAACTGCAGAGGAAGGCGGAGAGTAGAACATATAACGCAGATAATAGAGGACGTAGTTTCAGAGGTTATAGTAAGATTGCTAGATCTGGAGGATTGAATTAAACCAGTTCAAAGGATGATGACAGGAAAAAAAATAAAAAATTGAAATCGCAATTATGATCTTTCGACCATCGCGATTAAGGTTTTTGTTTGGTTCTCAGTAAATGTTTAGACGAATACTGGCATTATTCTACAGTGAACAACAATAATACATATTTCCCAAACACATTTTCGCCAAACTTACAACGTTCTAAGAAAAAAATTATCGAATTGGAAAACAACGATTTTTGATAACTATTTAACGGCGTATACTGTGTGTTACCTTGAGGTATTCTGGCGTCATACAATCGCCATTCGGCGGGTAAGTCCTTTTAACTTCGTATTCCACTCCTAGGGCTGTTGCCACCATTCTGACGAGTCGGGTGGGTGGACTGAGGTCGTTTCCATACAGAGTAATCTTCGTCATTTTGTCGTTTGTAGTAACTAAGAGTAAAAAAAGAAAATACAGATCTTAATAAAAACTCTATGATCACTATTCTTTAAATGTCTTCCCAATTCGGTTCTAACATATGTTCTTAATAGTGTTTCTACTGACATAAGTTAACTGCAAGAGTTAAGCTAATGTTTATTAATATTATTCACAGTTAGCAATTAGGAAGTATAATTAATATCCATATTGTTATTATCAAGCTTGTCTTCCAGTGCCCAAATCAAATAAATATCGTAGCACAATAATAAATCTTCAAACAGATCTTCCATAAACAGAGAAAAGAATGTAAATAAACTACTGTAGTGGTATAAAACATTGATAAATATAGTTCTGTTTCAATTTGTTGAGCCTAAACTATTGGCGAAGTACGTCCATACAAAATTCCGTATGTTAAAGGCAGCAGATCTTCTGTTCATATTGTGAGGAGCCGTTTAATTGACTGGTTTCTTTTGCACCGTTTGAATTTTACCAGTAATATCAGTATCAGATACCTTGAATTGACAACAATAGTTGCATGTTTCTTGAAGAGGGCAACATAATATTATTCATATGGCTCCTGGATTTCTACATTGTATAAGCTGAAGTTTGTATGCGTATATAACCACAATAATCCTGGCAACCATTAGACGACATTTGATGAGATATATACGTAATACAGTAATACAGTAATACAGGTATCGAAGGACGCTTATATATATCTATAAATTAATACATGAAGCGAAAACTTTGGATCCCTTTTCAAGAATATTACGCGCACGGGAGAGTGTGATATTTGGCATAGTTAAAGTTTATATGAAGGAGAAGTGTAGAAAGCTAAAATTTATGTATAGTATGTACTACAAATACATTAAATTAAAGAAAATAAAACATTCGTTGTTTTTTAACGGTAACGACACATAGCGATTTTGCCAATGTCTGTGGTCTTTGGTCAACAGTAAAGAAAAAAATATAATAAGCATAGCTAATATATGTATTAAAAATACATTATTAAATAAAAATTAATTCGCGAGCGTGTGTGTGCGTAAAATCGGATTGGATCGTAGTCAACAATCTGGCATGTATTCCCATATTCTATGGTCTTTGGTGAAATAAAACCGGTCGTATAAAGTAGAGATTAATCTTCGAACTTATGAAAAGAACATTTTCAAAAGGAATATTTTTTATATTACAGAACATTTGACATCCTAAGGGATAATTTGAATTTATTATAGTATTGCCTAAGATTTCTGCGAAAAAGAAAAAGTAAATTGGATTGGTATTTAGAAAAATTCAAAATTATAATATAACAAATTTCAATAGTGAAAATAGTACACAAAATGATGAAATTATTTTGAAGGATACACTTAAATGCGCACTAAATGTCATTGCAAGAAATTTTGATAGTTTAGAATTTACAACGCAGGTTTTGTAATGCAAAACATTTCGAATCAGAAGTCACTTTATGTTGTCATAAGGTCAAAGCAGTTTTACCAGCCTTAAGTCAAAATGATTATTTTAAAACATTGTATGATAGACTAGATTCAAATGAACCATCGATAAAAATAAAGTAAAAAATATTATGAAAACATTCGTAAATACAATTCATCATTTGCTATGGTTAGATCAAAAGCTAAAATTTCGCATACAGACATGCATGGACTGTATAATTTTATAGGTATTGCAGGGAATTAAGGCAAACAACAAAAGCTAATGATGTACCGGCAAGACGTTAATTTATATCAGCCAGTTAAATCATTAAATGATTTGGCCTCTTAAAGTCATGAGTGCAGGTAGAAAAATAACCTTCAACATATATTCAGGAGATTGAAATCCGTCATTAAAATGTCTGATGGTTTCCTTTGTGGGCTTTAAAAGGTTTGTATTATTTTTTATTATTATTAAGCTTGAATAAGAAATGATTTGAAAACATGCCTGTTATACTTTTGTAAACTAAGTTATGATCGAGTTTGAATAAGTAACGAATTGTTATGTGCTATCACAAATTTAACATAACAACCTTAAACATTATGTTCTTACATTAAAATGATATTCATGACAATATTAGCAACTAGTTGAAAATTCTGTACGTCTTCTCATAGCTATACACTACTTTTTTTTTCTTACAATTGCATCTCGCAGAACATAAAAATAGACTTTATCAGGTGCATTTCTTATCGCATTTTTGCACATAGGTGCAATACAGTATTTATAAAGTGGTTTTAGACCTACTTCCATATCGAACTTAGTTATAAAACTTTTGAGCTATAACACTCCACAATACTTCAATGTAGTCATGTAGTCTACAATGACGTCACGGACCACGGTGCATCGCGCCAAACCGGCGTCGCTTAAACAGCCGGAACTGGATTGCAGTTTTAAAATATCTTTTTTAATATTAAATTGTAATATTTTCATCAATATGATATTTTTTCGGTGTTATAACATTGTAAATAATTTATTTAAATATAAAAATAATACATGCATATACCCTATTGCAAAATTTATTAAAACCTCGTAATAAACAACCAATTTCAGAAAATTTTAATATTCCAAGCTAATATCAGCAACACGAAACCATAAACTGTATAAGCCCGCCAGTGTGGCTCAATGCGGTGAGGCCCCACACATTGGATCGGGGTGGTACATCCCTCAGTAGTCTGACTTGGTTTATGACTCTAAACCCACCCTCCCTCCGCGTGGCACGTAGCTTTTTTTCTTATTGATTCCAGAAGATGTTTTATGTCGTCAGTCTAACGTAAATTGCATACGGAGATAATCAAACGACGGAAATAAATATTCATAAGCTGTTGTGTGTTCTGTGCCTTATTTTAACTGTGACAAACAATATGAATGAAAAGTTACATGTTTTGGCTCTAACACCCCCCTCCCTCCCTCCACGTAGGCCAGCGTAGCTTTCTAACCAACCCCTCCCCCCTCCCCTACCTAGACCGAGTCACGTAGTTTATGGATGCTCCCTAACCACTGATTGTTATTAAAATTACAAACACTCTTTTGACGCTTATTTCCCGCGTTATAGAAGAGAAATATAAATGCCAGGAACATATATCAGTCACATTCAGTAATCTTAAAATATTACATATATAAATTCATTAGGACGGGGTTCTTCCTTAAAAAGGCCATGGCCGAATTCCTTCCCATTCCTTGCCCCCCATCCTTTCCGTCTCTAAAGACCTCGCTGTTAAGAGACGTAAAGCAGACAAAAAAAATCATTAGTTTAATTTTACTGTGATATAGTGCATGCTCCGGTGGTGATTTCTCTACAAACACGGCTTTCCTTTCCTGTAGGCGCCTATTTCCTCCTTCTACAAATTTCAACTTAAAATTCTTTCGGCGTTTTTAATAAATTATTCATCGTTTTTCTCAAATTGGTGAGTTTACGGAAACATTAACCACAATGTCTCATTGACACAGTGGCCACTGGTCAAAAATCACCCTGCGAACTGCAGATAATGAACACAATATAGGACAAGCAAAGTATCGAAACAGGAAATTTGAAACATTACTGGATTTCTAAGCAACGGAGAACACTGAGAAATCAAAGAGCTATTAACATTGCACTGCAGAATGAGCCGTGACATAAGAAGAGAGTCGCAGTTATCAAAACTAGTTCTTAAAGAATAAACTATCTAGTTACACTAATTGTAGACGCTCCTCACCTGAGCAATGATGGAGCTCGTAGCTGTTGTGTGCTATGTAGTCGTTGCCTGCACACAGACTGATGTGCTCTGGCAGGGGTCCCCCAATAAAAACAAGCAGCGTCGTGTTACGTCATAACTGTCGAGACCTTGAGTCACCATTACAGGAGCAGACAGTTACGAAGGCCGGAAACCAACGGCTGCATGGGAATCCCATTGCCAAGAGCAACATACTGCGACGATCGACGAACGTATGTTTTATATCGCAGGTTATTTATCTGCTTAAGCTGTCTTCTCCTATCGGATGTTGGTGGTCCACATGAACGTGGCAGCACGGAAAGCCTCTTCTGACGTGCAGTTGTACCATCTCCGAATGTCCTTCAGCCACGAATTCATTCTCCTTTATCTGCTTGTAATGGTTTTTGTGGTTGTGTATGAATGTATATTCCTTACGTTTGCCACTTATTTTTGTTTTTAGAAATTAAATACACTAATTTCCTTTGTCAGATCAGCTGAATAGGATTTTTATAAAGCCTCTTCTGACGTGCAGTTGTACCATCTCCGAATGTCCTTCAGCCACGAATTCATTCTCCTTTATCTGCTTGTAATGGTTTTTGTGGTTGTGTATGAATGTATATTCCTTACGTTTGCCACTTATTTTTGTTTTTAGAAATGAAATACACTAATTTCCTTTGTCAGATCAGCTGAACAGGATTTTTATTTAGTTCTCTATATCCGTCACTGGATTTTTGATACCACCGCTGATATCAAATTACCTATTAAAAATAACATAAAATATCCTTAAAGTATCAATTCCATTTCTTTATTACAGTTTCAATAAGAAACGAAAATCATCCACTTATCTTTTCATCTTCCGTTTACAAACGACAATAAATTACCAAATACAACTTTTACAATTCACCAATTTTACTGTCATATTCTTCTTGCGCCTTCGGGCTTATATTTTCAACGTTAAATCCCGCCAGGATTTAGTAGCTAGTTTCTTCATTAAGCTTTTCCCGCCAATCCTCCACTTATTTCTTTTCTTCAACTATTCTTCTCGCCAGAAATCTTCTTTACCTGTGTCTTGAAGTTCAGTGACTGAGAACTTAGAAGCTCATAGTTAATATCCAGAATCATAACTACTTAATAAAAAAGAAATTTATAATATTAACAAGCGGTGAGGTTGTGTATCTTACAGGCTGGAAACAATCTAGCGTTACCGTTTTTATAATTTCCAAATATACTGTAAGCCACATACTGAATATACTGCCTGCAAGGTCTATTTCATTCAGTTGTTTTAAAAGTGTAATTGAATGCTAAATACTCAACAATTTCCTGTGTTAATTGAGAATGGTAAGAGCATACATTTGATAACCCCTCTTCTCGAAGTAAGGCAAAACTTTAAAAAGACAAAACAGTATATGGATGACCTCCTCCCCCACAACAACACGTCACTATGAAAGAGGTCGTTATCAGAGATTATTGTAAATAGTGTATCTCTGGCTGGAACAAAGTTTATGAAAGTTAGCACCAGGAATTACTAAAATGTGGAGACCGTGAAATCGCCTACAACATGTCCTACAACCTCAATGTAGCACGACGAGATCAATTGAAGGGGGTTGATTGAAACACTATTTTTCAAAACATGTAGCGGGAAGCCTGGTTCATAAGGAAACTGGGGAAAGCAAACAAAAGTCATAATATCTAGTGCTTCGAGGGACCTCCTGGACGCATCTAATCAAGTAATAGCTTATGAACTAGATCTTGATTTCTTATTTTCAGTATTTAGTTCGTGATTGTATATGTCAAACGTCAAATAAGTAAAATTTTGCCTCGATCCACAATTTTCGGATATAACTGTACATTTTTGCGGGTATTTTATCATCCGCCATTTGTTTAACACTGTCCTGATTCTATACATTATTTCATCCTGAAATTTGACAACGTTACCTCAGCCTCTTACATTCTTTCACCGCATTTTTTTTTTTATCAGTTATACATCCAACAAAACCAATTTGGTACATAACACTTCTAGTTTTCATTTTAGTGGCATTCTTCTGTTCCATATAACAGTATGGATTGTGACGGTGCGTTCTTAATAAACAGAACCTTCAACTCACACTGAACTTCATAGATACTTGAATCAGTTAGACACCTTCACCTGTCCCTTCATTTTCAATAGAAGCAAGATACTGCTCATTTCTCCGCATAACGGCAATCTCACCTTTTCGTAACCGAAATATAAGATGCAACCATCTTGATTCAGACATCTCTTCGTGCAGAACTTTATTGTCGTCAGCGAAAAGAACGACAGCCATTTTTTTATTACTAAGTATAGGAGAATGCCATTCGTCACCTTAATAAATTTAGAATTATCTATAAAGACGATGGATATCACGTTAGAGGCAGTCCATTAAAAAATTTTATGGTACTGTTGCTTCTATTAAGCTGAGCCAATGCATACATAGCCAGACGAACAACTGAACTGAGTTATCACACTATCGCAGGATGTTTTTTTTCTTTCTTTTTTTTGCTTATGGCTTTACACCTTGTCGACGTTGAGTTCATTAAAGGTGGGAAAGGATTGGGCACAAGGAACGGGAAGAAATAATTCGGCCATGGCCTTTTGAAGAAAGCATTCCAGCATTCGCCTGGAGTGATTTGGCGAAACCATGGAAAACTCAAATCTGGATTCCCGGACGGGGATTTGGTGTCCTCCCGAATGCGAGGTCAGACCCTCAATCACTCATCCACCACGCTAGATCGCAGGATAAGGATTCACAAGTTGCATCCTGGCCTCGTACCAATCACTTACGTAGATATGTTGACAAGCAGATAGCTACACTCAGTTTTAAATTGCAGCTGTAAGGCAAGGATTTCAAAGGGCGGAATCCCCTCCATTTATACTAAGAAAACGCCAACCCTAGTCACTGCATAACCATGTCCGTAACGCACCTATCCTTGCTGAATTAACAGCGACCACAGATTACGTGGTAGACAATATGAGCATTTTTGATAAACTTTTATATTTAACTGAGCATCTGCGAAGAAATTAATTGGCAAAACAGTGAAAGAAAACTATGAATCGCGTTTCAATCATCACATCAGTATTATTAATTGCTTTTTGTTTATTTATAATTGTTCGATACGGATGTTTTCGATAAATTATTAACCCACAAATAATTCTATTGTGCCACAATATTAACGGAAGCTTTGATTAGATTGAAACTTACCTTGGATCCGAATAACAACTGACATTTGACCTTACAGCAGAGCGCTTAAGTAATGTAATTTTTTTTAAAAAATATAATTTATTTTTATGAACGCCATATTATTTCGTTTGAATGAAAGCAGTCCAACACATCGCGATTTATGCGGCCTAGACCACGATTAAAGAATATTATGTAGAAGATTTTTTGAAAGATTTATTACCCCAATTTAGACCCCAATTTATCATTAATATTTACACATGTTCTTTTCAATGTTTCATTTCTTGTTATCCTTATATTGTTTAATGCTTTTCCTTGTATATAGTCCTGAGGATTTTTTTTTTTTTTTTTTTACGGATTTTGCTACCATCAATTCTGTCAAAATATCTTTTACTTCGTACAATTTTCAGTGTTGGCAAAAATATTTTTTATAAGTACATAAATAATCTCTTCTACTTGTCCTGGGTTAATTCAAGATTTTTAAATTGTGCTCTCATAACTGAATTTTCTAAATTGACAGTACATCTTCCTCTGTTTCCATCAAATCGCGGCTAGCTATGCTATATGTTCTGTATTTTGGACTTGAAAGAGGTTTCCTTTTAAAATCTTTAAACATAATTTACTCATTTCCGGAAGGAGACCTTTATCTTACAATATGTCTCGTGCGATATGTTTTCTTTCTGCATGTTTCTCTTTCAATCATTTTAATTTTTATTGAATTTATAGTTTATTAAAATAAATTACATTTTTAAAATATCATTTAAGCTCTCCTTAACCTTCAACTTAATTACTCTGTGTTCCATCAGATTTGATATATTTCTTTCTGGGTAATATTTTCGTTCCAGTTATTCACTTATATACTGTACTACTTTACCCCACGTAATTATCATTGTGGTTAAAGAAATCTTCAAATCTTTCCCTTAGCGCTGTATAAATATATTTTTCACATAAGGTTTCACTAGTTTTCTCACTCACTGCCTGATTGATTTGTGTTATTTAAGTTTATTCTTGGATTTAAATATGCAATTCACATTACCAGACTGTAGTCAGAGCTAATATCCTCTACTAGGTATTACTTAGACCCGAAATTATTCAGTTTTTGTTTAAAAAAGTATCTTAAACAGTTCATGGGCGCCGGCAGGATTGCTTCTAGGAGGGTGCACCAGGGCTGCATTGGTGCCCCCCCCCCCCCTATCGGCCGGGTTGGGGGACCTTTTTTTTTTTTTCTCTCTCTACTACTGCCCAGACGGCGACCCGGGAAGTGGTGCGAACCCCATTTGGCTGGGTGACCTTTTTTTTTAGCTCTACTACTGCCCAGACGGCGACCCGGGAAGTGGTGCGAACCCCATTTTTTGTGGCGCGGAATGTGATGTGGAATGTCAGGGGGGTGCAAGTGCACTCTCTTGCACCCTCCTCCCGGCGCCCATGAACAGTTCTTTTGAAATCTTTTTTTTTTTTAAGTTTTCCATTTTCCTTTGTTGAAAACCAGGAGGCGCGCTAATGTTTCAGCCAATAGAAGGAATTGGGGATGGTGATTGAAATCCCGATGTCTGCGAGATCCCGCATCATTCGATAGTGTTTCTCAAAGTGCGGTACGCGAAGCCCAAGGGATTCGCCAGTTGATCGCATGGGGTTCACGACAAGAATTACGTAATGGCGCGCTTTCTATCTCAAGAGGATAACACGCATATTTGGAGTATAGCTCATTGTCGCCAAATGTGGAACTAAAAATAAGGTCGCAGTTTTTTGTTAAGGGGGTTCGGCACTGCCTGGCGTGGGAGCTAAAAGTTTGAGAAACGCTGGTCTGGAGGATTCATCACAAATTTTCGCGGATCCGCAATTCGTAAAACGGAGCCAAAACGTGTCATTCTGTGCGATATTACCGGCCTGTCGTCGCTTTCTAGCTCTACTCGGCTCGGTCGGTTACATTGCCCCGCTGTGTCCATACCCTTCAACTTTCCAACTCGCATCAATAAATGCGTGTTTTTTTATAAAGATGAAACGGATATCCGGCAACTATCAGGTATCCGGCCGGATAGGTCAATATCCGGCGGGTATCGGTTTTTCAATAAATTATGAAAATTGTATAAAATTTTCTTTAAATTTGCAAATGCTAAGTATACAATAAGTCTAAACACAAATAAAAACACTATGGCTTCAAATAAAAATACCGTTTATTATTGTTTTTAACATAAAGAAATAGTTCCTGTTCTGAATCAGCACCAATTCCTCTGTAATAAAGAGGTAATAAATAATCAGTTCCGCTTGTCCTTGAAGCAACGCCATGTTCAAAGAAAAGTCTTTCGCTATATACACTACTGCAAGGCGCTGAAAAATAAATTCTAGCAAACTTTGTCAAATTCGGGTACTGTGTCGCATTAGCTGACCATCAAATTTATGGGTCACGCTTCCCATCAATTCGAGATAACTTTAAATAATAATGTTTCTAACTTTATCGTGATGCAGGCTGTCTCGTTAAAAAAATTCCAAAAAGTGTCGTAAGCTTCGTGAGTCACAGTTGATTCTGTCTCGTCCCTTCTACTCCTTTTACGTCACAGCCATTGAGAATGAGAGGCTAATGGTGGAAGATTCCCCGCGAGACATTTTTGTAGATTCCAATAGAATCTTCTGAAGAGCGCAGCCAACCCCAAATAGTCTGTCTTGACTCTTGGCTCTAGGAAGGTCGCAATCATTTAGGTTGAATCTTCACTTAATGATCCGAAAAGACTTTTTAATACAGTTTTTAATACTGTAAGGCTCTCATGTACGATGAGTCAGGAGTTCTTTGTGCTTTCTCATCGTTATCTAACCATTTTAATGTAGTCAGTTGCTTTTCTTTCAATGTCGAAGACGAACTTGTACCGGGGATGGTTAAAGGCAGTGTAGGCACGATAGCGGCTGTAGCTTCCCTCATTTCTTGAAAGTTTAATTTAATTGCAATGGAGCACAGGCTCCGGTGGCAATTTCCCTACACACCCTTCTTTCCCCTATCCTGCACCTACCTACATTTGCCCTCTACAAATTTTATCTTTAAATTCTTTCAAAGTTTTCGGTAAATTATTCATCATTTCTCTTGGTAACTCATTCCAATCCCTGACACTCTTACCTAAAAAAGAGAATCTTCCTACACCCTTGTGCCTGAAATCGAGTGCCAGCTTGTGGTCATGGTCATCTTTTCCCTTCCATGCACTACTTTTCATACCTATTGCAATATCTTTCCATGTCTCATCGCCAGCATATGCCCTGTACACTCCCATGACCCTCCTCATTACCGTATTTTCACTTTCAAGTTGGTTTACATGGCATAAGTATCTGGTCAAAGACAGAAAAAAATACGTCATTGCGTTTTCTTTAAGTCCACAAAGAGAAAAAAAAAACGAAATTATTCAAAATTCGCGTAAAAACGTGCCTCACGGAAAGTAACTCAAAATCGAAAACTTATTGTCATTATTTATATCAAAATATTCCCGAATACGCGATCCATTCTTTACTGAAGACATTTTTATTTTTCATAACCTCAAATAACAACGATCAGCCGGATATTCGGCTTATAGGATGGCCGGATGTTCGGTATCCGGTATCCGGCCAAACAGCTATTCGTTTCATCTCTAGTTTTTTGTCATTCATTGTGATTCGTAAGAAACTAGATTTACTTTTACGTATTTATGAGAATTCCCGTTTATTTTTGCTGTATTCATTGCTATAGTATGTATTATGTTGCCTATTTAGCACAAATTCCAACTATTTTCTAATGTTATACTGGACCAAGTAATAATAGGGCCAACTCGTCGAATTCTTACATTTTTAAACACAAATTCTAAATTTTTTGAATCAGTCAGTATATGAATTTCTTAAAATTATTCCGTTTATAAAACAATAATAGGATCAAAATGTTATAAGAATCAAGATAATATACGAAATTACTAGCGTTAAAGTACGTACCGCGTTGTATACGGTTTACTAACGCTCTCTTTAACGCCTCTCCCAGAATCCCGACTGTTTGCTGGGAGACTTAATAATCCACCTGCTGTGATACTGTTACTGGAATTCATTTTTCGGCGGCATCTAACTACGCCTTCGTTGTTATCAAAGGATGGACACTGCCGTTTCTAGTCTTCACTAACATGTAAACCACAGTATCGTGTCTCTATTGATCGTGCCGTTATTCAGTCGCATTTCTACAACTTTCTTATTAACCGATTCCCAAGGGAACAAAACAACTGCCAGGCAGTTTCACTCCCGAAGTTCTTTTGGTGGCCTCTTTTAATTACTTGCTTGGCGACGGCAGACTTCTCGAATTGAAACAACCGGATGCTACGTTCTTGCTCATACACCCAGAATGGTGCAGATATACTGACCAACATAAATTTTGCCACAAAATTTTATTTCAGCGATATGCCAAGCAAGCTTCCGTTCACACCAAATGTGCTTAATACTGTTAGATCCATTTTTCCTTTTTTTAAATTAAATTATCATTTACCATTATTTGACACCCAATTCGGAGAGTTTTCACATAGTGAAAATCTCACAATGTCTTAAAGTCGTCAGTAATGAGAATATCATATCTTTTACTGTTAAAAAATTATCAATAACCTTTTTAATCATAAATTCGATATGCACTTTGCTTGACTGTTCGTTAGAGAACTTGTCGCATGTAAATGAGAGGCTATTGGATAATAGGTACAAATACTGAATGCCAGTTAATTGGATTCCATGTATCGAATTAGAGTCATTATGTGATAAGAAATAAATAAATAACATCAGAACAGAAAAATAAATTTGCTTTATCATTTATTCAAAATGTACAATGAGTACAGTATGAGAAAATGTATACAGAACGATGGTGTTTTGTTTCCTCAAAATTTTCCTCTTTCTTTGAATGTTTCTATAGCTTTCTCGTAAATCTCCATATGCTTCTTGCCGTTTGGAATGGACGCTTCTGCATCTGCGAGCCATCTCTTAATGTTGGGATACTTGAATAGATCCATCTTATTTATCTTCATGACCTATAATTTAACAAAGAAACATGAACAAAAGAGACATTTTTAGTTACGTAGATTTATAGAAATTGTGTTGAACCCTGAGGCAAAAAATAAAATTTGCCTATAAATTTATCAGTTGAAGTTCCGTTTTGATAATGCAATAAATCACGTAGATTCAAGAATTTTTAGTAGAAATTAAAAAATAGCGCTTAGAAACCAGGAATAAAAAATCTACCAGTAATATTAGACGTTTGTCATTAATTAAATACGTCATCTGGAATGGCGGTATTTTCAATTTTGCCAAAAGAGGAAAAGCATTAAATATGAAATATTATAATGTATTCTTCTCAAACCTACTGCAAGTACTAATAATTTATTTAATGTACCAACGAAATTCTTATAGGATGATACATCTGGCAATGAAACTTCTATTTTCATTGCAACCGATTCACAATTTATATTTGACGTTCGTTTATGAGTGACATTACAACCTTATTGAGTCTAATCATATAAAATAGCGACTTCGTTAATGCATTAATTAAATAATCTTTAAAACCAATGCTGGCTAACCTTCACAGCAGCCGGGCCAAATTTTGGAAATAGACTTTTCAATCAAGCCACACGTACTACTTTTTTGGAAAAAATACTTGAATATTTTTATGGAGGAAAGAAATAATTAAAAATGAAACATACATATTTAATGAAGTATTAAAAATATAGTTATTTTAATGCGCTGCAGTCGAAAGGAGTAGTTCTGAGTGTCTTAATGTTTGATGTCACCCTTGAAAGACAAAGTTTCTGTATATAATGATCCAGCTCCGCGGGCTGCATGTTGACCCATGGCGCGCCACCCCTGGTTTAAACCGACACTTTTCGGAATAACACTAGTTTCTTGCTTACTAACAATGCGGCAGCGACAACTACGCGTTGAACTTTCCGTTTGTTTAAATAATTACTTCATGACTTTGCTAAGAAAGTGCTCTCTGATCTTCCTTGCATCTCGAAGGAACCGCTAGCATTACACTTACCATTATTCATACATACACAGACTAGCGCAAGGGAGTTCAAGCTATAACACCAACGATCAGAACCTGGCTAAACAGTCTATTATCCCGCAGGCGGCAAGCACTAACGTAAATTCCAATCGGGACAGAAGCAAGAATAACCGTTACAGTCGCACAGACATTGGACTATTCTACGTTTTCGTAGAAAGTATAGATAAAAATATCGGACGACAACATCCCATGTGAATAGGCAAAATTCTCTACACGCGCAATCGTTAATAACATAACAGCCGGCAGAAACAGATTAAAAATCAAATCAACTAACTGAACAAATGACGCGAAGCTGTACAAATTTATAAGCAATCGAAAGTTTTTTCGAGTTATGTATTGTGGAAACCTATATTTCGAATTCAGGGAGATGAGGTTTATCATGTTATTTCGGAATATGTTTAACACTTATTTACAGCATGAGTAAATTCGTGTATCAATACTATAATAATATTATTCCTGCCTTTCACACTAAATCACTAATCCACCTCATTTTGTTATAAGTGTAACTGTCCTTTATTGTGTACATGATAGGTTATTAGATTTCTATAGAAGCAGAAATGGTTCTACATTTACAACAGACCCTAATGACACCAAAAATGAAGTGAATATACACTTTGCCTTCATCCTGACTCACCGTTCGCAGAGCGAGTATTTCCATCTACCACATTGTTCAATTGTTTTAATTTTCCAAAATGGAATTCTTTAAACTCGATCTAAGTAGGTTTTCCGTGGTTTACATCTAATAATTTATGCCACAAAAAACTATAAAAATCGAATTTCGTAGTCCATGTGAAATTACTGGAAAAAAATCATTCTTGCAAATTAGGAATTTGGAGACGCAAAGGTAGGGTGTAGACTAAAACGAAACATCATTTTATCTTTCATTAAGAAGAAAACCTTTCCACTATTCTTGCCCATTGTTTACCTTATCGCCTCCATAAACTCAGTACAACTAACATTACAAAGTAAATAGTAAAACTTTTCTTAAAAATGAAACCCAGAAATCATAATATTAATAAACTGTTAATTTTGAAGTTTATTGAGTCATTTAATTTGCATTATCATGCAGTATCACCAAACTTGAAATCTAGTAACTCTCTTTTCCTCTAGATTTCCCAACATCCAAATTCTGCTACCTCAAATAGTTGCGGCCTCTACTCAAAACGTGTTGCGAGTCCTGTGTATAATGCAAGTTTATTACATTAATAAATTCACACTTTGTTCAGACGGTTCTAGTAATTTCCGGTAAACTATTGAATTATTGTCAATTGCAAGACAGAAAAACAAGTGTTAGATATAGCATAGAAAAATCAAGTTCATAAATAAAAAGAACAAAAAAAGAAAGAAAAATTAGAAAAAATAAACATAAACAGTGGAAAAAGTCTGAGTAACATATTCGCTAAGAGTTTTCGATTTCTATGTTCATGATTCTTAATTGTACATAAATTCTGTTGGTCTTGCAACATGTCTACATACAACCATTCATTTATTTTCCCTCCATATTTCTTTCTTCAACAATTTCCATTTTTTTTTTTGCAATTTACTGTTGCTAAATTTCCAAATTATCAGCACAGCTGTCCCACATCTTGATATTGGACCGTATTGTTGTTCTGTGTTCCATTAAATTCTATACTTTTTTTGACTGGGGATTTTTGTCTAGTTCTGCAATTATGTTCCATATTAATTATCATTCTCTTCGAGTTGTTTATCGTTTTGCAGACAGTAGAACTTCTCATATCTTCTCCTAAGTATTGCGTTTGCAGTTTATATTATTATAATATTATTTTTTTTACATTAGAGGTTTTTTTTAGTTAGTTCTCATCCTGCCTGTTTCATTGTATAGCTGGATTATGATTTTTAAAGCCAATCTGCAGTTCACGAACGCAATCGGTGCTAATCGGCGCTCCCTGAGAGTATCTAATAACCAAAATAGGTTCTCCTACTCGCATATCGTACATATACAAACATACCGACTTTTAACAGTTTCTATACAAATTAAGCACTACAGAAGCTTTGCCTTTTAACCTGATGGCTATGTTCCACAATCGGGTCAACTCTCAGAATAAAATTTCTGCTGGATATCCTTTTTCACTCCTATTATTATTTTCTAATTCCCCAAGAGGAGTAATTGTTCGAATGTCGCTAATCCAGCATTAGTTTCCGTGCTCAATAATATCATTTTGTCACTAAACTATCCGTAATTACTACAGTTTCTTCTTGTTCTTCTACTATCTGTAATGTGTATCTCTTTATATCATTTCATAACTTGCATAATAATGCTTCCAAAACTACATACCCAAACAATGTGTTCTGCTTTTTATTTTAACATCTGCAACCCCAACTACACGTAAATACACTTCCTTTACTGGGGGAGGCAATGAAGCTTTTGATACTCATATCTGAATAACGCTGCTTTGAGATGATTTCTTTCTGAGTAGTTCGTACCTAAAGATACTACTGACGATTAGTATAAATTATTTTACCCAAAATGAAGTTAAACGATGTAATTTTACTCTTCATGGTGTAGCGGGGAGTCGCAGTATGATATCTATTTGGTATCACTGGCAATTACAAATCTGGGTGAATTTACCATTAATATTAATACAATATTAATATTAATTTGCAAAATCACAAAGCAACGCTCAGAGATACAATTAGCCGTCATGAGCAAGCAAACAATTGTAATTTACTTTGGAATCAACCTCAAAATTAACATACCCGAAATAATGATACTTGGAAAAAATGTACAATACAAGATATGATGGCCTCAGACACAGCTATCGTAATACTGTGACTTTACATTTCAATAAATTAGGGCGCCTCCAATGTACAATATGCCGTTAGCTCAGTGGGATTTTATCCACCAAGTTAGAACATGGATCTTTCCTCTGAAAGCCGCTTAAGGGTCCAGTTTCACGGAATGCACAATCAGAAGGCTCGATCGTAACACTTTACCATTTGCAGTTCTGCATCTGAAGTCTGCGATGTTCGGAGATGACCCACGGTAAATGAGATTGTCTCACAAGGCCACTGCCATGTGTTGGACCTCAGCAGAAAATCAGCCAGAGCAGCTAGGCACCGCGGAACACACCAGAATCTATGTGGTGAACGTCGTCCCATGGCAGCATAGAATAGAATCTATGTCGGGCACGGCGTCCCGCGGCAGAATGAATCTCGTCGCTCTTTCATCTCCGAGGAAAACTTTGGTACCGTCCTTGCAGTCTCGAAGATCACATAACAGAAAATTCACGGTTTTTGGTTATAGGCAACACTGGGATTGGGTCTTAGGTTGGCCACCTGAAATCACGTGATATCTCCGATATCACATTCGCTCCACGTGTGTATCACAGAGGTCGGAAATATTTGGCCGCCCTCGCGGGGTGAGAGCGTATTCAGGTGGCAGGTTTTCACACTAGGTCAGCGGCCTCTTATTGACTGCCTACCCCAAGGTCGGCAAAACCCTATATCCCATGCTTTGTTAGCTGGTGATATCCTGTCACCGTGGCTAACGGTTGTACCTGTGAATGCCTCTCGGGAAGGCCACGATTCTCTTCAAGCCTACACATCTCACTAAATGTTTAGTATTCGTTGCACTAAGATTGAATATCACATGGAATGAAAATTAATCTAACATTATGATTTATGTAGTAAAAATGCGCCTTAGAATGTGGCGAAAAGTGCTACATTAAAATGGAGGTACCCTATCTATGTTTCTTTAACACAATAGTTAACACATAGTACCAATACACCATTATGTTATAACAGAACGATATTTTGTTACAATATGCTGATAAATTTGCTTCTCTACATAATTGGAATCATATAGAACGTTAAGAGTATGTTATAGTACAATTTTTTTTTTTTTTTTTTTTTTTTTTTTTTTTTTTTTTTTTTTTTTTTTTTTTTTTTTAGCAAACGACCTAATGTTTAGCTACGTAATGCATAGACCAGATTCAATCACCTCAAGATTCAGCTGAAAGTGTTAGGTGTGTGTTTTTGTTTCTCGATAGAACATCCGCAACGTAACTCAATAAAATTTCTGTACGGATAGTAGTAACGATTTCCGACTATGTTAGGTCAGCCACGAACTTCCGATGTTGGGTAAGTTGGTAAAAGGTGCGTCTGTAGTCCGAACAAATCAATACGACGTGCGTATTGCAGGACTAACATTCCAGGGTGGACAATTTGGCCCGTGCCATTTCTAATTGAGAGAATACAAATTGACAGTCGTCTAAGAAATCACTGATGCAGATAAGGGGGCGCGTAGAGAATAATATCCGGAAATGGTGACTTGGATAAAGGAATACGAGATATTCCTGAACACCGAACTATTCAGCAATGCGTCAACGTTACACCAACTGCTAGGGGAACCTTATATCCATTCAACTGTGTAGTAATTTGATTTACAAGACGAACACAGCACTTGATTAAAACCACACATGCCCGAGGCGGACCAAAATTGTACCATACGCAGCAAGGTTCTGCGATGATCTTGTTACCGAAAATTTGAATGAGTAAAAAAGCGAAAAAAGTGTTGTGCTATGAACAAATACATAAAGGGATTGCCAGAATGGCTGTTCTACCGATAAATCCGGGGTTGAGGATTACGTGGAGCGTTGGTTTATTTTGAGGACTAGACAGAGTAGTGTGTGGGAAAAACTGATTCGCGAGCTATGAAATACCAAATCACATGTTTAATACGGAAAGGCCGGACAAACTGGCCACCCTAAGGTTTGACGATGTTTCAAGGTATCTTACAATCTATCTAAAGGCATCAAAATGAGGGGTTACAAATTTCAACTATCCTAGTACATACCAGAATTTTTTAGTTACCTTTGCATTAACTTTGGTACCTAAAATAACCAATTTCTCAAAAAGTACTCAAATGACCACTTTTAGTTATGAAAAACACTCTATATTTGCAAAACAGTGTACTTTACTTTAAAAAAAGGTCATGTAGCTTGTAAATAATAGAAATAACAACGGGCAAAAGGCACTTTAATTGCAATTTTCGGAAACGAAGGAATAGCTGTTTTGTTCAACTCCATCACAGAGTTCTTGAGCCCAAAAGTAATACATTTGGCACTTGATCCATCGTTCTTGTAATGTTGAGTTGAAATACTTTGTTTGCAGTACAGGCACTGTGTGTGTTCTTGATCATGGTCATCATTAAAAAACACTCTTTTTGGGTTAGATTTCCTAAAGTTGGTGTTTTTTTTTCAGCTTTAAGTACATTTTTATATGAACTTGATCTGCACAGAACCATTGTATTTTCTTTTTCATGCTATTGTTGCACGACAGTATCCTTTGGGCTCACAGAAAAAGAAGTTTCCGGTCGATGAAACTACTAGTCTAGGAATGTTTTGGTTTAATTACTTTTGTTTATTTGATTATTATTAATATACTCACGTCAGTTTCACATGATAATAAAGCATTGTATAATGTTAATATGTTGCAAGGAACAATTACAATCCGTGCGCAACAGACAGAGGCCACTGCCACCAGCAAGTGACCACTTTGTCCGGTTTGTCGCTGTTACAGAAACGTCATTCTACCTTAACAATGCAAAGAAACAATAATGATCACCAAATCAGGAACTTACAGCACAAACAACACTCTTGCAAAATCATTTTGTTTAGAAGCGATAAGTCATCTTATTTCTTAGTAACAAATTCATAAACTGACCAATTACCAAACATCAGGGTACTGATAAACCACAAATATTCTAATAACTACGAGAGATGATACGCTAACCGGATTGGGCTTCTCAAGGTAACAGAAGGCATTATGTTCCACCAGTTATGATTTTTTACGCGTGATGGCACCATCCCTTGGCCCCAAAAAACCCCATGGTCACTTTGCCCACCATGGCCACTTTGCCCGGCTCTCCGCTGCTAGCCTCGGAATGAGCCATGTGCGAATGTGGATAGTTAATAAGAATGTAGATAGGTGGTTGTTTTATACTTAGATTTGAATTTGCAAGTTTTCATCTAGTCTTCACGTTTGCTGGATGTTCGGATTTTTCACCGTATATCAAGCAAGGACACCAAGGGAGGAAGCTCTGTGTCGAAGTGGCATTCGGTTCGTGTATTCCATTTAGGGCCGGCATTCTATTCCGAACCCATGTTCTGTTTCTAACTACTGTAAAGACAAGTGTAGTTAATGTTTTGAAATAACAGTCTCTAGATTCAAGAGTGATTTTAGTCAATTTCAACGTTTAAACTGTAGATTGAAACTGTTGCAGTTTCACTCCAAATTCTTAATATACCAATCTGGTGCTTTCTGTCGACATGGTAAGTTGGTTGCACGTCAACCCAGTGACGTTTACATGAACATTTAAATGGTAGCCACATCATGGAATAATACTCCATCGCATAATTAGTACTGATCACCCTGTAACATCTTGATGACTAATGTTATTCCTTAGTATTCTTCATGCACTAATTTCAAATTTGCAAAGTTAAATCCGAAATTGTAGCTGATCTACTAATTTATCTTGTTTATTCATGCTTGATATCGTATTAATACATTTACATTCTTGTTTATGTCAATAAATAACGTGATACATTGTGTTAAATGCTATAGCATAGTGTTTATTTTATCAATACGATCCTGTTCATCCTAACATTTATATTACATGGAAGTTTATTTTTCATTGCATTGAAAGAGATTTTGTTCCGATTTTATAATTATTTCTATAGCGCCCAATTCAGATCCAGCTCATAAATCATAAGCAGTCATTGTAATTACATAGAACTTAGAGTAAGTGAAACCTGGCCTATAGTGAATATCCCAAAGAAAGAATAGTGAAGAATCTGCAATATGTGCTACGCGATGCAACAAACATACTTCATAACAGACAGGAAAAAGACTATGATAATGGTGTATTTACTATAGTAACATGAAAATGAATGTAAAGATAATTAATATCAGATTGATATTAAGCAAAGGTACCGAGTTACAATGAAATATGAGAGCGGAGAAAGACGACTAGTATAGAGTGTAACGTGGACAAAAGAGGAAGAATAGAAGTAAAGTCGATGATAGACTTTTCGTATTATAATAAAAATAGTACAAAGCTGTAATCGGCTCAGATCGAGAATCACTATAAAATGTCGTATTTTAAAAATATATGAGTCAAGAGTTGCGAGGCGTAAAGTTAATAAATAAATAAGGTGTTTAAATGTGATTCATGGAACAATCACTATCAACCGAGTAAATAAGCACAAACTGTTTAGGAATCAAAACGATAATTATTTTTTCGTTAGAGAAATTTACTCGCTGAAGAAGGAAGATAATACAAGGTAACAAAACATAAATATATTTATGTTAGAGATCAATTCTGATTGGATGATGCACAAGTAGAAATCCCCAAGAAGCACGGCAGTGGAGAATCTCATAAAAATAATGTTGAAAAGTTAAGTGGACTGATAATTTATGAGAATTAATAATTACGGAAATAATGGTACAGAAGATAGTGTGTGGAAGAATATTTAAAAGACTGAAGATTGAGGGTAGTTTGTCACATTCCGAAACAGCTAGGACTGGTTAATTCATTAGTAGGAGTTCCCAATCACAGAGAAGAATTAAAGGCGAAAACAAAGAACTAAATAAATGAATGAATAAATAAATAAATGAAGCAACCATATGAAAACTTGGAATATAATAGATGTGTCCAGACTTAGAGATCAGCTATGGGTACAAAGAAATGTAGCAATGTATCAAACCAGTAGACTGTTCTGTAGTAGCCAACTTTTGTTATTTCTGTTACTGAAAAACTCAGGATACGTTTCTACGGACTGTGTTAATCAAGTTCAAGCGACTGCAACACTCACCTCTAAGGCACACGTAAGGGATGTGAGGTAGGCGTAGTCAGCCACGGTGACTGTCTCTCCGGCGATCCACTTGCGTCTCTGCAGAAATCGTTCCACAGTCTCCAAGCTGTCTCTCAGTCGATTCCAATCGTCATCTGGAGCCTTCTGACCTTGATACAACTCGACACGCTGCAAATAATATTAGCGTTATTACGTCTGCAAGAACCACACCAAGAATTATTTTGTATGCATGAATTATAACCTAAATGACAAATTTTAGCACCTATAATGAGCTATATCGATATGGAGTGACATCACGCCAAACCGGTTATTAAAAAAAAAAATAACAAAAAAATACAAAAAAAAAACAATAAACAAAAACAAATCATCTAGAACGAAAAAAATGTTATTAAAAGAATTCATCTTTGTCATTTTCTGTGCCTGAAGATATTAATATAGATTTAAAAATAAAATAAAAATATGGTTCAGTTCCCTAGTTTATACGAAACAAAATCCACGAAAGAATATCGGTAGTAGTTTATACGGCTAGAGTGAATGTCTAACGGAACAATATCAGATATGGTCATTTTCAAATATCAGCACATGTTAACTGACCAATATTCCGTATCCTTAACATCGCTGCAAACCTGTAACTTCTGCCACTGCTTTTTGAAATGCGTTTAGTGGTTCTTTTTTATGTCATATTTTTGACTGAGATGAGTTACTGTGGAATACCGATGTTTATGACAAGATAGCTAGATACTCATCGACACCTTTTCATTACAAATAACTGAGAAATGGAAAAGTGGTTCCACACCGCTAGATCTGTTAGCTTCTGCCAGTATTCTCCAATATCTCTGCCAGTCGACAATTTGCTATCGAGCCGATCGACAGTTCGGATTACAAGCTACACGTGCAGGCTGAGCATGCAAGCCAATACTTTTCCAGCAAGCTAGAAACATTGATCACTATCATTTCTTGACTGACGATCTACAAGATAACACCTAGGCCTCGGAGATAGATATTCGCTGCACCAAAACTCCCATACTCTGTTAGTTGTGAACTGTAGGGCTAAGTTTCATCCCTAGGGTCAGTATTGCGGGTTACGGGATACCTCTTCATTTGTACAACATCGACTGTAGTTGATTTATGGTCCAGTGCAATTAAATGGGGTTTTCCAGAGAAATTGTTTTATTTCAAGTAGCTCATAGCTGACCGCTCCCTCTCCTAGTTACAAGTTACCCTCGATGTTCATGTTTATTCACTAGCGCAAGAGAAGAAGAGGATAGGTTCAAGAGAGAAGAGTTCAAGAGCAGAAGATACGAAGAAAGTCGGCGCAAGTCATAGGGCATCGTAGGTTAACCATTTAGAACCCACGTGTCAGTCATCCTGGCACACCCATTCAATAGTCATAGCACGATCCTAAACATATAGGGTCAGTCACAGGATTACCTATGTTGCATTGTGGATTTTATGAAGTTGGCTATGAAACTTGTGATGCTCCTCAGATCCAGTTTTCAGTAATTTAAGAATTTTATGTTTGATAGAAAAGCGAAGTGATTGAGAGTAAATTTGTACAATTATTTCATGGATTAGTGTAAGCCCTTGACGATTTTTTTGCGTATCGTCACGGGTCTAGAATAGTTCTATTTTTCAGGGTCAAAGATTACGACAGGTTGACGTGATCTGGCCAATTACGAACTTGATCTATGTTTCTCCCGTAGGATGGGTAAAAGCTCTTGAGCTTGAAGAACTCAGAACTACTAATAGATGTATTAAATACATACAGAGACGATAGAGCTATCGTATAATTGTTTCATAGGTCGTGGTTGGTAGACTGCTACTTGCTGACATAGAAATTTGACTTGTATTTGATACTAAACGTTCACTCTGCAAAATTTGAAGAATTTTTTGTGTAAAGGGAGTACGCAACTGCTTCGAAAGCATCACCCTTATTATTATTATTGAGGGTGGGCAAACATTCATATTGTAATCTTTGGCCTTAACGACCAGAGAACTTAATAGATTCCAGATTATTAAATAGTTAAACAACTCCGAAGGAATGAATTTCCAGAATACTTGATTCGGTAACATATTTGGTCTGATGTGCACTTTAAATAAACTAATAACTCACGTATAGTGAATATGAAAAAAGAGCATTAAGAAAGTGGTTAGTAAAATACGTAAATACCAAATAAACCGTAATGTATAAACTTTGGTCAAGTAATAACATTAGCGAAAATTTTAATTAAATTGAAATTTGTCCTATGCTGGAATGACAATTGACATTCGTGGTTACAGCAGAGACCATGAGTAAATTAAGCTTTTTAAAGGTTTTTATTAGCAATGCGGTACTGAAAAATACTCGTAGTTCCACGATTTTTCAGCCGTAAATATTTTCCATTGTTTTTTAAAGAATGAAATGTTACCAAAAAAAGTTTAATTTCATTGCAGTTGCTTAGGTACTTAATCTGTGCACTTAACCTCCAATTAAAAAAATATCTATGGTCGCTGTTAATTTTTGAATGAAGACCAGTTGGTGACATCACCGTTCTCCAGCCAAGCTACTGAGGTGAATGAGTGAGTGCGTGAATTTAGGAGCTTATATAGTAGATGTGTGATGTATAGATGTGTGAAAATATCGTAAATGATATGAATACATTCTACGAGTCGGAGCGTGGAATGTTAGAAGTCTGAATAGGGCAGGTAGGTTAGAAAAGTTAAAAAAGGGAGATGGAACAACTTAAGTTAGATGTTGTTGGGAGTAGTGAGATTAAATGGAAGGACGCACAGGATTTCTGGTCTGGGGAACACAGGATAATTAGCACACAAGCTGTCAATGGAGTCACTTGTGTAGGATTTCTAATGAACAAGAAAGTAGGGAAACGGGTGAGTTATTATGAACAGTTTAGTGACAGGATTATTTTGATGAGGTTAGAAACTAAGCCCGTCCCAACCACATTAGTACAAGTGTATATGCCAAAGTCATAGGAAGATGACGAAGAAACAGAAAAATATACGCTGAAATTGAAGAATTAATCCAATATGTGAAACGGGAGGAAAATCTAATAATCATGGGTGATTGGAATGCAATAGTGGGAGAAGGAAAAGAAGGGAATACTGTAGGAAGTTTTGGTGTAGGAGAAAGAAATGAACGAGGAAGCAGGCTGCTAGAATTTTGTGAAAGATATAAGCTAGTAGTGGCGAACACACTATTTAAGAACCATGCAAGAAGAATATACACCTGGAAACGTCCTGCGGCTACAGGGAGATATCAGCTAGATTATATCATGGTCAAACAGAGATTCAGGAATCAAGTTCTAGACTGTAAAGCGTACCCAGGAGCAGACATAGACTCGGACCATAATTTGATAGTAATGAAGTGCAGGCTGAAATTCAAGCAAATAAGGAAGCAGCATAAGCAGAACAGACTGGCAGTGAATAAACTGAAACAATCTAGCACAAGAGAAAAATTTGCAGAAATGGTAGACTTAGGTCTAAGAATTAACTGTGAAAGAAGATCAACCGAGGACGAATGCAATGCATTAAAGACCGAAATAATGAAAGCTGGCAAAGAAAAATTAGGCTTTAGGGAATAAGCTGCCGGAAAAACCTTGGATCACAGAAGAAATTTTGCAGCTGATGGATCAGAGAAGAAGGTACAAACATGCTCAGGATGAAGCAGGAAGAGAGCAGTACAGGCAATTTAGTAATCAAATAAATACCAAATGCAAAATAGCAAAAGAAAAATGGCTACAAGAAAAGTGTGAAGAAATAGAAAAAGAAATGCTCGTAGGAAAAGTAGATGTTGCATATAGAAAGATCAAACAGAATTTTGGAGATATGAAGAAAAGAGGTATGAACATTGAAACTGCAGATGGGAAACCTCTTTTAAACTCAGAAGATAGAGCTAACCGATGGAAGGAATACATTGAGAAACTGTATGATGGGGACGACTTGAACAATAGTGTATTGGAAAAGGAAGGCGATGTCGACATTGATGACTTAGGAGATCCTGTTTTGAAGACAGAATTTAATAAAGCTCTGAATTACTTGAAAGCAAATAAGGCAGTTGGAATTGATGAGATCTCTGCAGAACTTCTTAAATCTCTAGGAGAAGAAGGAATCGAAAGATTATACAAGCTGATATCAAAAAGTTATGAAACAGGAGAAATTCCAACTGATTTTAATAAAAATATAATCTTCACACTTCCAAAGAAAGCACAAGTCGACAAATGTGAGAATTATCGCACCATTAGTCTAACATCACATACTTCAAAATTACTGACCAGAATAATATACATAAGGTAGGAAAGGGTAGTAGAAGAGATAGTAGGTGAAGATCAGTTTGGGTTTAGGAAAAATGTCCGTACAAGGGAAGCAATTCTGTCTTTAAGATTAATACTTGAAGGGCGGATCAAGAAAAACAAAGATACTCTTATGGCATTTGTTGATTTAGAAAAAGCTTAAGATAATGTTAGGTGGGACAAGATGTTCAAAATTTTAAAGAAGTCAGTTCTAAAGTATCGAGATAGAAGAATACTCTATAAAGTATATAAGAATCAAGTGGCTGTAATAAAAGTAGAGAATAACGAGAGACATGCATCGGTTAAAAAGGGTGTGAGACAAGGTTGTAGTCTATCCCCGTTAATATTCAACTTGTATGTAGATGAAGCAATGAAGAAAGTCAAAGAAAAATTTCCATGTGGCATAAGTTTTGAGGGAGAAAAAATCAGTATGCTACGATTTGCTGAAGACATTGTCTTATTAGCAGAGAGCGCTGAGGATATTGAGAAGTTATTGAATGGCATGAACAAAATACTGAAGGAAGATTTTGGACTGAAAATAAATCAAAGTAAAACAAAAGTGATGAAATGTAGCAGAAATGATACCAATACTAGCAGATTAAATATAAAAATAGGATCGGATGCAATAGGAGAAGTGAGTGAGTTCTGTTACTTGGGAAGCAAAATTACAACCGATGGCCGAAGCAGGAATGATGTTAAAAGCAGAACAGTACTATCAAAAAGAGTCTTCATGAAAAAGAGAAACCTTTTAGTTTAAAATATTGATCTAGGAATTAGAAATAACTTCTTAAAACTCTATGTGTGGAGCACAGCACTTTACGGTAGCGAAACATGGACATTAGGAATACCGGAAAGAAAGAAACTTGAAGCATTTGAAATGTGGTGCTACAGAAGAATGCTGAAAATTAGGTGGACAGGCAAAGTAAGAAATGAACGAGTATGGGAAATGATCGGTGAGAAATGAAGTTTATGGAAGAAGCTTACAGGAAGAGGAGAAAGGCTGGTAGGTCATATTTTGCGACATGCTGGATTGGTTAATTTGTTAGTGGAGGGAACAGTGGAAGGTAAGAACTGTAGAGGTAGACAGAGATTAGAATATATATAGCAGATAATTGAGGACGTGGGATGTAAGGTGTATGTAGAAATGAAGAGGTTAGCACAGGATAGGAAGGGATGGAGGATTGCATCAAACCAGTCTAAAGACTGACGACAGCAAAAAAAATGAATACATTAAGAGTCCTACCGTGTCTGGCGCTTCTACAATAATAAAGGATAAGCTCGGTGTCTGTAACACTGTGACGTCACGCACCAGCGTGCTTGACTGATTAACAACTGTCAGATACTACACAGTAGATGTTATTGTAAGCTTTATTTAATAACAGTTCTATTTAGTTAAGCACATCCGAAGAAATGAACTCTGAAACCCTTAAAGGAAAGTATATATTTATTTTAAATCTACATATTCATGTTTAGTTGTTTCTTGTTTATTTACATTCAGTCTTTTTAGATGTTTATCGCTATTACAGTAGACTAAAAAAATACCAAATAAAATAATTTTTTAAGGTTATGAGCATTATTTAACAACAATTGTATTTACTTAAAGAAGTTTGGTTTATGAGTTATTTATATTCGATATAGATGTTTCCAATATTCCGTGTCACTGTTACTGTAAGCTCGAAGAAATGATTTGCCAAAACACCGAATTAAAAGTATGGATTCCGCTTAAATTAACATATTAATAATTAATTAGGTCTATTAGTTGCTTTTTATTACTGATGTCATGATGTCGGCTGCATGTAAAAAGTTCCAATGGGTCAAATTTCGATCGCTATAACGGTAAATGTATTGATACGCGTTATGATTTCTGAACGCCAATATTAGTGGAGATTGTGGTTAGGTTGAAATGCAGCCAGGACCACAATCATAACTGTCACACCATAATTCAGTATGATAGTAATTATATAAACAATTTATGCTGCTTTCATAATCGCCATGTTACTGAAGTTAGTATTTCATGCGAATTGAAGTAGTTCTATATTTATCGTGCTGAATGTGGAGTGGACTGGGAATAAAACTGATATTGCATGTTATAGCGTAAGGTTTGGGATTCTCGATTCATTTTTAATATCATTTTGGTTCCATACTTGCGTCGTCATTTATTCAACAACTGCGCTATATAAACTATTGCCGAAATATTTAAGGTTATGAGCATTGTATAACAACGGTTAAGTAACAGCAGAGAAATGACTTGTTAGAATATAGCGTTGAACCCGTCATTTTTGACGGGCTTAGAAGATATTTAAGTAACAAATAGTTATAGGAAATTCAGTGAAAGCCAAAAAGTTTGAAATTAGATTTTTACTGTTTGAAATGTTTAATTTTCTAAAGATGATGTTTAACGCATGTAATTATTTTGGCACATCCTTTTAAAATTGTTTATTTATAATTTTGTGAGTAATTTTGTTAATTTTTTGTATGATATTGTTTGTTTGAATAATTTGGTAGTGCTCCAGAAAAGACAGTTGGTGTTTTTTTCTTTTCCAAAATTTCTATACTGTATATAAAAACTCTCGATAATCGCTACCGGGCAAGCTGGCTAGAAATAGAGTTAAGAAGAACTATGAATCTTTTTTATGTAATGTGATTCTATAATCTCTAGAAATGAAGTCTGATGTATCTGTCTAATTTGTTGTTGAAGTAAATGTTTATCGATAGCTACCTTATTCGAAAAGAAGTCGCCTGTCATTGGACAAGTTTAAGAGATTATGTAGCATACTTCAGTGAATGTATTAATCACTTGGCGGCCGGACAAATCTATAAATCTCTATAAATGAGTTTAAAAGCACTTTCTTTCGTTTTCCTACACAATCTGGTTATCCTTCGAAAGCAGTAGTGTGTTCAGAATGTGGTATGATAGAGTCATCCTCCAATGAATATTAATATAGACATAATTAATATTCAAATATTTGTTTATTGTAAATATAAATTGTAGGGCTAATGTGATGCGGCCAAAATTTATTATTATATAATTTAATTCATTGCAAAATTGCTGTTAAGAAAGTATTAAATATGGAAAATGTTGGAACTGCAGTTTTGAGCGTTCAAATAGCCGGACAGTGGCGAGCGCTGGCGACACCCAGGCGCCGCGTACACAATGGGCCAGGCACTGACGGAAATGCTGTTAGGTGGTAAGGGCGATGGCCCCAGCTCTCCGTTGAGGGGTGCAACGCCAGCGAAAATGTGCGCGAAACGAGCGACGAATGGTAGCTACGGCACGAAATACGTGATTGTGGGCTACGTCGTTTCACCAATCGTGCGTGGCTACAGGGTCTGCATTTGTTAATGAAAGGCTTCTTGTACCGGGAGAGGGAAGCTGGCTCTCCGTGGCGGGAGAAGAAGACGCCATGAGAGAGTACTTGCTGTTCAGACGAGCTGAAGTGTGACGTGTCATCCGACACACTCTCCTAGCTGTTGGTCCAGCTCAGATGTTGCTGGAAACAGAATGTCTCACCTGGTAGAGGCCATCAGCAGATGCACTAGCGTGGATGGGTCCGTGAATTTGCATCCAACTGTGACACAGCGTGTCACACTTCGTCAAGCATATGCGGCCATGGTAAAGTACCAATTCAAAGGTCAATGGTTCCATAGAGTTTCAACGAGGCTTACAAACCAGTAACCGGCTCCCGAGATTAGACTCTCCGCTCTCATCACGACAATATTTACTGAGCTAATCAACTTTCCATGTTCATTAACTTCGAACTTTTTAAGCATCTTGCTCATTATAATTAATTCAAATGATGCTTTTCATTTCAAATGGCGCCCCTGGGATTTTTGTAAATGTTAACTTTAATTTGTTGGCCTGCGGCGCCACTTTATTGCATATTAAGTTTTGCAAAATCTTAGAAATATTTAAAATCTGTTTAATGTTTGCATTTATCCGGTAAATTGTAAACGCCGGGTATTGCTTGTTTATTTTCTTTGAATATATTGTGTTTAACGTAACGTTAAATATGCCCGGCCTTGTATAAGCCAGAAGACAGAGTAAATAAACTGAATATTTGTTGTGTACCTTAGATTCTTGCAGCATTCAAGGTTCTTGTTCACCAGTTAACCAAATTAGAAAATTAATATTCATTTTCCCGATAAAATTTTCAAAGTGATGGTACCCCCCCCCCCCTCTGCCCCTTTGCGAACACAACCGAGTTACCACAAGAAATAGAATGTATTTAGACAGAATATAGTTCTTATTTCACCTCAGATAGAAGTGTCACTATAACTTATTCTTCTTGGCTGTGCTGCCCGATAATTTCTGCCTCGTACAGCGTTTCGATAGCTACCTCTGCTGTCTTCACCTGGTGAAATGGTAGGTCAAAGTGACGACAATGACGACACGTCACCAACTGTGAGTGCTGTTTATTATTATTATTGGCGAACTCTCAAAATAAGTGGAAGACGTTAAGCAAATGACCCAATCAAGTTTTCTTTGAGTTCTTCATGTTGTTCCAATAGGCTTTCATTATTTCCGAGATAGCTTGTTTGCGTTCTTCCAACCACTTTGGTCTGTATTGTTTTTGTTTTGGTTGCTCAATTATAACTTTCCATTTGTCTACTTTGTGTCTGAAGGCGTTTCTTTCTAAGATGTCTATTACTCCTATGCTTGCACTTTTAAGATCCTTCCGAATTTCATTCAGCCAAGGTGTTGGATTTTTAAGTGAAGTTACATAATCTATAATTTTTTATTATAATTTTATTTATCTTTCATTCCCCTGGCTGAGGGCCAGGAGTGAGATGTTGTAGAGCTTACTGCTCTTTTCAGCCACAGGTTTACATTTTTATTTTATACTTTTATTACATTTTTTCGCGAGTCTCGCTTATGTAAATACTGATGGCTGCTAGTGGATGCAAATGAGACCCGCTGCGGAAGCTGTTCTCCTATTGGCCGCCGCGCGGCCCACTTCTCATACGAGGCCCACTACGCATACTGCTCAGCATCATGTTGTCGCAGTAACCACCTGCTACTTAAGCTGATGAAGACAGGGATGTAAATTTCGAAATGTCACACAAGGCAGAACACCCCAGAATAATATTTAGCAGCTGTACGCCGGGAGAGGTTCAGTTCTCACAACAAAATTACTGTTGGTATAATGCTTAGCATACTCAAATGGTTTTTGCCTGCGGAACACAGCGGGAGAAACATTAACTCCAAGAATAAATAATACTAGATTAATGGTAACAAACCGTTTCGTTATTAAGTATGAACTGCACAAAATACAGCAACCGTATTATATAAGGTGGTTACTGCAGATAAAGCAAACTACTATTGACAACTGTGAATCATTACGACATTTTTATATAATCCTTTCCTCAATTTTTACTTTGTTTGTGGGCATTTAGGTTAACTTATTTTTGTGAAAGACTTATAATTTTTAAGAATTATTGAGATTACTTACAATTAGAATCAAAATTCTGCTGAATAAGGTGGTGTTGTAGAACAGTCGTTCATTCACCAGTGCCCGTTTCTGAGGGTCCTTTGGATACAAACTATCGTCGTTGGCGTATTTCTCGATGAGGTATAAGGCAATAGCATTGCTGAAAAGAAAGAGAGGTAGCATTATTAAATTATCGTTTTTCAGTTCGCCAGACCTGGATTATATTACTTCTAATTTTGTTAAAAAAGTGTAGTGCAATATCATATTAACTGATTTTGGAACACAATCGTGTATGTTTGTTTAGTGTGATTTCTTTTTCTTTATTGCGATTAGAAAGTTACCTGTTTAATATAAAGTATGTTTATGATGTCAATGTGTCTTGTATTTTGTCTTTCAAGTCTGTTATAGTAGGATGACTCTGTAAGATAGTTGCACTGCCAGACAGCAGTAACAAACGAAGGAAACAAGAGATTGTGGCATTCGTTTTATTGTGTATTTACCATGATACTGCAGTATAAGTGCTGGTTTTGATGTATTAGTAAAGAACTTCCGAAAATGCGTTAAGTGCAGGACTTACACAAAGAGTACAGTACAAAGTTATAAATTACAAGCTGGGATTAATTTTTAAATTTGAGATACTAATCCGGCATATTTAAAGAAGCACTGGAAATATGTATAATCATTCGTCATTTTTTTTTATTATTATTATTTTTTTTTTTTTTTTTTTTTTTTTAAAAAAAGCAGATTTGAGCTATTTTTAGAGGTATCAGCGAGAATTATATAACAACCGTGGCGTCGCAATCTCGTTTAGTTCTCGAGATATTGTACCTTAAAAGTGGATTGAAACACGGCTTGGAGCAGAAGAAAATTTCGCCAATGTCAAAATTGATGATGGATTCTTATGTAACTCGACGGGACAAACTGAATAAAATCCGCTGAATTCTGGAGTTACCGTACTTCAATATAAAGGTAATTAAATTGAAATGTAACCAGCATCAGAAAAAAAAAATTGACAAAGCCACAAGGACAACTATACCCTGGACATGAACTATGGGTGTTTTGTTTCCTTGTTTCGGTTGAAATGCGGCCTGAACCAGATCCATATATGGATATGGAGCCATACTTACTTTTTGACCAGATCTAAGCGAGATATCGAAAATGTTTACTCTTCGCTTTCGATTGAAATCGCGGCTCCACAGTTATGACAGAGCAGATTAAGTTTACATCGCTATGGAACCATTGTATTAATGCATGAGGTTACGTGTAGTTGTAGTTGTAAAATAATTATGCGTAATTGGATATTTATATAAGAACTGACATGATAAGATTTAATAATTTATGTTGTACAAGGAAGATAATGCGAAATATAGAAAGCTATTCTTATATGAAATTGAGGTCTGGATGTTGCACATGTATTTTTGTGCCTACAATCACATCATATCGCTCGAAATCTGCTGATGACGTAATTAACTAAGATAACATTGGTTTTGGAGTGGGTCTGTGTACAGTGTATGCTATTTTGGCTGAAGTAGAGGTTGCGCTACACTACGTAATTACTGGTGAGATGTTATTAATTGTTCTAAGATAATATTATTTGGGCAGTACATGAGACATTACAGCCTATGTAATTTTATGTGAAGCGTAAGTGGCGATACATGACGTAATGAGATTTGATTGTATCATGTAAGATTTTTTTTATGAATGTGGCGCCGAAGCAGATTTTTTTTCGTAGTATAATTAATATCGCCATGATACCGTTATTTACATGTGTAAATAACATGCAGAAACAATCGGGTTTTATCTAAAACGAAAATGAATAATTTTTTATCTCAGTAAGTTTATTATTGGAAAGTTTTGTTGTTAATATTATTATGTCGCATCATATCAGAATCAAATTGAATAATCCTTTATAAAATCTGAAACAGGGAGATTAAATTACGTCACAAATATAGTTTGCAAAAACAGTTCAATCTGTATGGGAGTGTAAACTACTCTGTGATAACAGCTGCCGTGCCAGCTATCGCAGATTGTCTACTGCAAGTTAGACCCATAACTAGCCCAAACGCTATCATTAGCGTCCTTAGTGTCGATTTGTAATGAATAATTATTGTATAGAAAAGGGCGAAATGTTTTGAACAGTTCAGTGGCAGGACTATTTTGATGGTTTAATTTATTCTTGTACAATACACGTTAATATGTTTGTATATATCGACTACACAAGAAGACGATGACGAAATAGAGAAATTGAAGACTTGATTCATTGTACGATACCATGATACACTAAATCGCAAGTAGCTTTAAATATGATCACTTAGTGACAAGTATTTCGTGTTTCACCATTTTATTTCACACACATATAAGTTCACAATACCTGCGAGTTATTTTAATTAATGTATGCAATGTGCTAAGTTAAATTAAAAACGCAAGTAGTTTCGCCTCAAGAGTGATTCATAAAATTATCCTTTCATATCCTCTTTGGAGAAAACTTGATGTTGTCAGGAGTTACTATCTGGTACGCAACCCACTTCTGCCGAGTCTGCTTTAAAACGCCACGACTAGAAGCGGCTAAAGGTAGACAATTTTCCATGGTATCAAGACAACGAAATCGCTCCGTAAACTCCACACAAGCAAATCAAGCTTTTGCAGCATTGAGGGAAATGTTAAGGGCAGTTGGAAATCCAAGTTTAAGCCATGATTCAGACATCTCATCCTAGAGTCAACAGACTGTTATCTGGGAAGGAGGGCCGGATTAAGACATCGCGGGGCCCGTAGCAAATGTGAAGAAGAGTTTTTTTTTTTTTTTTTTTTTTTTTTTCAAAAGTCGCACATCTAGCCTAGGTGCGGGGGGGAGGGGGGGCACTCCTAGCAGGCGCGCGAGGCCCGTAGCATTTGGTACCTCCTGCTACGTGGTTAATTCGGTACTGTGTGAAATTATTTTACTTGCTATGAAGTGACAAGAAATATTATTGGAGACATTACTACACGTAATTTACTGATTAAAGTAATTTTTTGTACAGTCATTGTATAAATTAAGTTTTCAGCACAGAAAAGAAATAATATGGTGCTAGGGGAAAAGATTGGCTTGAACTTACCTTTCGGAAAGAATGAATCCGTCGTCAATAATAGTAGGTACTGTATGCATTGGATTAATCTAAAAAGAATTAAGCAGATTAATTACCAAAATTTAATTTAAAACATCTAAAGTGTATTTGGAAATGATAGTAAACCTTTTTCACCTCTTTTTTTGGTTGGTATGGTTTTTGTTATCACAAATGGAAAATTTTATCTAAATTAAAGTTATTTTATCAAATAGTTCTTTAGTAAGTCTATTTCAAGAAGACATCTCTTACTTATTACTCAAAACTGAGACTTACATTGGGTGGTATTAAGTCGTTTAAAGTGTGTGACGATGTTAATATTTTGTAAGATGTATGTAAAACATTTTTATGTGTGCTTACAAATTAAAATATTCAGTATATTCGTTATCACCATTGTAACCGTAGTTGATAAATTTCCATTAAATTTTCTTAATAGCTTTTCGTGTGTTATAATCTAGAACGAAAGTAATTTTTTGGATATATATATAATCTTTCGAACCAAATTCGTGAAACCAATACAAAAGGAAATATCCTCCCTTCATTAAGCTTTCCATTTTGCCTATGTACACAGAATTTAGTATAGTGGGAGACTACACGACTGTACTGGATACGATGAGGTACATCCCGTACCAAATGACATCACGATTATGGACTTCCGACCGATCTCATTAAGGTTTTTATTCGGTTCTCAGTAAATTTTTAGCTGAATTACATTGAAAAACAAAAATACACATTTCACAAACACAGAAACACATTTACACCAAATTTGTACGGTACTAAGAAAGAAATTATCTTACTGAAAAAGAGAAAACAATGATATTTGATTAAAGTTTAACACAGTGTACCGTGTGTTACCTTGAGGTATTTTGGCGTATTGCAGTCTCCAACCGGCGGGTATGTCACCTTCATGTCGCAGTCTATTCTCAGGGCGGCAGCAACCATTCTGACGAGGTGGCTGGGTGTACTAAGATCGTTTCCATACAGCGTAATCTTCGGCATTTTGTCATTTGTTGTAACTGCGAGTAAAAAAAGAGGTCTTAAAAAACTATGCTTATGTATTCTGTAAACCTCTTCTCATTTCACCTTTAAAACATGTTTTTCAAAATGTTTCCCCTGACGTGAGTTAACTAGAAGAGTTAAACTGATGTTTGTTAACATCACTCACAGTTAGTAATTAAGAAAATACCAGTACTACCTCACAATAACGATCCATATCGTTTCCATCAGGCAAGTCTTCCTGTGTTCAGACCCAATAAATATCGTAGCACAAGAATAAATCTTCAAATAGCTCTACAAGAACATAGAAAATAATGCAATATAACGACTGTAGTAATATAAAATATGAATAAAAACATTCGTGTTGCAATCTTTTGTGCCATAAACTCTTTGTGAAGAACGTATATGAGAAATTCCAACCGAGCGGTAACGCTCCGGCCTCACATTGGGCAGGACGCCCGTTCGAATCTCCGTCCGGGCATCTATATTTGTTTTTTTTTAATGGTTTGTACAAATTACTCCACATTAATGCTTGGTTGCTTCCTTCAAAATTCATTCCCGTTCCTTGTCCCAAGTCCTTTCCCGCCTCTAATGACCTCGACGTCGACGAGGTGTAAAACAATAAGAAAAAAGAACGGCTAGTTGAAGGGACGACATCTTCTAACCATCCAAGCAGGATCCGCTTAGGAGCCTTTTAAAGGCGCATTCCCACGATCCCTTGTAGGCGAGGCGAGACGGGACAGGACCACATTAACCGAAGTGTAGGGACGACTGCGGGTCGCAGGTTACTCCTAGCTTACCTTGCCGCCACCTCCCCACCACGTTGCCTAGTGTCGTTTGGCACAGAGCACTTTACAGCAACCGAAGGGGTGCGCACCGCTGCTGCAAACCGATGGCAACAGCGCACCGCTACACACGTCTGTGATGTTTACCGACTCAGTGTGGGTAGCTGCGTCTCGTCTCCGCTAGCAGAGGCGGCCCTGTTCCCATGGCGTCCCGTCCTGTCTCGCCTCCATTTACAAGGGATCGTGGGAATGCACTTTAACTGACTGGTTTCTTTTGCACCGATTGAATTTTACTAGCAAAATCAACACATGTCTGGAACTGGAAGACAATATTTGCATGTTCCTCGAAGTGGGCGACATAATTTGATTCACATGGCTCCTGGATTCCTATATAGTATAAATGGAAGTTTTTGTTTTTGTATAACCATGATAATCTTGGAAACAATTAGACGAAATTTGATGTGATATTCCGTGTTAGATACCGCTGTTCTAGATGAACGTTCATGTGTATTAAACATTGACCAATTACCTGTGAAAGCTGAACAAAAGAGGTTTACTAAATAAATTAAAAATACCGTGTGCTACATATGGCCATATATCTTCTATTCACTATTTTGTTTGTTAAATGCAACTCGATTATATGTTACAAAATAATATTCTCCTCAGCGCTCAAAACTAATTGTGTTCCATGCACAAAAGTATAACCATTTTTTTAAAATTTTGTTATAACTGTTTTATGTTCTGTTTTGAGTATTTCTTATTACTAGATCAAAATTGATAACACCACTGTCGTTATTGTCATAAACTATTTATTGTATCACTCTTCTGTAATTACTGGGAGGCCCTGGTGTGATGATAATATGTATATTATGTTTGACAAAATTAAACAGTTTCTTGTGAAACTGAGATATATTTGTCTTTAAAAATAACAGGTTTAAGTGACTGAAGACGGAGAAGAATGACACCGTGGGTGGTGTAACGGTTAGCGTTCTGGCCTCGCATTCGGGAGGACGGCGGTTTGAATCCCCGTCCGGGCATCCAGATTTGGGTTTTTCATAGCTTCCCAAATCACTCCAGGCAAATACCGGGATGCTTCCTTCAAAAGGCCATGGCCGAATTCCTTCCAATTCCTTGTCCCCCCCTCCAATCCCTTCCCGTCTATAAAGACCTCGCTGTTAAGAGATGTTAAGCAGTTAGAAAAAAAAGAAGAATGACTGTTCCACAGAAAATTTCGTGGTAACGTATAAGCATTCAAAATAATTATGCGTATGATTTAAACTTCTAGCAATAGTAAAAGTGAAAGTTGGGTTGCATTTAGCAGTTAATTACTTAATCTTTATTTTATCGGTGAAAAATCTAAAATTAGTCATTTTATTGGATCTTTAATTTTACACTTTACATAATTTCGGATTGATGTATGCGTGTTACAAATTTTTGTTATAACTCTTTCTACACAGACAGTGTAACTTTCATTTTGATATTTTACACATAGGTTAAGGAGTAAAGGTATTGATCCTTTACATCAACTACTTAACTTACAATACGTATTTATTCTGAAATTTTTTTTTGACAGCTTTTCAATTTTTTTTTAAATACACAAATTGCATATAGCCCACTTGTTGCGGATAATTCTACTTCATTCTCTTGACAAAGAGTTATAAGCTGTATCCCACTATAATAGATTATTATTAATATTATTATTTACATATAAAGATAGATTGAAAATAAAGATGGCTCACTCATTGCCAATTGAGCTTAAATGGTAGAACTGCTTCGTAATCCGTAAAGAACCTAGAAACCACGTGAATGTATCAGGAACTCTAAACAAACGCAGATTGGTCATTAACACATATTATTTTATAAAATAAACTAGTTTTTCAATTTTTGTTGTCAATTTCAACACACAAATTTTCTCCAGCAAAAAATATATGATAAAATAATTGTTAACAAAAATATTGCGGAAACAGCTTTTGAAAAGGTATCATCTTAACTTGTAATTACTGTCGCGCGAAGTTTTATAGTAACATTTATACACCTGTGACTGGTGCATTATTTAAAACCATTCATGTGCAAAAGAAAAGAAAAATGCTAATACGCCCTTTTGTCTGTGATTTACTTGTAACTTTGCGGAATCAATTATATCACTTAAGTTAACCCGCTGGAAACCTATATCGCTGTATTGGTGCTAAGTACAGATATTTTTATTAAATTTTTTGAAGAATTATGTATGAATATCAAAGCTTATCTTAATGATACATGGTTAGAGAACATATAAACATCTATATTGAAATGAGGTCATTTAAGCGGTGAGAGAACTGACAGATTGACTTTTGAAAGCTTGGGTGAGTGGTGAGCATGTAAGTTGACCAATATTTAGGTATGATAGGATTATATCTTCTGACCATGTAACCATGCTGATATCACTTAATTCTCTCCTGTAGCTTATTCAAGCCGTTATACACACCTACGAATACAGTACGATATGCTGTAGGTGGTATAGTCAGGCGACTATCCAGAATTGAGACTGTTCAATTCGCAGAAAACTAACTTTTTCAGTTGATTCGTTTTATTAACTAAAATGATGGTTATAACACGGTAATAAAAATATTTCTTGTAGGAATCCCTTGGATAGATCAGGGGTGCACTACACACGGGAATCGGCTACACGGGTGGCAGGGGCCGTGTGGAGTGCATTGGGTGGTTTTTTAGGCTGAGGGAAGATGACTCTGAGGAGGAAATTCAGTTGCGGACAGCCAAGATAAATTCAGCACCGCGTGTTAGGGGTAGCTTAAAAGAATCCCGAACATTAAAAGTTCTAGTAATTAACTGCAGAAGTGTTTGTAATAAACAGCCTGAACTCGAAAACGTTATTCGTAGTGCAGATGCTGATATCGTATTAGGCACAGAAAGTTGGTTAAAACCGGATATAAGTTCCGGCGAAATTTTTAATAGTAACATGAACATTTTCCGTAAGGATAGGTTGCATTCCCAAGGAGGTGGTGTATTTATAGCTGTTAGTAAGTACCTCCCATGTAGCGAAATAGATGTCCATACTGTCTGCGAAATCATTTGGATCAAGCTCAACGTAGCTAGGACAAAACTTGTGATAGGCTCGTTCTATCGTCCACCCGATGCAAGCGTAAATATTGCCGAGGCCTTGAGAAATAATGTAAATTCAAATGGAACACATTGTTTCAATCCATTAAAACGGAAAAGAAATGGATTTATGACTAATTTTTGACTTATTATGACTTAATTTTGACTGCATAAATAAACTTTGTGCCATAACATTATGTTTTCAGTTTTGCAAATCCGTTTTTCAAACTGGTACAAATACCATCAGGTAATAGAACGAAATGGTAGCTCAGTGGTTAAGGTATCTGACTGAAGATCGAAATCCCGTTCTCAGCAGTAATTTTCAAAGGCCATTAACCCGAGCTTTACCTCTGCCACAGCTTGCTGTTTAATATGGAGATAGCCAGAACGATTCTGTGGTTTGGATTCCACCTTAAGCTGTAGGTTCCTTATATGCGGTACTAGTACTTGGTCAGGTTAGATAGCCACAAGAAGCGCACTGCGCGGCCTATCCGTAACACTGTAACCTGGCGGCCGAACAATCCTTCGCGATCTCCCGGCCAACAATGCTATATGATTATTGAATGGACCATCAGTAATCAAAGTATAGTACATATATATACTATGTCATACAGAAATACATATATATCGGTTATATATACAGGGGTTTCAGGTCATTTTGAGCTGCAAATTAGGTAAAAACCCAACTTTTAGGAAAAGTGTGAAATTTGGCTGATTTTCGAAGAACTGTATCTCGCTTAATTTTGAGTTTAGAAAAAAGTTTGTAATACGAAAGTTGTAGGAAATTTTGTCCTCTTTCAAATTGAAAATAGAATATTTCTTGATAGGGCTTATTAGGAAGGAGTTATAGACGAAAAACTGAAAAAAGTACCCAAATTTTGATGTTTTTTGGCCACAGAAAATTGTGCCGAGGGTGTTGGAGGTCGAAAACTTGGTTTCTGCATACTCTCACCAATATATACAAGATAAGAAAAAAAAATCTTCTACGTGATGTGATGTTTGTGAGACCCCCTTTTTACGACCCCGTTACTGGACTATATAGCACGGCAATTTCCGGACCATACAATAATGCTAGGAGGTGACTTTAACTTGCCTGATATCGACTGGACTAATTACGTTCACGTTACTGGGGGCAGGGATAAAGCAGCTTGCGAAATCATTCTAGACCTCTTCTCAGATCACCATCTTGAACAGCTCGTAACTGAACCAACGCGATGCCTCAACGGTAACGAAAATATTTTAGATATAGTTGTTACAAATAGGCCCGAACTATTCACGGATATTTCTACCACCGCAGGAATAAGTGATCACAAAGCTGTAATTGCTACAGTAAAACTAACAACCACGCGCAGAAAGAGAAAAGAGAGGATCGTTTACAGATTAGAAAAGGCTTCAAAAGAGTGTTTTAGAGCGTATTTGAGGCATAATTACCACACCTTCTTGCTAGCAGGAGGCACCGTTGAAGAGAGGTGGAATCGATTCCTACATATACTTGGGGAAGGTATGAACTTGCATATACCCCAACGGACAATCAGGGAAGAGAACGATCCCCCATGGTACACACGGGAGGTTAAAAGGTTACTCAAGAAGCAAAGGAAGATACATGCACGATCAAAAAGGACGATGCATCGGACTGATTTAGATAAGTTAGAGGAGTTAAGGGGACGTGTTAAGAATGCGATGCGTGAGGCATTTAATAACTTTCGTGAAAATTCTCTCTCTAAGAGCCTCACTGAAAACCCTAAGAAATTCTGGTCGTATGTAAAAAAAGTTAGTTGTGATGGGAACAATAAGCCAGTTCTAATAAAAGACGAACGGGAGGTTGAAGACAGCCGCGACAAGGCTACCTTATTTAACACCGAATTCAAAAATTCATTCACGCAAGAAAACTTGGAAAACATCCCCACTTTACCACATCGTGTGGAATTAGAGATGGATCCGATAGAAATTGATAGCGTAGGAATTGTAAAGCAATTAAAACTCCTGAAGTGGGGTAAAGCGCCGGGTCCCGATGGTATACCGGTAAGAGTATTTTCTGAATACGCGGAGGATATTGAACCATTTCTGTCAGATATATTCCGTAAATCACTAGAAGAGAGAAAAGTACCTTCTAGCTGGAAAATAGCCCAGGTAATTCCCGTTTTTAAGAAAGGAGATCGGAGTGATCCTAGGAATTATCGACCCATATCTCTAACATCGGTCTGCAGCAGAATTCTGGAACATGTCATATGCTCGAACGTAATGAAGTTTCTAGATGAGAACGAGTTACTTACACCATGCCAACACGGATTTCGGAAGAAGCGATCGTGTGAAACACAATTGGCCCTATTTTCCCACGACATAATGAAAGTTATCGATGCAGGTTCGCAAGTTGATGCGGTTTTTTTTGGATTTTCAGAAAGCTTTTGATTCTGTGCCACACAACCGACTTTTAGCGAAGATTCGAGCTTACGGTATTTCGGCTCAGATTTGCGAGTGGATACGTGATTTTCTAACTGGTCGATCACAATATGTCGTTGTTGACGGGGAAGCCTCATCTAAGATAAATGTTACTTCGGGCGTTCCTCAGGGAAGTGTAATAGGTCCACTTCTTTTCTTAATATTTATAAACGATCTAGGTGACAACGTCAAATGCTGGTTGCGATTGTTTGCCGACGATGCGGTTATCTATAGGGAAATAAGGTGCTCCGACGACTGCTTAGAAATTCAGCGTGATTTGGATGCTATTTTTGATTGGTGCCGTAAATGGCAGCTTACACTTAATTGCAAAAAGTGCAAGGCAATGCGGATAAGTAACAAGAAGAATCAGGTTGTTCACGAGTACAAAATAAACAATTCACCTATTGACACGGTTGATTCCGTGAAGTATCTGGGGGTGATAGTACAAAGCAACATGAAATGGAACATGCACATAACTTCCGTCGTAGGCAAGGCAAATTCTAAATTACGATTCATAGGTCGTATTTTGAGGAATTGTAATGCTCAAACAAAGGAGATAGCGTATAAAACACTGGTGCGTCCGCATCTGGATTACTGTTGTGGGGTTTGGGATCCGTATCGCAAGGTTCTGATTGACTCAGTTGAGAGGGTGCAGAGGAGAGCCGCTAGATTCGTGACTTGTTGTTACAGCCCTTATGAAAGCGTCACAGAATTGATACATAGATTGGGCTGGGATAGTTTGGAAGACAGACGACAGTAGTGTTAAAAGGGGGAGGCAAATAGTTCCACTAACCGCCGCTAGGGTGTGGTGGCGCTAGTGTTCCCCATGTATTTCTTATGGAGGGGGATCAGCGGACAGTTTTTTTTTCCCCGTGTATTTCTTATGGAGGGGGATCAGCGGACAGTTTTTTTCCCCCGTGTATTTCTTATGGAGGGGGATCAGCGGACAGTTTTTTTCCCCCGTGTATTTCTTATGGAGGGGGGTCAGCGGACAGTTTTTTTCCCCCGTGTATTTCTTATGGAGGGGGATCAGCGGACAGCCCGCCGTGCACGTGCCGGTAACTAATTGAATTAAGTAAGGGGAGCCCTAATTGAATGCGCACAGCTGCACCACACTCGAATTATCGCTCCCCTCGCAGCTGCATGATGCGGGTTCGTAATTGAATGTGCACAGCTGCGCCACACCCCGGAAGCCATCAATTATCGCTCCCCTCCGGAAGCCATCAATTATCGCTCCCCACGCAGCTGCAGGATGCGGGTCCGTAATTGAATGTGCACAGCTGCGCCACACTCCAATTATCGCTCCCCACGCAGCTGCAGGATGCGGGTCAGTAATTGAATGTGCACAGCTGCGCCACACTCCAATTATCGCTCCCCACGCAGCTGCAGGATGCGGGTCCGTAATTGAATGCGCCACACCCGGAAGCCATCAATTATCGCTCCCCCACGCAGCTGCATGATGCGGGTTCGTAATTGAATGAGCACAGCTGCACCACACTCGAATTATCGCTCCCCTCGCAGCTGCATGATGCGGGTTCGTATTGAATGCGCACAGCTGCACCACATTTATCATCGTGGGCGCAGTCTTCCCACACCAATTCTCCATGGCTCCAGACGCGTGTATAAATAGGGCTGAGACGCCCCTTCTGCCATCCAGTCTTCTCTGAGTCGTCGAGCTGAAAACTTCAATCATCGCAATGTCTTCTGAGGATCTTAGCTTATTCAGCGATATTGGTAAGTAAATTATTGTTATTTAACTTGTTTTTTCTGGCTGTTTTAAATTCTTTCACATATACTGATGAGCTTTTTTTTTCTGCTTCAGACATTGATGAAATTCTCGCTGAGGATGATTTCGGTAATGATATTTTTTTTTAACGTAACTAGATTTATGAAAATGTATAGTGCTGAAGCAGTAGTCTATATTATTTATTTGTTCGCAGGTGATTTGGATATTTCATTCAGCGACCTTTTTTATTTCAGTACGTATTTATCTATAGATTATTTTTTTTTTCATGTCTTTATAACTATTGCTAATACATTTTTTTTCTTTTTCAGATGAAGCATCACGCCCAGAGAAGCGTAAGGGAAATTCTCAGGAATTAAGTAGCCCAAAAAGAGCTTGTGATTCCTCACAATGGAGCATGCTCCCAAATATTGACGTGGATGTGCCGCAGAGCATGTCACCACCACATAGCATGCCGCCAACTCCGCCACCACAATGGGTTCTTCCACAACCACCAGCACACTGGAATATCGGTAAGTCCAGTACATCAGTAATTTACCTATATTATTTTATGCTTACAAAATTATGTTTTTCATGATACTAAAACATTTTTCTTCTTTTTATGTTTCAGAGGGGGCGGTCGGACACCAGGACAACGAGGCAGTTCCGCCACCAATATGGCGACCATGGGAGACGTCAGGACTTAGCCAACCGCCCGCCACAGCAGCAGCAGCCGGGCCCCCCAGCCGCCCATCGCCGGGCCCAAGTCGACCATCGCCCGGGTCCAGCCACCACTTCAACAGCCCATCGCCGGGACCCAGCCGCCACTTCAACAACCCATCGCCCGGCTCCAGCCGTCAGTACGCCGGTCCATCGGCCGGGTCAAACCGACAGTATGCAGGTCCTTCGCCCGGCTCCAGCCGGCAGTATGCCGGTGCAGGGGCAGCCTTATGCAGTCATGATCATACAGCAACGATGGGTGAGTCAGCAGTATCGCGATTAGTCCTTGAAGACAGGCTTAGTGCATTTAAAAATAGAATTTATTCCGGGACAATTTCAAATTCTCAAAATTTCATTGATCCAATGAATTTCATTGATGCTTGCTTTAAACTTGTTGCCGGTAAAGTTCGCGAAATTGTGGATAATCGGTCCTCCCCATCTGTAAAGGTGCAGGTTGGACTGATTAACACATATAAAATACAGAAGGAAATGATTTTAGAAACCGCTCGTATGTGCTTTTTAACTAAAATGCGTGAGGTCACAACCAGCACTTGCCTGTCGGATTGGTATGAAAAATATGTGAAGTCGGAGCTCAGAGTAAAATTGTGTGAATTTCAAGAAAGGACAAGTGGCAAAACTCTCGATAGAATAGAATCCCTCGACATTAGCATTTCTAATTTTCAACCTTTCTATCGTGGGTCTTCCTATGTTGCTCTGCCACTTGATATCTGTAGAAAGCAGGCTGTCATCAATGTTAAAAACATTGATGACGAGTTGTGCTTTCTATGGACACTTCTTGCAGCTCAAGTAAAGGCGCCGAAAAAACATGCGTACCTAGTCAGTAATTATATGGAAGCCTTCGCCAACCACCGTTTCGATTTTTCAGGTATTGAGTTTCCGGTAAAACTCTCTGACATTTCTAAATTTGAGAGGCAAAATCCAGACTATTCTGTAAATGTTTTCGGTCTGGATGTAGTTAAAGGTAAACATGTAGTTTCTGGGGCCCTCCATCACACTGCAGACAAACGCGGTAACCACATAAACATGTTGTTGATTACCGACGGCAGTGGGAAAAAAATTCCATTACTGTTGGATTCACAACTTGTCGGCGTTAGTCAGATCTTCTTTAAGTTTGCATAAGAGTGCTATTTTTATTTGTG
>JARYHS010008074.1:85704258-85724990 GCA_031002005.1 Vandiemenella viatica | reverse complement strand
AAAAACCAAGTCAGACTACTGAGGGTTGTACCACCCCGATCCAATGTGCTGGGCCTCAGCGCATTGAGTCACACTGGTAGGTTTATACAGTTTATGGTTTCGTGTTGCTGATATTAGCTTGGAATATTAAAATTTTCTGAAATTGGTTGTTTATTACTAGGTTTTAATAAATTTTGAAATAGTGTATATGCATGTATTATTTTTATATTTAAATCAATTATTTACAATGTTATATAATCGCAAAAATATCATATTGATGAAAATATTACAATTTAATATTAAAAAAGATATTTTAAAACTGCAATCCAGTTCCAACGGTTTAAGCGACGCCGGTTTGGCACGCTGCACGGTGGTCCGTGACGTCATTGTAGACTACACGACTACATTGACGCATTGTGGAGTGTTATAGCTCAAAAGTTTTATAACTAAGTTCGATATGGAAGTAGGTCTAAAACCACTTTATAAATACTGTATTGTACCTATGTGCAAAAGTACGATAAGAAATGCACCTGATAAAGTCTATTTTTATGTTCTGCGAGATGCGATTATAAGAAAAAAAGTAGTGTATAGCTATGAGAAGATGTACAGAATTTTCAACTAGTTGTTAATATTGTCATGAAGATCATTTTAATGTAAGTACATACTGTTTAAGGTTGTTATGTTAAATTTGTAATAATACATAACAATTCGTTACCTATTCAAACTCTAATCACAACTTACAAAAGTATAATAGGTATATTTTCAAATCATTTCTTAGTAAAAAAACCACAAACCTTTTAAAGCCTACAAAGGAAAACATCAGACATTTTAATAACGGATTTCAACCTCCTGAATATATGTTGAAGGTTATATGTCTACCTGCGCTCATGACTTTAAGAGGCCGCATCATTTAATGATTGAACTGGCTGATATAAACTGACGTCTTTGCCTGCGAGCGTGTGCCAATACTTCATTAGCTTGTGGTGTTTGCCTTAATTCCCTACAATACCTATAAAATTAAAGGGATACAGTCCACGCATGTGTGTATCCGAAATTTTAGCTTCTGATCTAACTACAGCAAATGATGAATTGTATTTACGAATGTTTTCATAATATATATATATATATATATATATATATATATATATATATACAGGGCGTTCGCCGGAAAACGCAACCCTCCCAGTCTGTTGCCGTCGGCAACTTGCTCGGACAGCGGGGCCAGCTGTTTCCGCCACACGGCACCGTGAATCACCGCACTGTTTAACACCTCCGCTGCCCCAACAGTGCAGTGCAGTGACCCTTACATTGTTAAGAACGGTTTCTTTGCATTGTAGCTAGTTTGTGACTTCAGTCTCTTATTAATCAGTGTTGTGAATAAACGTTTCTTTGCGGTTTGGCTGGTTTGGGGCTTCATACTCTTACTAATCTGTACCGTGTTTGAGTGTGAGTAAAATTATGGTACGTTACAGTTTGCAACAAAGAATATTTCTCTACGATACATATGTGAAGAAGAAGTCGTTTAAAAAGTGTCGCAGTAAATTTCGTCGCGAATATCCTGGCGCTTTACTGCCAGCTAAATCAACAATTCTGCGTCTGGTTAAAAAAGTGAGAGAAACGGGTTCATTTTTTAACAAAAAGAGACTGCGGTCAACCGTATTCTCACAGAGGAGAAAATTGACGATATCGCTTTTCGACTAGAACAGTCACCCAAAAAATCATTAAGTCAGTTAGGGCAGCGTGTGTCTCGAAATATGTTCAGAAGATGTGAAATGTGCATTACACAAGAGTGTCAACACTTCCAGCATCTTTTATAAGGTAAGCTAATGAATTACGTCACATTTAAATGCTTAGCACATACAAGTTTATGAAATAGTCCGCGGCCGACGGTCGAACAATGCCGGGAGCTGACCGCTCGCTCGCCGCAAGCAGTTTCTTCCTTGTAGCGCTAACAGTGGGTGCGTTTCCCGGCGAACGCCCTGTATATATATATTACTTTTTATCGATGGTTCATTTGAATCTAGTCTATCATACATGGATTCAAAATAAACATTTTGACTTAAGGCTGGTCAAACTGCTTTAACCTTATGACAACATGAAATGAATGCAGTCCTTTCACCTGAAGTAACTTCTGATTCGAAACGTTTTGCATTACAAAACCTGCTTTGTAAATTCTAAACTATCAACATTTCTTGAAATCACTGTTAGTGCGTATTTAAGTGTATCCTTCAAAATAATTTCATCATTTTGTGTACTATTTTCGCTATTAAATTTTGTTCTATTAAAAATTATTTATTATTATTATTATTTATTATTAATTTTGAATTTCACGCAAACAGGTATCTTTCTTCTTTGTCTCTCACTACCAATCCAATTTACTTTTTCTGTTTCGCAGAAATCTTAGTCAAGACTAATGTTAATTCCAATTATCCCTTAGGATGTCAAATGTTCTGTAATATAGAAAATAATCCTTTTGGAAATGTGCCTTTCGTAAGTTCAAAGATTAATCTCTACTTTATACGACTGTTTTGTTTCACCAAAGATCATAGAATATTTCAATGATGGGAATACACGTCAGATTGTTGATACGATCCGATCCGATTTCACGCGCACACACGCTCGCGAATTAATTTTTATTTAATAATATATTTGTAACACATATATTAACTATGCTTATTATATTTTTTAGTGTTGAACAAAGACCACGGACATTGGCAGAAACGCTAAGTGTCGTTGTCGTTAAACAACAATTGAACATAAACAATGAATGTTTTATTTAATTTAATTTAATATATTTGTAACACATATTATACATAAATTTTAGCTTTCTGCACTTCTTCTCAATATAAACTTTAACTGTGTCCAAATCTCACACTCCCCCGTGAGCGCAATATTCTTAAAAAGGGATCCAAAGTTTTTGCTTCACGTATTAAGACATACGTGGGCACAGTTAATCGAAAAGTTAACTTCGTTAATCGTTAATCTGCTACTTAAAAAGTTAACTTCGATAATGGTTAAAGCGTTAAATTTTCGCAAATTTAACGCAAGTTAAAGTTAACCGTTAAAAGCTAACCATCCAAGAGTGGAACTGATGTTTATGTCTTGCTATAAGTATTACTGCAAGCAGTACCAAGGTGCTATGTAGCGTGATTTGAATCAATAATACGTCTACCCAATGTCCTCCTGGAAACCGAGTTTTTACCGAGGTTCAACGTTTTAACCAATTTCTCAAACGTATCGGATTCTTCAACATGCAGTGGTATCTCGTTGGCAACGAAAAGGTTTGCAATACATCGGTCCACACCAGCTTTGAATACGTTGGTTCTGGTAACTATGATGCCAATTTTTTTTATTGATGTAAACTTTTAATACCAGATGACGATGCAAACAAATCAATTTTGCTGCTATCTACATCAGAAGACGCCACAACAGTTGAAGAAGGTTTTGAATTATTTTTCTTTTTTCGCATGCGTTGGCTATGCTTTTTTCCCCTTTAAAGTGTTCATATTTAGATATAGGCATCCACTACATTTGTTGTTTAGTATTATTAAGCCTTTATTGTAGAAAGTTTAGGCAAACACAATTTGAATTCTTAAATCAACTGTTCTCCCAGTCTTGATTTAAGTTCTACATAATCGCATAAAGTGACCAAGGATTTTTAATATTCTGGTTGTTATTGTTAACATTGCTGCTTTCTCTAACGGACTGAAGAGCTTCAGATTTCATGACGTAAACGTGTAACGAATATCAGGTTAACTTATTTCACTAAAGAACACCAAACCTATTCCAACTAAAAAGTAAAATTTTCTTTGCAGTTAAAAAGATAGATTATAAAAATATTTTAATCAATCACCGATCGAATTAGAAACGATTAGTGATCGCCGGTCTGAAGACGTAAAATGGAAACGTTCCAAAACTCTAGCATTCCTGCTCACGCCCACGCAATGCCTAGCATAACAATTGTATACGCATCACATTCGCACTTTATAATAGATAATATATTATTAGTTCGACATCCGCGAGGCAGAAATTACGAGCGTGGCATTCAAACATACGAAACGACGTCTACTACCAATGTAACGGACTACGGCAGTTTAATTTAATGGAAGTTAAGAAGGCCGTTAAAGATTTTTGAGATTAACTTAAAATTTAAATTTTTACAATTTTGTTAACTTCGTTAGTTAATGATTTACGGATTAACGATTTTTTGCCCAGCTGTGTGTATAGATAGATAAGTGTTCTTCGATAGCTGTGTTACCCAACACCATACGTCTCATCAAATTTCGTCTAGTGGTTCCTAGGATTATTCTGGTCATATACGCATACAAACTTTGGTTTATACAATGTAGAAATCCAGGAGCCATATGAATCATATTATGTTGCCCTCTTCAAGAAACATGCAACTATTGTTATCAATTCAAGGTATCTGATATTTATATTACTGGTAAAATTCAAACGGTTCAAAAGAAACCAGTCAATTAAACGGCTCCTCACAATATAAACAGAAGATCTGCTGCCTTTATGATACGGAATTTTGTATCTACGTACGTCGCCAATAGTTTAGGCTCAACAAATTCAAACAGAACTATATTTATCAATGATTTATACCACTACAGTAGTTTATTTGTATTCTTTTCTCTGTTTATGGAAGATCTGTTTGAAGATTTATTATTGTGCTGCGATATTTATTGAATTTGGACACTGGAAGACAAGGTTGTTATTAACAATATGGATATTAATTATAATTAGGATCGGTATCTACCTAATTACTAACTGTGAATGATATTAATAAACATTAGTTTAACTCTTGCAGTTAACTTATGCCAGTGGAAACATTATTAAGAACATATGCTAGAAGCAAAATGGGAAGACGTTTAAAGAATAGTAAACATAGTTTTTTTTTAAATTAAGATCTGTATTTTCTTTTTTACTCTTAGTTACCACAAACGACAAAATGACGAAGATTACTCTGTATGGAAACGACCTTAGTCCACCCACCCGACTCGTCAGAATGGTGGCAACAGCCCTAGGAGTAGAGTACGAAGTTAACAGGACTTACCCGCCGAATGGCGATTGCATGACGCCGGAATACCTCAAGGTAACATACAGTATACACCGTTAAATAGTTATCAAAAATCGTTGTTTTTCAATTCAATAATTTTTTTCTTAAAACGTTGTAAGTTTGGCGAAAATGTGTTTGGGAAATATGTATTATTGTTGTTCAATGTAGAATAATGCCAGTATTCATCTAAACATTTACTGAGAACCGAACAAAAACCTTAATCGCGATGGTCATAATTGCGATTTCAATATTTTTTTCCTGTCATCATCCTTTCAACTGGTTTAATTCAATCCTCCAGATCTAGCAAGCTTACTATAACCTTAGAAACTACGTCCTCTATTATCTGCGTTATATGTTCTACTCTCCGCCTGCCTCTGCAGTTCTTCCATTTTTACTGTTACCTGCACTATAAAAATTAACCAATCCCGCATGTCTAAAATGTGACCAATCATCCTGTCTCTTCTTTCTTTAAGACTTCTTTCCCCACACAGCATTTCAAAAACAGGTTCATTTCGTACTTTATATTTCCATTTAATGTTCAGCATCCTTCTACAGCACCACATTTGTAGTGATTTAGTTTTTCTTCTTTCTGTCCATACTTCTCTACCATGAAGTGCTATGTTTCGCAAATAGACTTCTAAAAACATATTTACGAATCATAATTAATATTAGAAGCTAAAAATTTTCTCTTTTTCCAAAATACGCTTTTCGTTAGTTCTATTGCGCTTTTAAAATCATGTCTGCTTCGGTGATCAGTTTTAATTATATTTCCTAAGTAACGGAATTCATTTACTTCTCCTATCTGACATTAATTTATATTTAACATTCTGATACATTTTATCACATTTTTGTCTTCCTTTTGTTTATATTTATTCAAAAATCTTCTTTAAATATTTTTTTTAATTTCACTGAATAACTTCTCAGTGTACTCAGTTTATTCCGATATCACGACAATGTCATCGGCTAATCATAGTACATTGATTTTTTTTTCTCCCTGACCACTTATGCCTCATTCAAATTTTTCTTTTACTTCCTTTGTTGTATCCTCTACATACTCGTTGATTATTAATAGGGATAGTCTACAACCTTGTCTCACACCCTTTTTAACTGATGCATAATACAAACTCACGAGAGACTTGATTTGAATCCGGTAAGGTCGTAGTAAAATTCTTTCAACACACACAAACTGGAAATCATAGTGAGGGGGAGATATTTCCATTTGTATTAGGTTTACGAAGTAGGTTCGAAATATTGTGTATATGAATCTACGCAGAAGATTACTTTCATCCTAGTTCGTGACACACCAAAAGCTATTCAAAAATTTTAATAAAAACGCCTATCTCAATTACGGTTACAATCGTGGCAACGAATACACACGAAGCTTTTGAATCTACAAACAGCCATAAAATACTTTACATACTTCTTAAAAAATATTAACTGCATCAGGAACTATTTGTTAGAATAACTTGTAACTTAAAAACTTATATCTGTGATAATAAAATAAGAACCAACAAAAAAAAGTTTTCTTGTCCTTTTCAAATATGTTGAAGATGTTTTAAATTGATTTTTAGTCATTATTCTGCTTCTTTTTTGTTTCTTTTTTCAGATTAATCCAATGCATACAGTCCCCACTATTATCGACGACGGATTTATTCTTTCAGAAAGGTAAGTTTAAACCAGTTTTTAGCTCTAATATCACATCATTTATTTTATGTGCTGAAATCTATGTTATTCAAAAACTGGTAAACTAGATTACTTCAGTTTGAAAACAACATGTATTAATGTCTGCAAAATTTCCTTCGTCATTTCATTGGAAGTACTTAGAGGAAATTCCCCGGATAACTGTCTGATGACTGTGTGATGTCTGACTCACTGTGAATTTTATTGGACTGTTTTCGTGGTTTTAATGCCATGTAAAATTCTAGGTTACTGTTAGCTGTTCCCACTACCTGGTTACGTAAACTGGGTACCACGCAGATTTATTACGCACTCCTTTTATTATTACCACACCAATTATTTTCCTAAGAGAGTATGGAAGGATTATTTACAGTTACTTTCTGAGTAACTGTTTGGAAAAAACTTTAGTTGCTGAGCTGAATGCATATAATATTATGAATCACACTTAAGAAGGAACAAGGCAATGCCAAAATGATCAGTTGCATGGATTGTTAGTTTCACTTAACACATTGGATACGTTGATTAAAATAACTCGAACATATTACAAGTTTATTCTTGCGTGTGAAAGAAAAAGGTGAAACATGAAATATTTGTTATTCGATAATCATATTTGATGCACTGTTTAATTAAGTGCATAGTTGTTTGAAGTGAAGGAAGGATTGCAATTATACATATTAATTGTTTTTCTAAATGTTTCATTGGAAAAAGTAATATGCATATCTGTTCATACCCCAAGTAAGTTTAATTTTTTAATAAAAAATATACTAATTTGAAGCTTTGTCTATTTTTATTATTATTGAGCAAAATTACAAAAACAAAACAAAAAAACAATCTATCAATATGCAGAAGAGTTTGGTACCAGTAACAACCATTTATGTGACAGTCTCAAAACTGTATTCATTGACTAATATTTGGCAAGAACTGTTTCTCAATAAACACAAAACCTAAAAATTACTATTAGGAAAATCACAGTGTCCTGTGCAAAATCAAAAATGTTTGTACTCTTCTTGAAAAGAAACCTGAACATCACTGACCGACCGATAAATGCCATTTAAAAAATAAAAAAAATAAAAATTTAAAAAAAACCTTTTATCACTGGAATAATTTATGACGATTTTAACAAAATATTGTACAAGGCCAGCTTTCTTAATTCAAGTATTTCTTTTTCATCCTCAGCCTTTTAATTTTTGAGGCAATCATTCACTTATCACTTTTCTCTTTATCCCAACATACTTATTAAAATCCGTATCCCCCCAGATACCCAGTCGACGTGAACCATTTTTTGTTTTTGTATTTTTGTTCTACTGTTCCTTCCACTAACAAATTAACTAAACACATAAGTCTTACAATGCAACCCTCATCCTGTACCTTCTTCTATGAGACTTGAACAAAATTCTTTCCCGTCCTACAATTTACAAACACTCAATTATGTCTCACTTTACTATTCACTCAATCTTAAACATCCGTCTATAATACCGCATAATAAATGCTTCAATTTTCTCTCTCTTTTATGTGTACAGAAATAAAATATTCGCTTCATGCCATGCTCCAAAAATACAGGATTCAGAAGTTCGTCGTGATTCTTAAGTCAATGTTTTAAGTTAAAAAATGTCTTTGTTTCAAGGGAGGCTTGAGGTACCTCTGTAACCGTTCATCAGTTCCAAATTTATCTACGAAATAGCAGACTTTCTTCTTCTTCTTCTTCTTCTTCTGATCTTCTTACTTGTTACGTAATTTATAAAGATTCTCCGCTACCAAGACCATGTCAACATAAATTGGCAGCATTCTGATTGATACTCCTTCAATCTTTACGTAAGTTCTTTATTATTTTCTCTGTAGACTAGTTGAATACCCTGTAGAATACCTGTATATATTTAACTAGTGCAAAGCTCGTTACACGGACAACATGCGGGGCTATTTGAAATTTTTTGTTTTCATATCGATAACCACTAAATAAAGAAAAGTTATCCACTCTAAACATACATACACGATTTGTTTCACAAAAGCAGTTAATATGTAACTGAATTACACTTTTTAGATGAAACTCCGAAGTGAAATAACCCAAAATCAATCAATTGAAAAAATGGTAATTTAATATTCGTGCCCATCTTTCTTTTCAGTAATGCTATTGCCATCTATCTCATCGAGAAGTACGCCAAAGACGACGTTTTGTATCCAAAGGATCTGCAGAAACGAGCACTTGTAAACGAAAGACTGTTCTACAATGCCACAATCTTCAGTAGAGCTTTGGTTATCATTGTAAGTAATTTTAATAATTCCTTGGTAGGCAGTCACGAATTATAATTGCTTTACAGAAATAAATTAACCTAGATACCTACAAATAAAAATTAAGGGAGGGATTAAATAAAAATGTCTTAATGATTCATATTTGCCAATGGTGCGGTGTATCTTCATTAGAATACATGCAACTGTGTCTGACAAACAGTTTTTAAACGTTTAGCGTTTATAGCAACACAAAAAGTAACATAATGGGTGTCGAATATCTTAAGATGTTGTCGATATCTCGGTGAGCACGTATACATATGAATTTTAATTAGTTTTCTGGAATAATGTCTGAATGGATTCTCAATATACGGCGTTTCCTACTTCTATTTTAAAATGATTAATTGCATCATGCGAGCTGCTATGGGCAGTTCTTGTAGAATCACGGCGTGTAATTATCCTCTTTTTTACACTTGTAAGCCGTTAGCTCGGAAATTTGAAGTATGTATACAGTACGTAACTAAAAGAACGTTCTGCTTGGGAATTTGTTGCTTTTTATTACTATTCTTCACTAACACATTTTCATACATTAAAGGGCCACTCTGACAGCATACTCACGTCTCTTAGCGAGACCAGCCGCCGACTCTGTTGTCTCGACCCTGCGCCTTTATACTGTATATATATGAGCCCGTTAAAGCCCAAGTGGTGTAACTCACATGAATCAAATTTCGAGAATAGGAATGTTTTACTGCATTTTTAATTAAAAAATTCGTTTTCTATATTTTGAAGTTTTTTCTCAACAATGTATCATAAAAGAGTTATTCTAGCTTATGCAGGCAGTTTTCAAAACTTTTAAAATTTCTTTCTTTTTTGGGGGGCTTTGTTTGGAGTTACACCACTTGTGATATAAACAGGGAACAGATTCTTTTTAAAGAATGGGGTGAAAAAACATTATTTTACTGCAACATCTATTTTTTATTCTACTGTTTATACATTTCTAACTCTGCATCTAGTGACCCAATGTCTGCAGCATAATCTTAAGTCAATAGAGTCTCAAAGTAAGGATGACAGATGGGTGGAATGAATGGTAACAGGTCTTGCTTATTCTTTTTCTTCTCTTTTGTTACAGGCCTTCGATTTCTGTACAGTTATTCTTGAGATTAACAGGTATACCTCTTTTAGGTCCAGGTTTGAATTTTAGTTCATAAATAGCATTTCTTTGGAAAGAGTTACTTAGAAAAAAATTGAAAATGTTTCTTCCTTTCGATACTGGATCCACTACATTTGTAGCATTGATAAAGGATGTTTTTCCGTAACAACCTTTCTTTTGATGATATGTTGTAAAAGATTTCCAACAGACAAAAATTCATCACTTATGTAAAAAGGTTTTTTCTTCCTATATTTTGCAATGACAATATACCTGTAGCAATCATTGGGATAATATATCTGCTGAGTACTGCTGTAGTTTGCTATTGAGGCAAAATCACAGTCATTGGGCAAATAAGAATAGCCACTTCTCATAAACTTCTGGTCAATAACTTCAATGTTATTATCTTCACTCAGAACCAGTTTCATCATCACCATGGCAACATTCCAGTTTCTATTTTGCTTGGCACAGGCATCACTATACATTCAAAAAAAATTTGCAGCTGAAGCCATTTTCAATGTGCTTGACCAAACATGCAATAATTTCTGGGAACTTCGTTATCCATTTATATCATTCCAACAATACATAAATCCTAATTTTGAGGAAAGCTCATGGCATCCCAAATTATAAACATTATTGCATTTATGCCACTTGGCATGAAAGTTTAGAAAAAGGAAGAGACTTTTCCAATTCATAGGAAAATGTATAGGAAGAGCTATTATTAATGGACTGTTGAGTACCCTCGTTCATGGCATCATGAGCTTTTACTGCCTGGTGAAGATGCAGTCAGAATCTGCTGGAATACATTCATCGCTTGCTTCATTATCTGCCAAAATGCTTGGCTCAGTAACACTGGTCTCATCACTGCTCATGACACACTAAACTTAAATCTTTTACAGTTAGGTTCACTAAAATGTTTTTTAGTTTACGTGATTACAACATTTCTGTATGAGCAACAAGTGAATGAACTGCAGTCACAGGCACAGTGGTGTAACTCCAATATACACCACTCGAGCTTTAACCCAACAGATGGTTGCACTGACTGCATAAATTAGTGCTGCTAACTATAAGGTTGTTAAGGGAACTAGAATTTACACCACTTGTGCATTAAACAGAATGCAACGTGCTGAACACTTCTAAAACATCAAACCGAAAAAAACAAAAAATGGACTTACACCACTTGGGCTTTAAGGGGCTCATATATATAAAACAGCCGCCCAAACCAACAACTGTTGCCTGACAGATGGCTCATCAGGGTTACTCATTTATACTAATATAAAAACTCTAAGCTACCCGTGGTAACTACATGGCTGTGGAAACCCAGCAATAAATAAATAAGTTTACAAACATTAATATAATAATTTATTACACTTATATCTACTAAATAATACATGATTTAATGTTAATTACAATAACAAAATGATTGTGGTGTTAGTGATAGTATCACAGCCATTAGTTACATATTTCGTGCAGTTATCTCTGTTTATATAGTTGTGGTGGACTGGCGAATCTTTATTTTCTTTCGCTCTGCCACTACCCGAAACGACCATATAATTGTGGGTAAAACTCTACTATCATCTGAAAATGACACTCTCAGTAAGGATATATACATATTTACAATTTATTCAGATTAGGTTTATGTACGACCATAACATTCTTAGCTCCCTTTAACTCCTCCATCGGCAATGACTCCCATTACGTTGTTTCAATGGCTTTCTTCCACCTGCTTGGCTGCTGTTGGCGTAGACTTCTGGCTGCCCCTATTGTAGACTGTGGCTCGCCTCTAAGTCCAGCCTTGCCTATCTCCATCAATCCATAGCTGTCACGACAATTTTCCTGCAAGAGAGAGATAGCGACCAAGTCTGATCGATCAAATTCGACCAGGTTCGACTACTCTCTGCTTGTGCATATCAGTTTTGCTAGCTGCTCCCCACCATAGCGGAGGAGCTCCAGCAAATAGTGGTGAATCCTTCCCTACCATCTTCTTCCCAGTGCTGTCATGCTCCAACTCAATTCTGCTGACTCTTTGACCTGCTTTACTGTCGTTGCCTGTGTAGCCACATTCCATTGCCTGTATCTGTTGTATTTAGCTGATGCAATTGCCCTGAATCTAGCTATCACTGTATGCAATCAACTCTTGCCCAGCTTTAGTAATTATCGCCCAACTTTATCAAAAAATTCCCTAGAAGGCCACCACATAGTGATAGCAGTTGAATAGGTTTTATCAACATAAAAATCATTTAAGACCAGATTTTTCTTTGAGGTTAATGTTACGTCTGTTTTTCCGTGTACTAAACATTAAAATTAGTAGCAATGCTATATGAGGAGAACGAAATATATTCTTCCTAAATGTGCTCCATGTCTACAGCTTATTTAGGGCGTAACGACTGTGAAGAATCACGGAATGAAGTGATTTTGAGGTGATTTATAAAGATTGATACATTTTTCCGTACGCGAAGTGACATATACTTTCACTTAATTAACTTTTATCGAAACGACAAGAAACATAAACTTAATATATAATACTATACGCTCTGTTACGTATCAAGGATTAGTCGCCACTAATTACAATCCGCGTAATAAATTGAATCTGTATTTGAGAGAGAAGCGAAGAAATTGATAATTACTCCATAAACTTGTTGTGTTTTTATGGGTTAAAGTGGTTTAAATTAACTGAATGACTGTTGTGAATATCAGCCATAATGTTTTGAATGAGAATTTGAATGACAACAAATCTTCTAGGGTTTGCAGCCGGATTTTATTATAAAGCGACAAGCTTTCGGCTACTAGCTCAGTAGCCATCTTCAGGTCGATTATGTATCGGCGATCTTGCCTTGATGGATACCAGGCGGGGACACGACGACTGCCTAAATGTGGTACCTACTTGCGTGCCACGACAGCTAGATTCCGGCAGTTAAGCAACACTGAGCGTGGTGAGAACTTGCATGGGTGACCGCCACAGCTAAGCTCCGGCAGTTAAGCAACGGTCAGCGTGGTGAGCACTTGGATGGGTGACCGCCGCCTCGACCAATCACAGTGAAGCGGGACTACGAGCGTCATGAGGTTGCTAAGCGACACTAGTAAACGCCTGGTATCCATCAAGGCAAGAACGCCGAGACATTAATCGACCTGAAGATGGCTACTGAGCTAGTAGCCGAAAGCTTGTCGCTTTGTAATAGAATCCGGCTGCAAACCCTAGAAGATTTGTTGTCATTTATTCGCCGGGAAAGCCTGCATTCGCATAGAGAATTTGAATGTTTAGAAGTGTTTGTTTCGTAAATATGCGGTTGTGTGCTTGTATATATTTTCATTTAAAAACGTTTCATAATTATTTCAAGCAATTTTGTATAAGTTATACAAGCTTTGTACGATTGTTTCAGTGATTACTGGAGCTCAAAGGTCTGTCGGCGTTTTTACATTCTGAATGTCCATCGCGCGATATACAAACAATTTCGGATTACATGGCCCTCGCGTGACTCAAGCGCTCACAATGGACGGAGTCATATTACGTTCCTTGTGTCTGGATTGGAGCGATCGTTTGCGTGTGTACAGGCGTGCTCGCGCGAGCATTTACCGTGATAATACGCGTTTACTGGGTGGCTAGCCTAACTGTTGCAGCTAGCACTTCTGGAACACAGGTGCTGTCTCTCATTGCGATTAACCCGTAGCTTGTAACCCAACAACTGGTTGAGCATAATTGTTGCTGGCTTCGTTGCTGCGTCCGGCTTGAAGGTGAAGAGAAGTAGTGGCTCTTCACCGCCGGCCCGCCTCATCTGTTGCACATGACCAACGCTGTGCCCACTGATTTTGAGTGCGTCAGCGATCTCATTTGGGTGAACCTCTAGGGTGATTTGTCTCCTTTGCTGATCCGGTGCTGGTGAACCAAAGCGGACGTCAGGGCCTTCGAAGTATGTCATGACAGCCTGCTGTACACAGGGGTATTTGACACAAAAAGTCGATCAAAATTATTTCTACGTAATTTGTATTTTTATTTCGTTTCTTTTGTGTATCAGTAGTTATAACTACGAAGAACTCACACTTTGAACATACACTTTATTACATATTAAACGAATATTTACAAAATACCTCAACAATAATCATACATGTACATACACGAAAAATAATATCATTCTGCCGAAGCGTTCCGTCCTTCTTCGTCGGAAGCTTCATCTTCCGGGTCGTTCTCTTCTTGAGTACTCGGGTCCCATTAAAGTGATAGGTAGAAGTGCGTGCTCTATTATAATTGGGTCCTCAATTAATACTTCGTGTTGTATAATTGACATTGGATGCCACGACTACAATTCAGTGTACATCTAAACCGTTTCGTGGTAGTGGGGAGCATTTTTATTACTATTTTTTTAAAGCCATACATGAAATTAGACCCGGGATAGGTCGGGAAATATAACAAAATCACTCTTTAAGATTTTTCATCATAAAAAAAGAGTATGAAACCAGTCAGCTTTCAAAAATGCACAGAAATAAAGTTTTGTGATACTTTTGGATGTATGTTACTATTATTTCGATTGTAGGTACCTGGATGTACAATATACGTGATTAAAATCAACGCTACTCACTTAACATCAGTCACAAATTAAAATGGTACAATTACGAAGTCTTTCTCGGCGTTGAGAATACAAATAATGCTCTCGGGTGACTATAACTCGGCTAGTCACCCGAGAGCATTATTTGTAAAATGGTACAACTTATAATTTTCTTGTATTTGCTTGGTAACAGTACGAGCCTCTTACGAAGTGCTCAGAAGACGAGTGTTACGGGGTGGGGAATGAAGCTTATTTAAAAAACATAGTGGATTGTTGTTATAGACATTTACCTCGAGTCAGGTATATGCGGGTTCTTGGAATTTGTCTGAACATTTTTTTGACTTTTATTGGCTTTTCGTGTCAAATACCCCTGTGTGCGCTGGTCCGTTGGGAAGGACATACTCAGCTTGAGTACCTCTCCTTCATGCCAGTTAAGTATAAACAGCTCGATTTAGAGCCTCCTGTGGTATTCCAAGGCCATTTATTTTCCGGTGTAGAAGACCTTGATGTGATGGTTCTTTATCTCTGGTAGCCGAGCAGGGAGGCGCGTAAGGATAAAACGATACGAGTAAATACAAGTATCTATTCGATACATTCCTTCCGATACCAAGTACTTTTTGTATCGATACTTTAAAAATAAGTATCAAGTAGGTACCGGTCAAAAGTACTCGTATCGATGTGTATACCAATATCATGATTTAATTTAAGACGTTAATTGATACATTAAACGCTCATCTACACTGTAAAGAATATTTTTTTGGCTGTCATTATTGTATTTTTTCAATACATTCTTTTTCTAAGTTTGTGTTGGTGGCAAACTTGTTTGTCTATGCCCGGCCGGAAAAAAAAGAAACAAACAAACCCTATCTCTCTACCGTCCCGTCAGTCGCCATTTTATGTCGTGGTCGTCATTTACTCATTGTTTTGTTTTCGTTCTGCGTTCGTAAATGAGTCAAGAACTGTGTTATTGGTCCTGAATTGGTGACTAAACAAGAATTTGAAATATTGAAACAGGGAGTCCCCTTGTTACAACCATTCGAATTTGTCACAAGAGAATCTTCAGGCCAGAATTATGTTACCTTATCCAAAATCATACCCATGGTTAATTGTCTGACGTCGCAGCTAACAAAATTTTCATCAATAGAATGTGTCACTCAGTTGCAAACAAACTTACTGGCTGAATGTAAAAACAAAACAAAAAAAGATTTGGTCTCAAGAATTTAACACCCTTGCAGCTTTGGGAACAATGTTAGACCAAACCTCCATTTTCAAGATGCAAGTGCATGTGGGAGGGCGATACAAAAATTAAATAATATTATTAAAGAAGATCCGACAATGTCAACCAGTGGAACAGAAGAAGAAGCAACCCGCGAGATTTTGATTTTTGGTTACACCACAAACAACTTGCAGTTGGCCAAAAGCGGCGCCGTGCTAACTCAAAAGCCGAAGAAGTTTCAATTAATTGGTTAATAAAGTCTGCGTTTTAAAAGCCAACTCATTAGAGGAATGGAAGGAATTAAAGCCCGTATTTCCATGCTTATACAAACAAGCGCGAATTTATTTAAACATTGTCGGTATCTCTGTACCCTGTGAAAGGCTTTTTTCCAAAGCTGGCGCAAAAATGACTACACCCAGAAATCGTCTAACAGGCAAACACTTAGAAAAACAAATTTTTTGTGCAGAACTACAAAAACCGACTTTTTTTTTAATAAAATTAGTTTTATTTTGCCTAGTTGGTATTAGTCCTGTAACGATCACTAAGGTGAAAATTAATATATATCTTTCGTCAAATAAATATATATTTTATATCAATAAAGACTACCAATACTTATTACATACTGTTTTTGATTTATTCTAAATTTCACTACAAAAAATCAATCGATACGAGTAAGTATCGATATTTTTCAATGGATACCGAATAAGTATCGATGCTTTACGACCGATACTGTAACGAGTAAAAGTATCGATACCTCTGTGGTATCGTTTTATCCCTAGAGGCGCGGCCGGCTCTGGAATATCACGCGTCTCTGCTACCACAGGGGGCGTGATCGGGCAAGACTGGTCGTGGTCGCGCGTTGCTGGCGGCGTCTTGTTTTTGTGAGGAGGCTGCGGTGTGTCGTTAGCATCTGTTTCAGGCGCTTCTTCCTCGCGTTGTTCATCCTTGGTTGCAGCCTGCTGTTTCCTCTTTTGCCGCTTCCTTTGTACGTTGAGTTTGCAGTTAACGGAGGCTTCGTAAACGCTCGGCATCTGGGTGAGGCATCTTGGTCTTGTGATTACCCTCACGGCGGCGTCGTCTTGGACCAATTTCACGACACCTTGGCGGGAACAGTTCGTGACAGCTGCCACAAACTCTTGATAGGCTACGTCGTTGGCAGCTATGTTTTCGAAGAAGGTAGATGTTTTTCGTAGCTATGGCGTAGAAGAACAGAGTGTCACGCTCCATTGACGCTTTTTGATGCAAGAAGAATCATAGCCACTTGATACTGTCCGCTGACCTCTCAGTGGGCTTTAACAACACTTATTCGGCCTTGACAAGCCTGGAAACGAGTGACGGCTAGATTTCTGTGAGACCGGCAGCGTAAAGCGTACGTTCACAACGATCGCCGACCAATAGTCAGTTGCCCTGCAGAAATTATCGAAAGTTTGTATATACCACGTAGAAATAACTGGAAAACAATAAAAGAGCTACTCTCATTTCTGGAGCGCTAACAATTACTCGAACAACATAAATAATACGAAATTTTATTTGAAATATAGAAACTATTTTACATGAAAGTGGCAAATTATTACATGCATTAAACACCATCTTTACCAAATTAAACATTTTCAAGCTGTCAGAATCCCACTTTAAACATTTTAACCGGCACAGTATTTCTAATCACCATTACTTAATTAACGAGCCAGACACTGTATCACTTTTAATACATTTACAACAGTTATTAAGATCATTTACAGTGCTATCACGCCTAAAAACACCACACATTCATGAAATTGTTGTACAAATTTACAATCAATCAACTCGCTTCTCTTTCAAACACAAATTTCTTTAGTTAGTTGGATTGATAACAGTGGGAACTGGGTCTTAGGGACATGACAAGATGTTATAGATATATTCATAAAATTCGCACTGCATCATGTACACTGCATAAAAAAACACAAGGCATTTCTGAAATGTTCAGGGGTTTAACTGTAGATGAGGATTCTGTCATTAAAATATAACACACAAAATTTAAGGAAACTTTAGCGACAGTTAATCCCAACAAACGAATCTAAGCTTAAAATATCTTGCAGTTTTCGCATTGTCAAAGTTGGTAAGACCAAATAATGGAAGGAGTATTATTCTGGCTCTACTTGTACTCTGCCTACCTGTGACCGTCTTTGGTTATTTTTCAGTCTCATGCCGATTCTTACGGAAACTATTAATACATTTGTCTCTCAGTTCTGGTCCAAATTTGTAATGGAACTCGTATGCTGGAAAACACCTCGCAACATCTACCTCTATAGAAGCCAGGATGATTCGGAAGGAAGACAGCAAGTAGTTCAGGAACTCAACCAAGAACAAGAAAGATGATTGTGAATCTCTAGAGATCATTGTGAATGCTGGTAGAAGAAGACCTGGTGGTCGTATGAGATCACGTTTCTAAGTCTCAGATATTTGTGATGAATAAAGGTCTCGATCAGTATCTAGTTATCGAGTCAAAAGAACCGAATACCACCGTAAAAGATCTCGCCCAAAAAAACATAAAAAAGGGATTGAAGAGATATTAATTACTTTTAAAATAAACCTTTTCTTAAATAGAAAATTTAATATCTTTAGGCACAAAAAATGTCAAGGATGGAGAACGTATTCTCGTGTTAACGAATATATATATATATATATATTATTATATATATATATATATATATTTATTATTATTTAGTTTGAGATATCTGTAGTATGCCGAAGTCAGTAATTTCCGATATATCTTATTTGAGACATAATTCTTGTAAACAAAATAATTCTTGGCGTCGTTCTTGCAGACGTAATAATTCCAGTATTGTTTGCAGCGCGTCGAGTTTTATCAGGGTGAGAAGGCACCAGATGGCGACTGGGAGCGGCTGATGGACAGCTTGGAGACAGTGGAGCGGTTTTTGCAGACACACAAGTGGATCGCTGGAGACTCACTCACCGTGGCCGATTACGCCTACCTCACTTCCATTGCATGTGTAATTGTGGTGAGTACTGCAGAACTGAGATCGTGGTTTGATCTCTAGAAAGTCGGGGGAAACTTACCATGTATTTTTCAATAGTGGAAATAATAAATTTTGGTAACTACAGAACTATCTAATGCGTATTAGGTTATATATATATCCGTCTCTCGATTGGTTCGATACGGTTCTTCATTAATTTTAGTCTGAACTGATCTTAAGTCTTAACACACCTTTTAAACCCTACGTTCTCAGCTGGTTGCTTCACTTATCTTATTATTTGCTTTCCTATTTAATTCTCTATGATTTCGAATTAACCAGACTCTTGTTCCAGATTGTGACAAACCAACCGGCATCTTCATTTTTTTAAATTCTTTCACAAACTCTTTTCAGTACTATTTATTTCCGTAGAATATTAATTTTATATCTTACCTGTCCACTTAATTTTACACATCCTCCTTATAAAGATTATCCTCCAATGTGCTTCTAGGGGAAATCTACTTTTGCATCATCTACCCACAATTGAGCTTTAACGTAAATACATATAATGTTTTGTCAACTAATGCCTTTTGCGTCCTTATTATACTTTAGAACGGTTAGTGTGGTTCCACTTTATACTAATATGTATTTGCCTTCCTCCTATAAAGAAAATCACTTATTGTTTTCTTTCCTATAATAGTTAAACACTTTATTATTATTATATTTTAAATTTCACATATGTTAATTCATATACTTTATTTTTAAAATACACTTTATAACGCTTCTCCGTCTCTGCCGACTAAAGTACTTCGTATTAGTTTCATTATGCTGTGAAAAGTAATTATCGACATTCTTCAAAACTTCTTTTCCTTTTACACCTCATCGATGTCAAGGTCTTTAGTGGCGGGGAGGGGCGGGGACAAGGATCAGGAAGGAATTCAGCCATGTCTTTTTTAAGGAGCCTTTCTGGCATTCACCTGAAGTGATTTGAGGAAACCGTGGAAAATCCAATTCTGGATCGCTGGACGGGAATTTGAACCCGCGTCCTCCCGAGGCCAGAGCGTTACCACTCACCCACCACGTTCGGTTTCATGACTTCAGTTTTATTAAACTACGGTAAGTGTATCATCGAGTTTCCTCATGGTATTTATAGCCTAGTCGTTCCCTTGCACTGCTCTTCACAATTTCGCCATTTGATATACATTCCTCGCTGTTAATCATTCTCTGCTCCCAATATTCCTTATCATTCGGTACCTTTCCTTAATTACTGTCTGATGATATTAATTATCTTTACATTCATTTTCATATTACTGCAAATACTCCACTATCATCGGCTTTTCCCGTCATAGAAACTGGAAAAACTTGGTGAACTATGTCAATCACGTAATGTCTCAGATGCCCCCCCCCCCGTTTATTTTGTTTATAATTTAGGAACTATTTTTTCCTATGGTTTCTATACCGAACACAATTTTTCCGTCTAGCCAATAAAAATAGCACAATTATCTTTTGAAATTTCCAGAAATATCTGAAAAGTCTCAATTTCTGAATGTGACGAACTTGCGTTATACACGGCACTCGCAAAAAACACCTTTCAATGTTCTGAATAGAGGCGCAGCAATTTGAGGTAGCAAAACTTGAATGTTGAGAAGTCTAAGAGAAAGAGAATTAATGGATTTCAAATTTGGTGATATTGCATGATTGTGCAGATAAACACTTTCTGGAAATTTACCGTGTAGAACTTGGAAGGATGATTTCGTGGGTCTTATTTTTAAGAAAACTTCTATTATTTAATTACTAAAGTTGGCTGTACTGGGTTCATTGAGGTGATGAGGTTAACAGTGGAAATCTTTTATTCTTTCGGGGAAAACTTGAGGTTTCATTTTAGACTACACCTTACATGCAGCTGCAAGAAGTTCTTTGAGAATCCAGAATCCTA
>JARYHS010008074.1:85638735-85703258 GCA_031002005.1 Vandiemenella viatica | reverse complement strand
AGGATTTAAATGTAGGCTATACTGTTGTGATCAACTAATTTCAGGCAACAACAGCAGGTAACGTGTATAAGTCCGGTGTTAAAAACAGGAAATGCATTTGTATTCGCACCGAATTATCATAAATTCATTGATTTTAACTGCGACGAAACGTTCATAATTAGGTGTACCGTAGATATGGTAGTTCAAGATTTGGATTAACAAGGAAATAAATCAAATCAAATAGCTTTCTGAATGATAACAATATTATTGATGTGTTTCGCAAAGTATGCATTATTACAGTAATATAGAAGGATTACTATTAGAGTAAACATAAATCCATACAAAACTTACTTTCCATACAATTTCCGACATTTAGTCTACCACTCACTGTTACGCAAGCGTTCAGTTGTCGTTATGATATTCCAAACAGTTTATGACGATAGAAATACATACCGGCATAGAAACTGGATCCTGAATAGGTAACAACGACCGGCAGATCGTAAACAGTACGAGTACATACTTCGGACAGAAAATAAACCAAGATATCGGTTATCAGCTGGAGTCTGTTATTCAGAAGATTAAATACCAGATTACATAGCAGACACTTTGAGGCTCACAAACTTATAAAATGTAAATTTTAACTATTTTTTTTTAACTATCTGACACGCGGAATAGGAATTAGTGGTTTAACAAAGCTGTTTAGGTCAATGAATTACTTTCCGACTCCTAGCCTCCGACAGTTTAATTCCAAACTGACACGTCAATCTTAGTTTCGAACCGGTGACATCACTCTGGGCCACTATTAGTAAACAGAATATTTGAAAATGTATTTTACAACTTTCACGTATACACGGACAGATACTAACTCGCAAACCAACTCACGCAAATACTGTCTCACAAACAAACAAACCAACTCGTGCGTTTTCAGACTCTCGTTCGCACACACAGAAACTAACACATCCACATCACCGTATCACACACATTAGGACATCTCACAAGCACTCATTGACACTAGCCACTAGCTCACGTAATCACCCACAAGCACTTAGCAACCATCTCTCTCTCTCTCTCTCTCTCACTCTCTCTCTCTCACTCTCTCTCTCTCTCTCTCTCTCTCTCACACACACACACCACACTCTCACACACACGACCACAGACCCATCTACAGTTTTATAGCTGTAACTGGTACAACCAATATGAACTAAGATTCATCTCAGCCGGCCTCGGTAGCGTAGGGGCTAGAGTGCCGAAGGCCGCCGGTTCGAATCCGGCCGCGGGCATGGATGTTAAGTGTTGTGTGTCTGTGTGAATGTCTTGTCCGTCCTGTGGCGTCCATACATTGGAAAAAATACACCTTGAGCTGGCTGTATGGCCTCCGTTGCCGAATGCCATTTTTTTTAAAAAAAAAAAAAAAAAAAAAAAGATTCATCTCACACATGTCATGCATAGTTGCAGTTTCTAAATAACTTAACAACAATATTTTAAAAAATAGCAACTGTACTATGCATGCTGTAGCTTTTCATACTAGTGTGTTCTGCCGGTATATATTAGTATCTTCTACAAAAAATAATTAATTACTGTAAATCATTCAGAAATCACTTGTTACAATCTAACATGATTATGTAAATTGTGACCAGGTATTTCTTACTATTTTGTGTTTAAATAAAGCAGTGTACTGTTGAAAATGGGTAGAATAATTTCACCGTCATAAAAATACATGTTAATGAATGTGTTTTGACATCATTATCACTAGTAATTTTCTTTTAGTTGTTAAAGTATTGTTGAATGCTATAATTTCAGCTGGAGTTTTAACGTCGTATATGTCCCATATTTACCAAATTTAACGAAAGTCCGTACTCCATATTATCAACAAATTTTTTTAGCTTTCATAAAATTCTAATACTACAAACTAATATCAGTAACGCCAAATCATAAACCACATAACGACTGACTGTTGTTAATTTTACAACCACTCTGTTGATGCATATTCCTCGCGTTATAGGATATAAATATAAATGTCACCAACATGTATTCGTCATGTTCAGTAAGCACAAAATTTGACATAAATGAATTCATGAATAAACAAATGAGTTAGCGGAAACATGATCCAAATAGTCTCACTGATACAGTGGTATCTGGTCTGCAGATAATAACTACGACAGCACAAGCAAAGTATCGAAACAGCACATCTGAAAGATTACTATACTTCTAAGCAACGAATAATACTGAGAAAACAAATAACTATTAGCAATTGCAGCACAGGATGAGTCATGACGTAAGAGGAGAGCTGCAGTTAGCTAAACTAGTTCTTAAACCTTCTCCTGATAGATAACACTCACATCAGCGACTGTGGAGCTGTTGCGTGCTGCAATGCCTCGGCCTGAACACAGCCGGGTGTTACAACACAAGTATCAAGGCCTCGAACCGCGATTACATAATATCACAATTGGTTGGTTAGGAATCCCATTACCAAGAACAACGTTATACAGCGATCAACAAATGCATTGTTTGTACCATAGATACTTGACCTGCTGCAAACAATGTACCGATTTCATAATTTCCCAATATTTGGTAGCTCCACACCGAGTCTGTTAATAAACTTCATCGAACTACTTTTTTTTTTTTTAATGTGATTGAACGCTAAGTTCTCAGCACCGTCCAATGATAATTGAAATCGGCAAGACTATACGTTTGACAATATCCCTTCCACACGCAAGGTAGGAATCTCAAAAATACAAAACGAGATGTGGATTAATGGACTGGACACTTCCCTCCCCCTCTAAAGCAATAACTATGAAAGAGGACAGAGTCAGAGATTATTGTAAAGAATGTGCCTCTTGCTAGATCCAAGTTTATGAAAGTTAGGACTAGGAATAACTAAATTGTGGAGAGCATGAAATCGCATATAAACTGCTGTATAACCTCAGTGTTGCACAATGGAAGGAGAGGGTTGAAATTCTCCTCTTCAAGACATCTAGTAAGAAGCCAGGTCCTAATCGAGGTAACTGGGGGAAGCAATAAACTAGAAGCAACGTATATCAAGAAATAAAATTGTAACACACAAGTGATCATATATAGAGCTTCCAGGGACCTAATGGACGCAATTAATCAATTTTTGCTTATGAACGAGATCTTAATTTCTTATGTTCAGTTTATAGTTCTGAAGTCATGTGATTGAACCTCAGATGAATAAAATCTTATCCCGATCCAAAATTTTCGGCTGTAACTGCATACTTTTATCGGTATTTTGTCTTGATTCGATTTATTATTTCATCCTGAAATCTGACAACGTTAACTCAGCCTTTAACATTCTCATTCTGCATTTTCTTTAAATGTTTTTTTATCATCCATAAATCCGATAAAATCAAATAGGCACATAACAATCTAGTTTTAATTTTCTGTCATATATAACAGGCTGGATTGTGATGACGCATTCTTGATAAACAGAACCCTCAGATCACAGTGAACTTCACACTTAAATTTACTAGCTGAACCTTCAGTTTCAATAGAACCAAGAGATTGCTCATTTTTACACATAACTATAACCTCACTTTTTTGTAACCGAACTATAATATGAAACTTTCCTGACTCAGACACCAACTAAGCCGTGTACAATGTTTTCGTGCGGAATGTGATTTTTGTCAGCGAAATGTACGACACCCATTTTGTTGTTACGTAGGACATCAAGATGTCATTCATCACCACGATAAATAAAATATTTAAAATTATTTAGAAAGACGATGAATGGCACGTTAGACTGAGTCCCATAAAAGATTGTCATATTACCTTTTCTTCTGTTATGGGTGAGCCACTGCATAGTCAGAAGAAGTGAACTGATCTGTCACATTATCGCGGGATATCGGTTCACGTGTTCTCAAGCAGATAACCATACTCACTTAGAAATTTCATTTGGAGAAAAAGGATATAAAATGGCGGAAATCTATTGACATTAATATAAAATCACCGATTCCTTAGCAGTGACTTTGGGAACAAACACATTCCTCTTCTGCGTTTTTCATAACGAGTCATACCCAACAGTGTTCACTCACAAACAATTGTTTATTCAATCGTTTAAAGCAGTTGTATTCAACCTCTTCTTGATGTGATGTAATGCATAAGGATTTGTTTGATTTATTCATACCTGGTAGGATTTTCTCCGGTGAAACCTACATGAAAAGTATCAAGAAGGAGAAATTCTATTCTCGTGATATCTGGCAGCAGAATCACACGTACTGTTTCAGGACGGTGATATCTCTTATGCGTGAGAAAGACTGACATTACTTCCACGCAATTTCCCTCAGTTTGCATCGGATTTTTATTTTTTTAATTTTTTTTGCTATCGTCAGTCTTTCAACTGGTTTGATGCAATCCTCCATCCTTTCCTATCCTGTGCTAACCTCTTCATTTCTACATAACCCTTACAGCCCACGTCCTCAATTATCTGTTTCATATATTCTAATCTCTGTCTGCCTCTAAAGTTCGTACCTTCGACTGTTCCCTCCACTAACAACTTAACCAATCCAGAATGTCTCTTCTTTCTGTAAGCTTCTTCCATAAACTTCTTTTCTCACCCATCATTTCCAAAACACGTTCGTTTCTTACTTTGCCAGTCCACTTAATTTTCAGCATTCTTCTGTAGCACCACATTTCAAATGCTTCAAGTTTCTTTATTTCCGGTATTCCTAAAGTCCATGTTTCGGTACCATAAAGTGCTGTGCTCCACACATAGAGTTTTAAAAAGTTCTTTCTAAATCCTAGATCAATATTTGAAACTAAAAGGTTTCTCTTTTCCATGAAGGCTCCTTTTGCTAGTGCTATTCTGCTTTTAACATCATTCCTGCTTCGGCCATCGGTTGTAATTTTACTTCCCAAATAACAGAATTCACTTACTTCTCCTATTGCATCCGTTCCTATTTTTATATTTAATCTACTAGTATTGGTATCGTTTCTGCTACATTTCATCACTTTTGTCTTGCTTTGATTTATATTCAGTCCAAAATCTTCCTCCAGTATTTTGTTCATGCCATTCAGTAACTTCTCAATATCCTCAGCCCTCTCTGCTAACAAGACAATGTCATCAGCAAATCGTAGCATACTGATTTTTTCTCCCTGAAAACTTATACCACATGGAAATTTTTCTTTGACTTTCTTCATTGCTTCTTCTACATACAAGTTGAATATTAACGGGGATAGACTACAACCTTGTCTCACACCCTTTTTAACTGATGCAGGTCTCTCGTGATTCTCTACTTTTATGATAGCCACTTGATTCTTATATAGTTTATAGAGTATTCATCTATCTCGATACTTTAGCCATGACTTCTTTAAAATTTTGAACATCTTATCCCACCTAACATTATCAAATGCTTTTTCTAAATCAACAAATGCCATAAAAGTATCTTTGTTTTTCTTGATCCGCCCTTCAAGTATTAATCCTAAAGACAGAATTGCTTCCCTTGTACTGCGATTTTTCCTAAACCCAAACTGATCTTCACCTACTATCTCTTCTACTACCCTTTACATCCTTCTGTATATTATTCTGGTCAGTAATTTTGAAGCATGTGATGTTAGACTAATGGTGCGATAATTCTCACATTTGTCGGCTTGTGCTTTCTTTGGTAGTGTGAAGATGATATTTTTATTAAAATCATTTGGAATTTCTCGTGTTTCATAACTTTTTGATATCAACTTGGATAATCTTTCGATTCCTTCCTCTCCTGGGGATTTAAGAAGTTCTGCAGGGATCTCATCAATTCCAACTGCCTTGTTTGCTTTCAAGTCATTCAGAGCTTTATTAAATTCTGTCCTCAAAACAGGATCTCCTAAGTCATCAATGTCGACATCACCTTCCTTTTCAATTACACTATTGTTCAAGTCGTCCCCAACATATAGTTTCTCAATGTATTCTTTCCATCGGTTAGCTCAATCTTCTGAGCTTAGAAGAGGTTTCCCATCGGCAGCTTTAATGTTCATACCTCTTTTCTTCATTTCTCCAAAATTCTGTTTGATCTTCCTATATGCAACATCCACTTTACCAACGACCATTTCCTTTTCTACTTCTTCACACTTTTCTTGTAGCCATTTTTCTTTTGCTATTTTGCATTTCCTATTTATTTGATTTCTAAATTGCCTGTACTGCTCTCTTCTTGCTTCATCCTGAGCATTTTTGTACCTTCTCCTCTGATCCATCAGCTCCAAAATTTCTTCTGTTATCCAAGGTTTTCGGGCAGCTTGTTCCCTAAAGCTTAATGTTTCTTTACCAGCTTTCATTATTTCGGTCTTTAATGCATTCCACTCGTCCTCGGTTGAGCTCCTTTCAGAGTTACTTCTTAGACCAGAGTCTACCATTTCTACAAATTTTTCCAGAAGAACTGAAATATCAGGCAGGAAGGTGAGAGAGATGACCTATCTGTATGTATTGTTTAGATCAAATAATAATTTCAGTGTGTGATGAGAAAAGAGAATTATGAAGCCCTTAAGATTGGAATATAACTGTTATTCACTTAATAATATAAGTATTATTTCACATCAAAATACCTCATTTGGGACTGTAAAATAGTTTTTGTTTGTTTGTTTGTTTGTTTATTTGTTTGTTTGTTTATTTTTTTAATATATATATATTTTTTTTAAGAGACGAAATCGTACCGTTAATTAGTCAGTAAGCAAAGTTTTTGTTTGTCTCCTGAATCACTTGGAACAAACATAAACATTAGGCTTATATGCATCTTACGTACTCTAAAGCAGACTAACTGAAGAACAATTTTTGTTTAATTTTTATCCATTATTGGTACACTAAAATATCAAGTTTGTATATAAATAAAACTGTAACAATTTTTACTAGTTAAGGGATAAGATCAAAGATGAATAAGTCTAGGTGGATGAAATAGTCTTCTTAAATGTCTGATTTCAAAGCGTCAGGCGTCGTATAAAATACCGGTACGTAATGTAATATGTGCACTGAAGCGTTTGACATATTTAGATGTAAATTGGAGGTTACCTCAAATATAACTGAAAATGTCATACGGAACCACTCACAAATTACATCAGTGTGATATTGTATATAAGAAAAAGTTTTTAACAGCTTTTATACGAGACGCAAACAAATCAGATGCTATTGTACAAATATTCTACACTATTTCATTGGATATCAAAGAAGAAGGAATTATTTTTTTTAGGGAAGAAATAATAGGATAGAAAAAATACCAGAAATATTAATTTGCTGTAATTTACTTCAATTTCTCAGTTATGTTATACAATTCTGTTGTTTGAATGGCATAAACTGAATTTACCTTACTTTTTGTGCGATGTGAAACGACTGTATTGCCAATTAAATGAATAAATTAATAGAACATAGTTGGAGGAAATTTATAGGAATATAAATTTATATGAATGTAAGAAAAACGTTTTTAACAGCTTTTATACGAGACGCAAACGAATCAGACGCTATTCTACAAATATTCTACATTATTTCATTGGATACCAAAGAAGAAGGAATTATTTTTTTTTGGGAAGAACTAATTGGAAAGCAAAACTACCAGAAATGGCACTTTGTTTCTTCAGTATTTTCCACCTTCTTCGTATGTTTTAATCGATTTCTTGAAAATTTCCTGGTATTTCTTGGCGTTTGGAATGGTCGCTTCAGAATCTGCGAGCCACCTCGTAACGTTGGGAAACTTCGATAGATCCAGCTTATCACTCTTCAAGATCTGTAATTAAAGAACGAAAAATTCAGAAAACAGACAACTTTTTTTTTTTTTTTTTTGTTTTAGAAATTGCAAAGAGCATTGGCATAAAGACACAAATTCCACGAAACAAATAAGCTGGTGAGTTCCGTTTTGGCAATAGCAGAGACAAAACAGTGCAAACTTTTGTAGTGAATATTATGAATAACGGAAAAAAAGAAAGTGCAATTAACGTTTTTTTTTTTTTTTTTTTTTTTTTTAATAAAGATTTCGTGTATAGTTTAAATGGATTATTTTAATTTAGTTAGCATTCTGCTTGTTGTTTACGCTTCATCGGCGTCCTGGTCAGTAGATATGAGGAAGGACTGAGGGCAAGGAACAGTAAGGAATTAGGCAATGGCCATTTGAAAGAACCAGCTCGACATTTGCCTGGAGGAATTTCGGGAAACCATGGAAAACCGAAACGATGATGGCTGGACGGGATTTTAACCCACGTCCTTCTGAATACCAGGCCAGAGCGATATCGCTCACTACATTATTACATCCTATATTCAAGAGTGTGCTTTCATTTAACAGTTACTAAATAAATTTTCCCCTACGGCTACTGTTTGTGAAAAATATAAAGGCTACGTTTCTTTGTTCGGTCTGGTCTTCTCATCGTTAAGATGTTTACCAACCTCTTCAATTCCGATACGCAGTTTATCCTTTAATCCATCGCATTCCTCCGAAGTTGGCAAGAATACTTGCTTTATCGTCAGTGGTGCAACTTTAATTTTTCGTTCTCACTAATTTAATTCTGTTATCAACCTCCTCGTAATGAATGCAGTTTTTCCTATTTTCTTAGTAGTTATAATGGTCATCTCTTTATGTGCGTCATTTATTTGCGTATTAACGTTTTTTACATTTACTTAACACAAAATGTCTTTTTTCCCCTTTGATTTTTGCATGAAAAGCACATAAATGGTGTTAAGTATCTGAAAATGTTTTAAAATTTACTCTTTACGTATTAGTTGAAGATTAACATACCCCTTTACTCCAGCAAGAATGTAAAGAATGAAAAGAAATGGGCGTTTCATTATAGAGAGAGTGTATGTTCTGTCTTTACCTGTAAATATCACTGAGATCAAAACGTACCTTACGCAGCAATTTGGGAAGTGACGCCCCTTACATTAGATTAGAATTTGGCAAAAATTTATTCCAGTTGAGATGTATGTTATATCACCAAATAATGTTTATAAATGAAACGTCGTCTCTTAACAATTTTTTAAATTAGTTAATCCCTAAAGCCTTTCGCCCTAGTGATAAGGGGCATCGTAAGTGAGAACTTGGTAGAATGATTTACATGTTGCTTGGGAACAGTTCTATTTGCATTTCTGTAGAACCCTTTTTTTTTTTTTAATTGCTTAATGTCTCTTAACAGTGAGGTCTTTAGAGACGGAAAAGGATGGGCGGCAAGAAATGGGAAGGAATTCAGCCATGGCCTTTTGAAGGAATTTGGCCGATTGTTTAGTAATTCAGCGTGATCTGGATGTTATTTTGGCATGGTGCGCTGAGTGGCAACTCACACTAAATTGTAAAAAGTGTAAGACAATGAGCATAACTAACAAATAGAATCCGATTGTTCAGAAATACGAGGTAAACAGTTCAGTTATTGATATGGTCGATTCTATTAAATATTTTGGAGTAACAGTGCAAAGGAACATGAAATGGGACTTACATATTAATACGTTGGTAGGTAGAGCTAATTCTAGGCTGCGGTTCCTAGGTCGAATTTTGAAAAATTGTAATGAACAAACAAAGGAGATAGCGTACAAATCTCTTGTGCGTCCACATTTGGACTATTGTTGTGCCATCTAGGATCCGTTTCGTAAGGGGCTGATTGAGAGTATAGAGAAAGTACAGAGAAGAGCCGCTCGATTCGTGACCGCTTGTTACAGTCCTTATGAAAACGTCACAGAACTGATTAGTAGACTAGGCTGGGAGTCTCTGGTAGATAGACGACGCACGTTTCGTATAAACTTATTGGTAAACATGCGTACTCCCACTTTCACTTACGAGTGTGGTGAAATTCGTCGTCCACCAACCTATTTGGGTTGGAATGACAGGAAAGATAAAATTAGAGAAATAAGGTGCCGCACTGATTCTTATATGAATTCTTTTTTTCCTCGTACCATTAGGGATTGGAATGCACATCAAAGAGATTAGGTTTGGTGCTGAGCACCCTCTGCCACCCACAGTTTTGTGATTTGCAGAGTATATATGTAGATGTAGATGTAGATGTACAAGCATCCCGGCATTCACTTGGAGTGATTTGGGGAAACTATGGAAAACCCAAATCTGGATGCTCGGACGGGGATTCGAACCGCAGTCCACCTGAATGCGAGGCCAGAACGCCCTATTTTCTGCTGTGGCTCCTTGTATTTTCGCGGTCACTATTTCACTGGTTTTATTTAAATGGATAGAACTTGTTCTCGACTAATTTAAACAAAACGAATAAAACAGATATCTTCGCAAAAATACGAGGAACAATATTGAAATACCGCAACAAATTGGAATCAACAGAAATTCAAATAGAGGTCATCCCAATCAACATGTAACTGATTGTATCAAGTTCTCACTAATGATACAAGGGTGAAACGCGTTTGAGATTAAAGCAGTTCTTAACAGACGGTATTTCATTTGTAAACCGCCATGAAGCCAGAATTCCCAACATCCCTGTTATCACGAACTAAGTATACGTTGAATGAAACTGGCACTTTAATGCAAAATTTGAGAAGTTTGGTACGGAATGATATTTTAGCCGATTTTATAAACAATATAAATAAATTTATGTATGAGCTTTCGATTTTCCAGTTTATGGTCACATGGTTTAAATATAAAGAAGAGGTTATAAGTAATGCCACAATGCAATAGCCATATGCCAAAAATTAGTTATAATAAATATATATCTTCTAATTATGCTTGTCTGTATCAATCAAAGAGGGAGGGGTTAGATTTACTGCATTCCCCTACATTCTTACTCTGCAATAAAAAAATTATCACCATTTCTAAACTAAAAAGAAAAAAAAGTTTTTTTTTTAACTCTCAAAAATATATGTATTTCCTTAGAATCTAAAAATATCCTAAAGAATAATTCTCACGTTGCATAAGAAAATAAAGGAATAAAGCGCCGTAGTTTTCGCGGATTATGTCTAAAACTTTAACTGTGAAACGTCGACCCAGAATTCGAAGGAAACTTTCTAAAATTTATATATGGAGAACAAAACCTCAGCTGGGGGAATATCAAACACAAGAAAAATTGAGGAATTTTCAATGTGGTGCTGTAAGAGGATGTTGAAAATTAAATAGGCATACAAACTGCGAAATGAATCTCTTCTCAAATAAAGACTGAGGGAAATTCCTGAAAATTCTCAAAGCAGAATGGTTAGTCAAGTAAAAAGATGTCTGCGAATTTGTCAGTGGAATGATTGAAGAATAAAACAATGATTAGAATATGAGAAGCAAATAACTGATAACGCAGGATGTAACAGATATGAAGATACAAAGAAATTAGTTCAGGATGGAAACAAACAGAGAATTTCATCAGACTAGTCGAGAGATTGATTACAATAAAATCGAACAATATATAGAATGTACCATAGTTACTAAACTTTTGATTTTGCTTTTACTGAATAGTACAGGTGTGTACTGGGGATCAGATCAAGTTCTCTTTTGTACCATATTCACCTCTAGTTGTAAAGTAATGGATGTGAGGTATGCGTAGTCAGCCAAAGTCACTCTGTCTCCGGCGATCCACTTGTGTCGCTGCAGAAATCTCTCCACTGTCTCGAAGCTGTCGATCAGCCGCTCCCAAGCTGCATCTGGGGCCTTCTGACCATGCAGCCATTCAGCCCCCTGCAATCATTATTATAATTACTACGTCTCCTAGAATTATACGTATTATTATCATCTTACATCTTTAAAACGAGTAATTCTTGTTTACACATATATATAGGGTGTTATAAAAAGGTACGGCCAAACTTTCAGGAAACATTCCTCACACACAAACAAAGAAAATATGTTACGTGGACATGTGTGCGGAAACGCTTACTTTCCATGTTAGAGCTCATTTTATTACTTCTCTTCAAATCACATTAAATATGGAATGGAAACACACAGCAACAGAACGTACCAGCGTGACTTCAAACACTTTGTTACAGGAAATGTTCAAAATGTCCTCCGTTAGCGAGGATACATGCATCCACCCTCCGTCGCATGGAATCCCTGATGCGCTGATGCAGCCCTGGAGAATGGCGTATTGTATCACAGCCGTCCACAATATGAGCTCTAACATGGAAAGTAAGCGTTTCCGGACACATGTCCACATAACATATTTTCTTTGTTTGTGTGTGAGGAATGTTTCCTGAAAGTTTGGCCGTACCTTTTTGTAACACACTGTATTCTGTATATATATTGCTATCTTGGAAACGGCTCTGACTATTTGGATGAAATTTCATATTTAGATAATGTTTTGCTTTTCAAGTTTATTTAAGTAGGTGTCCTCCCTGCAAGAACGCTTTAAAAAAATAAAAAAAATCAATTTTTGTATTTTCTATCTCGGAAACGGCTCTAACGCCATCTCGTAGGTATTTAAGGTACGAGAAAGCCTACTGATAGTTTCTCTTTTCAATGAGCAAGGAAGTCACATATCTTAAAACCAACAATTTGTGTGTACTAACTGATCCGTGCGAATAGTATCGTAATCAGTCACCGAATAGTAATATAATAATGTGGAAATAAGTAAATGGAGGTATTTATTAATGAAAGGTATTTTATTTTGAAGAGTATTTATAAATATTAGTCTTATTGTAAAAGGTCGTTATCGTTAAATACTACATGTCCATTTTTACAGATTTTTACAGATGTGATTTTTCAGATTTCTTTACTGTACAAAACCATACATAACTTAGCAGTTGTAATGTGATCATCGTTTACTTTCTGACAGTGCGTGTATTTAACACAAAGATAAATATTACTGAATATACGATCTTGTAAAATGCCGATACAGGTATCCATACGAAAAAACGGGTTATGGTAAATACAATCCAGCGCTTTGAAGTGTCTGACATTGCGCTTTATTAATAGAATTGTTTTTATTTTTATCATTTGGAAAGGCTTGGTTGGAAAAAATTAAACTGGCTGATAATAATAATTAAACTGGACTATCTCAGAAACGGCTATAGAGATTTTCATAAAATTTCACACGTAGATAACATTTTGCTTTACAAGTTTGTAACACGATTTCACAAAAAATAGCAAAGCCTGTATTTGGTATCTCAGAAATGACTGTAACCTCATCTGGTAGGTTAGAGCAAGGAGATGTGCCCCTCAAAATTCCTATGAAGCGTTTAAGAAAATAATTTATTTTTAATCAAACTTCACGCAAAATCTTGCATGCTGAACAGAAATCGAACGATGCCGAGAGAAGATCGGTCTCCCAGGTACTTATTATTATGCCTGCAAGAATGAAATCCGAAATAATGAAGTTCAGCAGGACCAAAGTACTGCCACATTTCATGAGACATGTCGGTAACTACTGAAGATTTCACACCAACTGTCATGTTACCAGAAATTAAAAAAATGAGTGTTAAGAAATTTTCATTTCATACTCCCATATCCCTCACTCTGACAATCCAAAATACAAAACAAGAGACGGATTCCTAAAAATGATAAATTACTGTGATAGAAACTTCGAAGAATAGTCGAGTAACTCAGCGTAAAACACTGGTCTTATTTGATGGTAACCATACTGATGATGTGTAGTACCTAATACTGAGCGATAAAGTTATGAAATACACGTCTCTGACTAATGTCGTGCGCAAGCTTACATAAGAAAAGCAGCACTACCATTCCCAGCTCAAAACAAAAACAATAATCTTCTAGGACACACAGATAATTTGTGTTCTTCTTTTCAGAGAGGTTTGTGGGAGTGTAAAGCAACCATGGCAATATCATATCTCTGTCTCATCAAGGGCACGTGGAATTTGCGATCCAACAGTTTGATATTTGATAAAACATAATCACCAGGTTACACCAAAACTAAAGAGGAAAGATTGTAAATAATATGTATGTATTTTACAGTTAAATGGCAAAAGTCATGAGCTACCTCCTATATTGCCTGGGACAAGGGATGGCGATTAATCGAAGAATCGATCTTTTGGACCAAAAAAATTGATTTTTTAAATCGATTTATAGTACTGAATCGATGCAGTGAATCAATGTTTAACCCGTGAAAATCGAATGTGAAAAAGCACTTTCTATATGTAATGCACTTGCACATGAAAGTCAGGGCTTAAACGAAGAATTTGAACACTATTTATCGCAAGCAGCTGTGCACCTGAAGTATGATCCCATATTTTACTGGCAAGAACAAAAAAATCAATTTATCATCACATTTACTCAACAACCAAGAAGTATATAGTGGGATCATCAGTACCACCTTGTATATAGTGGGATCATCAGTACCTTGCGAGCGCCTTTTTTTTTTATTGCTGGCAACATCGCAAATGAAGATTTTTTTTTTTACTTATGGCTTTACGCCTCGTCGACGTAGAGGTCATTAGAGGCGGGATGGAATTGGGGACAAGGAACGGGAAGTAATTCATCCATGGCCTTTTGAAGGAAGCATCCCGGCATTCGACTGGAGTGATTTGAGGAAACCATGAAAAACCCAAATTTGGATGCCCGGACGGGGATTCGAACCGCCGTCCTCCCGAATGAGAGGCTAGAACGTTAACCATTCACTCACCACGCTCGGTCGCAAATAATGAGCGGAACCGCTTGGATCCTGGTAGACTGCACAGACCGTTGTTCCTGAATAGCTTATACACTAAGCACTGGGAACTGTAAACTTTACCATTTCAAAACTGTTTTATGTAACCAACGAATCTGTGAAGTAAATGTCTTTTTGTATATCTGATAGTTTGATTTAGCTGTAATTTTTTTTTTTAATTAGTTTAAAAATGATAAAAGAACGATTATTATGGTTTCCTTCTTGTTTTCCGTGATTGGAATTGTATTGAAAATACGAACACCAAAAGAAAATCGAAAAAATATCGATTTTTAGATAATCGATCTTTTGTACATCGATTTTTTGTGAATCGATTTATTAAATTTCGATTCGAATCGATTCAAGAATCGATCTTTTTCGGAAAGAATCGCCATCCCTACCTGGGACTCCCTCTTGTCAGTAGTGTAGTAACACAATGTGGCAGTAAATCATCCATGCTTCATCTACAACCGCCCATAACTGCGAAAATTTTGCCAATACAGGACTTTGTGCACAAACTGGCATTTCGATCATATCCGAGATATGTTGGACTGGATTAATGTCTGGCAATCTAGGTGGCTAAATCATTCACTGGAATTATCCGGAATATTCTTCAGACCAATCGTGAACGATTTTTGCCGGGTGACATGGCTCACTGTCATTCTGCAAAAGTCCATCGCCGTTTAGTAACATGTAAGCCATGAATGGCTGCAAATGGTCTCTAAGCATCAGAACATAACCATTTTCAGTCATCAATGGTACCTTCACGCAGATGTTGCAGGTCTCGGTCATTAAGTAGATGTTGACACTGTCAATCGAGGATGTTGAATTCACGAAGAGCTTCCGAACTGAAATCCTCTATGCATTTAGCGCCAACTAACATTTCGCGTTCAAAGGCTGTTAATTTATATCGTGCGGCCATAGTCGCTTAAGGAAACGCACAAATGTACAAATGAAAGCTCCTACACTGCAGCACATATAAATATACGTTTCATCCGCCGTACTAGCGCCATCTAGATGTTTGCATCTTCTTATTCCATGACTTTTGGCACTTCAATGTATAACTCTATGTTTGATGCAGAAAATTTCTAATCGTCCAATAGGCGGTAAAATAAATGAAAACTCTAAAATCCAGATATAATGTTTCTTTGGTCAATTGATATTGTAATATGACGTGTTGTTGCGGATGTGTTATTTATACACATGAATTTTATTTTTACTAATCTCAGGTACCGAAAATTTGATATTTTAGAATACATTAAAAATGGAAAGGGATCTTTAATTAAACGCATAACAGCATAACTAATCTCAAGTTTCCTTTACCTGGCCATTTATTTTTAATTCAATTAAATATTCCACAAGGATACAACATTTTACGCGTTTTGCAGGCGTCATATTAATCAAATATTCCACTTACTTTTTTCGAGGATCACACTGCTTTGATTGATAGATTAATACCAACGTTTCGGCACCCAACCTGGTGCCTTCATCAGGGTTTCCAGAATCGAAATAACACTTGTGATGGTTTTCACACAACTCCGTCGCTGAACTAGTTGTTTTGGTTACCGGCAGCGACGGAGTTGTGTGAAAACCATCACAAGTGTTATTTCGATTCTGGAAACCCTGATGAAAGCACCAGGTTGGTTGCCGAAACGTCGGCACTAATCCATCAATCAAAGCAGTGCGATCACCGAAAAAAGTAAGTGGGATATTTAATTGGAGAAGGGTGGTTGAAACTATATTGATGACAATGGTAAGTAAACACTACGCCCCTGAACATCGGTGAATTACATTTGCAAACATACAGAGTGTACATATCATCTCGGCTAGCAATTATACATTTACCATATACAAACAAATTGATTAATCAAAGAAATGACAAAGGCACGTTGTTGATTTTAAAGACAAACGGTCATTTGAAATATATGCTGCGGCTAAAACTCATTATTGTTCAGCAGATTGAGACTCTTATCTGCGAGTATCCGTGCAACTGCCGTTATTTGGGTAAGAGTGCTCCTTTGAATTTTAGTGCAGTTGAATTTTAGTACGCATGTTTACTGTAAGTCAGCACCGGGGTGGGCACGCCAGCATCTCGTTACCCAATCTACACCACCTCAAGTCACACTTGCGTCGGTATCAACATAAACACTTATCACTTTGTACTGGTCGCCTCTTAACGGCTGCCAGCTCGTCTCAAAGGCCTCTCGCATCAAGAGTCATCTGTCGATGTTCCCGTTGCGATCCTTGACTTTCGCCCACGCATACTTTGGTTTCTACTCCCCTTCTCTTTACGCGGGTAGTAGGTCCAATCCCGCTTAATTTCCGACCCTGCCATCCGGATACGGCCAGACACAAAAAAAACTTTTAAACAAATAGTAACTAAAATTAACTAATTTACATATATATATATATACATATATATATATTGGAGGGTCACAAAATGTATCTCCCACACATGACCTCTCTTCACTCAGACTCATTCTGATTCGCTGCGACTTTTCCCTCCATGCCCACATTTCGTAGAATTACAAATATCGAACAGATAGTCCTTGTCTCGCGTGTTTACGCGTTAAACAGCTTATCTCGCTTTTTTACTGTTCGTGAGAAGTCGATAACACACCGTGTCTGCACTTGAGCACGTAATATGATTTGACACGGAGAATTCTTGACAGGTTGTCAGGCGCCTTAAATCTTTGCAATTCTGAGCTCTGCGTGTACCAATTCGACACAGTGCATTCACAGATGTTTTCCCGCCCTGGATACGGTTGACGTAAGAACAGGCCGAGCGTCCTTTCGGGAACTGCCTGACATATGGTGGCCTGACGGTGGTCATTGTACTTCGCTCACTGGCAGGTCCTCTTTCAAGCAGACCACCCCGTAATGAATTAAACTGTACTGCACGTATATTAATAATGTAATTGTGATATTATCTTAACATTACGATATGGTACGGTGCAATTAATACTTTCACACGTTCGTCATATCCTGTTTTACTGATGTTTAAACTTTTACTAAAGTTAAAATTTATATTTTCATAAACCAACATGTTTTTATACATACAGAGTTCCAGTCTGAAAAGTGTATATCCAGCATGGCGTTGGTACTGTATGACATATTATTTAAACATTTATTAAGAATGTTCATTGGAGCGCAAGAAATATCATGTAGCTCTTTATCAGATAACTTGATCGACAAACGCTTTGCAGGATGTCACAACTTCTAGATGCTACTGCTGCTTGGTGGAGTCAATGTTGGTCACTGCAGTATGGGCACTATCTGTATTGTAGAGAAAACATTTAGTTTCAGCCCCAGACACAGTTCAGGAAGAGAGGTATTGGTCACCTTGTGAAATAATGGTTAGGTCAAAATCAAAATTATTGATAAAAAAAATGAGATATTGTATCCAATTCGCCGACCAGCATGCCTCATTCTTCATGAAATGGCGTAACTTTATTGTATCCAACATTTTCAAACACCTCCATTGGAACAAAATTTTGATTTGCAGATACTCCGATGGTTAGATGTTCTGTATCGATTCTTTCAGCTGGTATGCTAACGCAGACAGAATTAATTGGCAAGATATTTCTACAAACTGAACCGAATAGTGCAAGGACGTTGCTTTTCATAGAGGGGGAGTGATGGTGGTAGGAAAGCTAATAGACAGATTGAGAACCATGTGATTCTACATACTACTACAATTACTGCTAATACTTATGCCAGATAAGGAATAATGATAAAATAAGTAGACATAATGTTGTAATTTAATTAATAGTGCTGGAATTGAGCTTGACAGAGGCCTCCATCCTCTCCATGCTTAATATTACAGGTTATTATTTTGTAACTAGTCGTAATTAGTGTAATTTACACACAATGGCCGTAAAACATACGTTAGGTAAGCAGCGAGCCAGTTCCCACAACCGTTTGACGCAACATGTGTGACTATCCTGATTTGCCGGCAATTGTTGCTGATCAACGATTTTTTTATTATTATTTTACCCTTTATTTGTTAACGCACTGATGATTTATGAGCGAATATCAAAGAATTATCAACATTACTTACCACTACAGCCAAAATCCTACTGAAGAGAGTTGAGTTGTAGAATAGCCTTTCATTAACCAGTGACCGTTTCTGCAGATCCTTCGGATACAAACTGTCATCTTTGGCGTACTTTTCGACAAGGTAGACGGCAATAGCATGACTAAAAAAAAAAAAAAAAGAAAGGAATTATATTAAACTAGACGACCCGTGCGAAATTTTTGTTAATAAAATAAAATGAATAGTGAGGTTGAATGCTTGTAATATAAAGAAAAGTAGAACCACACTTTGTAGCAAATATTTATTTGTTTAGTGTAATAGGCACCCATCAAAACATATTACGAAATAGTTAGGAATATTTAAAACACACTGTATGCACGAAAAACTGTCACTGACCCTAACAGAATACAACCTATCTGAACAAAATGCTCACAGCATATCAACACCTCTGTGATATATGTGCTGATGTGTGAATAAAATGTTTATATTGGAATTGTATAGCAAATAAAAAATGTTTCCGTAACAGAAAAAATATCCGAAAAGTTAATTATTGTATAAAAAACAGTTTACTGACATCTCAGCAATACTGCTGTTGCAATCTGAGGACTTGGCTCTGAACTGTTTGATACACGTACCACTTTAAGCATCAAATTCCAAAAAATTCTTTCCTGATTTATGATTTTATCTAATTGGAGACCTTAATTTGTAAAATGATATGTCATTTATCGATTTCTGTTTGGTATCGAAGAAGATAAATGGCTCGTAATAATAATAATAAAAAAATGTAGAAATAATATTGATACTTTTGCCCTTTAAGAGTCAAATTTCAAAAAAATTCCTCTTATAAAATATGTTATGACCAAAGCGGACACCTTGGCTTTTAAAATGATAAATCATTTACCGATTTCGATTAGGAATCAAGCGAAGGAAAAAAAAAAAGGAGAAGTTTCAGAAATGATGATATTTTTGCCCCTTAAGGGTTGAATTTAGAGAAAGTTCTTTCTTAAAATATGATCTGTCTAAATCGGACACTATAATATTTTAAACGCTACCCCGTTAATCGAGTTCGGTTAGATATCAATGAAGGAAAAATGCGTTGTAGAAATATTAATACCTTTGCCCTTTAAGGATCAAATTTTGAAAAATTCCTTTCTTAAAATATGGTGTAACCAACTGAAGACTTCACGAAGACCTCAGTTTTTAAAATGATACCTCGATTATCAATTTTGATTAATTATCAAGGGAGATAAATGATTCGAGACACCAATACGCATTTTAGAAATACTAATGTTTTTGCCTTTTAAGAGTAAAATTCAGAAAATTCCATTCTAAAAACATAAATGGACCATAAATGAGACCTTAATCTTTAGAATGATATCTCATTTATCTATGTCGTTTATATAGTAATGGAGATAAATGTCTCGTGACACAAAAGTGCATTGAAGAACCACTGATATTTTTTCGCTTTAAGGGTTCAATTGAGAGAAAAAAAAATCTTTCTCAGTATATGATTTCACAAAAGCTGAGACACTAATCTGCATAATCCTTCTTCATTTATCGATTTCGGTTATATACCCAAGAAGATAAATGGCTCGAGACACAAAAACGTATTTTAGAAATATTGACATTATTGCCTTTTAAGGGTTGAATTACGAAAAATTAATTTCTTAAAATATAATGTTACTACGGCGGAGACTCTTTAATATGATACCTCATTTATCTATATCGGTTAGATATGAAGGGAGACAAATGGCTCGTGACACAAAAATTCGTTGATGAACCATTGATACGTCTTCCCTTTAAGGGTTCAATACCAAAAAATTCTTTCTTAATATATGATGTCACCAAAGCTGATACACTAATCTGCATAATCCTTCTTCATTTATCGATTTCGGTTATATACCCAAGAAGATAAAGGGCTTGAGACACAAAAACGTATTTTAGAAATATTGACATTATTGCCTTTTAAGGGATCAATTACGAAAAATTAATTTCTTAAAATATAATGTTACTACGGCGGAGACCATACTCTTTAATATGATACCTCATTTATCTATATCGGTTAGATATGAAGCGAGACAAATGCCTCGTGACACAAAAATTCGTTGATGAACCATTGATACGTCTTCCCTTTAAGGGTTCAATACCAAAAAATTCTTTCTTAATATATGATATAACCAAAGCACATACACTAATCTGCATAATCCTTCTTCATTTATCGATTTCGGTTATATACCCAAGAAGATAAAGGGCTCGAGACACAAAAACGTTTTTTTAGAAATATTGACATTATTAGCTTTTAAGGGTTGAATTACGAAAAATTAATTTCTTAAAATATAATGTTACCACGGCCGAGACCTTACTATTTAATATGATACCTCATTTATCTATATCGGTTAGATATGAAGGGAGACAAATGGCTCGTGGCACAAAAATTCGTTGATGAACCATTGATACTTTTTCCCTTTAAGGGTTCAATACCAAAAAAATTCTTTCTTAATATATGATGTCACCAAAGCTGATACACTAATCTTCGTAATCCTGCATTATTTATCGATTTCGGTTATATATCCAAGAAGAGAAATGGCTCGAGACACAAAAAACGGATTTTAGAAATATTGACATTTTTGCCCTTTAAGGGTCAATTACGAAAAATACCTTTCTTAAAATATAATTTTACCACGGCGGAGACCTTACTCTTTAATACGATACTTCATTTATCTTTACCGGTTAGATATGAAGGGAGATAAATGTCTCGTGACACAAAAATGTGTTGTAGAACCAATAATACTTCTTCCCTTTAAGGGTTGAATTCCAAAAACAATCTTCCTTAATATATGATGTCACCAAAGCCGAGACATTACTCTCCATAATCCAACTTCATTTATCTATTTCGGATAGATATCCAGGAAGATAAATGGCTCGAGATACAAAAAAAGCATTTTAAAAATACTGACATTTTTTCCCTTTAAGGGTTGAATTACGAAAATTTAATTTCTTATAATTAAATGTTACCTCGGCGGAGACCTTACTCTTTATTATGACAGCTCATTTATCTAAATCGGTTAGATATGAAGGGAGATAAATGGCTCGTGACACAAAAACGCGTTGCAGAAATATTGATACCTTTGCCCTTTGAAGGTTGTATTTCGAAAAATTCCTGTCTTAATATATGATGTCACCAATGCGGAGATATTGATCTTTATAATGGTACTTCACTAAACGATTTCAGATAGGTATCCAGGGAGATAAATGACTCGTAACCCAAAAATTGTATTTTAGAAATATTGACATTTTTGCCCTTTAAGGGTAGAATTCTGAAAAAAATCATTACTTAAAATATGATGTGATCAAGATGGAGACCATAAGCTTTGATATGACACCTCATTCATTGATTTTGGTTAGGTATGAAGGGAGATAATAGCTTGTGACAGAAAAACACCTTATAGAAATAATTTATATGACTATCATTTTTTGTTGAACTTCTTTTACGTAAACTGAATTTCATAATAGTATCTTTGTAACTATTGGCTTTATATCAAGTGAATGTTGCGTTTCGAATCACGAAGTCAATTGTTATACTTTTACAAATAAAACTTCTGTGGCTGATGGACCACAAATGACCAGGGTTTGAAGGTATAAAAGGCAACTTGGAGGCACTATTTTTAAGGGTATCACAAGGACATGTAATAAAATTTGTATTGAAGGCTTCTTTTTGCCCTAAAGCAGTTCTGCCTATTGCGCCCTCGTTTAAGAGAAATCGGGCATTAAAAAAACTAAAAATTTTGTTTAAAGGGCTTATTCCTGTACGGAAGACCGTTTGATAATGACGTTGGTTTGGCCGTCCGTATTAAGGCGTTGTGTTCCCTAGCGGGGTGTCGAAAGTTCGTTCCCGCTACCCTCGAAATATTTTTTTCTGTTTGTATTTTTTTTATTGCTATTCGATATTGTAGCATTACAAATTTGTTTTGAAGCAAATTCTCCAAATTATTTCTTTTCTTTTCTTTTGGACGATGTAAATCATAAAACATTTGAAACAAAAGTTATGCTCACACCATGAACATTTTGTAAAGGATGTACTTCCACAGCCACATACAGTATATGTTATTGATGTAGGAAAGCAGATTTCGTTAACATTTGTAAATTCATAATTTCAATTCAAAATTTATTATTAATACTGACCAAATTGGATGCGCCTACGAATGTGCTTATAATCGCACTTTGAGCGGTCTGGTGACTCAGTGGTTAAGGCATCTGACTGGAGATCGAAAGGTTCCTGGTTCGAATCCATGTCTAGGCGGGGATTTTCATAGGTACTTAACTCGACCTTCACCTCTGTGTATGTGGCTGCGGAAGCATATCCTCAGTAAAATGTCCCTGATGTGCACGTAATTTTTGTTTCAAATTTGGAGAATTTGTTTCGAAACAAATTTGTAATGGTACAAGATCGAATAGCAATTAAAAAAATACAAATATAAAAATAATATATATTGCGGGGATTGTGGGTTCGAATTTAGGACCCCCCGTTCAGGAACACGCATGGCTGAACCAATGTTAATAGAAAACGGTCTTCCGTACAGGTATAAGTCAGACACAACCTTTGCAATAACAGAGGTGACGTAGTATTTACTAGACTTGTTCGTTCCGCTATAGCGATTTCCACACTGAATACCTCTCCTTGTAAGATCACTGAGCGACTGAATTTTTTTTATTTTTAATGGCATTTGGCTTCCTTAGGCCATACAGCCAGCTCAAGTATGTGTTTATTTTCATCCAGTGATATATAAATACACTTCAAGTAATTGTAGACACACCACAGGACGGACACGACAAGCACACTAACACACAACACTTAAACACCCATGCCCTCGGCCGGACTCGAACCGGCGACCTTCGGTAAGTGGGGCCAGTACTCTAGCCCCTACGCTACCAAGGCCGGCCGAGCGACTGATTAAAATATCGACTAATTTGTGTTGGTAAAGTGACTCAAAGAAAGATGTTTTCATCACCATATGTTCATAAAAAATATACCGTCTTTTTGTATTATTCCCCTCTCACCTCGTATGCCCAATATGTGAGTGAGCCGTGCGCGGCTCTCTGTCGCTAGGCGGCTGTTTCATATCGCTAACTTCTCCGCTAGGGCGCACGGCGGCCAGGTTCCGGCCATCTGGTGGCGATTGTCATCTTTCGCCGGCCGATAGAGAGCGCTGTGAATGTGAGTGCCCTCTATCGGTCTGTAGAGAGGATTTAAGGGGCGACCCGGCTCAGGAAAGAGGTCAGTCTCTGCGGAGTCTCGGCTAGGAAGTGAACAGTCTGAGGAGGAAGTGGCGGTGTCGGAAGCGGCAGTTGAAGAAGGCGACGTGCTCCATGCACGGGCAGCAGTTAGGCGGAGCAACGTGATACTTAGCCGTCGACGAGGGGTTATTGACGGTGCCTGGTCTGACAAGCAGTTCTGAGTGGCCGTAAACTGTGTCGTCCCCTCACATGCCCAGACTATATGGCAGTTTGGGGTGTCCTCGTAAAGTGTGCGCTTTGGCACCTTCTGGAGCAACCTGTGCCTCCACGTTCCACGAGTGGATAGACTGTTAGAGAGTTCGTGGCATCCAGACAATTCAACTTCGTTGTATTTTCTGCTTCCTCGGTGCAATTGGAGATTTTCTGTTTGGTGTTCGTGCTTGCGTGGGACAATCTATGTCACTAATGGCTGTTCTTTCACATGAGGGAACAGTGTATGTATGTTTGTCTGTACCCTTGAGGGGTGCTGAAACATTAAAACAGACCAGTGTTGGTTGAGCTCAACTGATATAAGTGCCTTGAGAAGCTCGATCTTTGGAAATCCTGTTTAGGAACTTATAGCACCGGATATTCTACCATTATTAAATTGTTGTTTAGACATAAGTAAATTTAAGTGTGTAAATCCTTGGACTCTTGGGCCATCCTGGATCATTAAGGCCAACTAGTATTGTGGTTATTTAATATAAGTATATCTGGGGGGAATTTTAAGTAACCGATTGGTAATTAAGCTTATTACAAGATATAGTGTGGAAATCTTATGTTTGAAGTTGTTGATATTGTTGTGTAAAGTGGTATTGTATTTGGTATTTATTGTAATAAACAAGACTGAGACAATTGTAACCATGCGTCCACATGCTTGCCAACCTAACTACCACCTCAGTGAGAGATAATTATTTCTCTGTCGGCCGGCCATTCCAAAGTCTGATAGAGTCTCACTATTAAAACATTTTCGACAATCAACCACAGCCAGTCAAGTACGTTAAAATGTAGAGAACAGGAAGAAACTCGAATGAGAAATTTTCTATCTGAATAAAACCAAATTAAATAGATTTATTTTTTAAATATTTAAAGATTGTGCATATTACAAATGTTCCTAATTATTTTTTGTCAACAAACTAAAACCAATGTTTTTGATGATACTTCGTGAAGTTTAAATATTAAAATTCTTATGATTATTTATTAATTTCTTCAGCTGTATATAATACTTCTTACAAGAAAATTCGCTAGCCACCACAAAGCCGTGCTTTTAGTTAGTCTACTGGAATGCAGTAGCAAATGAAGGAAAAGAAGGCAATATTGTAAGGAATTTCGGTTCAGGAAAAATGAATCAGTGAGGAAGTAAACTATTAGAATGTTACAAAACTGTAAAGAGGTTATTGCAAAAATTCCATTTAAGAAACACGTAATAAAGCACACATAGCTCTAAACGGTGAGGGGCTACTGGTAGGTATCAGCTGTATTATATTATGGTTAAACGGAGATACAGAAACGAATTTCTACACTGTAAAGAGTATTAGGGGGGCTGACATATATTCTGATCACGATGAGGAAGCAACACAACTGAAACCGAGTTTAAGAAAGTGAGCAAATTAAAATAATTTCATATGAAAAAAATTCAGATAATGCAGATAAAAATATAGACAATAAGTGAAGAAGAATGGAATGTACAATGGAAATAATTAAAGCTGACGTCTTGCCACAATGTCATCAGACAGCTTTATGTCTAAATGATACTATACTGGCAATGAAGAAACCAACATAAATAAATTAGTAAAAATTATTAGAGTTTTCAGTGGATGTGATTTATTTTTTTGTGGCACAGTAATTTTGTAACACCAGATTTCGCTAATTGAAGAGAATATAAGATACTAATGGGGTAAATTGATATGAACTTACCTTTCGGAAAGAATGAAACCGTCATCAACAATTGTAGGGATTGTGTGCATTGGATTAATCTGGAAAACAGAATAATACAAAAACGTTAATCAAACTCGCCGAAAGCTTTTTCGGAATTGGGAATGAACATTTTTCACATTTTCTTATTTCTTCTCTCGTCCTTCATTTGTACACATGTAAAACTGATGTAAAATTACAAATTATTCTGTCAAGTATTTCCCTTAGTACATCTGCCTGACGGAGACATGTTATATGTGCTTAAAATAGATAAAATTACATGGTATAGTATCAAAGACCAGCGATTTCAAGTGTATAAATATTTGAGGCCCTACGGAAAAAAGAACAAATCAACGTTTATAATATTTGCTCATGAGAAAGTAGAAAGAATTTATTAATTATTTGGCTATTAATAATCAGGGATATGTTTGTTCAGAATGTGTTAATAAAAGACTTCTAATGTCTTTTTGAGAAGAAGAAAGTAATTTCTCACGAATTCAGAACTTTTTGACTACAGCATGATTAGGGGTGAAATGTTGGAACTTCAGAACAGTTTCTCAAACTTAGCTTCCATCAACGTATTGCCTTTCTCAAAACATAAACTCTTCCTTCCTTCGTTCCATATGTGGTATTGGATAAACTATTTCATTTGTCTGAATTATTATATTTACCTACGTTATACGAGAAAGAAAAATATCTAATCGACCAGTAACTTGTAAGAAAATAAATACATCATCAATGTTTCATCAAGGCAAGAGGAGGTTGCTGACGTGGAGGGTTTCTTTTGCATATTATTGGGCAAAGGGGATGATGGCGTTGGAAATGCTTTTTAATAAATATATATGAACTGCATCCCTACTGAATACGGGGAGTAACAGAACGTCATAAGCGATTAAGGTTTTTATTCGGTTTTCACTCTTTCTCTAGGTGAAAAACAAAAAAATCAAAACTTACATTGGTATAAGAAGAAATGTATCCTACTGAAAATATACAGAACATTGCTACTTAAAATAACATTTGTAAATCTTGTTTTACTGCATTATGTTGTGTGTTACCTTGAGGTATTCCGGTGTATTGCACTCTCCATCATGCGGGTAGGTCCTCTTCAGGTCGTAGTCCACTCCAACGGCGTTTGCCACCATCCTCGCGAATCGGCTGGGCGGACTAAGGTCGTTTCCGTACAGAGTAATCTTTGGCATTATGTCTTTTGTGTTACCTATTAAGAAAAACAGAAATCCAGAACAGACCTTAAAAAAAACTAGGTTTAGCTATTCTCCATTAAATCTCTGATGCTACATACCGACTGTTTTATGTTTTGGTGGTTATTAAAAACATTTTTAAATTAAAAAAGTATGACCTGAATGAGACAAATTAACGTTGTTCTTTCACATTAATAAACTCAGCTGTTACTAATGAACCATATTTCCAGACGTCTTTCCCTAATTTTTAAAAACCAGTGGCGTAGCCAGGTCGAGAAGGGCCCCGGTGCCAAAAAAAATATTTTGAGCCCTCCGGTCAGATGGGCGACCTTTCTTTTGCTTTGTGTTGCTGGTAGGGGACCCCTGAGCTAAGGCTGGGGGCCCTTGAGTTGTGCTTGGGGGCCTCCTGAGCAGTGAGGGCCACTTAGTGAGGGAGCTCCCTGTGTCTCAAGGGCCCCCTTAGACGTCGGTAGAGCTTAAAAAAAGAAAAAAAGGTCGCCAGTTTTCCCTCTAAACTGCGCTTGGGAGCCCCTTGAGCGTAGGGGCCCCGGTGCACTGCACCTTCTAGCCCCATAGTAGCTACGCCCCTGAATTTAAGGTTTGAACAATTGGTAATTAGGAATGAGCCAATGTTGCCTATAAAAACTATCGGTTCAGTTGCTGTCACTCACCTTTTCGTGCTTCAGTAATCAAATTAAAAATGGATTTATCGACCGAATCTTTATAAATCGTATTTGAAGTAAAACTTTTGAAACAGACCTGCCTTAAACAGGTAAACGAACGGAGTTAAACTACTGTGGTTGCATAAAACATTAATGAAAACAGTTGTACTTTACAGCGGTTGTGCCTTATTGTAGAATCACTTAGTTGGGAAATTCTGTGTGTTAAAGAGATAAAAGATTTTATCGAAGTAACTTTCAATGGACTGATTCTTTTCCAATGTCCAATATTACTAGTAAAATTAGAAACACATGTCTTGAATTGAAGAAAAGTAGAGCTTTTCTGTGGGATAGGTAATTAATACTAATTTTGTCCACTTTTCCCATGGATGAAGTAATTATTTGATTGCTACACAATCTTTAATTCGAAATGTCATCTGAAGTACGTTCTTCGGAGTTTTAACATTTTCGGTGTGTTATCTGAGTGGTGGATTTTTGTGGGAACATTATTTATAGTAATAATTAATAATTTGCTGTGAGATTTAATCGATTCATTGAGAGATAATTTTTTTTGTTTCTGAGCGGAGAGATGTCTGTAAATATTCACATTTATTGATATTAAATATAGACATAATTGGGTCGACAAACAAGTTATCAGATCACCATATGTGCAGTTGGCTGCTTGGTAACAGGACAGTTTCCACACCTGGAAGATGTACCGTTGGTATCAACTCTCCGTTCTCGCCTCGCATTCGGGAGGATGGCGGTTCGAATCCCCGTCCGGGCATCCAGATTTGGGTTTTCCATGGTTTCCCAAATCACTCCAGGCAAATGCCGGGATGCTTCCTTCAAAAGGCCATGGCCGAATTCCTTACCATTCCTTGTTCCCCATCCTTTCCCGTCTCTAAAGACCTCGCTGTTAAGAGACGTAAAGCAGTTTAAAAAAAAAAGGTATCAACTCTCCTAGGCTGTTCAAAGTTAATACCTCCACGACACGCCAGGTGACAGGACGTGTGTATGGTGTTTCTGGTTTTTTTTAATTTGTTCTCTGTGTGGACCGTATTCTGAATGCGAATTAAAGCTCAGCTGAATGTTTGTAGACATTAGCTACGGGAGAATCAGCACTTTGTATAGTATTTGTAGTGTTTTTGTAGAACAGCCATGGTTTCTACCTTCGAGGAGGTGCAGATATTTTTGTCGTAGTAGGCTTGGAGTAACTACGTTGGTATGATGGAAAGGAAAGGTGAGGTTTGGGTCATGCTTGACTCCTAGAGACGTACCCTATTTTTCCCTTCCATTTACGAACATACCCTGTGCCAGTAGATTCTTATTTTCTACTGCGGGAGGGGATGATTTGAGTTTCTGCTGCGTTAAGTTTGATTTTCCAGTTGTGCGGCAAACAAAGAAGTTTTTTTTACCGCAATAGTTTTTGTAATAGTGAGACAGCTGAGTTTTGTCACATTCTGGTGGACCAGAATGCGGTTTCTTCAGCAAAAACTGTCATTACTGACCACGGAACGCCAATAGGTTGAGGGGTTTCGCGTACTTACTGGATGTACAGGAGTGGTGAGAGAGCAGATTCTTGCAGTACTCCTGCGTGTAAGAAGAAGGGAGTCGGAAGCTTGTTGATCAGCCTACACTGCCTCGATATTCCCGAAATGATGTTGAACAACCAGCGGCTTGTTTTTTCAGGGAACTCGATAAGCTTCCTTCGCAATCCGTCGTGGCAGACGGTATCAAAAACTTACTGGTCGTCTACTGTTGGACTTGGAAGATATGGTAGAGTTTCCTCAAGAAGGCGTAAAGTATTTTATTTAGACCAGGGGCAGTGTTTCTGTAGAAAGTTAATTTTGCTCTGATTTCGTTTGCACAGATTGAGTATATAAGCGGGTTTCGGCTTTCCGCATTCCAGGATATATCGGGAGGGGATACAGAAGATTTTGATGTTACTGTAGGAATAACTGTGTCTTGGTAAGAAAGCTGCTTTTGAAGGTTGGACTTGATGCAATTGTCGTAGGTGATTTCTGAAGATGTTATCCTTGAGCAAGTTGTTGCTGTGAGATGCTGTAATTTATCAGCAGTGGGTAGCTAGGATATGGACGACTGTTGTTTAACCTTGCTATGCAACTCCAAAACTTATAAGGGTTGTGTGTCCTATTTCCGTCTATTCTGCCACAGAAATTGCTCCACTATGTTAATTTCTTGGTTTAATCTTGCGTATAGCTCCTCCTTGTGGAGGCAGTTTCTCTTTTGCGCGTAGTGGTGATTTCCTCTTCCCTCTGTTTATTGCTAAAATCATCTGAGGAAGTCCCCGGTTTCGCTGCCCTCTAGCTTGTACTTTCGGAATTGCCGTGTCTATAGCTTCCGTCTCGACCGCCGCTTAACATGTCCCATACGTGCAAATTTCTTGTTCACTGTCATCCAGTCTGGGAGTGATGTTCTATTTCTCTGCGGAGGAGCTTCCAGTCCGCTGCTGCCAGATATGATGCCGTCACCATCACTGTCATCTACCAACACCGGAACAAGGTCAGAGTTTACGTTCGGGCCTATATCAACAGTTATCAGCCAGCAGATATTGAGGTTTGCAAATATTTTGTCTGGCGACGTCGCTGATAATCGTCCCCTCATTGCCGCATCACGTGGAGCAAATGAGGGGAAAGTTATCTGCCACAACACAAAATGATTGCAAGCCGCTAATCTTTGTTATTATTATTTAAATTATTCCTCCCCATTTTGATGCCTGGGAGATGGGTTGCTGGAAAGTTGGGCTGTTGATAATATATCGATGTATCGAAATATTATACTGTATTACTTTTTGAAAATATCTTTATTTATGTGTAACATTTTTATGACTGTACATCGATATTTCGACATTGAAATCTGGATATGGGAGTCGATATTTTTAAACGTAAGTTATGATAAGTACATGCAATTTTTTTAGATTTTCAGAAAGCCTTTGACTCTGTGCCACACAACCGCCTTTTAGCGAAGCTACGAGCGTACGGTATATCGGATCAGCTTTGTGAGTGGATAAAGGATTTTCTAACTGGTCGGTCGCAGTATGTCGTCGTTGAAGGAGAAAGTTCTTTTAGTCTATATGTTACATCGGGGGTATCTCAAGGAAGTGTAATAGGACCACTTCTTTTCTTAATTTTTATAAACGATCTCGGAGACAAAGTGAAAAGCCTTTTTAGATTGTTTGCTGATGATGCGGTTATTTATAGGGAAGTAAGGATTTTGGCCGATTGCTTAGAAATTCAGCGTGATCTGGATATTATTTTGGCATGGTGCGCTGAGTGGCAACTTACGCTAAATTGTAAAAGTGCAAGACAATGAGCATAACTAACAAGAAGAATCCAATTGTTCAGAAATACGAGTTAAACAATTCAGTTATTGATATGGTCGATTCTATGAAATATTTGGGAGTAACAGTACAAAGGAACATGAAATGGGACTTACACATTAATTCGTTGGTAGGTACAGCTAATTCTAGGATGCGATTCATAGGTCGAATATTGAAAAATTGTAATGAACAAACAAAGGAGATAGCGTACAAATCTCTTGTGCGTCCACATTTGGACTATTGTTCTGCCATTGGGATCCGTTTCGTAAGGGGTTGATCGAAAGTATAGAGAAAGTACAGAGAAGAGCCGCTCGATTCATGACCGCTTGCTACAGTCCTTATGAAAGCGTCACAGAACTGATTAGTAGACTAGGCTGGGAACGACGCACGTTCCGTTTAAACTTATTGGAAAACATGCGTACTCCCTCTTTCACTTTTGAGTGTAGTGAAATACTTCTTCCACCAACCTATTTGAGCCGGAATGACAGGAAAGATAAGATTAGAGAAATAAGGTGCCGCAATGATTCTTATATGAATTCTTTTTTCCCTCGTACCATTAGGGATTGGAATGCAAAACAAAGAGATTAGCTTTGGTGCTGAGCACCCTCTGCCACCCACAATTTTGTGAATTGCAGAGTATATATGTAGATGTAGATGATTTTCCGTTTTCATCGCTGGTGATGTTAAGTTATTTTGGAGGGAAAATAAGAAGATCATCTTTGTTGTACAAACAAAAAAATTTAATTATAGATAGAATTTTGGGAAACTACGCAAATTTTTAATAGCTAGTTGAATGAAATTTATTGCAGTGTATTTTAAGCACTCCGGTAGTGTTTCTGATTGATTGCCTTCCGAGCAACAAGCAGTTTACACTTGGAATTCTTGTTTGAACATGTTTGAAATATATTTAAAATAGTTTTTAAATTGTTACAAAAGTGTTAACATTAAAAACTAATCATAATGTACTACACTATTAAAAATTTTACGCCAATTGGTTAAGTTTCTTGTTCCATAACGACAGAAGAATTGAGCCGCAAAAAATTATGTAACAGCCAGTTTACTTATACCATTAATGAAATTTGGTCTGGATGACGTTAGATGCTTCAAAATTCTATAAAATATAGATGTCAGCAAGCTTAGCAAACTTATTAAATTTTCCTTCATGTTATTAGTTTGGAAGTTATTCTAATGAGTCTAAAATTCATGTTGTGTACATACTCCTTATTTATGTCAAATATGAAATCGCTTTATATCCTAATAACATTAAATGCCACAAACTTTAATAATAAACGGAGCTTACTAAGCTTAACTAATGTGTCAAATATTACTTCATTTGTGCCCTTACTTTGGAAATTAATGAAATTCATAGTTTTAAAGGGTTATGATACTCTTTCATTATTACGTTACAGTGCTTCCCGTGGTCTTAGAAACCGCTAATTTGGTACACAGATATGGTGGTTCACCTCCAAATAATAAGAAAGGCAACATTGGTGTTTCATCTAAAGGCAAATGTTAGTTAATTGATTTCGTCTAGATGAAGCAATGTACCTTAAATTTCTGTTATGCACAGAGATCAGGAAGCTTAAGTATCACATTAGATTTTACTTTGATCCTACGATTAATTTGGAAATTATTGGCACACCATCTACTAAGATGTAACATTTCGCTGCTTTCCAGTTTTTCGTGTACGACTTGAGATTCGTTTCGCTGCTCTGTTCGCCATGTCTCAAGATCTCTTTAACAACGAAAGGGAAAGTTCAAATACTTGTAAAATATTCGCATAGTTCTCACTCGTATGTAGGCATATTAAATATTATGTTTCTTTAACAGAAATGCAGTAATTATGGGATGAGTTAAATGATTCCTCTACTCTTGCTGGTAAGAGAGAAAATACATATTTTATAAATTTGTTGTTTCTCTGTGTTTATAATCTAATTAATTCGTTTTGTCTTAGGTGCAGCAGAGATGACCGAGTTTAATGATTATGGTAAGTTTATTTTCTGAGTAATGGTTGATCAAACTGTCTTGTTATTTTTTTTTCCACGCTTTTTCTTTTTGTAGGACTTGATGATGTACTGGAAATTCCAACAAATGAACCGATTGATGGTGAGTAGTTAAATTTGTTTTCTAACTTGTAATTATTTTTGTTTATTCCTATTAAATTTATTTTATCTTATCTTATTTAATCATTTTTTTTTGTCTATCTCCAGAATTTATCGATTTTGAAAACTATATCCCTAAAGGTCAGTAGTCAATTCTTTTTAAGTGGTAAGAAAGTCATTTGCTGGGTAGAAGAATTTTTAAAAGGTAGAAAACAGAAAGTTAGGGTAGGAAATGTAGTATCAAAAGAAGTGGAAGTAAAAATGGGTGTGCCACAGGGTAGCGTATTGGGACCATTGCTATTCATTATTCTAATGAATAATTGTGTTGATTGTTTACTATCTGAAATTAGATTGTTTGCAGATGACATAATGCTGTATAAAAGAATCAAAACGATAGAGGATTGTAAACAGTTGCAGGGTGATCTGGACAGGATAACTAATTGGGTTGGTAAACATGGAATGAAGATAAATGCAAAGAAGAGTCAGCTTATTAGATACACAAATAAAAAACAAAAGGTTAATTATGAATATAAGGTGGGGAAAGAATTGCTTGCTGAAGACTTGAAATGTAAATATCTTGGAATTACTTTTGATATCAAACTTAACTGGGCAGGACACATAGGACAGGTGGTAGGAAAAGGTTTCAAAGTTCTGCACTTGTTGGAGAGAGTGATGAGGGGATGTACGGGAGAAGTAAAGGAATTGGGTTACAAAACTTTGGTCAGACTATTGCTTGATTATGGTAGTGTAGTATGGGGCCCTCATTTTACGTATCAAATACAGGAGTTGGAGAGGGTGCAAAAAAGGGCTGCTAGATTTGTTTCTGGAAATTATCGCAGAATGCAATAAGTGACGGATATGATAAAGGAGCTGGAATGGGATTCATTGCAAGACAGGAGGAGGATGAGGAGAGTCATGGGAGTGTACAGGGCATATACTGGTGATGAGGCATGGAAAGATATTGCAATAGGTATGAAAAGTAGTGCATGGAAGGGAAAAGATGACCATGACCACAAGCTGGCACTCGATTTCAGGTACAAGGGTGTGGGAAGATTCTCTTTTTTAGGTAAGAGTTTCAGGGATTGGAATGAGTTACCAAGAGAAATGATGAATAATTTACTGAAAACTTTGAAAGAATTTAAAGATAAAATTTGTAGAGGGCAAATGTAGGTAGGTGCAGGATAGGGTGAAGATGGGTGTGTAGGGAAATTGCCTGTGATCCATTGCAATTAAATTAAATATATAAATATTTATCTTTCTTTGTTTACACTTATACTAATATATGCTCTTTTTTGTTTCAGATAATCAGTCAAGCTTCGGTCTGATTCCTATTAAGCGGAAGGTGTTCCAGTACAATCTAAACGACAACGAAACACTGCTAGTGGTAAGTAACATACATTTTTTTACTATGTTATTTCATATTACGAATTTTTTTTCATGTTACTAAAATATTTTTGTTTGTTTTTTTTTTTGTTTTTTTTTTTGTTTTTTTTTTTGTTTCAGGTTCGTCACAGTGGAGGTTAGAGGCAGCAGGATCTCAGCAAAGCATTCCGTCTTCAAGCATGCCACCAATACCATCACCACATGGGTGGATTATACCACCACAGTCTTCAATGGATACTGCTCCAGATCCAGTGCAGACACCGCCGCGCCGCCTGCAGTCGATGCACGTCGGAACCTTACAGCTAATGGTAAGTACATCATTATTTTTTTCATGAAGTTATTATTACTTTACGTCATTATGTTTTTCATGATACTTATTGTTTTTCTTTTTTCCTGTTTCAGGTTCCAGTTTACAGGGGTCGGCCATAAACAAGAACGAGCCTGCACTACTGCCAATGTGGAGACCGTAGGAATCGCCAGTCACCGTGGGGCCTATCAGGTCCGATGAGTACTTAGCCTGTCTTTTCGATGGCGTCACTGTCGCCAGAGAAATTTCTTATCGTGTAGTATATTATCTTAGACGGCTATTGTTAAATTTTCAGCCAAATCGGACTCATAGTTTTGTTTTGATTGCATGTGAAAGTCGATGTGTCCGCAGATTTTAAAAAATAGAAAAAGAGCAATATCGGTCGAAGATTCAATTCTTGTTTTTGGAAGGAAAATCGCGCAGCGAAATCAAAGAGCGCTTGGATGCTGTGTACGGTGACTCTTCTCCTTCGATAACAATTCGTTACCTATTCAAACTCTAATTATAACCTACTTTACAAAAGTTTAATAGGATATATTTTTCAAATCATTTCTTATTCAGCTTAATCCAAAGCAACTACGAACCTTTAAAGCCATTAAAGGAGACCATTAGACATTTTAAAAACGGATTTCAATCTCATGGATTTATTTTTAAGCATACATGTCTACCTGAACTCATGACTTTAAGAGGCCACATCATTTAATGACTGAACTGGCTGCAAATGATATGTCTATGGTACCGTCGTTTCTTAAAATGCGCCTACAAGAAAAAAGGAAACCAAATGTCTGTTAATCACAAAATTTCGCATAAATTACCTAGAGTCAGCGTGGTGTAGGCGGTAAGGTGTCCGCTCCCTAATTTTCCAAACAGGGTTTAAATCCTCGCAGTGTCAGATATTTCTATTAATTATCATCTGCAGAAATTGTTGAGCATAATGTTTTTTATTTCAACTTTAAAACAAATCCCATTACTTTTGACAGATGCAACAAATCCAATTTTGGCTAATGACTTGCTATTATTTACACCCATCTACTTCTAGGGATTAAACATATAGATCGTAAAAAAAAAAAAAAAATCGATGATACCTAGTTCTATTAAAAAAGAACCAAAACACTAAATAATTAACTTATTAACCAAATGTGAAAAAATATGGAAGAATGCAGACTTTCCCGTCGTATGTTTGCAGTGAAGTACTCACGTGTGTACCTCCGGATTGTTTTGTGAAATCTCGTCAAAAATGACTGGCTGAACGATATGTTCTGGCAAGTTATTTCTATGCAATTGATTAACATATTAAAATTGTTATAAAACAACACGCAATAGAATTCCCTATATCTTATCTGTATCAAAAACTATCTCTTGTCACTCTGGTCCGGGGTGCATTTAAACTTTACCGCAAACTTCGCTGATATACCAGACCTATATTTCATTCTCAGTTACTCCGGCGTGTCCCTTGATTCACATTAGGTGTATCTAATACGTAGCTAATGCTCTACAAGCGAAACATTTAATAATTCATATATTTAACACCTAATTACCTCTCCTCCAACGTGAACGATTGTAGAATCTGGAATTTGATGCAAAATACGTTTTCATCATGAAAACATCGTTTTTTGGGAGATTACTTTATAAAACCGCTTCCATTCACTATTTATTGTTTGAGTATTCTCGCAATTTCACCAATTACCGTATACTGGTAAATTACCATAAACCTTAAACACAATCATAAAAATTTAAAACGCCCAGTAACTGCGCCTCCGTTTGGAATGCGAACGTATACTTTGACAGCACGATTCGATTCGACAAACAAACGTTACATTTCTCAAATTACATTTCACTTGTATTTTTAACACTTTTGATTAATTAAAATTAACATATAAAAAGCGAATAAAGAAGGAAAAAACGTTTAGTGGTAATTGTACAGAAATAAAGCTTCACAATAAAAATACTAGACATATATTTGAATTTCATGCATATTCCCTATTATAAATTAAATAATCAGGAACTACACCACAGAAACTGCATATTGAGCCATTGTCGTCGGTGCTTAACTATAGATACCAAAAAGCCTTCCTGACAAAAAAAAAATAATAATAATAATAAGATTGAACCTAGGCAGTAACATTTGGCTAGTATTATGTCTTTAATTCAAAACGAATATCAAATGGATTAAAGTATTGAGGAGTTAATAGGATTTAGGGAACAGCACAGTATACAGATAGCAATACAGTTGGTTATAGAAGTGGTTACAGGCAATTGGCAAGGTACAGAGAGTAGTAGCAATGTCCTTTGACTTTAGGCTAGCATTTGAAAGTGTTAAAAAGGAATTAAAGGGGATTTATAACGTCACTGGTGACGTTAATACATGGTTGGAAAATTATTTAACAAAAAGATCTCAAAGGATAAATTTTCTGCCAGAAGTACTACAGAATTGTAAAACGTTTGCAGACGATACACTAATATATTATTGTTAGTAAAATGTATCAAAAATGATAAAAGTGAGAAATTACGATTTGAAACTAGATAATGAATGGCTAAATAAAATCTTTTTAGGTCTGAATTGTTTAAAACAATATGATTGGGAAAAATCGAATGGAACCAAATTAATTGGGTACAAAATTATAAATATCTTGGAGTAGCTCAGCTAAGAAGCTTAAGTTGAAAGATTATGCAGATTACACAAATAAAAAAAGCAGTAAATTTACAAATTAACAAAATTATTTTTTAAACCAGGTAAATAGTTGATGTTTAAAGCAATTGTATTGTCTCACATAAAATACTGCTCCAATTTATTAATCATGGTACTCAAAAAGAAATTATGGAGTTGCTAAATAATTTCAATATGGTCACGAGTGTTGTGCTGAATAATTGACGACCTGAAAAACGTGAGTAAAATATTAAAGGATTTGTCATTTCTGTACATTAAAAAGAAATAACTAGAGATCTACTAACTTTTGCATACATAAGATCCAAATTTCTTTTGGCGTTGAGAATTAATATATTCTTCTCTATTGACTAGCCGAGTGAGCAAGGTGTTTTCACACAATATTTCGGCGATCGGTGACTCTGTCGCCATCTTCTGGTGATGGCGACAGAGTTGCCGATCGCCGAAATATTGTGTGAAAACACCATGCTCACTCGGCTAGTCACCAGAGGACACATTAATTTTGCATACGTTGGGTTGTTACGAAGGTATCTGTCCAGACTAGTAATAAAGAATAATGATGTACATAATTGTAAGCCAAGGCAGGCAAATCAGTTCTACCTGAGTAGTGAAGCGCGAAAGACAGTTTCACAAAAATGTTTAACAATGCGTAACAAATTACCAAAAGAAGTAAAACGGTTCAGAACGGCTGGAAAGGTTACAGAAAAGCTGGGTAAAATGGCTGGAGAAGGGAGAATGTAACTCCTTTTGTAAATGGATCAATGAGATTAATACCATAAGTTTTTGCTTTTGTTCACATGATGTGTGAATTGTAATGTAATTGTATTAGCCATAGACTACTTGAGAATAATAAATAATAGTGATGGAAGCTACTCACCCAAGTGACAGGTGCGCGTTTGCTGCCGAAGTCTGAGCAGAGAGTGGGTAGTCGGCGAGACTGGAGTCGACTTGTGTAAATATCCTGCTCGGAGATACGTCACAAGCGATAATGCCTCTACCCGTTATCACCGTGTCAAGACATTCACGCTGGATTTCGGACTAATCGAGAATCATATGTCAACAACAACTAACAGTTCTCTGCAAAATATCAGATTACACCAGAGATACTGTACCACAATTTCATAATATTTCGTAAGCTGCCCCATAAATTTGGAAATATACCAATGTTATGTTCTTTTTTTTATTTTCTGATGTATCTAAATAGGTTTTTTTTTTTTTTCAGAGCATTATTCATTACAAGACACACGCTATCTTCAATTTGCCGTACCCTAACCTGTAAGAAGAGGAGAGAACACTAGCCTCTTGGTTGACAGCGCTTTTCAACTGAGCCTGAACCAGAAAGAATTCTTTGGTAATAGTTTAAACTCCCTTTTCGACATTCCAAATGTTAATCTGTTAGCTTATATAACTTCATCTGACAGTTCTACTCTGTGTTATGTTTTTCTAAGAAACTATAGGTATTTCCCATTACACAAAGTGTAGTGAAATAAAAATATGCTTAGCTAGCATTTACCCGTTGCTTCGTACATGCGGGTCTTGGCATGTTTAAATATAATAAAAATACTCTGAGGTTTTTTAGTTTAGTATCAAATATTAACTTGGAGAAGCAAAAAATATAGATTTCTTTTAAAGATTTTCCTTTCTTTTAGTTACTACCTCAGATTCAGTTTTCATAATATAGTTCGAAAATTTTTGTCACACTTATATTTTAACACGGTATAATATATGAAAAATAAGAAATTAAAGCAACATGAAACATCATCGCTAACGGTCCAATAAGGAAGTACCGAGAATCAGTTGTCCTCTTGGTCAGAAATTTGAGACACATTTTGTGGAGGATAGAAACTGCCTATTAATGCAAAAACAAATGTACCTTAAACATAAAGGCAACACGAAAGATACTGTCTGCGGTAGTTTTGACAGTACATTCAACGCCCGTTTATAAAAATATCCAAGCCGCCAGCGATAGCAGTTACAACGAATCTAAAATTGGTGGTCAGTTTTCGTATGACACATATACATATGTCGGATCGGGAGTATGGAGCTACTCTACTAGATGGAGCCACAGACGCAGTGAGCAGGATGCCAGCGCCACAGCGACTAGAGTGTGATCTGCGAGGGGCTACTTAAGGTAGCACACATCAAACGGAGTCTCGCCGGCCTCGGTAGCGTAGGGGCTAGAGTGCTAGCTCCGCGTGCCGAAGGCCGCCGGTTCGAATCCAGCCGCGGGCATGGATGTTAAGTGTTGTGTGTCTGTGTGAATGTCCTGTCCGTCCTGTGGCGTCCATACACTGAAAGCAATTAAATTACCTTGAGCTGGCTGTATGGCCTCCGTTGCCAAATGCCATTAAAATTAAAAAAAAAAAAAAACGGAGTCTCTCTTCATGCCTGACCATCGAGGAAACATCATTCCGCTATCTGTCATTGTGTATTGTGAGACTGAGCCTAATAAATCGGATCCTTGTATCAGCTGTGTTTTCGTAGTTACTCTCCACTGTCCGAGGGATATCCACAGCCTACCTTCGATATTGAGCCATCTACCTCGAACCGGGAACTCCATTCCAACGCCATTCCAGTCGGCGCTGGTTTCGCTTCGGGCCCTACCTTTTCTAGAATTACCTTGTCTACAGGCCTTCGATTTGTAGTTACAGTACCAGGAAGGAAAACGGAGGGAGCATGTTGACTTCCGAACCCGGAACAGCAGCGCCGCTACCAACAAACAACTGCCGCCACATGCCACAGAAAACCAACTTTGTTTTTATATATATATATATATATATGACCATCAACACAAAGGGTGTTCAGCTGGGAAGAAATCCAAATAAAATCACCATAGATTGTCTAGCAGATGACATGGCGGTAATTACTGATTCGCTGGATAGTGCAAGAGAACAAATCGAAGAACTGGAGAAACAGGCAGCCAAAGTAGGATTACATATATCTTATGAAAAAACAGTTCATGACAAACATCAATGATGCTCCTCAAAATCTTAAACTTCGCAATGGAACAATAGCTAAAACAAATTGTTTTAAATATTTAGGAGAATGGATAACGAGTGACACAAAAGAAAAGACTGCAATAGAAACTAGAATACATAAAATGGAAAGAGTATTTCGTATGACAAAGAACATATATAACAAAAAATCCTTATCATGGAACACAAAACTAAGGCACTATCAAGCAGTGGTTAGACCAGAAACGCTGTATTCGGCAGAAACGCTTAAGCTAACAAGATATGGGGATCTTGAAAAACTGGAAAAAGTAGAAAGAAGAATCTTGAGAAAAATACTGGACCCAAACCTAATAGTAATGCTGAATACAAATTAAGACCAAACCGAGAACTGTATACGAAAATAGAAAAATTAACAGTTATAATGAGGAAAAGAAGACTGAAATTTTACGGGCACATATACAGAATGGATAGTAATAGACTAACAAAACAGATCTTCACCTTACTGAACAAATACAAATCCAAACCCACATGGTTCACTGAAACTGAAAAGGACATGAAAAATGCTGGAGTGAAAGCAGATATAATAGACAACAGAACACTTTTGAGAGAAATAATTCACAAGGCAGGTTTTCAGGAGAGACAGAAATACATAAAGGGAAGGAAATGGATCCAGGAACAAAAGTAACAACACTCTCAAAGAATGAAGGAAGTTTGAAAGCAAAGAAAATTAAATACAAAGAAACATAGCCAAAGTTGATTTATCGTACCCTCCAAAAGGGTTATTCGGAATAATAATAATAATATGGCCTTTGGTCTTTGCGACAATTTAGCCAGCTCGAATTTGTTTTTGTACCAACTGTTGTATCAGGCATTAATCATGATATTGTAGACACTACAGTAAGCACAGCACAAGACGAACACAACACTTAATTAAAACCACCCATGCCCGCGGCCGGACTCGAACCGGCGGCCCTTACAATGCGAGGCCAGCGTGCTATCCCCTACACTGCCAGGGCCGGCAAACCAACTTTGTTAGACAACTGGCTACCTGAAGCGGAAGGGGATAGAAAAACCTGAAAGTCTAAAAGTTCAAAGCTGACATGCGTGCAAAAACCTCGGGAGTAAACGTGACCCAAAAGAGTATGTTCCCACATTAATGCAAAGTTCGTATTACTCAGCCGCTCAAACAGCAAGGGTCACTTCCTTCTCTACTCACCTAGCTGCACAAATAGTTTCCTCACTTTTTATCTCTGCACTCCAGAACCTTCGGCACAAAGGTAAAAGTCAGCAATATAATGCATGCACTACTTCTCGTTGAGTCTTCGGCATCTTGTTTCATTTCTCAGCAGTAGCAGTTCGTGTCGAACTAAAACATCTCGCCATTAATAGTGCCTAGAGCGAAACTTAGGACACTAACACGAGCAAAGTGCTTCTTTTTCAAAAAGGTTACCCACACGACCCAATGTAGAACGATGGCTCAATCAAAATCTCTTAAAATGAAAACAAACTTTTTAGTCCATGTTGGACTTTGCCATCAAAGTACCACAATTTCCAAGAACTTCACTGCCAGGAATGAAATATTAAAATTCTTTGATATCAACACCATAATTTTAAAATTTACCATGACTTCGCTATAAAGAGCAAAATTTTGTAACTTGTATGGGACCTCGCCACGATGAGTAAATTTTGTCACTTGTATCGGACCTCGCCACGAAGAGTAAATGTTGTAGCTTCTATGGTACCTCGCCACGAAGAGTAAATTTTATGATTTATGTGAACCTCACCACGAAGAGTAAATTTTTTTATGTGGACCTCGCCTTGAAGAGTAAATTTTATAATCTGGCACCATGAATCTTTACTGTCATCAGACATCAATTGATGGTCCTATCACGAATTTTCGCTCTTTTGCAAGTCTTGGAAAGAAATTTGTTCACGTTAGTGTCCAGAAACTAAAATTTCCCTGGGACATCGCCAAGAAGAAAATGAGTCTCTAAAAACTTGCTTTGATGTTTCGAAGATAGAAAAATTATTTTTTTCATGTTAAATCGGAAAGGAATACATTAAACCTGCATTGTCTTATTTTCCTCATCACTTTCAATTCAACCGAATTGTTTTTTAAGTCAGAATAGCCGAACATACTACGGTTAATCATTTTTTGTTCACAGAATTTTCACACATTCGACGGATGCTTCGGTAACGAGACGGCCGTGAAGCAACGCCAAAACAGCCTCACCAATCCGGGCAACCAGAGAGCCGTGACGCTTCCGGGATCACAAGCAAAATAGCACTGCCTGAAGGACATCCTTGGAGACTCCATAGCAACAACCAACTACCATCCTGATTTAGGTTTTTCAGGGTTTCCCGAAATCACTCCAGGCGAATGCCAGGCTTATTCCTTCCTAAGGCCATGGCCGATCATCTTTTTTTTTCTTCTAGCTTCGACAAGTCACACCCGGGGCCTATGAGCGACAGCCAGGAACGGCTGCCTCAGCAGGATGGCCGTGTCCGATCGGGAGTACGGAGCTACTCTACCAGATGGCGCCACAGACGCAGCGAGCAGGATGCCAGTGCCACAGCGACTAGAGAGTGATCTACGAGGGGCTACTTAAGGGCAACACACATCACACGGAGCTCTCTCATGCCTGACCATCGAGGAAACATCATTCCGCTATCTGTCAATGTGTAATAAACTGGATCCTTGTATCAGCTGTGTTCTCGTAGTTACTCTCCACTGTGAGGGATATCCACAGCCTACCTTCGCTTTTGAGCCATCTACCTCGAACAGGGAACTGTATTCAACCCGCCAGACTCCTGATCTTTCCCAGATGGATTCGACATATAGTACATTCTCATGCTGTAGGTAATAAAATGTATTTTTTGCTTATAATTTCTACGCATCCACCCAAACTTCTAGCCATCTTTCATCACCGTATGTCAAAATCGAAATGGTTAGATTGAAATACAGCCTGGACAAATATATATATATATATATATATATATATATATTTATATATATATATATATATATATATATATATATATATATATATATATGTATGTATATGACAAATATATATATATATATATATATCGCCATTGCCATACGGAATTATGGGCTGGACATGCACAGCGATTGGTTTGTTTCCGTGATTACGCTTCATCACTAACATTTCATTCATTAAAGCAGCTTATTAATTATTAACAATAATTGAATGTCTCATGCCTTTTGTTGTTCCAAGAAAATCCTTGTTCAGGCTGCATTTAGACCTAACCACAATCTACTGATGTTGTCGCTTCAAAATCAAGCGATACAGATACACATAAACGCATGAAATTCATCGCTAAATATATTTTTTGTAATGACAGGATTCAAAGTACGCCCAGCATTAATTATAAGAATTAATTTCAAAATACTTCAGTTTTAACTTCAAGAGTACTAAAACACGCGGAATAATACATTGTTGTATAGCCATACAGAGTTTATTCTTGTGGTTAGGTTGAAATGCGGCCTGGAGCAGATAAGAAACGTCATTAAAGGCACAAGGAACTGTACTGGAGATGGGTCGTTCGCGAGTGAATCAGTTCTTTTGAGCAATTCTTTTAAAAGAGCGAGTGAGCAGGGAGTATTTTCATCGAAAAGTGGAGGTGTAAGTCCAGGGCCGGTGCTAGGATTCTCGGGCCGCGGATAAACGTTCTTAGTGCCCCTCCACCTGACGAATTTTTTTCTTTAATCTTTCATTTTTTTGATAAAGTCAGAATGCAAGAAACATAACGCCTTTTTTAAAAAAGTTTTTGAAGTTTATTTCTATTTAGTTAGTCACCCTGGACGGAGGGCCCCATTAGGAGGCTCGGGCCCCGGGTACTTTTGCCCCGCTTACCCCTCCCTAACGCCGGGCCTGGGTGTAACCGGATTCTGTGGGGTGAGACCTAAAAAAAAAAGTCTCAATTATTACTGAGCTAGTGAACCGTTCAAAAGAACTAGTTCCTTTCGTAGAGTGATCAAATGAACACCGCTCTTTTTAGTTAATCACTTTGCCCACCTCTAAACTGTACATATAACTGATTTTGACTTGCGGTATCTCGAAAACTACCGCTAAACGATATAACTGTTTATCAGTATCAAATTGCGGCAATACGATATAGTGAAACCTTGTACTATCTATATGAAGCACAAAATGACTTCCCATAAACATTACACTTTTATTACTCTTATTGAAGAGTTAATACATTATATAGTGGTTTGAGTAAGAATATCCTTTTAATTATACTTATCAAAATACATGAAACCGGAAATATATGGCCAAAGACAAATAAAATACAAACAATCTAGAGATCAGCATATTCGTTTGTGATCAAACGATTCAAATGCATCATTTTACAGTTAATGAGGTATTAGTAATGATTATTACATCTGATTCAGGTATTCCATTTATTTACTGTATTAAAAGAAAACCGAAAACTAAATATTTGAAGTCAAAATATTAAACAGAATTCTTAGTTAAGTAGTGTGATATATCTATATATATATATATATTTTTTCAGTTTTATTGTGCAAGGAACATCTCAATTACAGTGTGATCCGTATCTCTTAATTTTATGTCTAGAAATGTATTTAATTATTTCCTCCATCCCTCGGTAAATATAAGTCATTAGGTATTTCCACAGATTTTGATACCGACAATTAGCTCTAAAAATTTGAAAACCCTTTCCAAAATGTTGCGGTAGTTTTTGCGTCGCTCCCGTTCAAATAAAGACACACGCAGCTTGCTTACAGGTTTATAATAGTATAGATTTAACTGTATGAAATAAGTCAATTTCCGTTGAGAGTCATTGCTTTCCCAAATTTTTCCTTAAAATGATTACTTTACAAAAAAAAGTGATATAATTGTAACCGAAATCCAGTAATTCATTGGTGAAGGCGCTTGATTTCATATTTCATTGTACAGAGTTCCATCCCCGGAGTGGCCAGGAAGTTTTAAGAGTTGTCTTTTATCGTATGAGCTACGCCAGGACGTTCCGTAACTCGAATTCCATGTTACGCTGTACGTCCAGCCATGAAAGAGGCGGCAAACCAAAACTGTCACTACGTCGCAAACCACATGAATTTATGCTAGAAATCAATTTAGTACTTAAAAAAAGTAATTTACTATTCAAAATCGGAGATCAAATACTTTAATTTGTATTTTGAGACAGTACACATAATTCATATAGAAAATATTCTTATAATAATTTTCTTAATAAAAATTCATTTTTCAGATCGATTTCTAACATTTTCGAAAAGAAACATAATTTTTTTTGTTAACCCCATTTGTTGCCTCCGTGTTCAGTAATAAAGCATAAAAATACGGTCAATTTGAGGGGTAACATGTATAGGTTAAGAATTTTATATAAAGAAATATTTTAATTTCAAGTTGTATTTTCCCATGTCCACCGGATCAAACAAAATAAAAAAGGACATTATCTAAAGTTATCAACTAATGTCAAAAATTGCAATATCACAGTTATTTGTCAGCATAGCTTGATTAAAATTGGAGTAAATTAGTAATTTTCAACTGTGTTTTTTATTAAGGTAAAAAATTTGAACTTCGTAAACAAAAGAGCTAGGAAGGTAAAAGTAGGCTTAAATGAAAGAGAGAAATTGAATTAATAGTAATAATATAAAAGTTTAGCAGTAATTTGAGATTTAAAGGACAAAAAACGAAATTTTAGTATTGAAACTTGATGACATCACCATGTGTGACTTTTAGGAATTAATAAGTCTGAAACGAAGATAATTACGAGAAAAATGTAAAAGATGGGGAATAAATCAGGTTAATAAGATTTTCAAGTTACTGGAAAATTCGAGTAAAAATAGTGTACCATGAGAAGAAAGGATTTTTGTAATTCAATAGAGAATAGTCCGGGAATACCCCTCTATTCGGAAACATTTCAGCTCAGGATTAACAAAGACTATAAATAGCGAAGCAGCGTTCCCTTGGAGAAGCAGTTTCCAGCAATACTGTACTTGGTCGGTATAGAACGGGTGCGTCAGGTCCCCGTAAGCACACATCTATACGCAACATGCCGGTGACAGAATTTTGACGGTGTGTTTGGGACGTATCAAATTTTCATAACAGGCAGCGACGTCGTCTAACAACTGGAAGTCGACAGTGAACTACATCAAATATTATCATGAACTGAAGCGATTTTCGTAGGTTTTCACCAACTATGGAGGAGTTGCGGTTATGGACTGAAGTGAGTTAGTTGAATCTATCTGCAATCTCCGTCAATGGATGTGTATGTCAGATGCATTTCCCGAGTCCAACGACAGATACCAGTTACGCTACACAAGTTTCCAGGATTTACAGTTTTCAATGAAGTTACTTTTTTCTATTTGGCAGTAAAAACTACCACCTGTTAGTGTTGCAGGTTAAATTAATAACTTAGCAGCCGATTTTCACCCTGGAACTTACGAATACGATTCAAGCAGCATAAAGTATATCAGTAACGGTTACAGTTCACGTATAGTGTGTTGTACCTAAGCCACCCCCCTCCCCCTCCCCTACAGTAGTTGTTCATGACAAGTGCGTTCCGCCGACAAACTGATTATGGGATTATTTGAACTGTCAGATGGTAGAAAGACTTTTCTAGCATCTCAAAAGCCCTAAAAGCAACCCTGAGATTAATGTTCGAACCATAGAGCCAGTGAGTCATAAACTTGCGTATCAGTTATACATATTTGTAGTCTTTCAATGTCAATCAATTTGCCTTTTGTGAATAAATTGCGCATGTGTGCGTGTGTGCGTATGGGTCTTCAGACACTTGAGGAGAATCGATACACAGCATTCACTGCATGTGACTGGCAGTGTAAACAGACTGTGAGCAGTTTAACGTAGTCAGTGTGAGAGGAAGTGTCACAGCGCAATGGAGCATCGTGAAAACATCTAGTTCTGCTATAATTCGGGGAAGACTGCGACGAAGACACATGCCAGAGTTACACGGGACTGGAAAATGGATGCTGCTCCATGACAATACCCCTGCACACTGCGCGATCCGTGTGAGGCAATTCCTGGCGCAGAAGACGGTAACTGTTCCTGAACACCCTCCGTACTCCCCTGATCTGGCTCCTGTGGCCATGAAAGGTGAACGTATTGCTGACATGAATTCCATCAAAGATCATGTGACAGCAGTTCTGCGATCGATTACACAAGAGGCCTTTGCTGATAGTTTCCAGAAGTTGTACGAACGTTGTCAAAAGTGTATTGTAGCGGGTGGCGACTATTTTGAAGGGCAATAAAGAAATTTTATTGTATCTTTTAGTTTGTTTGTTGGCTGACAGCCTTCACCGAACTTTTTAGACACACCACGTATGTAGCACACAATACTAATCATATTCAATCAAATCAAATTACCTTTAGTAGTTTTGTAAACTAGAACAATACAGCTTGTACCATTCAGTTTAAGGTACTACCATTCCCCAAGAAATTCATTGGAAACTGAAAATATGTAAGGGATGGTATTTAGCCCGCCTGGAAATGTGGGGCATTTATGCAATATCTATATCTATAACATCTGTTTGTAGTAAAGTTACGGAGCATATTATATGCTCGAACATTATGAATTTTGTAGACGATAATAATTTTCTTACAACAATTCAACACGGATTTCGGAAGAAAAGATCATGTGAAACACAGCTGGCCCTATTTACACACGACGTAATGAAAGTTATCGATACAGGTTCACAAGTAGATGCAATTTTTTTAGATTTTCAGAAAGCCTTTGACTCTGTGCCACACAACCGCCTTTTAGCGAAGCTTCGAGCGCACGGTATATCGGATCAGCTTTGTGAATGGATAAAGGATTTTCTAACTGGTCGCAGTATGTTGTCGTTGAAGGAGAAAGTTCTTCTAATCTAGATGTCACATCGGGTGTACCTCAAGGAAGTGTAATAGGACCACTTCTTTTCTTAATTTTTATAAACGATCTCGGAGACAAAGTGAAAAGCCTTTTTAAATTGTTTGCTGATGATGCGGTTATTTATAGGGAAGTAAGAAATTTGGCCGATTGCTTAGAAATTCAGCGCGATCTGGATGTTATTTTGGCTTGGTGCGCTGAATGTCAACTTACTCTAAATTGTAAAAAGTGCAAGACAATGAGCATAACTAACAAAAAGAATCCGATTGTTCAGAAATACGAGTTAAACAATACAGTTATTGATATGGTCGATTCTATTAAATATTTGGGAGTAACAGTACAAAGGAACATGAAATGGCACATACACATTAATTCGTTAGTAGGTAGAGCAAATTCTAGGCTGCGATTCATAGGTCGAATCTTGAAAGATTGTAATGAACAAACAAATGGAGATAGCGTACAAATCTCTTGTGCGCCCACATTTGGATTATTGTTGTGCCATTTGGGACCCGTTTCGTAAGGGATTGATCGAAAATATAGAGAAAGTACAGAGAAGAGCCGCTCGATTCGTGACCGCTTGCTACAGTCCTTATGAAAGCGTCACAGAACTGATTAGTAGATTAGGTTGGGAGTCTCTGGTAGATAGACGACACACGTTTCGTTTAAACTTATTGGAAAACATGCGTACTCCAACTTTCACTTTTGAGTGTAGTGAAATACTTCTTCCACCAACCTATTTGAGTCGGAAGGACAGGAAAGATAAAGTTAGAGAAATAAGGTGCCGGACTGATTCTTATATGAATTCTTTTTTCCCTCGTACCATTAGGGATTGGAATACACAGCAAAGAGATTAGCTTTGGTGCTGAGCACCCTCTGCCACCCATAATTTTGTGAATTGCAGAGTATATATGTAGATGTAGATGTAGATTTCCTGACCATAAAACCAAGAAAAAAATGTCATTGTTCAGAAAATGAAGAAACACGAGATAAAAATGTAAACAATAGGTTCAACAATTGTACTATACAAAATCAAAACAAAAATACTCACTCGAAATTTGACACATTTCTTCTTGCACAAAGTCAGGATCATCTACTGAATTGTCGATGTCGTCATCCTCATTGTCATAATTAACATAATCTTTCTATAATTTACCCAAAATTTCTTCATCAGTAAGAGAGCGCGAAGCCATGTCCGTTTACTTACGTACTTAATGAGCAGACGCAACTTTCCAAATGCCTGGTTTCATACATTGAATGCGATCCATCGGCCGTTTTGGGAACTAAATTAACGCGATCTGTCGACTGTTTTGAACACTAAACTTACCAAGTACGACAGTGAGGAAGATAGATTTAATTCGTTAATATACGTGATTTTGTATTTAAAATCAGGAGAAAGACGTCAGGCCAAATGACGTGATCGGCAGGCTACTGAAAGTTTCACATCCCGTCAATTGATGTGATTGGCAGTCAAAGTGTTAGTGCCCCATGTTTTTCCGCGAATTTCGACGACCCTCTAACTTGATGACATGAGTGTGAAAGTACAGTTACTTCAAAGTTTCATAGTGATACTGGATTCACGGATACCAACCGCAAAACTACTGGCACCAACTTTTAATTAGCGTCGCTTCCAACCGACCCCATTGTGTGAGCGATTACACTGGGTTCTAGAAGACACGGTTTCAAATCCCCGCCCAACCACCTAAATTATGATTTCACGATATGACTCCAGGTGAATGTCGATATGGTTCCTTGAAAAGTATGTGGTCGAATTCCTTCATTTCTCTGTCCTACAGCATCTTCCACCTCTAATCACCTCGACATTGACGAGGCGTAAAGTCATATTAAAAACAAAATACACATAAAAGTTTTTAGATAGAACGCTTCATGTCAGCGCTCGATTGTACCAAAAGTACGATTAACGTAACGATTCGATAGTATAGAGTGCTGGTTGGTTTAGTAACTAATACATACGTGTATACAATTTCTCGTTACTACTGCAGTACCCTGAAGTAGAGATGAATTTAACAGATAAATGAGTACATTAAATAATTATGTGCTACACACTTTCATCATTCCACTGGAAATGCTTTCATAACCACTCAATTATTTACGTTTAACTTTTGTTGTTTGTTTTGGAGTAGTTAAATTTGCAGTCTGAATTTATCTTGGAGGCATGTATTGACGAAGTTCATCCTGTAAATCACTGAGCTATTGGTAGTCACCACTCACCAGCAACAGACAAAAAAGTTTCTGGTAAATATATGAGCAGTTGAAAAATTTGAGTCTACTGAACTTCGTTAGATATATTTCTTTACTGACCTGATTATTTTTCCTGTTTATTTTTTTAAAGCATCCCATATCACCATAATTTTGTTTCCAGAGTCATGATTCTATAATAACCTTGTTCAATATTTTGCAGTACAGCTTGTAGTGAGTTTTAATATACGTGGAGCATTGTAACTGTTCCTAGAGGCAATAAATAACTTTCTTTTAGAGATGCATGGCGTTCTAGTTCTCCCAGTTATCCATCATTTTTGTTCTTTTCGAGAAGCACGACAATTTTTCATGGGGAAGCGACTTTCAAAAGTTATTTAAGTCAATATTCCTAAACATGTATTTTTCATTCATTCGTTATACATTGTAAACATGATTCCGGTTTGTGGTGATAAAGTAACTTCTGAAATAACTTACCGATTTATATTTTATTACTCACTGAACTTTAAAAGCATTACTGTTGGAGCTACTTGATTGTTAATAACTAGGCATCATGCTCACAAATTTCATTAATAGATTGCGTGATTATATAACTGAATGTTGAGGTATAGGAAAATATTATCTATTACTGGGTAATTATTATTCACTCTTCTAGCGGGAAAACCAACTACGAGAGCTGTGAAATAGATTGTATGAGATGACTAATGAACCAAACATTACTTTAAAGAGTAATTTATTAAAACAATATGCATTAAATTCGCCACACAAAACTGTGTTAACAACTTTTCTGCTTAAAACTGTTATAAAAGTTTAAATTGCTCTTTTGCTGGAGGATGAAAAGCTAAATTATAGTCATTTATATTTAACAGGACTATTGATGTAGTTATTTGCTATTCAGAGAACCATTATACATCAATTCTATTGGTAGCATTCAATTCATTTTTATGAATCAGCAATTCATCCATTTTTTCCCTTAATCCTTTGATATTTTGCTGGAACGTATTAATTTCTTCACAATTTTTAATTTTGGTGTCTGAAAACTCATTACTGCTAAAACTAACTTCCGTTAAGACTCTCTGCCTAACAGCCCTCATCTAAAAAAGGGACTTCCCTAGTGCAATTAACAACAGGAATATTTCTATGAGAGGTGGTGGCACCAATGAAAAATCTGACAGAACCCCCTTTCCTCTATTATTATTTTGATGTATGCCATGCCTAGTATTATCCTACTTATCAATTGTACCTACAGGTACCTAGCCCATGCCAGAACCGAAGTCAGACATAAAAAGCCTTTCCAGCTAGCCTCAGCTCACTCGCCCCACGAAAGAATTAATTGCGTCTCAGGACAAGCTTCATACTGATCCGAGTGTGACACGTTACTTTTGCTATGTTCTCTAGGTCACCTCTTATTCTATAACTAGCGTCCCTATTTAGACTATTCGTGTTTTTGTTTTTTTTATCCGCTTATCGTCTCTCTAACAGCGAGGTCTTTAGAGACGGGAAAGTATGGGGCGGCAAGGAATGGGAACGAATTCGGCCATGGCCTTTTGAACGAAGTTATTTGGGAAACCATGTAAAACCCTAATCTAGCTGCCCGGATGGGGATTCGAACCGCCGTCTTCCCGAATGCGAGGATAGAACGCTAGCCGTTACACCACCACGCTCGGTAGACTACACTAATCGCCACTCCTCCCACTGTCATTACATAGTACTGATTTGCGAAGTACATAAAGAACATATAACTTTCTACCACCTGAGCAATGAAACATTTGATTAAAAGAATCTCATGACCTGAAAATCTCATCCTTATTTTCCATTCTCCAGTGGACCCATACCTCTTCCATGACTAAAATCTAGCAGCAAGAATTTCTTTTTCCTCGACCTTTGTCCACTAGACTTGCCTACATAACTTATCCTACAAGTCTCCTGCTTTTTCGTTACACCAAACGCTAAAGAAGGCTCATGACTACCTAATTACTTTTAAATGTGATTTGTAGTATGTCTGATTCTAGTTAAAACAGTACCGACGAATTTAAATAAATCTTATCGGATAAGAAGTACATATACTGAACGCCATTACGTTGGATACCAAATATCGAATTAGAGCCATTAGATGGTAAGAATAATAGCAGAAATAGAAAAATACATGTGCTGTAATTTATTTCAGTTTTGTATGGAAACAACACGGCGAGGGCAGTTTGAGAAAAAGATTTACAAAGTGACCGACGGTGTTTTGTTTCGTCAGTATTTTCCACCTTCTTCGTATGTTTTAATGGATTTCTTGAAAATCTCCTGGTACTTCTTGGCATTTGGAATGGTTGTTTCGGCATCTGCGAGCCACCTCTTGATGTTGGGAAACTTCGATAGATCCAGTTTACTGCTCTTCAAGACCTATAATTAAAGAAATAAAAATTAATTATTTAAGCTTCAGGAAATTTTAATCAGCCCTGATTTAAGAAGAAAAAAATGCCATACAAGATACCCGTTTACGTTTAGTTTTGATATGGTAAAGATAAGGTAGATCCACGAATCTGTAGAACAAAATTGAGAAATGGAAGTTAGTAAGCTCACTCACATTTTCTTACAGTCTTCAGAATCATAAGTACATAAAAATTAAATAAGACATTTTGTAGTTTTTTCTTCTCAAATTAAGTAATAATCAATAAAAATAAAAGTACAGGAGCTGAAATGTGTACAATGTTACGTCAGTACAAAATAAAGGTTTCGAGCGTTATTTATTAACAGCTCCTATCAATTAAGCAAATGCGAATAAAAGAAAAAATAGTGCATTCGACCAGTGATTTTTGATTGGCATAGAAGCTAGTTATATGGAATGCAAATGTTTTGTTCACCCATATTCTCTGTTCATAGGTCTCTCTGTTCACGTAAAACTGGAAGAAATGATTTGCGAGAACACTGCGTTCAATACGCCATTTTATGGGGGGTTAGAAGCTAATAATATAATTTAGGTCGAAATACGTGAATATATTTATTATATATGTAATATGAATAAATAAGTCCTGTCACGGATCCGGCCATGTCGAAACACGCTGTTTATATATTTAACACGAATCAGATAGTAACGTAAAAGTCCCGTTTAAGTTCACACTTACTTTGTTCGAACTGTTAAAAAATAACTCAATCACTATCGGACCAGCTGTCGAATCTTTCCCCTTGTAGAATTCAAATAGCTTTTAAACACAACCGCAATATCTCAGACAATTACACAAAGTTTTGAATAGACTGCTGTCATCCCTTCCAAACCGTGGATCCACACCTGGAAAGTAAACAGACGCTACTTAACCAACATCATCAGAAGCAGATTTCATCATGGCAGCTTTCCCAGCCACTTAAAGCGGATAGGATTGAGAGACAACCCACTATACGACTGCATTGATCAGGCAGTAGGGGATATAAACCATCTTCTCTTCTCTTGCAAGAAATACGCCCACATTCAGGACAGAATGCTAAAAGAACTCGCAAAATGTAACATTCCTTTCCCGACCAACGCATCCATCCTGCTTGCCTCAAATAAATACGAAATACTCAAAATCATAATGACCTTCTTTAAGGAGGGAAACATCCAATTATAAATTTTAGACAAGTAGAAAATCGAACAAGAAACGACGGGAACAAAATTAGTACCTTTACAATCGTACACCACTTGAACAGATATATCCTCATACATATCAGCCAGTCATATTACTAGAATTTGAGGCCATAGTTAACGATTAGGGCACCAGTGCTATACATTGACCCAAATAGAATTAAGATATCCCACAAATTGTATAATTAACACTCTACGGCGCAGATAAGAAATATAATAAAGTAAGTGATTACATGTCGTCTCATAGTATAACACCAAGAAGTAAACAGATAGATATAGAACTGTAAAGGAATGGAAATGTAAGGTCGTACAATGTAAACTGTTGTGTATAGAACTGTAAAGTAATGTAAATTATGTATTTTTAAAACTGTAAAGGAAATGACATGTAAATTGTTAAACTATGTAAATAGAAGTATAAAGTAATAAAATGTGAATTGTAATAAAATGCAAAGAACTTGGCTGTGGGGCTGATAAGGCCGAAAGCCACTTAAATAAATAATAAAATAATATAAAAATATTACAAACTTCCGCATGAGTTCAGCTTTATTGATGCCAACAATAACCAATCGACATTACATTTTTATTACCATTCTTCATCTTTTTTCCCAAAGATTGCTATTGCCTATAACTTCTCAGATACATTTTCCCTTCATTTTTAATCTCCGATGTACTTATACTAAAATAAGATTATTTTCTTTTTTTTACACCTAAAAATATTCCGTTATAAAGTAGTACTATTCGAAACTAGCTGTATGGATGCTTCTAACTCCACAAGGTTCCGTGATACACATATACATATTCTATATAGAGTATGGGGCACAGAGACTCATTTCTTTGATATTAAGTGGTCGTAAAGGATGAAATCTCTTCAGGATGGGGCCTGCCTACCTGGGTGGTCGATCGAAGAGTCAGCAATGGCGAGTTGCGTGGGTACAAAGAACCTGAGAAACTATGAATTCGTTTGCAGGATATCCAACACCCCCAGGAATTCATACATAAACAGCCGAAACATTTCAAGAACAGAAGAGGACAGACAAAATATCCACAGATCTTAAGAAGACTGCTGGTTTGAAACTCAGATGAGGGAGCGTATAAATAAATCACTGAGAGACACTATAAATCGCAGAGTGCAAAGTTTAGCCTGTTAGCGTTTATTCCGTGAACCGACCAAGGAAACAGTGTTTTGATAGTGAGAGACGGAGCTCGTATGGAATATTCAAAAAAGATAGCAAGATTCTTGTCAATTTCACTAAAACATTATATTTTTCCAATCGACATAACCTATTGGGAGTGAGTTGCAATTTACAAAATGGCAACGTCAAAAAATCTGCCCCAGAGCAAGCCAGCAGCGAGGGGACTTGGGCAGAGCTGGACCCAAGACGGGGCCATTACCTAGTCGTGCTCAGATTACATAAAAATCTGCTGATTGTTCGACTTGGACTTGAAATTGTGTGAGAGTCAAGTCTGCTATTCGACACTGTCCGATTTTAATGTTAATGTCAGGTGTGTCTTTGGTAGACCCTACTGTTGATAGTACCTAAACTGATTGATCCAAATGTAGTCATTCACAAAATACTAAGATATGTCACTGTGCAAATGTTTAGAGGAATTCTGGGTCCCAACTTCAAGAATGGCGTCCATCAAAAGAGATCCAACAAAGAACTCTGCAGCAAAATACAGAAAATCACCCAAACAATCTGACAAAGACGGGCACAATTCTATGGCCACTTCAGACGAATGGAGGAGAACCGACTAACTAAAAAAAAAATTTTATTTTGTTCAGAATCCAAAACTGCAATGCCCTGGTTTGTAAATATTAAAGAAGACGTTCATTTGATAGGATTAGAACCAGAAGATGCTTTCAATAGATATATTTTTCGGAAGATGTTAAAGACATATGCGATAAGCCGAGACGAACACTGCAAAAGAAGACACGGTATACCTTGGACAGAAGAGCGCAAACAGCCACATTCAACACGAATTAAGGACTTCTGGGCCCAAAAGAAGATGGAACTCGCTGCACAAAGGCTTAACGTGGTCCTAGTTGGCTTCAACGAATATATACAGGGTGTTACAAAAAGGTACGGCCAAACTTTCAGGAAACATTCCTCACACACAAACAAAGAAAATATGTTATGGTAACATGTGTCCGGAAACGCTTACTTTCCATGTTAGAGCTCATTTTAGTTTCGTTAGTAGGTACCCCATGTTCTTCCACCTACGCTCAATGGAGCACGTTATCATGATTTCATACGGGATACTCTACCTGTGCTGCTAGAAGTTGTGCCTTTACAAGTACGACACAACATGTGGTTCATGCACGATGGAGCTCCTGCACATTTCAGTCGACTTGTTCGTACGCTTCTCAACAACAGATTCAGTGGCCGATGGATTGGTAGAGGCGGACCAATTCCATGGCCCCCACGCTCTCCTGACCTCAACCCTCTTCCATTTATGGGGGCATTTGAAAGCCCTTGTCTACGCAACCCCGGTACCAAATGTGGAGACTCTTCGTGCTCGTATTGTGGACGGCTGTGATACAATACGCCATTCTCCAGGGCTGCACCAGCGCATCAGGGATTCCATGCGACGGAGGGTGGATGCATGTATCCTCGCTAACGGAGGACATTTTGAACATTTCCTGTAACAAAGTGTTTGAAGTCACGCTGGTACGTTCTGTTGCTGTGTGTTTCCATTCCATGTTTACTGTGATTTGAAGAGAAGTAATAAAATGATCTCTAACATGGAAAGTAAGCGTTTCCGGACACATGTCCACATAACATATTTTCTTTGTTTCTGTGTGAGGAATGTTTCCTGAAAGTTTGGTCGTACCTTTTTTGTAATACCCTGTATATAGTATGAACTGTAATTTTAATAAATCAGTTAAGCCATTCTGATTGTTAATTTGTCAGAGCGGTTCAAAACCGTAGAAAAAGATTAAATAAGGAAACAAAGATTAAAACGTATGAACAGCCAATTGAGAAAGTAAGATTTATAGGTTAAAAACGAAATGGAGATATGCTCCAAACTAGCCTAGAGACTGTTTACAAAAATTCTAGTAGGCATTAGACTGTTCTGTATTTACTAAGAAATACAGGATATACTTCTCTGTACTGTCTATCCTGGAATCTTTATTCACCTCTAGTTGAAAAGTAATGGATGTGAGATATGCGTAGTCAGCCAGGGTCACTCTGTCTCCGGCGATCCACTTGTGTCGCTGCAGAAATCTCTCCACTGTCTCGAAGCTGTCAATCAGTCGGTCCCAGTCGGCATCAGGGGCCTTCTTACCCTGTAACCACTCGACGCCCTGTAAATAATACCAGAATTATTATATCTGCAAGAATCAATCCTAGAAGTATTTTCCTTGGTACAATTGCATTTAAAATTAGAAATTTTACTGCATACCATGAGCTACATCTGACTAAAATGGTTTCACACCATTCTAGGCATGTCACCAGACATTAAAAACTTTAAAAGAATAATAAAATCTCCTGGAACGAATAACATGTTATCAACAGAATTCCTCTGTGACATTTTCTCTGCCGGAAGATGTTAGTATTGTTATTAATATAATACTAGCTTCAATATCGACATCGCCTTCCTTTTCCCTTCCGCTATTGTTCAAGTCGCCCCCATCATACAGTTTCTCAATATATTCCTTCCATCGGTCAGATGATAGATCTCACCTATGGGAGGAATAAATTGAGAAACTGTATGATGGGGACGACTTGAACAATAACGTAATGGAAAAGGAAGGTGAATTAGGATATACCGTTTTGAGGACAGAATTTAATAGAGCTCTGAATGACTTGAAAGCGAATAAAGCAGTTGGAATTGATGAGATCCCTACAGAACTTCTTAAATGCCTAGGAAAAGAAGGACTCGAAAAATTATTCAAGCTGATATCAAAATTTATAAAACAGGAGAAGTTCCAATTAAAATTGAGCCTGAATTAAGAGATCGATATCAATAGTTTCCATAAGAGTCGGCATGAGATTGGAAATTGTTCCCAGAACGCCGTAGTAACGTCGGATGAAGGTACAGCACAAATAGTAACATCATAACACTTTTCATAGACCTTGGCAGTACTTCTTCTTCTTTTTCGGAATAACCCATTTGGAGAGTACGATAAATCAACTTTGGCTATGTTTCTTTGTATTTAATTTTCTTTGCTTCCAAACTTCCTTCATTCTTTGAGAGTGTTGTTCCTTTTGTTCCTGGGTCCATTTCCTTCCCATTATGTATTTCTGTCTCTCCTGAAAACCTGCCTTGTGAATTACTTCTCTAAAAAGTGTTCTGTTGTCTATTTTATCTGCTTTCACTACAGAATTTTTCATTTCCTTTTCAGTTTCAGTGAACTATGTGGGTTTGGATTTGTATTTGATCAGTAAGGTGAAGGAATTTTTTAAGTTTTCCTGTCGTCAAGAGACAGTTTACATTAAATGTGGCTAAATAATTTATGTTTTTGTGCTTAATTTTGTGGGTTTGTTCTTTAAGCCTGGTTTCAGGATGCACCGAATCATCCTTTGCACACTGTTGTAAGCCCCCAGAATCCGAATGACTACTTTTCCGTGGAAATGGGAGACTGGTTACTCCCTGGGATAAAATCTCTTACAAAGTGCATTTCCATTGTTGATTGTTTGTTGGGTTAGGGGAACGAGTCCCCTAAAAAATACGTCTCGAGGTTTTTAGCTCCGAGGAATAGGTTTTCAGACGAACCTCTGGTGAACAGACGCTGACCACTCCGCCGCTTGTTGCAAGTCAGACGCGGGATGGATGTTTGTTGAGTTGCCTCTTCCGCTAGTTCCGCCGTACCAAGATTCATTCTCTCCGCCATCACTACCGTTGAGGTCTTCGCTGTAGTCCTAGCAAGGAGCCCTATAACAGGGTGCTATCATCCGGAGCCAGATGGGCCCTGTTTTTTTTTTAAGAGGTTGATACTCCTCCCGCTCCTCCTTCCTTACCCCTTGCGGGTTAAGGCCCCGGGCTAGCGACCGGTATAGCGGAGTACTAGTATTGAAGCTGCGAAAATTGCAAGAACCTCTAAACTTAGATTCATCTAGTGAGTCACGTCATAGTCAAATTTACCTTACATTTTGTATGTTCTGGAGTGCTGACGGCATCCTCGTCTATATATGAAACACTGAGCTACTCAGAAATGTATGGTATTGTCTGTTGTATTGTGAATTTTTCTATGTATCTATATTTCCTAAGTAAGGCGTAGTGAGTGTATAGATAGATTAAATTAATAAAGAATATGTCTCTTGTTTTTCCTGGGATAAATGTGCTGTTAGCAAAGCTATCAATGTTGTAATGCTTACCACACTAAATAGTTTTTTTTTTTTTTTTTTTTTTTTTTTTTTTTTGAGCGTAAACGACGAAACATTAACTCCAAGCAAAGATCTGGTCCCAATAATATTATAAAACTTTGAATAAACTGTTTCGTTTTCTCATATGACTACAAAGTTTCAATTTTTAGTCATGAAACAACTGTTACCGGTACTTAAACAACCAGATTACTGCTCGGAATGTGTAAAAAATGTTCCGTTGGTTGATTTCAGCAAGAAACAGGACTCGCCATTTATTGATGATTGATTCAGATATTCTCGAAAAATAATTTCAGATTTTTTTTGGGGGGGGGGGGGGGAGGGTCGACACTGAACATCAAATGCGACTATCAATGATTTTCCTTTTTGTGTATTTTATACGACAAACATTTTAAAATCTTTTGCTAGAGAAGTGACGTATACTTTGGCCAAAATATTTGAAATTTACATTAACAATTTTGTTTATTGTCTGTAGACATCTGTTTTAATTTATTTTTGTGAAGGATTTATATTTTTTGAGAAAAAAGTTGCATGTGGAAATGAGCGCAGTACTCAGTAACTGACACGATAAAGGAGCTAAATTTGGAGTCACTGAAAGGAGAAGGTTGAGGAGTGTGCTGGAAGTGTATAAGGTGTATTTTGTTGATGAGGCTTGGAAAGATATTTATCGAAAAATTATGAATAGAACTTGGATAGTTTTTTTTTTTTTTTTTTTTTAACTGCTTTACGTCTCTCAACAGCGAGGTCTTTAGAGACGGGAAAGGATGGGGGGCAAGGATGGGGGCAAGGAATGGGAAGGAATTCGGCCATGGCCTTTTGAAGGAAGCATCCCAGCATTTGCCTGGAGTGATCTGGGAAACCATGGAAAACCCAAATCTGGATGCCCGGACGGGGATTCGAACCGCCGTCCTCCCGAATGCGAGGCGAGAACGCTAACCGTTACACCGCCACGCTCGGTAGAACTTGGATAGGAAAACATAACTCTTAGCACAAGTTGGTCTTCGTTTTTATGTGTTAAGTAGTGGCAAAATATTCTTGTGGGTAAAGATGCCATGGATTGGAAAAACTACCAAGGGAGGTGATGAAAAATTTATTAAAAACGTTCTAAGAATTTAAAATTAAAATCCGTAAATAGTAAAAGTTAATGTGGGACGGGGAATTTACACTAAAGTATATAAAATAATAATAAAAATAATTATAATAATAAGAATGATGTAGATAGATGTCTATGGAAATTTCCCTCGCTTCATCTAATTGAAATTAAATTCAATATTACGTACCCCGATAACCAAAATTCTACCGAAGAGCGTAGCATTGTAGAACAGTCTTTCATTTACCAACGCCCTTTTCTGCAGATCCTTTGGATACAAACTGTCGTTTTTGGCGTACTTCTCGACAAGGTAGATGGCAATAGCATTACTGAAAAGAACGGAAGGTACGAATATTAAATCCTCATTTCTCTAGTTTGTCGATCCCAGATTATTTTTATCTGAGTTTTTATAAAAAAAATGTTAATCATTTTTATACTATTTTATTTTAAAAGTGCGTAGTCATCCTGACATTCCTGTATGTACCAATATAAACTATTTAGTTTGAATTCCATTTCTTTACTATGATCCGGCTTAATCCAATGATAACTATGATGTTAATGTGTCTTGTTTTCATGCTTGTTCGACTAGGATGCTATTAAAATATTACATCAAATATGATAGTTGAATGATAAATATTTCGTGTTTCATGATTTTTCTTCGCTGTCAATAATAAGTTCACTACGTATTGGGTATTTTTATTACATTTCCCCATTGTCTTCTTCTCTCTGAAGTGAGATTCACAAAATTATATGTAACAACCTCAGAAACTGAAACAAAATGGTTCTTCAGAAAGTGACTAAAAAAAATCCATTCGTGTTGTTTATGGGGGGAAATTATTATGGCCCTAATATTTATGTTACTGTTTCTATCGGGTTCACAATCTCCTCTGTCGTAGCATGGAAGCAACCTGGTAGTCGAAACAGCTAAAGGTAACCTAAAGTATTGCGCGCAATTAAAAGCACAAAAGGATTCCAACAACTTGAAACATGCGAATCAAGTATTTTCAGAATTTAGGTAAATGTTAAACGCCTATGAAAATTCCGGTTTAAAACTTGATTCAGTCATTTTACCGCAGTCATCAGACAATCCTATGTGGCAGCTTCTTTACTATCAATGAAACAACCAAATAAATTTATTGGCATTTTTATCACACGCAATCTGAAAATTTGAATAATTTCGTCAGTCAGTCATTGTATAACTCCAGCTTTCAGTAAGTAAAAGAAATGAGAATAACTGTTTTGAACTTACCTTTCGGAAAGGATGAATCCGTCGTCAACTATAGTTGGTATTGTGTGCATTGGATTCATCTGAAAAAAAAAAAAAAAAAAAAAAATCAGTAAATAAACCGAGTAATTACAAATTTTTTTAAACTGATAGCTTACTTGAAGATAATAATAAACCTTTCTTACACTTTTGCAATTGGTTTGACCTTTATTACAAGATACGTAAGACTGAATGTAAAATTACTAGTTATTCTGTCAAATAGTTCCATTGGCACGCATATTTGAGGTAGATACCAGTTATCTATTCCTTAAAGTATATAAAATTAGGTGGTATTGTATAATATCAGTTATACAAAGTGTGTGCAACCCTGAGACTGTAAATATTTTCAGAGAAGCGGGTATCACATTTTTTATGATTACTTGCATAAAAAACAATTTCACGCGAAATCGTTGCCGCACTAATAAATCGCAGATAGAAGTACTTTTTATGAACTTTTTGAGCAGTTTTGAGGGTATTATAAAATAAAATAAAATTTTCTGTGTATTTTCTAACTTATACCACTACACAATAGAATCAGAACAGGGAATAGAGATCTTTCTTTGAACAAAATAATAATAAACAAATAAAAATGAAAAATTATAATATCTATTTCATCAGCTGGAATATTTATGACATGTATTTTGGGTCTTTGCAAGAAGTTTTATTGATTATTCTGAAAAAAGAAAACTGGGATCATGTTAGTTCCCAATATGGACAAAAAAAATTGAGAGAAGAGTTCTCTTCCGGCAGCAGAAAAAAATATTTGTTTTCTTCAAGACGAGACACCCACTCACAAAAGTGTTGGGCCATGTGTAAACTAAGTGATGACATGTTGATACAAAAAGACGATTTCTTAAATTCGGCTTCCAATAATTCATTTCCCTTTTTTAAACACAATGTTTTCCCGCTTGTTAGTGTTTTCAGTCATATAAATATGCTGTACTCGTATCAGTTTTAAAGGGATGTTGTCGCAGATTAGATCTCAGAGCAGATGTTGTGGTGTTCTCAAGTTTGAAAAATATATTTATATACACATACAACTATCGGGCCTGGCTTTCGGAAGACGCAAGCTTAAATCAGCTATTGGCCATCCGAAAATCGATTTCCAAAAATCACTCAAGGTAAATGCGATAATGGTTCCTTCAAAAAACTATAGCAGAATTCCTTCCCGTTCCTTGTACCCAGTCTTTTCCCGTATCTAATAATTTTGGTGTCGACGAGCCATATAAAAAGCTCTTAAAAGAAATACAAGATATAATATCTTCCGCTCAGTACGATTTGGAATTATTCTTTCGCTTTCCATTTTGCCTTGTGTACACAGTATTTCCTTACAAAGCGGTATGAGCGACATTACCTCCGTACTGGAAATGGCAAAGTACTCGCACGAGTTGAAATCGCAAATACAATCTTCAGAGTAAATTGAGATTTATATTCGATTCTAGGTAAATTTCTAGCTGAATTTCAAAATTAATAAAAAAAATGTACATTTTAAAAACTCAGAAAAACACGCTCTTTTAGGTAACCCCACAAAAAGAAATCACAGGGTGTCATTTCTGGAGAATGCGGAGGCCATAATCCATGACTGATAATTTGATTCTGATTGTAAACACGCTTTAAAGCACGCATAGAATTTTAGGCTGTATGGGGAGTTGCACTGTCTTGCTGAAAATGACCATAATTTATTTCATCTTCTGTCAGCTGTTCAAAAGAGGTATTTAAAATATTGTCCACATAGCGAGAAGTTGTAATTATTTCAGTAAAAAAACACTGGTCCAATAATTCGCCTTGCACTAATTGCACTCCAAACTCCAACTTTTACATCGTGTCGCGGCTGTTCGTGGATAAGTTGTGGATTTTCTGTACTCCAGTACTGACTGTTTTGACTGTTTATGCGTCCGCTTAGATAAAAATATGCCTCATCGGTGAAAAATGTCAATTGCGGATCCAGCTCACCATTGTGCACACTTTGCATAAACCAGTTTGCAAACCTCATTCATGCAGTGTAATCTGCTTGTTTTAATTTGTGAACGGTTGTTGTTCAATAAGGACGCATTTTCAGAATTTTTGTAGCCCTAAATGCACTTACTTTGGAAACATCGTCTTCTTGGGAGAGTCGTCCGAGGGATTTTCCGGGAGAGTGTTCCAAATAGTGATGTGCCGGATATCCGTATCCGTATCCGCGGATATCCGAGGGACAAAAAGATCTGTATCCGTATCCGTTACTTTTTTAGCGGATCTTCAACGGATATTTTGTAAAGAATTTCACTAAGCACGTATATAAAATTTTAAAGATATCTAGCAATGAAATATTATTAACTTCAATTCCAATTACTTCATATTTTTTAAAATCTCATAACTGGTACATTTATACGGTGGTAAGATAAAAAAATATTTTAAATATGTAGAATAGATTCACTCACAGAACATCTATGTGCTGTGTGTTACCTTGAGGTACTCCGGCGTCTTACACTCGCCAACCAGCGGGTAGGTCCTCTTCAGGTCGTAGTCCACCCCAACAGCGTTTGCCACCATCCTCGCGAATCGGCTGGGCGGGCTAAGGTCGTTTCCGTACAGAGTAATCTTTGGCATTTTGTCGTTTGGGGAAACTGCTAGGAAAAATGAAAATGTTAAATAGCTCTTAAGCAAACTAAATTTATCTATTGTCTAAACCTCTACCTATTTTGCATCTAATACTACATGTGTACTTATCTAGTGGATGCTTTACAACTAGTTAAAAAATATTGCCAATGAAATAATATTGTTTCATGTCAGTAACCGTACAAATCTGTTGGTAGCACTTTACAATTACTTCCAAAGTTTCAT